>JARCFY010000012.1:46807142-47413571 GCA_029233225.1 Lepidodactylus listeri
AAAGTTGCTTTCTTTCTCTGCTCCCCACCTCCACCTCAAGCCTACCCAGGGTGGAGAACACTGGCTGGGAGCCACACGATATGTGTGAAAGAGCCATGTGTGGCTCCCAAGCCGCAGTTTGGCCACCCCTGGACTAGCCGGTAGAAAGCAGCCTTTAGCTGATTGAGAAATGGAATAATTATTTTTAAGGATGAAGACTGCTTGAGTGGTAAGTGTACTAGTCAAGGGGATAAGAATAATGGTGCCTTATTGGCCTGATTTTTCAAAACTGCTGAACACTCATAACTACTCTGGAAGGCAATCATCATGATGGATTTCTGTTCTATTGCCCCTCTGCTTTCATAGAGATTATATGGATGAGTGTAATAATACACTTTCTCGATCACGCCTATCTGCCTGGCATTCTACATCCTTTGCAGGAATGATGGATGGCAATCACTTGACAGCTGTTTCAGAATGAGAGCTGGTGCTGCTGATATTCGTTACCCCAGATTCAGCTCCTAGCTGAATGCCTGCACTCCAGGCAACTGCACAAATAGAAAGGTTTGCTTGAAGGAGACAGGAATTTGCTTCATAAGGAAGTTAACTCAAGGCAGTCATCAGGAGCCAGCTCCAGTGCCCCTGCCACCCATGCAGCCCAATATCGCTTTGTGATGGAAATGTGGAGAGCTGTCCTTCCCGTGTTCTCCCATTATGCCACAGCTCCTGGAAAATTATGCAGAGGACAAGGTAATATAATTGCTCCATGCTTTGGAAAGGCAGGTGTCCGTGCAAATGTAAAGGGCACCCAAGAGGCATGGGTAGGGGTTAGACCATGCTGTGTGGGACGGCAGAAGAAGTGTGAATTTCTGGAAAAGGAAAAGTCCCACATAATTTTCTTTAAAAGCCCAACTTGTAAAATGTACCATTGGAAAGTACATGTGCAAGTTGAGGATGTTGAAAATTAGCAGCAAAGTGGGCCTGCAAGGGATGGGGCTTCGCTTGCATTCTTTTCAGCCTTGTTGCAAGTGGGGAAGGAAGGGGCAGGGAGAGAGCAGATTGCAAGCAAAGGGATCATCCCACTCAGTCAGCTGTAGGAAGTGAAGCTCAAGTGCGGTTGTCTTTCAGTGGGAGCCTATTGTGTACTGGGTTCACCGCATGGAAAGTCCAGACTATGACGTAATGATCAGCATTGATTTATTGGGTACACAACAAAGATGAAAGATAACCGGCCAAAGGCCAACTATATACACCCTCCCTGGACACACCCTCATTCCCTTTGGCAAGTTTGAATTTCCCTCCAGAGGTCTTACTGGCTGACTGCGGGTTGCTCAGGATCCTTGGCCCCTATTGTTCTCTGGAGCCAAGCTCAGGCTACGGACTCTGGCACCTGGTGGCGGCCCGTGGACATAACACTCTTCCCCCTGTAGTTCAAGCTCCCCCCCAGGTAACATAGTCTTTTAGGTAGGTTGGGGCCCGGCGCTCTCACGTGGAATGCCTTGGAGCAGGGATTGGGGCTTCTGGAGTCCTGTCCGGCTGGCTGGCTGGTATACTCAGCTGCAGAGATCGTGAGGGCTCTTCCAGCGTGGAGGCGGAGGTAGGCATTTGGCTGTCTGGATTGGCAGGGGGACCAGGAACCTGTTCTGGAACACCCCCCATGGGATTGTAGCATTCGAGGTTGTCTGGCAGTCCCTCTTCAATGTCTCCTGGCATCGGGGCATCCACTGACGGTGGAAGCAGTCGCTGTCATAGTTGATCTATATGCTTCCATTGGAGCTGGCTGTCTTCTGTGGAAACCTTGTAGGACACAGACCCAGTGGCATGGATGACTTGGCCCACCATCCATGGGGGACCCTTGCCGAAGTTTTGGATGTACACAGGATCCTCCAGGAAGAACCCCTGGGGTGCCTCTCTTTGCTCGGACAGACGGCGCGATTCTGGAGTGGGAAAGCAATGGGGTTGATTTGCTCCAGGATCTCCTAGGGTCCAATAAAATGGGCTTCTAATTTCTGGGACCAACTGGGTCTCCATAGGTACCAGGTGGAGAGCCATACACAATCTCTGGGTTTGAGTGGGGGGCCTTCTTACTGGTTCCGGTCAGCCACTGTCTTGTAGGTGTCCTTGGCCTGCTGGAGCTGTTCCCAGAGCAAGGCATGGAGCGCATGGAGTTCCTGGATGTGGGCATCCGCTGCCAGAATGCTGGTAGGCAGCTGGATGGTGGGAAAGAAATGGGGATGGTGTCCATAGATTGCAGCAAAGGGGGTCATTTGAGTTGATGAATGTACCATGTTGTTATACACGAACTTGGCCAGGGGTAATAGGGTGAACCAGTTGTCCTGTTGATAGCAGGAGTAACAGTGCAGGTACTGTATCAGGGTGGCGTTTGTCCTTTCTGTCTGTCTATCCATCTGTGAGTGGTAGGCAGATGACAGGTGGACCTGGGTACCAAGTCCAGAGTGGAGGGCTTGCCAGAAACAGGAGGAAAACTGAGGGCCCCTGTCAGAAATTATATGGGCTGGGAGTCCATGTAACTGGAAGATGTGTTGCAGGTAGAGTTGGGCAGTCTATTGAGCTGTGGGCAGCTTGGAACAGGGAACGAAGTGGGTCATCTTGGTGAAGAGATCCACCACTATTAGGATGCAGGTATGGTCCTGGGACTGAGGGAAGTCTACAATGAAATCCATCAAGATGGTGCCCAAGGGCCAGAGGGTGTGGGCAAGGGCTGTAGCAGTCCCGAGGGCTTGGCTGGCAGGTCTTTGGCTCATCTGCATACATCACATGAGCTGACGTACTGGGTGACGTTGGAACATACTCGAAGCCACCAGAACTCCCAGGTTGAGGTGGGTTGTTTTGTGTTGCCCAAAATGCCCTGCGGGAGAGTCATGGGTCAAGTGCAAGACTTCTGTCCAGAGAGGCTGGCCCTGGCGGTACATAGAGGCAGTCTCAGTGTAGTAGGAGGCCGTCCTGAGTGGTGAATTCTCCTGAGGAGCCCCCCTGGATTCCATAAAGGTGCTGCTGTGCCCAGGGGTCCTTGGCTTGCTAGGCCCAAATGATGTCTGTTGGGGTTGCCTGGCTTGAGGTGGCCGCGAACACCGCAGGTGGCAGGATGGGTGAGACAGGGGCTTCTTTGGCCAGGGCAGGGGCATACTCCGGTTTGTGGGAGAGTGCGTCAGTCTTCTGGTTGTGGGACTGCAGAATGTAGGAGATCCGGAAGTCGAACCATGAAAAGAGCAGGAACTATTGGATCTGTCATTGGTTTAGGCGGCAGGTGGTTTATAGATGCTCCAGGTTTCAATTATCCATGAGCACCTGGACCAGGTGGTGGGCTCCTTCAAGATGGTGACTCCATACTTTGAAAGTGGCCTTGATTGCCAGCAACACCCTTTCCCAAATGGTGTAATTCCGTTCAGCTGCTGTCAGCTGGCGAGAGTAGTAGGTACAGGGCTAGAGCGATTGATTTGGGTTATCTCATTGGGAGAGGACTGTGCCAATAGCCACACTAGAGGCATCATCCTCTACCGTGAAAGGGAGTTGAGGATCTGGGTAGCGCAGGAGCGGCTAGGTTGCGAAGCAGGACTTTAATATAGAGAAGGTGTCGTCAGCCTCAGGGGTCCAGTGGAAAGGTTCTTTGGGCTGCAGAAGTCGACTCAAGGGAGTGGCTAAGGAGGCAAAGGTGGGGACAAATTGCCGGTAATAGTTGGAAAAATCTGAGGAGCCGTTGGACGTCCTTGTGGTTGCAAAGTGTCTACCAGGTCAGGATCACTTCCACCTTCTTTGGGTCCATGAGTATTCCTTGCAGAAATACAATGTGGCCAAGGAATTCGACAGAGTGGAGGTGGGAATCACATTTTTCCAGCTTTGCATAGAGACCCTGAGCTCGGAGACACTGGAGGACTTGGCGAATGTGCTCAATGTGCTGGGCTGGGTCATTAGAATAAATCAAAATGTTGTCGAAGTAAATAATTATGAAGCGGTCGAGCAGATCCTGGAAGTTGTCATTCATGAACCTCTGGAAGACCGCAGGGGCGTTAGTCAAGCCAAAGATCACCACCAAATACTCGTATTGGACATACCGTGTGCCAAAGGCCATCTTCCACTCATCTCCTGACCGGATCTGTTCCAAGTTGTATGCCCCTCGGAGGTCCAGTTTAGTATAGATCCAGGCCCTTTGAGGCAATCTAACAGTTCAGGAATCAGAGGCAGAGGGTACCGGTACCTTGTTGAGGGCTTGATAATCATTGCAGAGCCGGAGCTCTTTGCTTTTCTTTCTTAACAAAGAGGACCGGGGTGGAGAGTGGAGACATGGAGGGTCAGATGAATCCCCTCGCCAGGTTCTTTTTCAGAAAGTCCTGTAGGGCCACCAGCTCTGGGTCTGCCATAGGGTATAGCCGGCCCACTGGTAGGGGTGCTCTGGGCACCAGGTCTATGGCACAGTCATAGGGTTGATAAGGAGGAAGTTGATCAGCTTCCTTTTCCTCCAACACATCGGCAAAGTCTGCATATGATTGCGGGAGGCGAGGGCTGTTGGTCAGAGCAGTTGCGGCCAGGGTGGTGATCGTGGTCAGGTGTAGGCAAGAGTCTTGAAAGGTAAGCTCTTGCTGAACCCAGTTCACTGTGAGGTTGTGGGTTACCAACCAGGAGAGCCCAAGGATCAGCGGGAACCGAGGCATGCAGACCACGTCAAAGTGGACTTGCTCCTGATGTTGTTGGATGCAGAGGGTCAGGAGGCAGGTCTCCTGGGTCACGGGACCCGAGCGAAGGAGACACCCATCAATGGTCTCTATCAGGGTTGGCGTTCCTTTGGGCTGGACAGGAATCTGGTTCTACTTGATGAAGGCAGCGTCAATGAAGCAATGGGCGGCTCCTGAGTCCAGCATGGCATAGACCAACAGCCGTCGCTTGTCAGGCAACCAAAGCTTGATGGGTACCAGGAATGGGCCTGGGTTGGTAGGAGTGAGTTCAGAGGACCCAGCTAAGTGCCCCAAGCCGGTGGGTCCAGTAAGGCGTGGGGCTGGTCTTTTCCCAGCAGCACCTCCGGCTGAGTGCATTTTGTGGGGCAGCTGGTGGAGAAATGCCCTGTCCCTCCACAGTAGAGACAGAGGTTCTGGGCGTGGTGGCAGGCTTTTTCCTTGGGGGTCAGGTATGGCTGGGCTCCTCCTAGCTGCATAGATTCCCCTTAATCTCTGCTCATAACAGGACTTGCCGGGGCCTGCCATGGTGTCGGGCAGCGTGCTGCTTGCACGACACAGGAGTTGCCCCGTGCCTGCCACCGATTTTCTAGACAACCGTCAATACGGAGGCACTAGGTAATTAAGTCCTGGAGCATGCTTGGTCGCTCAACCCGAGTGAGCTCATCCAGGACATCATCAGCCAGACCCTCAGAGTACTGGTCCATCAAGGCTGCTTTGTTCCAGGTCAAGTCCTGAGCCTAAAGTTTGAATTCTGTGGAATAAACGGTGACAGTGCTTTTGCCTTGCTTCAGAGTTCGGATTTTCTGGTTTGCTGTGGCAGCTTACTGGGGGTTAGCGTAGGCTGTAGAGATGTGGGTGAGAAACCCCTGGAAATCTGAAAGCAGCGGGGATGGAGCCATAAGCAATGGGGTGGCCCATTTGGTGACCTGCCCCTTTAAGAGGCTGATTATGAAGCAGACTTTGCTCTTGTTGGTAAGGAAGTCCCAGGCACATAACTCGATATACAGTTTACATTGTGCCAGGAAGGCAGGGAACTCATCCACATTACCACCAAACTTGTCAGGAGGGGTTACTGGGCAACTTGGTGGTGGGATGGTGGCAACGGCAGTGGCTTGCTGCTGCAGTTGTTGTTGCCGGAGGTGCTGTTGCTGCAGGTGAGCAACCACTTGCGTTAGCTGCTGCAACTGGTTTGCCAGGTCGGAGAGCTGCAGCGGTCCTCTGCCTCTGGCTTTGTTCATCCTGTGAAGCGCATCTGTGGTGCCAGCAATCTGTCACAAGCTGGGTGCAGGCAGGGCGAGAGACAGCGAAAGTCCAAGTCAGTCCGAGGTCAGAATCAATGGGTAGCAAGCAGGAGCCAAAAGAACAGAGTCCGAAGTACAAACCAAGAGCATAGTCGTTGGAAGCCGGAGTCAAGGAGCCAAGAGTTCAAAGCATGAATCAGGAGCATGGGCGAGGGAGGTGCAGAGCATCGTCAAACTGACTAGTTGCTGGCATGAGGAACCAGCGTCAGAAGGGGAAGCTAAATACCCCTCAGGTGCCGGGGTTAATTAGTGCTCAGTGTGTGTGCCCCGGCTTCTGTTAAACTCAGGGCTGAGGGACCGCCTGCTGCGCAGGCACGCCTCCCTCCACCAGGATGCTAAGTCTTGCCTGAGCTAGTTCCGCAAACACACCATCGGATGAGGTGAGTCAGGGGGGCTGCCTGTCAGGCATTGTTCCTCTGCTGCTGCTGCTAGGACAGGTGGTAGGGATACGCTGGCGAGCTCCAAGGTTTCATCAGGGTAAGGTGTGGGCTCTGCTGAAGCCGGGAGCGCAGGCTCAGCTGGAGCCAGGGCCGCAACCTCAGCAGGACTCATGACACTTCCATGCTCTTGTCAGCTTCGTAGTGTGCGGCGGCCTTGCAACATTTTGGCGCTGGGGCCCAGGACCCCCAGGAATGGCAGACGCATGCAATGTGCCCAGAACGGCCGCAGCTCCAGCAAGTAGTGTCCCAGAAATGACATGTCTTCCGATCATGCGGGTCTCCACAGCCGGCGCACTTTTGCTTTGGCAAATGTAGCCCTTCACGAAACACCACAAACTGCCACGAACCATGTGAAAGTTCATAGAAAGTTCCTGCAGGTTGACCTGCCACAAATTTCAGGTTGTGTAACCCAAACCAGCCAAAATTTGTCATGAACTTTAGTTTGTGAGTTGGTTCATGCCCATTCTTTGGGGGGGGGACAGCGAGGGGAGCATCAGCATTCTCAGGAGGCAAAACACTTTGAGCTACCACTGGGTATTTGGACCAGAAATGGACAGTGTCATGGGCGTGCTGATGGACAAGGAGGATATGTCAACATCATAAAACCCCTCAGCTAACATCCTGAGGCTGGTGTAATGCATAGGCTTGAACCCCCAAGTATTACACCCCCTAGTTGCTGAATGCAAAGGATCACAAAACATTTGTTTTAAACCTAGAGGAGTTGTAGTACATACATAGCCTAAGGCATGAGATCAAGGAGATACCTGTAGAAATGAAATCCTATGTGAAAATAATTTACTAATCTATTGGATCAGTATTCCAGGAAACATCTTATTGATTGTCACATTAATAGATAAAAGCTTGTGCCTTGGGATGCAGGATGACTCATCTCAGTATTTGGGTATAATATGAAATCCACGAAATGGCTAGTCTTACTACAGGATTGTAATTAAAACTGAAGCATTCTGTGTATGAAGTGTGTTTGCATGTGTAAAATCTATTTTATTCTTGCTCAAGCCCTCTTAAATTAAAATTAATAAACCATCTTGTCTCTGTCTTAGAGAAGGATATTTAGCCTGCAGAAGTCTGCGTTTTCAGAGACAACCAGAATTGCAATATCTCTGGCAAAGAATGGGGCGCTTAACAGATTAATCAAAGTGATTTTTTTTGTTTAATGCTTATAATAATACATTTTTTGTTGCATAGTGCCTATCGGAATGGTGCTACAAATGCTTCCCAGGGATAACGAGATAAAAAGTAGAATTCATTGTACGATGAGCAAAAACGACCATATGAATCACAGAGCCACCAGAAGACAAGCAATTATTTCTAAATGCCATGGAACCAAAACAAATGAATTGTATACTTTATAACCATTCTTTGTCTAAGAAAGTTGATCTCGGCTGACATTAATCTTAACACAGAGTGTCATCAACAGCCTCCCTAGCAATCAAGTCCCACTTATAATATTCTATAACAAATTATTTTACTTACAGTGCAGTCCTAATCCAAGTTACACCCTTATAAACCGATTGACTTTAATGGATTTAGAAGGGTGTAACTCTGTTTAGGATTGCACTATTAGTTGCTTAATTTACTTATATGGAGCAGAGGCTTTTGCTGTTGCTGTAGGATGGATTTCAGCATGTAAGTGCTTGTGTAAGACCCTGTATTCTATTCACCTTTTCCATAAACAACTAAATGGCAAAAATTTCACTAAAGACTAAATGGCAAGAAAGTGTTTTCTAAGATCTGAAAATCTCAACATACAATGGATCAGAAGTTTACTTAGCAATAACTTGTCTTTCTACAAAAGTTATTTTTTTTCTAATGTGGGATTGATCCCCAGTGATGGTTAATTTTTATAAGACTGCTTATCATGATCATGGCTGTACTCAATCATCATAATAAACCATAATTTAGAAACCATGATTTGATGAAGCTCTGTGTAATGTCTGAATGCAAGCTGTCCAAGAAACTATGGCCTCTCCATCTATGCAGAGTTACTCTGTAGACTGTCCATTAGTGTCAATACTGCAGTGGCTTGTGCTGTAAATCTTTCTGCCCCTTTCCCTTTCTTTTAGTTGTGTTTTTGAATGTGTTTTGGGATATTTTGGACCGTGCTAAACTGATTTGTTACCAGCTTGTTAACTGTGTTTAGTACTAATATGGTTTTTTAATCACATGGACTGCTGAAATCCCAGTTCATTCAGTAGCACCTTCAGCTTCCACCATAGAGAGATGAAAGCAGAGAGCAAGAGAAACATTTCTACTCTTGGATCCCATCATTGCAGGAAGTCAGAATTAAGCTGCCAGAAGGGTTTACCATGATAGCCTTATGGCTGTGGAAGTATCAAACTTACCTTCAGAAAAGAAATATAATCTGTATGCTCAATGGCTGGAGTTTGATTTCTCTAGTTAGGAATTTTTTTTCAGCAACTTTTTGAGTCTGTGGACAATGTTCTCTTTGTTTTTGCTGTTTGTATTGATCTGTTTGTTTAAATCATTTTATTTTTGCTAGCTTCTTTGAGCTTTAGAAAACTTTCTTGAAATGCTTTAAATAAATAAAACAGACTTTCTTTTTAAGTAAAATATTGATCATAAAGGTCAAAGAGATCCTTAGTCCTTGGGATTCAAAATGTCCACTGCTATATACATCCTTTAGAGTGTTAATGTATTCCCATGGCTCATGCAATTTCTTTGTAGTTTTATATTTACCTTTATCATCTTAAGAATTAAAATGAAAAGCTTCTTACTTGAGTGTGTGCAAATCCATTTCATTTTTATAACGTTTCTGACTCTATAAAATATTAGAATTCAGTCTAAGGAATAAAATTTTGGCAGTCTAATATTGATAACAGTGATTAATAATATCAAATTATACATTGTAGTAAAAAGCCCAGTAGCACTTTTAAGACTCACAAACTTTATTGTAGCATGAGCTTTCAAGAAACACAGCTCTCTTCGTCAGATGCATGGAGGGTAAGAGAGAGAGAAACGAAGAGAGCTGTGTTTCTCAAAAGCTTATGCTACAATAAAGTTTGTTAGTCTTAAAGGTGTTACTGGGCTTGTTACTATCTTGCAGCAACAGACTAACATGGCTAGCTCTCAAATTATACATTGATAGCCTATTTAAGAGCCTGTGTTTTCTATGTTAAGTTCATTGTGTGAAGCATCTTTGTTCCAAATGTACAAGGAGGACAAAATGGCTTAGATGGAATCAGTCACATACTTCTTATGGACTGTGATAAAATTCTTAACCTGTATTATGCTACATATGATGTATTCAAGTGTCCACAGTTGGGATAGTATTTTCTCTGAATTTGTGAGCTGGATTACATAAAAGGCTGTGGGGCTGTTGACAGGAAGGGATTTGGGGGCAAAATTCTAGGGTCTCCGGTCATCCAGGAGTCCTTAGGACTCAAACAATGTGCTATAAATTTGATAGGAAATGAGGTAAAGGAAAGGAGTAAGTCTGACCTTGGGGCAGCCACTATTTCTTAACCTAACTCACCTCACTTGGTTGTGATGAAAATGGGGGGAGGGGGTGATGAACACATTCTTCTGAGTTCTTTGAAGGTGGGGTGGGATAGAAATTTGAGAAGTGGACTGGAGAACAAAATGTTGGAGTGAGCAACTCAGCATGCCTGGACATGGGAGGGGGGGGCACTACATCACTTTAAGTGTGTATATGTGTTATCTCCTTGAATGGGATGTTTCTCTTTGGGAGCCGCCCTCTGACCCCTCCTCTCTCTCTCTTTTTCCTCTCACTCTCTCTACACATGGCCTTCGACTGAGACACCTCTCTCTGCACGTCTCTCTTGTAGATCCAATGCCCTTATAGTCCCACACACATGATGCCGGACAAGCTGGCCATTTGTAATAGGGAAAGTACTCTTCAGATTAGGCTTCTTTCTCTTCTTTTGACTGCAACCTAAAACTGAACTGGATCTACTTGAATAAATGTAAGTTTTTACCTTTTTTACAATATAATTCTTGGGAAGATATTTATTTACTGCACTCAGTATCACGCTTCTGTGACTTGACAAATTCTGCAATATTAACCAAATATCCCCACAAATGTATGGCACACATAGAGATAACCAGTGATTAGCCACATGCCCAGAAGCTGTGTGATTTGTTTTCATATGCTGCTTTAGCTGTGTCTCAGTGTTGGGAATGGGGCCTGGGGGAATCTTTGTCTGAGGACCATGATGGCTCTTGGCAGCCTTTGGAGCCTATTCCTAAATTTCTTTTCAATTCCAGAATCACTTTGGAGCGGGAAAATGCAATAGATGGACCTGATTTACATGTTGAATGGAATGAGGGGGACTGTACCACTTCAGACTGCACGTATGTGGAGGACGCCCTTCTGCTTAATACTTTGCATGGGGTGAGGCATGCTGTTCATGCTGGCAGAAAAGCCAATCATTGCTCCCTTTTTTTAAATTGTGAGGAGCAGCTTTGGGGACCCCAAACTGGATCGTTGTTGTTGTGTATCAGGACCGCGGTCGCCAGGGACTCTCATAATGGCAACCACCACAGGGTCATTGCACATGGCCAGAATCTACCTGAGCTTCAGCCAGGTAGAACAATAGCCAGTCAGATCCTAAACAACCGCCAATCGGTAGCCTAGGTTTCCCCCAGGGGACCTATGAAACGTAACCACTATCTTAAGGTCCTATCAGGACATTGGGGGGAGGTCAGGGGATTATCTCCGACTGGCATAAAAGAGGGCTCGGAGTCCGGGGTTTCTCATGTTCCATCTTGACCCGCAATAAACTACTATGCTGATTTCACTGTTACCGACCTCCCAACTCCAATACTTTGTTTGGGGAAAGGGTTTAACCCTTTCCCAGCATGTGTCTTTCCTGATTTAAACCCCCTCCCCAAGTTGCTGTTTGCCCTGCAAGTAGAAGATCAGAGGTCTCCATATGTTACCTGGAAAGTTTCCCTCTGTGTGACAAACAGCAGCCTGGAATGTATGTGTGCTTGAAATCTGTAGCCCCACTCCCACACTGCTGTGCTGATCCAATCCAGCCCTTGGCATCTGCTATCAACAATTTTAGAGAGTACACTGGTCTCTTGTCTACTTTGGCTCTGCCACTCCAAACTGAACTGTTTGGTATAGCTCGCTTCCTAATGTGACACTTTATTGCTTGCCGAGAGCTTTTTTGATGAACGCGATCTGTAGTCTGATGTGGTACAGCCTGTGCCAGTACTACCATCTTCTGTAGAGGGGTTTTAATCTCCAGTAGCAAGATGAGAGGCCGAAATATTAGTCAGATCAACCAAAACACGCTACTGTGGGAGCTCACTAGAGCCTTTTCATATTTCATCTTCCCATACGTATGGCCATATTAAAAATGCATCAGCACTTGGCCAAATGATTTATTTTCCTTAGTGAGCAGCTAGCTGATTAGCAAATATTGTTCTCACTGATAACCTCCAATGGTAAATGGTCCCTTGACTGCAGCATGCACCAAAAAATTGTTATACCATGCACAGGGCTTTAATAGAATTGGCTGTTTCTGCTCTAATCTTCCATGAAAAACTCTTTTTAGGAATGACCGGATTTTGAAAGCTACTTTGCAGTTTTTCAGAGGCCCTGGAATTTCTTGTGCAGCAAGTTATTACTGTAATCAGAATATTTGGTTCTAAGAAATGTAGGTTATATTGCCTTAGGAAAGCACTAGATGTCCTGTAGAGAAAAGTCATGTGCTCTCTGCAGGATATGAAACCATTATATGCACATCTGCAAAGGCTCAGTAACAGAAATTATACTTCAGACTGGATGGGTTCCTGTGGATGTCTTCAGATTTTTATAGGACGACAATCCGGTTGATGTTTTGCCTGATAGGCAAGATTTCTTTTCTTTTCTTTTCTTTTTTAACTGCTTGGAAGTGTTAAGCATGGCATTGTATGGCCACCGAAGAAATCAGTCATGGTCCATCCAAAATTCAAGGACTTAACAAAGATGTGTGTTGTGTTTGTTATGATGTTAGGGTGTCAGACTAGGGCCTGGGAGACTCTGGTTTGAATCTCCACTCTGCCATGAAAAGTGGGTGCCTTGGACTACTCACTCTCTCTCAGGCTAACTGACTTCACAAGTTGTTAAAAGATTACTTTTAGGGAAACATACAGAGGATGAGGCTGCATTACTAGAAAGTAAAAACCCTCTTATTTTGTACAGGCCATCACACCGATGAAACCAGAGAAGCTAGTACCATTGTGCTAGATCACTATAACATAATGTTAGGTAAGAGACACATTAGCTCCAAGTACTGTGAGCAGAGCAAAACTCATGCGGCAGCACTCCTTCTCTACTACATAAGCCCCCCCAAATTCTGCTCCTGGGAGTCAGGTAACCTGCACAAAGAATGTGGGGGGTAGTGAGGGTCTGCAATGGGAGAGGAGAATCAGCAAAAATACCTCCTTTCTCCACCAATGGGAGTGCTGTTTATTGGAGTAAGTGCCAGCAGAAGAGCCCTTTTGGATCCAGCTCTGTGTTGCTTCATTGGAGCCAGTGTGGTGTAGTGGTTAGGGTGCTGTATTAAGATCCAGGAGACCCAGGTTTAGTTCTGACTGTACAATATTGCCTTGGGTGAGCAGAGAGAATTGATTGTGGTTTGACTAGAACTGGAAATGCCTGCATAGGGCTAAAATAGAGTCAGATCTATTGGATTTAAGTCAAGCAAATGTCCAAATTTCAACAGGGAACTGTGAACAAAACAAACACAAGTTTATGGGATTGTGGCATGGATCTGCTCCGTTTGCTTGGTAAGTAACGACAGTAGCTACTTCCATATATGGCTCCATGTGCACTGCTCACAATACTTTGGATCTAACCTAGTGACTCTTACTAACATTATGTGACAGTGCTGTTGGGTTGCTCATCACATCTGGTTCAAAACGTTTTGGTTGTAAAGAAATGTAAAATATCAGTCTAAAACTCACTCACAAAGAAGAATGCATAAGTACTCTAATAAATCACATTCGTAATGCTATTTTAATTGAAATTCACTCTTTATTTTAAATTGGCAGTTTGGGCTTGAAATATATAGATGTTGCTATAGCCACCAGAGGGCTTGTATATTTCCCCATGTTTGCAACAGAAATTAAAGGTGGAAGGCTTGAGGGACTGATTCATGACTGTGAGGAAGAAAAGATGCTGAAATGTACCATCACATGCCTTTTCATTTAAACCCTGATTAATAATCTACAACGTGTGTGTGTGGTAAGAATGGAAGAAAAGAAGCTGTCAGACATTCTAGACCAGGGATGTCAAACTCATTTGTTATGAGGGCTGGATCTGACATAAATGAGACCTTGTTGGGCTGGGCCATGTGTGTCATAAAATGTAAAGCCAGGTGGCAGAGGTATAAACTTTATAAAGGACACAGACAAACACAATTAAAGATTTTTAAATTTTAAATAAAACATGCTTAAAACACTAGCAATCTTGCAATATTCTGTCTATTTAACAGCCTCTGATAACTGACACCTCTGCTCTGAATTATTGCATCAAAATGTCAATGCTGTAGCAATCTTGAGTATAGTGTTCAGGTGTGTATCTGTAAGCTGCAAACCTACTTTTGATTTATTGACATTTATTAAGAGAAATCTCATGTGATTCCTCCTCTAAAATAGTTCACATTGCTTTCTTACTGAGAAAGACTGGATCATGAGGGCATGAATACAGTGAAAAGGGGAGCCCTGGCATAAAGAGCCCAACAAAACACACACACTGTAGCAAGGCACACAAAAGCTCATACCTTGAACAAAACTTTGTTGGTCTTAAAGGTGCTTGGTATTTCTCCCGTGTGATTGAGGCAGCCCAGCAAAGCAAGCTCTCCCTCTTTCCCTCCCTCCCACAGCCAGTGAAAGGAAAGAAAGGCTGCCCTTTGTCTCCTTCAGCCTAGCCAGGAAATGAACTCTGGCTGTTCCCTCGCTCCCCCTGGGAGGAGGAGGGGGAGGAGCCTCAGCCAGTTCTTTACCAGACTCTCTCAATCGCACAGGAGAGCCTTGCCTATTGATATCTCCTGTGCAATTGAGACTGGTAAAGCAAGCTCTAGCATGGCAGCGGCAGCAGAACTGCAAATAAAAGTAGGAAACAGCCAGGGCCTTGCAAGCCTGATAGGGGCCTTCCAAGGGGCCTGATCCAGCCCTCAGGCCACATGTTTGACACCCCTGTTCTAGACATTTGGATAAAAACAAAAACAGCTAGGCTTCTGCTGCAGTCCTCCAACCATTTATTTGTTCTGTTGAAGTCAACAGGACTGCTTATGACTCACTGGTTTCAGCACCATGGCATCCTGCTGGCCTCCCAGGACTGCATTCCTTCTGCCTCTTCGTAGTTCCCATGTCACTGAGGGCAATGGTGGTACTTGACTAACGGCTGGACATAACACTTAGCAGCAGCAGCAGATATGTGTTGTATTGTTTACAAATAAAATGTAGTGACAACCCTAGATTTGGCCTCCTTTTAATTACATTCATCTACACAAATCCTAACTTCATTCACTTGAAAGGCTGACCTTTCCCATAAGTGGGGAATTGTCACAGATGTAAACTAGATTAGGTCTGGCATCACACATTGAAATTACCCTCCACTCATTAAGTTGTGAAAGAAACTAACCTTTTAGATAAAGAAGTATTTGTTGTGCAGCAGGAATATATATAAAATATGCGACAAACTGTCATGGACACCTCCCAGATTCGGATAAATTCCAAACTCTTACGTATTCCCAAGGGGGGGGGGGAGGACAAAAGAAATTGTTTCATGTTTCAGAATAAATGCTAAATGGTACATTGGGACAATTTGATTGTACAGAATCTTAGAGCTGATTGAAATATGTTAAAGTGGGGTGTAATATGCTTCCTGGATTTTACTATGTCAGCATCATACATCTGAATGTCTTCCCGCATTTAAAAAGCATCAGTAAAGTTGCCAGGTCCCCCCCACACACCCGGCTGCCAGCAGGGGGTGGGGGGATAGGGCTGCCAGATCCAGGCCAAGGAACTCCTGGAGATTTGGGGGTGGAGCCTGGGAAGGACAGGGACCTCATTGGGGTACAGTGCCATACAGTCCACCCTCCAAAGCATCCATTTTTCTCCAGGGGAACTGATCTCTGTAGTCTGAAAATGAGCTGTAATTCCAGGGGATCCCCAGGTCCCACCTAGAGGCTGGCATCCCTAACTCCCAACATTTGGAAAACCTAGTGTTCAGGTGGAGGATGTTAAAAACATTCTGTTTGACATACTAGCTTTCTCTGTGTGGTATGTTTTTTACATGGGTGAGAAGATTTGCAGCTTCAAACTGACCTGACCTGAAGCGGTTCAGTTCTGGAAGGACGGACAATGTTGCACGTTACTTCTGCAAAGTGCAGCCAGCTCCTGTATCTTCACTGGCAGAGAGCCAGCGCTCAAGTGTTTAGTAGTCATGAAGCTTGCTGAGTGCCCTTCGCCTGCTTTCTCTCAATTTAACCTACATCATAGGGTTTTTAGAAAAATAAAATTGAGGAGGGGAGAGTGGAGTATGCTGCCCTGGGCTCCTAGGAAGAAAGGTGAGGTAAAGGTGGAATAGCAGTGTTGCAGGATGGCTTTGGGACAGCATGACCAAAAAAAAATGGGCACTGAACAGGCTTGCCCACATGTCAGCCCCACTTGGCTGGCATTGTCAGAGTCCCTGCTGTCTCCAAAAAGCGTTTCTGCTGCTGTTCCAAACAACTTCTATTTAACCACCAGGGGAGCTCCTACAATAGGGCATTTTATTGTCCTCATCATGTTGCTGATGGGATAGTCTCTCAATGTGCACTTGCAATGGAGATTCCACGCAGCACAGTGTAATCTGGTATTAGATGTGTTTTCCCTTTCACTCCCAGCACATGTTACCATCACTCCTTTCCTCCGCTGCCCCCACCCTCTTTCCCACCCACCCTCTTTTCCCTTTTCGGAAAAAAAATTGGGTGCATGCATTGTGCTGAAGAGGAATTGGCAATGACACGGGCCTTTTAAAAAATTAAACAAACCCCTCCCATGTATTTGCTCAGCTTTGCTCAAGAATAACACAAAATTTGAAACCTTCACCTTGTATTTGCCTGCCTGTTATAGCATGAACCCCCCCCCCCCCCCGGAAAAGTTTCCCTCTCTTGAGTGTTCTACATTTCAGTGCTGGGTAGGAGACTGTGGGTGATTCCCACCTCCCTTTCAGGGTTAATTAGAGCACTGGGTGGGAAACTTGCTGGGTGACACCCACCCATCCACTCCCTGTCCCTAATGAATAAGTTCCCCTTTCTCAAGTTCAGGGCTACATTTTATTGCTGGGCAGGAGACATTTCTCCCCCTTTTGACTGGGCGACACATGGAAAACCAATTTGGAATTGCTGTAGTGGAGTGAGAGTGCAATGACATTACAGAGGTAAAAAAACAAAATCTAAAAAATCTGATGGATAAGTGGAGGAAGGATGGTGGGTGGGGTCCCTTTTCACTGAAACTGAAGGAGTTCCTTGTATCTGGGAATCTTTCCTTCTCCACCCCCTGCCCCTCTTTGTTCTTAATGCTGAGATCCACACAACACAATAGACATGGTTGCGCTGCTCCACATTACTTAAAAGAAAAAGGAAACAGCATATTTAGAAAAGCCTAAAGTCAACTGCTCCCTTTCGCCTGCTGTTGTGCCTTGTTCTGTGAAGCTGAGAGAGATTAAGAAAAAAGGGGGGGGGGCTAATGGATGTGGAGGAAGGGTTGGAGGAGGCATTCCTTTTCATTGAAACTGAAGATGTATCTTCCATCTTTCTTGTATATATTAGAAACAGCCACGTTATATCTGAAGTTCAATAGAAACAATGGAAAGTTACTTCAAATTGCAGCCAGTTTGACAGATGATTGGCATGTCGGGAAGTACATGATGTGCTCTTGATTCCTTCTTAGAAAGTTCTCAGTTTTTCCCAGAACCTTGGTGTTGAAAATTGGTCCCAAGGTTGAGCATTGTTGAGCTCTGTTTCAAATGAAACCCTGGTTATATGTTAAAACAAAAACAAAACCCATCACTTGCAAGTACTCTCAAATCATTCCTCACATTTAGCACTACATTATATTAATTGTCAGAATGAAGTAAACCTGTATATTTTGCCCTTTTAACACCTGAACCAGCAATATGTAAAGGACTGGTACTTTTTCTTCTATTTGTTTTAACAGGAGCATAGCTATTGCTTACAAAGTTCTTCATGGCCTTGGACCCTCACATCTGCAGAACCAAAGGCTGCCAACCTCCATGTGGAGATTTCCCAAAATTACAACTGATCTCTAAACTACTGAGATTAGTTCCCCTGAAGAACATGGCAACTTTGGAGGTGGACCCTACAGCATCATATCCCTCCTGAGCTCCTTCCCATAATCCTCCCTTCCAACACTTCAAAATCTCCAGGAATTTCCAAAGCAGGACCTGGCAACCCTAGCAAGAGTGCCTCTCTTCCGATGCTCCACCATGACAGATTTGCTCATCTGAGCAGGGCAAACAGACAAGATCAACAGCGGTCCATACGTGTGCATTTTCTGTAGTGGCCTCCACCCTGTGGAATGGCCTGCCTCATGAGGTCAGGAAGGCTTCCACGCTTCTGGCTCAGGAAGATGCTTTAATAAAGGGAATAGAACTGTGGCCTGTACAACTGTGCATAGTATGTATTTGTTGCTGTATGTATTATCTTCTTGTTACTCACTGCACTGTATTTCTACTTATGTAATACCATTTTCTGCATGGTTTAATATGCCATGTTTAGCTTATGTTTTGTTTCAGATTTCTGCAGTCCTGGTCCTATCACACTGTTTATTATATGTCTCATCCTATTGATTGCATTGACTTATATTGTGTAATCTACCTTGAGTTTTAGGCCCATTACACATGTATATCTTACTGCAGGTTTTCAGAGCAGTAAGCCTTTAATCTTGACTTTGGATTCTGTACCAAACTTATGCACCATTCTTTTCCCTCCCGTGTATTTATTCCACAGTTACAGTTTTTAAAATGCAGTTTTCTAAATTGGGGTGGAACATTACTTGTGATGTGTTGGGGGTGGCATCCAAAAATTTTCAAAAAAAAATTACACAATTGCCCTATTGCAGCTGTGCAATAGCATCCAGCAAGCACTTTCCAAATAAATCCTTGTGATTCAGGCTTTATGCATGCATTTTAGCATTAGTTTGTTGAATGAAAGGGAACAGAAAGGCATGCAGGTAAAGGGGGGAAAACTGATGTTGAAACTGACCAGACTTTTTTTTTTAAAAAAACTGACAAGCAGCTGTGAAGCCCCATTTTCCATATTGCCAAGCACTAGGGGATTCTCTGCTGTGTTATCAGCCACTGTGAAAAATGGAAAAGAGTCACAGGATATGGGGAACATGCTGAGTGTACAGAATGCACAGTAGAATTCACTGTCACTGGCATTGCAAGCTGTGATCATTGGCAACCTGTGTGTGTGTGCATGGCTGTGTAAAGTGGGCTGCAACTTCACCACACCTTGCACAGGGCTGCAATTTGTATGGGGGAGGAGTCATCTGGCAGAAGATCTAGAAAGCTTTTTTAGTCTTGTCCCACTAAATTGAAAAAAAAGGGAGGGGTATTTTCGCCGATACCCTAGCACAACTGCATAGTAATGCTAACTTCCTGCCCTTCCTTGCAAATTTGTGTGGTTTTCTCTTTGTGATTGTCTAATTTGATCCTGGTTGTGATCTTGACAGTTTTGGGGGGCCTGTCCTGCCCAGATTGCATTCTGTCCTCCAAATGGATCAATCCCAAGTGATTCTTAATTTTGGCAGTTCACAGAAGGTCCATGTGGCTCAGCCACAATTTTAATGTTAGACTTCTGGAGACTGCCAAAATAGTCTCCCCCCCCCCCCCGCCAATTTGTTCACTAAAGTATGAAAGGGAAAAAGGTCTTCAAAGCTTTTGGCTTCCGATCCCAGTGTCTCTTTACATCTTGTGTCAACTTCATTCCATGATGATCCCACACCCTTTATTTTGTTTTCATGCAGCACTGAAATCACTTTTTTTTTGCACTGGGGATGCTGCTGTTTGCCTACTCTCCAATCCCTCTTTCAAGTCAATACCAGCAAGGAGTTAAATCTTGCACAGCTCCTTTTAAACTTTCCCCATTGTTTTAATTTTTTTATTCAGCAATCTGTGATAGTCTCATATTGCTAGACTCATACCACTTGTAAGAAAAATTAATAACAAGGGAGAAAATGGAGCTTGTACACCAAAGAAGCAGGGAGGATGACAGAAGGCCTGCTATGCGGGGAGAGCAGCCTAGAAAT
Organism: Lepidodactylus listeri; assembly: GCA_029233225.1. NCBI lineage: Eukaryota > Metazoa > Chordata > Lepidosauria > Squamata > Gekkonidae > Lepidodactylus > Lepidodactylus listeri. Next base: position 46,826,868 of record JARCFY010000012.1, read on the forward strand.
TGAATAAAATAAAATAAAATAAATAAATAAGGTGCAGAGTGGGCAGAATGACCTCGATGTGGGTGAGAGAGGGACCTTTGAGGGGTGGCAAAGGGGGGGGGGGAATCTGAAGGAATCTGTACACTTTCAATCACCTTCAGCTTGGAAGTGAAACAAGGGGGAAATCGGCACAAAAGCACTCTCAGAAAACCCAGGAAGACAGCAACCAGAAAGTGAACTGAGTGCTGAAGGATGGAAAATCAGTGCAGAACAACAAAGAAAACCCAACGGACATGCATAGTGAAAGCAAGGGAAAATACCAGTGCATAATAGGTCTTAGTGAGAAAGGTGGACTATACATGCAAGGCAAGTGAGAAGCAGAGGTGGTTTGCCATTGCCTTCCTCTGCAGGTGTTTCTTTAGTGGTCTCCCATCCAAATTATCAACTATGTTTAGATTCTGAGATCTGAGGAGATTAAACTATACCATACCATTTCACATCCCAAGGTGGACTATAAATAACATAAATAATGTGCTTGAAAACATGAACATTATAAAATATGTTTTAACATTGTTGCCTGTTTGATACGCTGCTAAGCTTTTATGTTGGATAAATGATGGTCTCTCTCTCTCTCAAATCTAAATGTTAGTCAATCTCATTTCTCTCCCACTTCCTTTCAAACACACTCTCTTGTCATACCTTATTTCCTTCACTTTTTTTTACAGGACTGATGTAAATACTTTGTAAAATGCACAGTTTGCTTTCTTGCCTTCCCACAGATCCTGGATAAGCCAGGTTAGACTGTAATGGGCTTATATCATTCACCACACGTTGTTCTCTGTGCTCTGTGGCCATGTAATTACATTGGCAAGTTTTTAAGGGAACAACGATGAAAGTTCTTCGTTTTCCTTCCTACCTGTGTGAATACAGCATCTCTGCCAAGAAAGCTTATTGTGCATTCAGGAGGCAGTCCTGCAGTGCAAAGGAGGCCTTTACACCAGCATGCAAAGTGGACCAACATTCAAGTACTTTCTCTCCTTCCTGTTCCAAACATAAATGGCTATACAGCTGTTCCCACTTCTTTTAAAGACTCTGGGAGGACCCAGAGCTGAACTTGTATTTGAGACACACACGTACTCCATCCATCTTGCTGTGCCTGATACCAAGGTAATTTTTTCTTCTCAGTTGGAAAAAACATAGGTGTAAAATCTTTGCAAACAAACAAACTCCTGTTGATACCACAGTATAAAGTAGTGTGTTTAGGTGTCTCAAAAATTAAAAGTAAGAAAAGTAAGATATGTTCTATTAAAATACAGAATTCCTTCAACAGATCGGATTATCCATTTGCTTCTATTGCCCACCTTAAAATTGCTCCAACCATACAAATCACTAATCACACAAACATAGAAGAAGAGGAGGAAGAAAAATAGGTTTATAGTGGCTTTTCTCTACCCTAAGAAGTCTCAAAGCAGCTTACAATTGCCTTCCCTTCCTTTATGGTGGGGATCAGTTGTCTTTACAGTCATCCATTCTAGATTCAGCACTAAATTCCATTCAGAAATCAGTGTTACAAAGAATAGCTGTAATGATTGCACCACTTATTGTTTGGATGCTACTATGGGCCACCCATAACATTCTTGCTCTGCATTTAATGTATGTGTCCACTTCCCAACACATAACATTTTTCTGGGTCATAACCCTCCCTCCCCAATTTGGCAGCTTTATTGAGCCATAAAAGTTACAAATCAAAGTGAAATTAACAGTGGGATAATTAGTTACAGAAACAGTATCCCAAGGCATAAGAAATAGACTACCGTGACAAAAAGACGTTCCTATGAGTCACTATTAAATCTAACATGAAATACAAATGAAATATAATGAGATGAGAGGAGAACATACATTTTATCACATAAGAGGGGGGAAATGGGTTAAACTTTAATTAACAATTCTGAGATTTGAATGTTCTTGACAACTTAGCATTGCCATTAGCAAACAGCAGTTAAAGAGGTTGCACCAAAAGATGTTTCCAACTGAATTAAGGCATTCTGAAAGATTCTTTTTAAATTGGCCAAAGTTCTTTGTAGTTACTATTTAGTCTTAGTCCTAAACAGTCGTTGTTTTCCAACAGCAACTGAATGGCCACTGCCCTGATCAGTTTTCATAGATAAAACTACAAATTAATAGTTCAGAGTACAGAATGCAACATATTCCTAGTAATTTCACTTGATTCTCAGGACTACCATGCTGCTGCTTCCGTATCTGGAAACAACTTTAACAAATTGTTAAAATATTTTAATGTTAGCGTGGTTATGTTCATTCTTCTTCCATTTATGGTATTTCTTGGGCTTGAGTCAAAGCTTTGAGCTGCCATCAGGGATGCTGTGGTGGCATAGTACCATTACCTGCTGTGACAGACAGTAAATGGTTAATGCTGTAACCCAGTCTGAGAACCTTGAGTGACATGTATTCAAATGGCATTCTTCAGTTGAGAGTGGCAGTTAGGACTGCTAGTCAGCTGACAGTTGACTGGGAAGGAAGGCAAAGGGAGTTAAAGGATCCAGAGGGATCCCCATTCAAGTCCAAGGGAAACAGCTCCTAGAAAAGGGGGGTGATCCCTATCCATCCTGAGAGAAATAGCTCCTAGACAAAGGGGGTGATCCCTATAAGAAGGGAAATGTGAACTTATTCAAATGCTCCTGCCTTTACTAACTTTAGAGTCTGTGTTATCAAGTAGCTTATGCTTGTTTATGTAATCAGAGACTGCTAAGAAATCTCTCTCCTGAAGTTTTAAAGACCAGTCTGAATATCAGAAACAGTTACTTATTTGTGACAAATTCTCTGGATTTTATTTTTATACAGAGTTACCTCATTCCTGTTGCTTGTTCACCTCATTAGTCCTACACCTGATTCCTACCTGACCATTTCCCCTCAAAGTTTAATAAAACGATTTGTTAGGTTTGAACTACCATGAGCCTACTATATACCACTATCAAACCAGGACATAAGAAAATTTTAGTCTCTCCCCTCAGTTTCCTAGGCTGGGTTAGCTTTTACCAATACACATTCAAACAACTGGGAGGGACAGCCAGATTAAAAACAATGAAGAAAAGGGAAAAGGGGCTGCTCAGTCAGAAAGAATATACAGGGAAATCCTGTGAGGGAGGGCAAAATTATCATACCTGTGATGCAGCAATCTACTACAGGCATAGATAGAACATCACTGCCAGCCACAGTTACCCCAAACACAATCAAAGCAGAGGTGAGTGTTAGATGTAGCATCCATACGTTTCTTCTATGAGTGACAAAGACTCTTCTAAAATAGCCTGTAGTTTATTCCTAGACATAAATCATGTTAATTTTGACTCCTATCTTATCTTTTGAGAAAACCAAAATTATAATTTCACGACATTGCTATGTTGATGATCTTAAACAGACTGAAATCTTTGTTACAAGCAACAGAAAGCACCCAAGTTTTCAAAGAAGGGGAGGGTATGAATATTTCTGTTTCCCCTGTGATGTTCCTATTGTTGCAAGGACTTAAATACACAATATGCTCAACATGGCTCAGGCATATTGTATATTTGAACCCTGCATTTGGCTATTTTTATCACTATATGCCCGGACTTGGAGGCTAGTCCTATCTCATCTGATCTCAGAAGCTAAGCTACACAAAGGAAGGCAATGGCAAACCACCTCTGAACATCTCTTGCCTTGAAAACTCTATGGGGTTGGCTGAGATTTGGTGGCGCTTTTCACCACCATGAATGAATGGTCTAAGGGCCTGACAACAAAAGAGAGCAAATGTTTCTTAATGTCTTTGGATGATTTCTTGTATGAATGCTGTATGTGGTAGTGAGGTATGAGACAAATTTGAGAAACACCCAGTTTGGAGATGGAACCCATGGAAACAGAATGAAGCAAAGAGACGCTGTGAAGAACTTCTAGCTATAATTTGCTGAAATTGGAGATGGAGCCTTGAAGGAGGGGCAGGGAATCTGCAGAAGGTGCTGTCTGAGGATTGGCTTCTGTTTTGAGGTTCTGCTTGTATATTTGTAAATAAAAGACGCCATGAGTCTCAAGTGGCTTCTCATCCACAAGAAACAAACTTTATATAGCATTGCGCCCTGCAGCATTCTCACTGCTTGGGGAAAGTGGAAGCACTTAACACCAGACATCATCTTGTGGTGGGTGTTCACTGCTAAAATTTCTTAGCAGCAATATGTCTTTTTTCATTCCATTCACTCATAGAGGCAGAGAGATTCCTTTGAAGCGCAATTCTTCCTGAAAAGCACTCATACTTTTGCAGAGTCCACAAATAGATGCCATTTGGGAACACCAGGAAGATTTTCTGTTTCCAGCCAAATCCTCTGGAGATATTAGGTGGAATATCCAAATCCCCTCACAAAGCTTACCCTTGCGCTGGATTGCAGTAAACTCTTTTAACTTTAAAAGGGGTAAGTTCTCTGATATGAGGGGACATGTGAGGAGAAAACTGAAAGGAAAAGTAGAAAGGGTCAAAACCACTGGGGAAGCTTGGAGACTTTTTAAAATTACAATCCTAGAGGCTCAGAGAAAATATATACCGCAGGTTAGGAAAGACACAAATAGAAAAAAGCCTGCATGGTTAACAAACAAAATAATGGAAGCTGTAAAAGGCAAGAAGGATTCCTTTAAGCAGTGGAAGCTAGGCTCAGTGAGGCTAATAAAAGGGAACACAGGCTGTGGCAAATAAAATGCAAGTCTGTGATCAGGCAGGCAAAAAGGGAATATGAGGAGCATATCACAAAAAACATAAAGACCAACAATAAAACTTTCTTCAAATACATTAGAAGTAGGAAACCAGCCAGGGAAGCAGTGGGGCCCTTGGATGACCAAGGGGTAAAAGGTGTACTGAAGGATGATAGGGAAATGGCTGAGAAGCTGAATGCATTTTTTTGTCACTGTCTTCACTATGGAAGATGAGAAGTGCTTGCCCACTCCAGAACCACTGATTTCAGGAAGGGAGTTGAAAGACCTGAATCAGATTGAGGTGACGAGAGAGGAGGTCCTACAACTGATAGACAACTTAAACACAAATAAATCACCGGGCCTGGATGGCATACATCCGCGAGTTCTGAAAGAACTCAAATGTGAACTTGTGGATCTCCTAACAAAAATATGTAATCTTTCCATAAAAATCTGCCTCCATTCCTGAGGACTGGAAGGTAGCAAATGTCACCCCCATCTTTAAAAAGGGTTCCAGAGGAGATCCAGGAAATTACAGGCCAGTCAGTCTGACGTCGATACCGGGTAAGTTGATGGAAACTGTTATTAAGGAAAGAATTAGTAGGCACATTGATGAATAAAATCTATTGAGGAAGACTCAGCATGGGTTCTGTAAGGGAAGATCTTGTCTCACTAACCTGTTAGTGTTCTTTGAGGGAGTAAACAAACATGTGGACAAGGGGGACCCAATAGATGTTATTTACCTTGACTTCCAGAAAGCTTTTGATAAAGTTCCTCATCAAAGGCTCCTAAGTAAGCTCAATAATCATGGGATAAAAGGACAAGTCCTTTTGTGGATCAAAAACTGGCTAATTCAAATAAAACAGAGAGTGAGTATAAATGGGCAATTTTCTCAGTGGAGGGAGGTAAGCAGTGGGGTACTGCAGGGATCAGTACTCAGTCCGATGCTTTTTAACTTGTTTATTAATGATTTGGAGTTGGGAGTAAGCAGTGAAGTGGTTAAATTTGCAGATGACACGAAGTTGTTCAGGGTGGTGAGAACCGGGAGGATTGTGAGGCACTCCAAAGGGATCTGTTGAGGATGGGCGAGTGGGCATCAACTTGGCAAATGGGGTTTAATGTGGCCAAGTGCAGAGTAATGCACATTGGAGCCAAAAATCCTAACTATAAATACACGTTGATGGGGTCCGAACTGGCGGAGACTGACCAAGAGAGATATCTTGGAGTCGTAGTAGATAACTCAATGAAAATGTCGAGACAGTGTGTGACTGCAATGAAAAAGGCCAATGCTATGCTGGGGGTTATTAGGAAGGGAATGGATAACAAATCAGCCAGTATCATAATGCCCCTGTATAAATCGATGGTGTGTCCTCATTTGGAGTACTGTGTACAGTTCTGGTTGTTGTACCTCAAAAAAGATATTATAGCATTGGAAAAAGTACAGAAAAGGGCAACTACAGTGATTAAGAGGGTTGGAACACTTTCCCTATGAAGAAAGGTTGAAGCGCTTGGGGCTCTTTAGCTTGGAGAAACGACTGCTGAGGGGTGACATGATCGAGGTTTATAAGATTATGCATGGGATCATGGGCGTCAACTACAGGGGGGCTCGAGGGCTCGAGCCTCCCCCGAAATTTCCCGGGGGGGCTCAGCCACCCCCGGCAAAATGAACACCCGCCGGTGGCCAGTCAGCCGGCCGTCGCCGCCTCTCCTTCCCCCCCACCCCCGGCCTGCCCTCCTGCCTCCCTGGGGCGGGGTGGGGGGGAGAGAGAGGCGGCGATGGCCGGCTGACTGGCCACCGGCGGGTGTTCATTTTGCTGGGGGAGGCTGAGCCCCCCCCGGGAAATGCGAGGTGGAGCGGGAGCCGGGGGCCCGCAAGGGCGACGCGCCGCCCCCCGGCTGCAGGCAGCAGCAGCAGCGATCCTACCCCGCCGGCGCCCAAGGTGAGCGGGGGGAGGGAGGGGGGCGGGGAGCGCGGCGGGCGGGCACGGCCCAAGGGAGGGAAGCGGCGGCGGCGGCTCCCTGGGGCAGGGGGGAGAGCAGCGGGACATGGTCCCGAGCGTGCGCGCGCGCAAAGCGCGCGCACACGAAAGACAGCCCCCCCCCCCGGGGATTGAGAAAGTCTACGCCCTTGCATGGGATAGAGCAGGTAGAGAAAGAAGTACTTTTCTCCCTTTCTCACAATACAAGAACTCATGGGCACTCCGTGAAATTGCTGAGCAGATTAGAACAGATAAAAGGAAGTACTTCTTCACACAAAGAGTGAGTAACACGTGGAATTCACTGCCACAGGAGGTGGTGGCAGCTACAAGCGTGGACGGCTTCAAGAGAGAGTTAGATAAACATATGGAGCAGAGGTCCATCAGTGGCTATTAGCCACAAAATATAGATAGGAACTCTCAGTCTGGGGCAAGTGATGCTCTGTGTTCTTGGTGCTTGGGGGGGGGCTTCTAGTGTCCTGGCCCCACTGCTGGACCTCCTGAGGGCACCTGGTGTTTTTGGCCACTGTGTGACAGAGTGTTGGACTGGATGGGCCACTGGCCTGATCCAACATTGGCTTCTCTTATGTTCTGTGGATATGAAGGGTCCCAGTGGTTCGGTAGGATGCTGTTTTGCCCTACCTGCTCCTTTGTTCACAGGTAATGGGTCCATTCCAGCGCAGCATCCCTGACGGCTTCTCAAAGAGACCAGAGTTTTCAACTAACACTGGCACAAAACTGTATGTTAGGGTAATCTGAGGGCCAAACCAGACAAGAGGTTGGGAGTTCTGTGTCTGAAGCTCCCAGCATTTTTTTAAATTGAATTATCAGGCACCTGAGGCCTTGGTTCAGATCTGGAAGCACAAGGAAGAAAGGTGCCTTTGACCTTCCCCCTCATCTTTTTTCTGACTTAATGACAGTGGGGAACTGCTGTTTGCCTTGTTAGATTCCTGATAATTGAATTTTTTTAAATGCTGGGTACTTTGAAGGTGGACCATCTGGTTTGACCCTGTGAACCTAAAACTTCCATTTCTGTGTACAGCTGTACACATGATGATGCTTTGGGCAACACTGGTTTATTTTCCTAGAACAACTCCTGTTTTGCAGTAGATTATTTCTTTAGCCTTGTGACTCAATGAGACATACATTAATGGTCTAGTAACATGCCCCTTCTGTGCATGGACCATGTAGCTTTAGCCCTCCAGGTAGTGTACTAATTGCCTATCTGCATATGCCCCACTGTGCTATAAAATACAGGTCTTTTTATATCCACCAACAAATGTCAATATTGATTTTTTTTTCTTTTTAAACTGCATGTTTACTTTATTGATTGCATTTTCAATATGCTGGGTCCTGGTTAAGGAATGGGTACTTTTCACTCTTTGTGACAGCAGTTTAAGGATCATGTATCACATCTACATAAAGACTAACAGTGCTATCCTAAGCAGAGTTATACCTTTCTAAACCCAATCCAAGGATTTAGAAGGGTGGGGATTACATGCCTGCCAATCTTGCAGATTTCAACAAGTTTATCGTGTTCCTACTGCATGCAGACTAAAACTGGAGATGGCAAAGGGGTTTTTTCTTTGATGCTTGGGCTATTAATAGTGTCATAGCAGGGATAGGGCAGTGAGAAATGAAAGATGGAAGCAGCAAGCCATGTGCTCTTCTTGACTCCTGGAAATAAAAGAGAACACGCTGCTGATCTTGGCAGGAGGATGAATACAGAGTGAGGCTGGGGAAGGGGTCATGGGGAAGGGATGCCAGCTCCAAAGCTTGCGATCTGTAATGTCATGGGTGTACCTCTTTCACATTGTCAGCACTGATTTATACTGGTTCTGCTTTACTGAAGTGACAGCCTAAGGAGAGCTCCAAGGACACCAGCTGGCAGGTGACAACTGGTTATGGTTGCAGCTCTGTAGATACAAGAGTGTGTTCAGACAGGCAGCTAATCCCACGATTGGCCTGGCTATAATTTGAGCTGGATCTTTTTGATCCAGCATTGCTCGACCAGACAGCCCACCTGTGAAGCGCTTTACCACACGTGACTCCCGCAGGGGATTGTCTAGATGGCATCCACCGTGAGGAGCTGTGCAGATGGCTTTTTAAAAAAAATCCTGCATGCGCATAGGCGCCTCACCATATACTTGTTTCTCCGTGCATGCGTGTATTAAAAATTGTAACAACACAGCCAGCAGTACCTTCCTCTAGGTACCGTTTCACTTAATAAAGCTGACAAAGTTCAGGGGACCATCAGAAACATAACATTGTTTGGATCGCTTAAGCAGAGCTCTGGGGACGTCGCTTGTTTAAGCAGTTATGTGCGCATTGCTAAGAGTTTTTTAAAATGGCGGCCATTTGGGATGGTCTGGAGACCATCCCTACAGGCTGATTGCATGCTGGAGGTATGACTTGATGGTGGAAAGTCTGGCACTGGCCCATCAGCCAGCTTTAGATCAGACTTTAACTAGTATCTTTTTGGTATGGATTCCCAACGGGGATCGGTGGGCTACTGACGAAAGCGGCATGATTTCCAGATGTTAAGGTCTGGATGTGCCCTTTAAATCCACCAGGCACTTGTGCCTGGCACGGCTCAAAAGAGCTGTCTGAACGCACCCCAAGAGAAGCATCTCTGTGCTCAGGGATGACATTACCCTCTTGCAAAGTATCAATGATTGATGGAATTTGGCATTCAAGCCCCTTTACAATTTATCTTATGTAAGACTATCACTGAGCACGGCAAGTGGCACACCCAGACCTCTAATTTATAAAAAAACTGCACAGTAAACTTTGGCCCACATCCAGAGTACTGATGTGCTCCATCATGAAATTCATGATTGTATCAGCATTTCCATCATCCTCTCTTCCTTTTCCATTCAGTTGGAAACAATTTCAGTATCAGACTTTTTAAAAAACATTTTTCTTTTATAAATGTGCACGTTAATCAGAATGATAAAAGGGATCTCTGCTATTCTATTTTGTTGATACCTTTTTTATACTGAGAATATTATGAAAAATGCTTTGAGTCAATGCAATACAGTGTTATAGTATCAAGCTAGGATCTGGGAGACCCAGGTTCTTCACCATGGAAACTTGCTGGCGGACCCTGGGCCAGTAACTCTCTCTTAGCCTAACCTGCCTCACAGTGTTGTTGTGGGGGTTAAACAGAGGAGGGAAGAATGATGTTGTAGGTGACTTCAGGACACCACTGGGAAGAAAAGTAGGGTATAAGTACCTAAAGAAAGATTACTGCTTTCAGAAAAGCAGTATATATTATAAATAGACAGCCAGTCTGGTGTAGTGGTTAAGTGCGCGGACTCTAATCTGGGAGAACCGGGTTTGATTCCCCACTCCTCCACTTGCATCTGCTGGATGACCTTGGGCAAGTCATAGCTCTGTACCAGCTGTTCTCTCAAGGACAGCTTGGGAAAGAGCTCTCTCAGCCCCACCCACCTCAGAGGGTGTCTGTTGTGGGGAGGGGAAGGGAAAGGAGTTTGTAAGCCGCTCTGAGACTCCAAGTGAGTGAAGGGTGCAATATAAATCCAATCTCTTCTCTTCTTAATGTATAGTGCATTATTGCATAGGCACCGGCACATGTTTGATCAGTCTGGCATGGTGATGAAAGATAAGGGCAAGAGCCTTCAGGTAACTTGGTATTACATGGGACAGATTCTGATTCACCATGATGTAGAACTGCTTTCTGGAATCCTGATTGCCTCACAGTTTAAAGACAGAGGCAGATAGGAGCAGTCCAGCACAGTCACTGGTATGAAAACATGCAGGAGTTACATGCAGGAGTTGTTAAGATGGTGGGCTGCACCATGCGCAGTGTTCCCTCTAATCCGTGCATGTGAGGGGACACTCATTAACACAGGAAGCTCCGCTCAGCAGCTATCTGGAGCCGTGCAGCATCTTGCACTGCCCATTGCCCATTTTAAGATTACAGCCATTATATACTGCTCAGGAAGTGAACCACTCCGCTCAGTGGTGGGGTGGGAATTAGAGGGAAGATTGCCCATTGTCCCCATTGCACTATGTATTGAAGGCATGAAACTATAGCTCCTTTTGTATCCCCAAAGAATTCATCAAAATTCCAGAAGTAGAATACGCAAGCACAGCCTTACTATGGCAGAGAGTACTGATTTTTATCTGTCGTAGCAGTTGTCCATTGCAAGCATATTTAGTATGAATGGCATGTGTGGCATTTGTTATTTTTAAGCTTACACTTTCTGAGGCTTATGCAACCAAATTCTTCCGACATATATTTGGGCTGAGGTGGGAAAATAGGCAGGCAGATTCTTCTGCAGAACTGTCCACAGTGTCTTCCTGGCATGGAAGCACCCTCAGAGACCATGCAGATGGTGTTAAATGTTGCCGTACTGCTTCCATGCCAGTTCATCTTGCATTTGGAACAGGAGCTGGAGTGTGACCCTGTGATGGACAGGGTAGGTTCCGCCTCTCCCTATGAGCCACCAATGCAAGCTGACGGAATGTTGGGGAGAGAGAGTTGGAAAACAGCAGTTAAGAACAGTGGTTGGGAGGGAAAAGGCGGATGTCTGACTGAGTGAAACTGTGTAGAAGAGCTGCTTATAGTGTGCTGAAAATAGCCAAATTGTAACCAAAGGATCCCAGTTGCGGTAATAAGACCACAGTTCAAAAGTTCAGTGGAAGCGAAGCATTGTAACTTCTACCTTCCTTTCTTCAGTGTTATGTTGATACCATAAATAAAAGGGAAAGAAACAAACACACAATTCAATATCTCAGTCTCTCTGTATATTATAGGATGTGAACAAATGGTGGCAGCATGTGAATGAAACAGTGTTCGAGCCCCTGACCCCATTAACTCTGTGTGAATGAGGTCCTGTTATTAAAGGCAGCAGTTTACGGGTGCTCTAGGAACACAACAGAGCCACAAGAGTTTCCTCCAAAAACTCTTCCGTTCCTTAACTTTCATCAACCCGGTATCTTCCATTAAAAAAACCCCATCACAGCAATGCTTACAAAATATCTAAATATATGAAAACATTAACAATTGTAAAAGGTATACAGATTTCCATTGGGTAGATTTAAAATGTGTATTAAAAATCTCAGATGACCTCTCTCTTCAATCCAGAGATACTTCATGTCTGCATAAACTGTGCCTCTTTGCAGGACTTGAACTTGCTACAAAGGGCTTTGAAATCATCTTGGCAGAAAGATGCTAGAGAGGGGAGCTTTTATCAGCATTAACTGTCCCTTGCCTTTTTTCAGCTCATCATCTGTTCAAGGACATTATTGTGGTACAGGAACTCCAACCCTAACAGGCATCAGCTATGAATCCAGGGAGAGGGCAGTGATGAGGCCTGGCTGAACCGCTGTCACGCAAGGACCCTTTATGACCTTAAGCCCAGCCACCCAGTTGATTTGGTGGCATGGGGGTCAGGCCCCTTGAAGAGTCCTACCACACTGCCTAGGCAGCCAGCAACCCAGGGACAGGAAAAGAATTGGCCTATGCTGGCCCTAGATGGAGACTCAAGATAGCCACTCCTGGCTACTTGTGGGGGAAGGTTCTCAGGAAGGAGGGCACTGCAAGAGAGCCTGGCCAGCCTATGTGGCTGGATTTAAAGCTAAGTGAGAGCAGGGCAAGGAGGAGGCATCCTACTCTTGCTCCTGAGCCTAAAGGAGGAGAAACAGAATAAAGAAGAGACGTGAAGGCTCCTTTTAACCCCCTTCTCCCTCACACTGAGGCTTTAGGGGAAAGGGGGGCCTCTCTGGGGGACTGAAACTTCCCAAGAGGGAGAGGTGGGTGGAGTTTTCCTTTCAAAGCACTCAAGACAACATTCATGTTCTCACAACAACCTTATGAGGTAAGTTGGGATGAGACGGAGCATGGGACTGAAAGTCAGCCATTGTAGTATGCTTGCATGGCTGAGCAGAGAATTGGTCTTCTTAGTCCAAGACCAGCAGTTTAACCACTACACCACACTGGTTCACAGTGTTGGAAATATGTATGTTGCAAGGTCTCAGTTCAGTCATTATAGGATTAATGTGTTTACCTTGTGGGCTATTGTTTAGAAGACTGACCTGGAAGGTAACCTGGCACAAAGCCAGTGGGGAGAAAGCCCAGGAAACTGGAGTCTATTTACTACAATCATTGGTTAATGTATTCTGGTGATTTCCTTCTAGGGTCAAGAAAAAAGAAGAATCTCCATTACCCACCGTGTGCTCAGTCAGTCAGTCTGTTGTACTTGTAATAGTAAGCAGGTAGTCTTAAATGTTTGTTGTTTTGTAGATTTCCCGTGTACCTTTCCCTTTAGAAGTAAAGATTTTTTCATAGAAAGAACATGCCTCCTCTCCAGTAATTAAAGATTCATTGCAAGCTCTGAATATCTAACTATTTTTACCAAATTTTCCAACGCACACTTACCTAGCACAACTTTTGAGTTCCTTATCATTAGATGACCTGGATGGCCTAGGGAAGCTCAGTCTTATCAGATCTCAGAAGCCAAGCAGAAGCAGCCCTGGTTAGTCCTTGGATGGGAGGCCACTGAGGAAGTCCAGGGTTGCTTTGCAAAGGCAGGTGATGGAAAACCACCGCTGCTCATCTCTTGCTCTGAAAACTCTATAGGGGTCTGCATAAGTCAGCTGTGATTTAACAGCACTTTCCACCACCATAATGAGATACTGCCTTTACCGTTCAGTTTCTTGGGGAAAGCTAAATTAAATGTTTAATTCTTTAGATGTATGGGGGTTTGTCTGTAATGAGAATGAAAATCAGACCTGGCGTCACGATAGATGAATCGCAGTTAGGAAGCCACTGGCAGTCTTCATTTTAAAAAGACCTTTGTCTTACCTTTTGAAGGCACTAGGTCAGCTGTGACTTTCAGGAAATCATTCTCCTACCTTGATTCTGCAGCTTTTAAGTTTAACCTTTATAATCTGAAAAGGGATCAAACCTTTAAGCTTTAAACACCTCCCACAATTTGTATTTTATTTTTCATGCAAAGGTTTAAAGGTTGCCCTGTAGTTGGTAAAATGCATTTAAAAAATCACCTGTGGCAGGAGAAACAGCAGGACCACTTTTTTTTTTTTTAAAGGAAAGTAAAATTAAAAAGCTTAACAATGAAAGAGGAGCATTAAAAAGGTCTAGTGACAGCTTGCTCTAATAATCTGAAACCATTTTTTGACATTTCTAACAAAATAATCCACTGAGAACATTTCAACCCAATAAAACGCTAGTTTTTTGTTTTTATTTTTTTAAAAAAGCTTTAATGTAAACGCATTTGATACTACAAGATAAAATAAATGATTGTTTTATATCAGTGGGTATAGGCACAAAGACTACAAAAGGGGCACAGTCTTCAGTTCCATTCATTTCTAGAAAGCATATGCAAGAGAATTTGCAACTGGCCAGTGGCCTATTCTCTTGGAATATGATAAAGCATATTTCACAAGCAGAAGCATATTATATAAATCCTTATAGTGCAAAACTGCCAGATCACTATGTTCACATATATATTTATTTTGTTGTATATAATACGGGGGGGGGGGGGCATATAGCGGCTGTGGGTCTAACCTGCAGTCCTGTGAAAATGGTAATTTAGGAAGAACATACGTATGGAAGATGATCTGATTGTACCTACTGGTTTCATCCCCAAATTCAGAGCTGTAGAGAAGGTTAGATACATTTTCAGAGGTCCGAACAGGTCCAATGGACATGCTCTCAATCCCCCTCCATGAAATTATTCATCATAACTTGTCATTTCATGAGGCTTGAGTGCGTATCACATATGTCATTGCCACATTTGGAACAACAAGTCACTCCTGGACACTGTGGGGCTGGAACCCAGAGACTCCAGGGCTTTGCTGAGTACGTGGCAGAGTTGCCTGTGTGCTGAGAAAACTGCATACTCAGTTTCTTATATCAACTCCACCCTCAAATGGCCAGCAGGGGGCCTGCACACTGACAGGAGGTCCAATGATGTCATCTAAAACCAACTGACTGGGACCAATGAAATTTGCCCTGGTGATATAACCCAGGCTAAACCATCCATTTGATGAGCTTGTTGATAATCTGAGGATTTGATTGGCGCCTGCATGCATTTTGAACACATGAAGCAGCTTTCTACTGCATCAGACCTTTGGTCCATCAAAGTCAGTATTGTCTACTCAGACTGGTGCAGTTCTCTAGGATTGCAGGCAGTGATCTTTCACATCACCTACTGCCTAGCCCTTTAACTGTAGATGCCAGGGATTAAATCTGGGACCTTCTGCATGCCAAGCAGATGCTCTACCAGTGAGCCGCAGCCCCTCTTGACCCTTTGCCTTTGTGTCAGACTGACCTATTGTTGGAAATTTAGCAGAGTGCATAAAGTGCAGCAGAATAATTCATCCAGACACGTGTGTGTTTAGCTTCTAAGAAAAATACTTTACTAGAAAACATAAGGAAAGAATTACGTGGAAAGGGAAAAAAAACAACAGCCTAACTAACTCATCTTGCTCCTCTCACACTACATACTACAGACACACAGAGGACTGACCCCAAGAACAGAGGAGTGGAAATTTCCCACCAAAAGCTCCACCCCTTGTGTATGTGCAGAATGGCATGAACTATCTCTAATATATTGATTAGCCAATAATCAATCTTAAGATCACCTCATCAAGAATAAGACCTCCCCCTTGTTGGTGGGGAGATTCTAAAACAAACAAACATTTATTTATTTACTTATATCCTGCCCTCCCCGCTGAACCAGGCTCAGGGTGGCTTACATTAAAAGATAAAATACATTAAAACAGGATATAATTCAATAAAACTCATAATATACATACATCTTAATCAAAGATAAAAACAGAAAGGTGCTAATAAAGTGTTGATAAAAGGCTGGTAGCGATAATGTTCTACTAGACCACAATGGGGTAATAATAAAGTGCAGCCGCAATAATATCCAGAGATATCTCAGGCCATGATGCCAATAAAGAGCCTCAGTTGTTACTGATGTTATTGGTGGTATTGGTGGTGGCTCCTACTCGAAGGCCTGGTGGAAGAGCTCTGTTTTACAGGCCCTGCAGAACTGTAAAAGATCCTGCAAGGCCCTGATGTCTCCCGGGAGCTCATTCCACCACTGTGGAGCCGCCACCATAGGCGTAGAGTACGGGGGGGGGGGGGGCTCGAGGGCTTGAGCCACCCCCGAAATTTCCGGGGGGGGGGGCTCAGCCACCCCCGGGAAAACGGAGCACCTGCCGCCGCGCCTCCCCGGGGCCTTCCGAGGCCTGGTGGCTGCTGCTGAAGAGGGAGAGGAAAGGGGTGGAGGGGGGGGGGAGAGAGAGGCACTGGCAGCAGCGGCTGGCGGGCCTCGGAAGGGCCTGGGGAGGCGGGGCGGTTTCCCGGGGGGGGGAAGAACATCGTCCCAGCGAGCGCACATGCTTTGCGTGCGCGTTAAGGAGCCCCCCCCCCCCCCGGATTTCCAAAACTCTACGCCCCTGGCCACCACTGAAAAGGCCCTGGCCCTGGTGGAGGCCAGTCGGGAAGGCCAGGAAGGGCCAGATGGTTCTGTGACCTTGACCTCAGTGCTTTCTGGGGAATATATGGGGAAAGGCGGTCCCTCAGGTAGGCAGGCTTGGTTCTATGCTAAGCTTGTTTACTAGATACAGAAACACCAGCTTAACCTTTTCATGACTGAACCCAGTGATTCTCCCATCTTTTGCTGAAATTCCCCACTCCTCTTCTACATCTATTACAAATGGGATCTATTTCCCCCCACTTCCGCCCCAGGGTCCACTGATATATATTTACATGTGTATATTTTATGGGGGCTGTGGTGGCTCAGGATGCTGAGCTGCAGACCAGAAGGTCGATAGCTCGGCAGTTTGAGACCCGAGTGCCACGGGATGGAGTGAGCTCCCGTCTCTGGCCACAGCTCCTGCCAACCTAGCAATTCGAAAGCAAGACATTGCAAGTAGATAAATAGGTACGGCTTTGGTGGGAAGGTAACAGCGTTCTGTGCGTCTTGGCATTTAGTCATGCCGACCACATGACCATGGGAAAAGTCTTCAGACAGCGCTGGCTCTTTGGCTTGGAAATGGATTTGGGCACAGCCCCCTAGAGTCAGATTCGACTCGCTTTTGAGCAAGGGAAAACTTATATAGTTTGTACTTAATGTCCATTTCCTCAATGCACTTTGAAAATTGATTTTACTGTGAGAAACTACAAAAATCACTCACAGACAATCACTAACGTGGACTGAAAGTGGACTGAAACTGCACTATTCAATGTGCATGAAAGTGCCCTTTGTTTTCTTAAGCAAGGCAAACTTTTGCAAGTGTTCAATATTCAGTTACCTTTAAAATATTAATCACATTCTCATATTTTAAAATAATATTCACTCAGAGTAGATTTTAAGGCTGAGTCCTGTCTCAAATTAACATCTGTGTCATTTCTGGAAGGGCATGATACAAACCCTTCTTCACCTAGAGACGAAAAATTTTCTGAAGATTGAAAAACATATGTCCCTGGGCTTTGTACCAGAAGAAGAATGCTATATAACTGTCTGAATCAGACCAAAATTCCAAGTTCTTAATGTAGGAAGAACCTTAATTCTGTGTTCCCTGACATATGAGGCATGAAAGCTGGCAGGAGCCCTATCAAAATGTAAAGCACAACCTTTGACCTAGTGTGTAAAACAAAGCTGCTCATACTTGCAACTGGCCTTAGCACAGAATATTCCACGGTGAATAAAATACCATTCTAGTGTTTACACGGCAGTATCTGTGACACACACCCAAAGAGTGGAAACAGTACATGGCTTTGAATTTCTAAATAGGTGGATTTATGAAAGCTTTCTTTGGTTATAGGCACAGGGTTCTGTGTTTTGACATTTCTGCTGCCAACTGGTCAAAGCTTCTCACATTGCTTGATCTTAATTCAGATTTTGCTTTGGATTGTACCAAGATGTCCTTTGTGTGATTTCTCTGAACTGCCCTCTAAGAAAATGTTGGGAATTTATTGGGCTGCTCTTGAAAAACATTTTTGGGTTTCATCAAAAAAGACTGGCTGCAAACTTACACCGTTACTGCCAGGGATCATTTTGTAGAAAAAGAGGTGCAGGAGCTCATTTGCATAACTCATTAGCATAACTTATTTGCATATGCTAAATCACCTGACATCACCAGAAGTATGTCAGAAAGAAAGAAAGAAAGAAAGAAAGAAAGAAAGAAAGAAAGAAAGAAAGAAAGAAAGAAAGAGAGGGGACAGCTACTAATCCAAGCCTCAGAAATACCACTATTCTGGGAGGACAGCTTCAGTGGTGGCTGAAGCCTTCAGAAGGCTGGTTGGAGGAACAAGGACCTTTCCAGGGGACAGGGTCATTTTGCTGCAGCCATGACACAAGCAGGCATTCCCCCGCTGGGGGGCGGGGTTGGCTGGCACCAACTCCCGGAGCTGAGCTCCCCTGAGCTCCTGCTCGAAATGACCCCTGGTTACTGCACAGTAACTCTGGAGTTGCTCCGCACAGGATTGCACTGTAAAATACCCATTAGTCATAATCATTCCATTCCCTGCTGCCATTACTCACCTGATACTATTTTTTAATGTGCTAGCATGTTTTGTGATGTTTACCTTTAAATAGATGCTAATTTCGTTGTGATTATATATGTTGGTTCACCAGCTCTTTCAACTGGGCAACCCACTATATTCCTTCTAAATGTGCAATAGACATTTTTATT
Organism: Lepidodactylus listeri; assembly: GCA_029233225.1. Lineage (NCBI taxonomy): Eukaryota > Metazoa > Chordata > Lepidosauria > Squamata > Gekkonidae > Lepidodactylus > Lepidodactylus listeri. The sequence continues at coordinate 46,845,248 of JARCFY010000012.1, forward strand.
TTTTGTTTAAGAAGCAGGGATTTGTAAAACATGAGAACTGAAATGTTAGACAACACTATAATCTCGCAGAGGTGTGCATATACTTTTTAAACTTTTGTCTTTCTCCTTTCTTTAAGAAAATACTACATTTGGTGTCATTCTGTACCAAGGTGCATGGAGAAAAGAAAACAAATGAGGGCACAGCTTGCAGAGCCATTACCCACTCCTTCTGTCTGCTCTGGGACACTGATGTGAGAATTTTGCCTCCCTAAGACCAGAATTACATCTAGAGTTTGTTTTAGCCTGTAGTGCACAAATTTTTGCCTGAGTGCAGTGCAACGAAATTCTCTCCTGCTTCCTTCTCCAGGGCTGCTGCTGTCTCCCTCAATTGTGTGGGAGAGATACAAAAACAAGCCTCCCTTCCCTCCATTGGCTGAGGTCTCCTCCCCGCTCCTCCTCCTTTGGGGAGGAAAAGAGGAGGAGGGAAAGAGCAAGAGAGTGCACCTGCACATGAGAGAGAACAAAGTCAGAGTCCCATCATGGCACCTTTAAGACCAGGGGTCCTCTGCTTTGGGGAGTTGGGAGGGATACTAGGGCCACCTTCCTTAAGACATGCAGCCTGATCCAAAACAAGTTTGCTGGAAAGTGCAAATGTGCATAATTGAGGTTTGCTTTACTTACAAGTAAACCAGCATAGGCTCTGGCTGCAGTTTTGTGCACACCTAGGTATGAAAACAGCAGTGAATGGAGTGCGGAGGGGCTAAATAGCAAGGAGGGGGTAGAATTTTCTCTCTTGTATGTGTCTTATTAACATATCTTAATTAGGGGATGGGGGAATAGCATGGAGCCCAGACTCCTGGGCCTGTGTCTACTTTTATGTGTCCTAAATAGATGAATTGCATTTCTGCACTCTCAGTTTGGAAGAGTTTAACTGACCCTCCTGATGGTCAGCTTTGCCTGGAGAATCCCTGTCGGGTGCTCCCCTTTGCAGCCAATATGGGGACAAAAATGTGGGCAGGGGGATCCATTCCAAAAGGGGCTTTTGCAGGGGTGGGCCTTAACCTTTTGCGAGACAATAAATGACTTGCATTTGCCTGCTGTAATTCATCCCACCCCAAAGGATTAAAAGGTGGCACTGAACAGATTGCATACCTGACAGCCTATGAGTACCTGTGAGAGTGTGCATTTCTTTCTTCTCATATCTACTCATACTCTATCAATCGAGATTCCAAAGGAAGGAATATCCCTTCCTCCATTGCATTTAAGTGTGTCCTGGTAGAGTTGCCAACTGACCATGAGCCCTGTTCCTCTTGTGCTTTCCAAAGCAGCTTGCTGGTAATGAATGGAAAAAAGGTTGGTCTTCTCGTACAGGGAAGAACATTTTTTCCCTACTGATCCCTGCCAACAAGTTGTTGCTTAAAAGCACAGTGAGTCCGGATAAAAAGCTGGCAACTAGGGGCAGAGCTGTGGGCATGGGGGTTAGTTCAGTTCAAGGGGATGGAAGGAAGCCAGCCTCTTCCCTTGCTGAGCTTTGAACAAGCTTCTCTATAGATGGAGTGCTCTTGTTCTCCAGTTGTGTTTCATTCAAGAGGGGGCTGTAGTGTTAAATGCCCCCCCCCGGCATTGATGGAGGGGGGAAGAGTTTGATTATCTGGACAGAAAAAATGGCTTGTATTCAGTTCCCCACCCCCTTAAATGTTGAGAGAATGTGTGTGTAGGGGGGTCTTCACTGGGTGCTGGGGGAGGGAAACCAAACCTTTTTCCAACTGGATTTTTCCACCTTTTAGGATTTTCCTTCTTTATTTCTGCCTTTAAAACAGTGTTCAAAAATTAGTGGCAAATTTAGATAAGCTGTCCTCCCCACCCTGTAGACAGACAGTAATTTAGAAGCTTCTTTCTGGGGCTGAACACTGGAACCAAAAAGTGCTGGGGCTAAAAACCACCAGGAAGCTGCAGAACCAAAACAGCCCCCTCTTTTCCATTGTCTGATATAAAAAACATATGCATGTGCATTGGCTTGCTCCAGGGCTTAATTTCAGCTGATGCTCAGACCCCCAAAACTTGATATAATTTGTGGGGGGGGGGGCTGTTCTTTAAGATGAATGCTAGCTAATGCAAAAGGCACCTCTGGTATTGGGAATGGCACAAGTGTCTCCCCCCTGTTGTGTGACAGTTCAGCATCCAGCCTGAGATCTTTAAATTCTCCTTTCTCAAAGGTCTAGTCCTAGAATCTGAGCTCTCCCTATCCTGCAAAGCTAAGTTGGGACTATTTGTAGTGCCTTGCTGGTTTGAGAAGAGTCTCTGAGGACATACAGAGTTAATTGCAATTGCTAAACTCATGCATCAAGGAGTGGATGAGTTGGGAATTCCCAGCTTTCCTTCTACAATTAGGGCTGGAATTTTAAATGTTCCAGGACTCTCTTCCCCTGGACTGTGGCTGACCACCACAAATCCCTTCCATGTGCTTTTAATGTGCCATTCAGAGCACAGTCTTCTGAAAAACTAATTTACTCGATAATAAAATGTAGACTTGCTCACAACTTTAATGCTAGTAGCTCATGAAGTAGAATGTTTGCTCACAACACTCCAAAGCTTAGAGGGAACATTGCTTCTCACAACATCCCTTTGAGGTAAGTTAATCTGAGCATCAATTACTGGCCCAAATTCAGTCTCTTGATGTTGCCTTCTGTGTTACTGATGGTGTTATCAAGGAAAAATAGAACATGCTGCTTCTGATTTGGGTGTGAGAAGTGTAGCATTTCCTTCTTTACCCCCTCCAAGGGTGCAAGCAAAATGCTTGCCTCTCTCTATCCCATGGAATATCCCTATCACAGAGGAGGGAGCAGTATAGCATTTGCCAGTAGCTCTCCCCACGCAGCGCTACAGCTTTTGTGCCATGAAGCATAAGCAAAATACTTGCTTCTCTGCCAAGTTGAAAACCTCAAGCAAATCGGAACTTTTTCAGATATAGACTCAAAGCTGTCCCTCAGTTGGTGAGCCAGCAATATAACTGGAAGAACTTTGGAAAGACAGATCTGTCCTTTGGTGGCAAGGCCTGCGACTCTTTGTTGAATGGTGACTGTCCCTGTCAGTTACATTATCTGTTCTATCACGCTCTCCTCTTCCATTGGACATTTGTGAGCCCTAAGGCAAACAGTCAAGTTAACAGAATGAGAGCCACATATGAAAGTATTTTAATACCACTATCTGATATTTTCCCCATTCATGTTGGTTGCAATAACTGTATTGGCAAATAGAAGGTTTTTGTTCAGTTTTTATTAGTTAACATCCAAATGCACATCCCTATAAACACAGGGTTCAAATTTCAAATGGGTTTCTTGGGTGTAATAGTACAAGAATTCAATAGAAAACAAAAAGGGGGGGGGGGGAAACCAATACAATTAATGAAAATGGAAGTCTGGGTTCTGAAGTGAAATATGCATTTTATAATGGAAACTAAATAGCTCTGTGGCTAAGATCTTAAACAACTACCTTTTAAAAGTCTTTGAAAACTGTAAATAAAAGTGATACGCACTTGGTTTTTGCAAAAGCTATTTTAAAGGAAAATATAATTGCCCATTCTACAAGGGCATAATTGCTTTTCTTGTGTTTGTACAATGTCCTTTGGTTATCCTGCTGCTGTGGAGGTCTGGAAGTTTTCCTGTAGACTTGAATGGAGTTACAGTTTTGCTCAGAGTATTAATCATGCCTCTGTGGTTGCTACTGTAATTCAAACATTGTCACAGGCCTGTAAGACCAAACTTGATGTGATGTGAAAGACCTGTGATTAAGATCTTTGGTGGGTTTTGTTAAAGCTAATTAAGACCTTTATTTGGCTGCTTTGAAGACTGGGGCAGGGTCACTGGGGAGGGAAACTTTAACCCTTACTTCCTATGCCTCTTCCACAATTTAAATACCCCCCCAAGCTTTAATTAACTCAAAAGGAGGAAAAAGACATACAAACACTGTGACTGTCTTTTTCCTCCTGCAGTGCTAACTGCAACTCTATAGAAGCAGAGGCATAGGAGAAACCAGTTAGACATTTCCTTCCCCAGTGATTGGGCTTTGATCTTTAGAGTAGTTGTGGGGGGGGGGGGGGGGAGCTGCTGATTAACTTTTTTTTAAGTGCGGGATTCAAGTCACAGATCACTTTCATCACATCTAGTTCCACCCTAATAGTCTGGTTCCTTTTTATAGGCTTCCTGTGCAGCAAGACTTTGTCTCGTTCGCTTATATTTTAATCTACAAAAAGCTCTGCAGTGTTCATGTTAGTGTTTTGGTTTTATTTTGTTCCCGGGCAGAATATAAATCTGTACCATTTGACCCCTACCCCCATGTGAAAGTCAACTTGCTTGTTGTCAGATAAAGAAAGGCTACTTCATCCTACCAAATGAAAATCAATATGTAATGAGTTTTCTATTCCAGTGAACTTTCACCCTCCCAGAGCCGTGACTCTGCATCCCACTATTCTCCCTCCCGTCTTCAAGTCTGTGGATCCCTCTGTGAGCATGGGTGTCATCCTGACATAGATACAGTAATTTAAATACCAATGTTATCAGTGGGAGAATACTAAGGATATTTTATTCATTTATTTAAAATGTCAATATGCCACCGTTTTCTTGAGCATCTCAGGACCCAAGATGGGTAAACAACAATGTAAAGGCAGTTTTACAAAACAAATATTAAAAACACACACATATAAACACACACACACATAGAGCCATTAAAACTAGTCTAAAGAGATTTAATGGGAGTTGCCAAAGCTCCTTTCATTTGGCTCTGCTGTGCCCCATGGGTTCATCACTCCCTGGTTTATAGTCCATCACCAACCGTATATGAGAGCCACTGCAGTGTAGTGGTTAGTGTTGGATTAGGATCAGGGAGACCAGGTTCAAATTCCCACCCTACCATGGAAGCTGCCTGGGTAACCTTGGCCCAGCCCCACTCTCTCAGCCCAAGCTACCTCACAGGGTTGTTGCGAGGATAAAATGGAAGAGAGGAGGATGATATAAGCCACTTTGGGTCCCCATTGGGGAGACAGGCATGGCATGGTATAAATGAAGTAAATAAACAAATAAATAAATATGATTTCTTAAATGTGGTCATAAATAGAAGGCAATAACTGTAAAGTTTCTGGCACTGGAAAAGAAATATTAAACACTATCTAATTTTATATTTGTTACAGTTTAATAGTTTAGGTTTTCTTTTGATGGATCAAATTATTTCCCAGGATATGGATATTATGTCAAAGTGACCCCCCCCCCCGATGATTAGCTCCTCTCTTTCCTCTTGGATAACTCACTTGGTTCCATCAGTTATTGATTCTACAACTCCAATATTTTGTGTTGTGATTGTTTTTCATGTCAGCTTCAGCTCTATGCAAGCGTACACATACATGTTTAATTCTAATTTGCTGCTAAATTTTCTCAGAGAAATGCAAGGGAGAAAAGGCAAATGAGTTCATCTGGTGGCTGTCCATGACTTAATGACTCCAGAGTAGTCCTATTAAGACAGATATAATTATTGCCAGAGGTGGTGAATAATAAAAAGGCTCTTCTGCCTAAGTTATTTCCAAAGCCTGCATATACTTAGTGGACAGTTTGGTGTCTCAAATGTTTTGCAATATTCTGTAATGAAAACTGGCGGATATCAGTATTAAAAATGGGTAAAAAATGATTTAGTTAATTTCAGAAACTGACAGCATGAACCTGTCTCCAGCTTGTGCCTGCTTGGTGGGACAGGATTATTTCTAAAGCTCTGTGCGCTGGCAAAACACAATGGCAGGAAAAATTATGCCGAAAGAAAAAAATAATAATCCTGGCATAGAGTCACATAAATTAATATCGGCATAATCCATATTGGCAGGATTCTACCATTGTGGTGAGGAGATTGGGCAGTGCTTGGAGTGGAAACAAATTATAACCCTATATATGCTCATGGATCAGTCCTGCCCACAGTGATGACATACAATTATGTCTGGGTATGCTGAGCACTCAGATCCCCCAAAGGCCATGGTGTCTCAACCACACCTGTAATTAGGGGTAAGTCTGTTTTTATTAATTTAGTACATTTTTATCCTGTCTTTTCTCCAAGGAGTTCAGGGCAATGTACATTATTCTTTCCCACCTCCATTATATCCTTACAACAACCCCATGAGGTAGGTTAGGCTGAAAGATAACAGTTGGCTCGAGCTACCCTGGCAGAGTGGGGATTTGAACCTGGGTCTCCCAGATCCAGCACTGTAACCACTACATCATGCTTGCTAATAGCTACACAGCCAGTCCCAAATGAACATATACTTCCCTTATGCTTGGTTCAGGGCAATGGGGAGCACAGCATTGTCTGCTGATTCCCAACCATTCCTGTTGCTGGTTGTGGAAAGTGCTGTCAAGTAGCAGCTGACTTATGGTGACCCCATATGGTTTTCAAGGCAAGAGACATTTAGAGGTAGTTTGCCATTGCCTGCCTCTGTGCGGCACCCCTGGACTTCCTTGGTGGTCACCTATCCAAATATTAACCAGGTCAAACCCTGCTTAGCTTCTGAGAGCTGATGAGATCAGGCTAGCCTGGGCTATCCACCTATAAGAACATAAGAAAAGCCAATGTTGGATCAGGCCAATGGCCCATCCAGTCCAACACTCTGTCACACAGTGGCTAAAAACACCAGGTGCCTCAGAAGGTCCAGCAGAGGGGGCAGGAAGCCCTCCCACTGTTGCCCCTCCCAAACACCAAGATTACAGAGCATTACTTGCCCCAGACTGAGAGTTCCTATCTATACTTTGTGGCTAATAGCCACTGATGGACCTCTGCTCCATATGTTTATCTAATTCCCTCTTGAAGCCGCCCATGCTTGTAGGTGCCACCACCTCCTGTGGCAGTGAATTCCATGTGTTAATCACTCTTTGTGTGAAGAAGTACTTCCTTTTATCTGTTCTAACCCGACTGCTCAGCAATTTCACGGAGTGCCCATGAGTTCTTGTATTGTGAGAAAGGGAGAAAAGGACTTCTTTCTCTACCTGCTCTATCCCATGCATAATCTTATAAACCTCGATCATGTCACCCCTCAACCATCATTTCTCCAAGCTAAAGAGCCCCAAGCGCTTCAACCTTTCTTCATAGGAAAAGTGTTCCAACCTTTTTATCATTTTAGTTGCCCTTTTCTGCACTTTTTCCAATGCTATATCTTTCTTGAGGTGTGGCAACCAGAGCTGTACACAGTACTCCAAATGAGGTCACACCATCGATTTATACAGAGGCATTATGATACTGGCTGATTTGTTATCTATTCCATTCCTAATAACCCCCAGCATAGCCTTGGCCTTTTTCATTGCAGTCACATACTGTCTTTACATTTTCATTGAGTTATCTAGTACGACTCCAAGATCTCTCTCTTGGTCAGTCTCCGCCAGTTTGGACCCCATCAACGTGTATTTATAGTTAGGATTTTTGGCTCCAATGTGCATCACTTTGCACTTGGCCACATTAAACCCCATTTGCCAAGTTGATGCCCACTCACCCATCCTCGACAGATCCCTTTGGAGTGCCTCACAATCTTCCCTGGTTCTCACCACCCTGAACAACTTCGTGTCATCTGCAAATTTAGCCACTTCACTGCTTACTCCCAACTCCAAATCATTAATAAACAAGTTAAAAAGCATCGGACCGAGTACTGATCCCTGCGGTACCCCACTGCTTACCTCCCTCCACTGAGAAAATTGCCCATTTATACTCACTCTCTGTCTCCTTTTAATTAGCCAGTTTTTGATCCACAAAAGGACTTGTCCTTTTATCCCATGATTATTGAGCTTACTTAGGAGCCTTTGATGAGGAACTTTATCAAAAGCTTTCTGGAAATCAAGGTAAACAACATCTATTGGGTCCCCCTTGTCCACATGTTTGTTTACTCCCTCAAAGAACACTAACAGGTTAGTGAGACAAGATCTTCCCTTACAGAACCCATGCTGAGTCTTCCTCAATAGATTTTGTTCATCAATGTGTCTACTAATTCTTTCCTTAATAACAGTTTCCACCAACTTACCCGGTATCGACGTCAGACTGACTGGCCTATAATTTCCTGGAACTCCTCTGGAACCTTTTTTAAAGATAGGAGTGACATTTGCAACCTTCTAGTCCTCAGGAATGGAGGCAGATTTTAAGGAAAGATTACATATTTTTGTTAGGAGATCCACCAGTTCACATTTGAGTTCTTTCAGAACTCTCGGATGTATGCCATCCAGGCCTGGTGATTTATTTGTTTTTAAGTTGTCTATCAGACGTAGGACCTCCTCTCTCGTCACCTCAATCTGACTCAGGTCTTTCAACCCCCCCCCCCCCCCCCCCCCGAAATCAGTGGTTCTGGAGTGGGCAGGCACTTCTCATCTTCCACAGTGAAGACAGAGGCAAAAAAATGCATTCATCTTCTCAGCCATTTCCCTATCATCCTTCAGTACACCTTTTACCCCTTGGTCATCCAAGGGCCCCACTGCTTCCCTGGCTGGTTTCCTACTTCTAATGTATTTGAAGAAAGTTTTATTGTTGGTCTTTATGTTTTTTGTGATATGCTCCTCATATTCCCTTTTTGCCTGCCTGATCACAGACTTGCATTTTATTTGCCACAGCCTGTGTTCCCTTTTATCAGTCTCACTGAGCCTAGCTTTCCACTGCTTAAAGGAATCCTTCTTACCTTTTACAGCTTCCATTACTTTGTTTGTTAACCATGCAGGCTTTTTTCTATACCTATTTGTGCCTTTCCACCCCCCGGTATATATTTTCTCTGAGCCTCTAGGATTGTAATTTTAAATAGCCTCCAAGCTTCCCCAATGGTTTTGACCCTTTCTACTTTTCCTTTCAGTTTTCTCCTCACATGTCCCCTCATATCAGAGAAGTTACCCCTTTTAAAGTTAAAAGCCTATTGCTACTGCCTGTCAAAATATGCATGACTCATTTGTTTCTTTATAAGATAACAGCCAGGGCAGATGGAGCAGAACAAAAACTAAAGACAGAGATCCAATGGATCTGTGAGTACTATCTTGATGTTTACATTACCCGTCATGAACAAGTGAAGCCCTAACTATCAGAGGGACTGCTAGTGGGATCTGAGGAGCAGCCTCCTCTCTCAACTATTCACACATTAATCACAAAGAAACACCTCATCACAGGAACTGATGTAGCTGCTAACCATTCCTATTCCTAAGTAGTATAGGCATACCAAAAGGTCATGATGGATGCCACACAGACCACAAGGGAGACCTGTAGTTGCAATGCCCAGCAAGAAGCCAGATGTTCCATTGTGGACTTGCCACTGTCTAGTTGCAGCAGGACTCCCATGCCTTTCCAGCGTGCACAGAAATGTAACAAGTACAGTATTACCTAGCAGAACAAAGTTTGAGGTCCAGTGGCCCCTTTAAGATCAATAAAGTTTTATTCAAGGTATAAGCTTTCGTGTGCACACACACTTCCTCAGATACAATGAAATGGAATTTACCATTCCATACATATAAGGCAGAGGTTGAGCAGCAAATTAGCATGCAACGTAAATGAAGATGTTTTAACAGATGCAAACAGGAATAACAAGCTATGTTATATTGCTTGGATTTAATTCCGGGGAGAAATAAAGTATTACCTAGTATTAGTCTGCAGACTGAATATGGGGCAGCCTGTAAATGAACTGCCAGGTGGTCCAAGTGAAAGCTGGGGCAATGTGACCCCAAATGCTAAGGTTCTAGATCTTCACTGAGAAAACTACTAGTGGCCATGATGTCATTGGTTGGCCAGGGCTGCTTTGTCCGGCCTTATGAAACTACCCATCAACCCAGATCTTCATCAAAGGCACTTCTTTTAGTGGTCCTGCCTTTGGAAATTAGCTGGGTGGTTACAAGAGACTGTGGCACCTATTTTTGTGTGTTTGTGTCCTATTTATGGAACTCCCCCAAAGGCACATTTCCCTGGTGCTATCTTTGCAGGTCTTTTAAGTATAGGCAAATTTGGTCCTGGGTGCCAGATCTTTTTGTATATGTGGGTGGGTATTACTTCTTTTTGTTACTGCTGCCTTGCTTATCTTTAGCCTTGTAGTGGATGCTTTGATGTTGCTGTTTTAGGGCTCTGATTTTGTTCTGCTGCCGCTGTAATTTTTGGAGGGGGGCAGCTTTTTGGAGTACAATGTTTTAGTTACATTTCTTGTTAAGTTGCTTATGCTTTCTATGAACTTTTGAAAGCTTTCTGGTATGCCGTATGTTGTGTCCGCTGACCGCCACTAGGCACCAGTGAGAGTAACCCAGAGCTTGGTTCCTAGAACAATAGGGGCCAAGGATCCTAGGGTCCCTCCAGTCCTCCAGTGAAATCTAGGCGGGAAATTCACCCCCCCAATAGGACTACAGGCGAGGCCTGGGGTGTGGCCTGGGTGTGTATATAGTTGGCCATTTGGCCGGTCAAGACACGCTTGCTGTAACTCAAATAAATTAAGAGCTGATCACTATGCCATCATCCTCATCTGTGCTGCCAAGAATTCAGTACTTTTCACTGTATTTTGGCAGAAGCATGGCATTAAAAAATAGTTCAAATAAACAAACTGTGAAGGGGCTCAGGACACTCAAACTAAGAAGCATGTGGCAAGTGCCTCTTCCTGCATGAGGTGAGAGGGCACCTCTAGAGGCTCAGAGAGAGGCATCTGCTAAAAGGGAAGTAATGCCTCAGATGCTGCTTTTGGATTGGGTAGGGCCAGGCAGAGGTCTCTCTGCCCCTTCACAGCATCTTCTAAGTTTACCAGTTACCAGGTTGGAAACAGCATTCCAGCCTTTTTTTTTTTTTTGCCTGAGCAGCACTTGCTTTCCAAGTGAAGGGATCAGTGCTACAGAGGCCAAAAACATCACATGAGAGTTCTACAGGCCACTTTCAATCTGGCTGGCACTGTGCAAAATGACAGCTCACCCCAGAAGGCTCAGGAGCCTCTAAACCTCTCAGTTTCTGTAGAATCAGCACTGAAATGGGTGGGGGAGGGGTCAGGGTCTAGGTTGGTTTGGGAGGCACCTGTAACAGAAGGCCACAATTCATAGTGCCATTCTAAGCAGAATTAGGGGGGGGAGGGCTGCAGTGGCTCAATGGTTAAGACACTGAACTGCAGAATGGAAGATTGGTAGCTCGGCAGTTTGAGACCTGAGTATGCTGCGTGACGGAGTGAGCTCCCGTCTCTGGTCCCAGCTCCTGCCAACCTAGCAGTTTGAAAGCAAGAAATCGCAAGTAGATAAATAGGTACCACTTTGGTGGGAAGGTAACAGCATTCCATGCGCCTCAGCATCTAGTCATGCCGGACACATGACCACGGAAATATCTTTGGACAGTGCTGGCTCATCGGCTTCGAAATGGAGATGAGCACCACCCCCTAGAGCACGTTTACCTTTAATTTAGATGAGAACACCTCTTCTTAGAATGGTACAGTTAGTTTCATACTTTTTTTTTTGCAGATGCTTTCAGAGAACAACAAAAAAGGCTATAAATGAAAATCCAGCAGTTGGAAAATTGGCAACCCAATGCAGTTGAGCAAAGTATTACCAATGACTAAAACATTTTGCTATGCTAAGTGGCTGCACCACACAACTCAAAAAGCATGCCCAAGAAGATCATTTGACATGACAGTGAAGGTGGGAGTACATCTTTTGCTTTGTGAGCCGCTTCCCCATTGCCCCTACAGTTCTGCCACACCAAGCACTGCTTGTAAGGATGGGCAAAATTATAGCATGCATCAAAGGCCTACAAAGTTCCCATTACAATAGAAGCATGAGTTTCTCTTTTTTAAATTAATAAATGAACAGGAAAACAGGGTGTTAGTGGTCATTGTAAACTTACAAGTTGTGCCCAAACTGGGAACAGTTTGGAAATCTAATCTCCCCAAATAGTCCCCCCTGGGGATTCTGTACTCTCAGGTGCTTGAGCAGGGTGGTTTCTCACTTTAATTTTCAGTTGCCATCAACATTCCATGCACCTGCTGCAACATCCTCAGTCTTCACTGGGCCTGGTTTATTTTAAAAATCGAGGGTATTAATCCGTCTCGCCTTGACCTTGCCACAGTAATTCATGCAACGATCACCTCCAGGCTGGATTATTGTAACTTGCTTTATGTAGGGCTACCCTTGAAACTGACCCGGAAGCTGCAACTGGTACAAAATGAAGTGACATGGGTCCTTATGGGGACCCCACAGAGGGTGCACATACAGCCAGTGCTGCATGAACTGCATTGGTTGCTGGTGGAGCACTGGATCATATTCAAGGTTTTCATGCTTACCTTTAAAGCCCTAAATGGTCAGGGACCTACGTACCTTCAGGACCGCCTCTTCTGGTATGTCCCCTGAAGGCACTGAGATCAGCAGATAAGAACCTTCTGGTGGTCCCCAGCCCCAAAGATAGCCAGCTGGCCTTGACCAGGGCCAGGGCCTTTTCCACCCTGGCCCCAGCCTGGTGGAACTCTCTGCCGAATGACGTCCGTGCCCTGTCTGACTGCAGGGAATGTAAGGCAGAGATGTTCTGCCAGGCTTTTGGCTGAGGCCAGTGACAGTTCCTTACTGGCACCCCCCCCCCCCCCATGACTGAATGCTAGCACTGCCATCTTGTTTTAAAATGTCTTTTAATGTTTAAATGTTTTGAATGGTTTTTAATACTGATTTTTAATGGTTTTAATTGATTTGATAATGTATGGAATTAATCGTTGTAAACCGCCTTGAGCCCCACCCAAGCTGGGAAAGGCAGTTAAGGAATCTAATTTAATATTTTTTTTAAAAAATGTATTTTTGTACATATTTGGGGAGACCATTAATATGTAGACTGCATACTTTGTCTGTGGGGCAGGCCTGTAGCTACTGCGGGGCCCATGGGACCCAGCCAGCTAGTGGTTTTTATGGGTCCCTCCCCAAGCCATGGCTCTCCCTCCCCCCAGGCCACTCACCCCGATTGCCTGTCAGCAGGGAAGATGAGGGCAGCACAAGCAGTAGCGGTGGTGGCAGCAAGGCTGGGCTTAGAGAGTGGCCCAGGCAGGCAGCGAGCATGAATGATGCAGGGAGTAGACTCCATCTTGGGCTTCTATTAGATGCTCACTGCACTGCCCACCAGCAACAGGAAAGCCCAGCCAGGCCAGACAAGGAGGCAAGCGGCTGCCTCCTCTTGCCCCAGGCAGGTGCACTTGGCTGCACTCCATTGTGCCAACAAGCTCACAAGGCCTGGCCACTGTGCACCTCACATCTCTTGGACCCTGGAAGAAGCTGAGGGTGGAGGTCAGGCTACCCCTGGTGCATACCATGGGAAGAGGAACTGGGGCTCCTGGGGTAGGGAGCCAGACACTCTGCAGGAAAGGCCTGCCACCCTTGCTGGGGGGCGGGGTGCAGGGCTGCCTTAGGAGTTCTGGTTTTGCTGCTTCCATCATCTACATCAAGGGTCAGCCACTTTACTATTAGATATGTGAATGTTTTGTATAGTGGACTGTCTGTGGCTACCCTGTCACTCCCATAGAGGGTTATGCTTCACTCCTAAGCACACTTGCTTAGGAAAAAGGCCCATAGATTTGATTCATGAGGATCAGTTAGATGCTGACTCTTTAAAACAAGGCAAAAGCACAATAGTCTCTTGGAACAAAGATGGTCTTCATCCGATTGCTCTCCACCGGCTTTATTTCTGGAATGAATCCGCCCCCCCCCCCCCCATTATCAAAGTGAGTTTCATGTACAACTCCCCCCCCCCCCCCCACAATGCACAAAAAAGTGCCGTCCACATCACAGGTCAACAAACAAGCAACTTTCTTCAGGTTTTTGGTACAAGTGCCTGACTGAGGCCACCAGTGTCCACCCATTGCCTGAGGGAAATATATAATGTCTTGAGTCTGGGAGCGCCCTTCACACAGAATATACGTGGAGTCGCTATGTGGACAGGAAAGTACGGCTGTACTGAAACCACGCAAGGAGGCCGCCAGCGCTTTGTTCCACGCCCCTTTGTCACAAACTAATTATCGAGAGGGTTTCCTGCCTAGTTAGGGGGCTGGATTTAAAACAGATACTCCGAGACCAACAGGAGGAATCGCACTTCAGCCGAAGAGGAGGGTCAACGACGTCAAGGAGGCAGGTACGCGCACCGTCCTCTCCGGCCATGCGCCCTTGCACACGCACACATACATCCCAGCAGAGGCTTCTGCTACCTAGGGAGGAGATTCTTTTTCTCTGTCCCTCCTTGTGCACAAAGCGTGGAAGAGCCTCCGCGGTTCGCCCTTGTCACCCACCAGCCGCGGGAGGGCAGCCGAACAGGGGGCCGGAGGGCACAGCAGGAGCTGCGCACGTGCTCGCCGGCTTTGCATAGGAATGCCGGGCGAGACCACAGTCCCTCAACTGAGGCGGGACTCTGGAGAGCAGGGAGGCGGGGGGGGGGGGAGTTAAAAGGGCGGAGCTTTGCAGGAAGGAAGGCGGAGCTGGAGCGCGCTCCCGCCAGATCAGCCGGCCCGCGGGCGGCCTCCCCAGTAGCTGGCTAACCAACAACCGGGCTGCCGTGGTGCGCCTGCTCTGGCGGCAGCGCGCGCAGGGACGAGGACGGCGGGCTCCGCTTTCCCCCCGGCGTGTGGCTGGGGAGTCGGGGAGAGCGCTCCGCTCTTCCGAGCCCGGCAGACCGCGAATGGTGCTGAGCCGGAGCAGCGCCCATTGAGAAGAAAGAGGCGGCGTTAGCGTGCGCGAGTGGGAAGACACGGGGCCAGCCAGCCAACGCTTGCCGGTAATTGCCTCGGCGCTACATTGCTTCGGCGCCTTCCCCACGCGGAGGAGGAGGTCCTGTTGCGCCGCTGCCTCTTTCCCTGGCGGGACGTCAGAGCCCAGCCTTGCCCTCTTTTCCGCCCCGCCACCTCCTTTTGTGGGGCGCGGAGAGGCTGGGGTGGGACGGCGCGGAGGGCTCGGCTTCCAGGCGTGGAGCCTTCTCCGGCTGGGGTGGCGGGGCAGCGAGGGGCGGCCTCTCCGGGCGGGCGCCTGGCTGGAGGGCTCGCGCAGGTATCTTCCGGGGGAGAGCCAATGGGACGGGGGGGGGGGAGTTCCCCTTCCGCCGCCCGGCTTTGTCAAGGGACTTGTGGCCCTTCCCGCCTCTCGCGCTCTCCCTGGATTAGCTCCAGCGCGAGAGAAAATACTTTCCGGAGGGAGGGAGCGAGGGAGGTAATCCTTTCCCTCCCGCCCCGGATTATCTCCCCGCCCTCTGCGGGATTATCCTGCCCCCCCCTCACCCTGCCGCCTCTGGCAAATCCCAGGGGCGATCCGGGGACGGAGCCCTCTCTCTCTGGCTCGCTCTTTTTTTCGCCCTTCCCTTTCTCTCCCTCGAGGGTTCCTGCTGGCTCGCCTGCCTCCCCTCCCTCCCTTCCTCCCAGGCCCGCTTGCCTTTTCCTATTCTCGGATGAAAGGCACGTCTCTCCTCCGCTCTTCCCCGCGGCTGCAGTCCGCAGTGAACTGGGTGGGAAGGTGGTGGTAGCGGAGCTGACCGGAGCGGTGGGCGGGTTGGACTTGCCGGGGGGCTGCTGCTGCTGTCACCTCGCTGGCTGGGGCGTTTGTGGGGCGGCAGGCAGGAAAGGCGCGTGGATTGGCCCCGGGAGGAGGGCTACTGGGGCGGGGAGGAGAAGAGGGAATCGCGGCGAGCCGCCCAGCGCAGGGCGAAGCGTGCAGCCCTCTCCGCGGCTTTGGCATCCTGCGTCCTCAGTGCACTCACGTTGCCGGTTACGAAACTGTGGAGCGGACCTTTATTTTTGGAGCCTAACTCTCCTGGAGACGCCTGGTCGCCTCCCGCCCCCTCCTCCGCCCGACCAATCGAACAGGTCCGTTGCGACTCGACTGTGAATGAAGCGCGGCGTGGATGTCGCCTGTCGCGAGCCGGGGTCAGCCCTGAAGTGACTGGACTTCTCTCTGGCTTCCGGCCAGCTGGTTGTGGCTGGGGCTGACAGCAGGAGGGGGCAGGCGTCGCTCCAGGTATTGCTCTGACGCCACAGCAGTCCAGGAGGAGCATGTTGGGCTGCTGGTAGAGCTGGAGGTAATGGGCTTGGTTATGTAGCTCCCACTTGGGCCAAACCTCCTTCCTCCTCCTTTCTTCCTGTCGCCTCTGGGAGGTAGGTATGGGGGGACTGGATGACTGCTGCAGGCTTCTTGCCGTTTTTTGTTGCACAGAGCCCAAGATTATATCCATCCATCAAACTTGGTTTGATTTGGCTCTGGGAAGAGAAGGGGCCTTGGCGAACTGAAGAGAGGCAGGGTAACTATAAATAGATCTTAGACTAGTGGAGGCTTTGAACAAATTTTTCTTCTTGCGTTTGAACTGCTGGTGTCTGTTCAGGCTGATTGGGTGGATGGCTGTCATAACGTTCCTGTTCTGGCTTAATGGCTTCTGCCTTGCCTGTGTGTTTTTGAAGGACTAGCTTAATGCTGTTTATCTGCGTCTGCTTGAAAATGCCAGAGAGAACAATCCTGTGAATTGAGGCCAGAGTTGGCATAATTCACAGCTACTGACTGCTAATTCATACATTCTAATGCTCAAGTTCAGTATATAAATGGTTGACTCCAGAATGTTCAGTCTCTGCCTTTTCTCCTTGGAAATTTGTTTACAGCTCACAAACTACCTGCAATTATTAATCTATGCAGGATGTTTACAGTTGCGGGGCATTGTGCCCTGAATGAAAATGAAGGTCAGCTTTGGAGATGTACTTCAGTTTACTTAATAATTTTTGTTCCTTTACAATTAAATCTCAATATTTTACTGAATGTCAACTCACATGACCCTTGATCACTGTCTTATCTGGAGATTTACACTGAGATAATTGCAGTGACTGTCTTATGCCATCAAGAATGACATAATATGGAAATTTGACAGAAATCTGAAGGAGTGACTGAGGCCTGTGTGTTCTCTTGCTGTGCTTGGACAAATTCTGCATGCCAAAAAAAAGTCATGAAGTTCTGTTGTAGAATTTCTTCTGAATGAAGCAGCTGTCTATGCAAATGGCAATCAGTTATTTGCATGTATTAAACTCCCATTTTCCTTTCACTAAAGGGAATGGCTGCATCAAACCCCCCCCCCCCCCCATCTTGTGTCAGCGTAAAATCCTGTTGAAAATGTGTTGGGGTGTGTGTACATGTATCAGTTCACAAAACAATTAGATGTAACATTTCAACCCAGATTGTAGCTGCCATTGAGTTGCGTTGGTAAGAGGAGAAAGTTGTTCTTCGTGGTTGGCTTAATGCATAAATTGTGTGCGGGAAAGAGTGAGTTTGGCTAACACCCCTCCCCCCCCAGTGAGATCTAGGGCTCAGTACATACTTGGGTCTTATTAAAGTTATTCATTGGAATAATTCATGGTTCCTGGCATGTAATTAGTATGTTGCTGTTGATTGCTGCAGAGATGATGTATGGAAGAAGAACAGTTGCAAAGGGTGAACATACAGAATCTGAATAGTGCAGTGAGCCAGAAGATGAGACTGTTCTTGCATTGTAGTTTTGCTGTTTGCTTGCTGTTAGCTACTTGGGCAGAATGCTTTATGTACACATGACATCATTTACTGGAATATAATATCTTGTAGTTGACTTGTAGTTTAGGACTTTAGTGGAGACAGTTTAGTCTTATGAGAACTCTTAAATATGGTTGTGACCTGGCAAAGGTGCTTTCGGTCACACAACTTGCTAATAGATTTGCAATGCCATATTAACATGTTGCCCATTCTTGCTGCTCATATCTTAAAAGTCTGAAAAGGAAACCAGTGGCAAAAAACATATGAAGTTGATCCCGTCAGAATTCCTCTGTTGTTTCTGGCTAAGGTATGAAGTGTTTGCACAGCTAAAGTAGGGTGATTCTAGGGAAAGGAGTTTAATTGCAACAAGTTCCAGAGTAGAAGTTATGTTTATCTGTTGATGTAAAAACAAGTGTTCATATTTAAAATCCCTCAACCCACACTGAGCAAAAACTAACCTCTAACCAAGAAGATGAGCCATGAAAGAAAATAAGACAACATTAAAATGCTAGCTAATTTGTTTGAAGATATTCTGTATAAGAGAGACCTATATGTTTTGTTTGTAGACCCTGGTGGGTCGTTTATTACACATCTAGACACTGTTGGGCTGTTATATTGTTTGTCATTTATTATCTGTGTTAAACAGTGACTTTCCCTTGGTTTGTATATTACTGTGGTTATGGCTGTATTGTGATACCAGCATGCTCCACCAAGAATCTGTGTGTGACTCTGGATGTCTCCTTGTCTCTGGAGGCACAGGTCACAAATACTTTTTTTACCATCTACGCCAAGCACAGCTGCTAGCCCGTTTCCTGTCACCTCCAGGCTGGACTACTGTAACTTGCTCTACACTGGCCTGTCCCGAGACTGACCCAAAGGCTCCAACTGGTCCAGAATGCGGTGACGCGAGTCCTGGCGGGAATGCCGTGGACAGCACATATACAACCTGTGCTGCGCCAGCTATTCTGGTTACCAGTGGATTACTGAGTCAGGTTTAAGGTGTTAGTATTGATTTACAAGGCCTTGAGCAGTCAGGGACCTGTGTACCTTTGGGACCATCTCCTCCAGTATGTCCCCAGAAGAATGCTGAGATCAGCTGACAACAACTTGCTGGTGATCCCCGGCCCTAGTGAGGTCCAGCTGTTTTCAGCTAGGGCCAGGGCTTTTTCGGTCCTGGCCCCGACCTGTTAGAACTCTCTGCCGAACAGCATCAGGGCTTTGTGTAATCTGGTGCAATTCCTCAGGGCCTGTAAGGCAGAGATTTTCTGCCAGGCTCTTGGTTGAGGACAGCAATGGAAGGTTAAGGCTGGCGCCCTGCCCTGTGGGATAGTGATGTAGCCAGCAAAAGAGGGTTATTTTCTTGCCATCTTGGCTGGCTTTAACTTTTTGTTTATTGTCAGTAACTTTGATTATATATTAGTTGTATTTTTAATCTCTGTTGTAAATCACCCAGAGCCTGCTTGCAGGGTGGGCAATTCATAAGTCTAATAAATAAATAGTTCCGGAAGACAGTAAGTGAAACTGCTAGGAACCTGCTGTTTTACATTGCACTATTTAGATACATCAGATAACACAGACCATTGGATGTCAGTTAACAGTGTGTTTCTTATGTGAGATAATGTTTTTCAGGAAGCAACACACAAATTGTACCTTGCTAATGTCTGACCTGATAGAGTCTCTGATGCAAGGGCTGACATCAGGTTAGTACATGATCAATCATGTTCAGTGGTTGGTGTTCACAGACAGATATTCTAGTGCAGTGGAGAGAGTTCTCAAAACCTTTCTCCAGAACAATCAAACATGTTGGATTATTTACAGAAGATATTGATAAACAGACACGTAAACCAATATAATTATTTTGAAGAGCAGAGTGGCTCTGGAAACTGAGGTTAGAAGCAGAGGTGATGATCTTTGTTCTGCTTTGATTGAGAGAATTTTTATTATGTTTTCACATTTAGTACATATTTGCTTCCTTGGTAATCTCCAGGTTGGATTCCAGCCACTGAAAAACAAACGACCTCCAGGCATGAGAAGAAAGCACTTCTATACATGAGTGGGTTGGGTTGTTGATTTTCCTCTCTGCATCACCCTGATCTTCCAACCCTTGAGTGGTTTGTTTGGAGCATGTGAGGAGCTGGGTTGAGAAAACCATGGTGCACAGGTGGTCTTAGGATCTTGTTTCACTTCTCTTTTTCACCTTCAGTTTTGCACACCAGCACCATCAGTAGTGTTCTTAACAGGGGCTCATATCAGGTTGTGCTTTAAAAGTAATGATCCCAATAAAAGCAAGATGAGGAGGGCATGTAGACTGTTTGTACAGTAGCTGGGCCAGAAAACAGCAATGTGTTAAAATCTTTGATATTGTGATGATAATGTGTTAGTGAAGCCACACCCAAATTATCTCTACTGGAGAACGTAGATGAATGTGTTCTGAACATTTGAGTAAACTGTGGGCTCATGGGGCTTTGTTGAAATAATTTTAAAAATGATACTTCTGTAATATATATTCTAGCCTTAGTGCTTTTTGTGCCTGTCATAGGAGCTTGGATAGATACTGTGTAGTCCTTGGGTGTTTTATAAAAAGTGTATGTCAAGGTGTCAAACATAAGGCCTAGGGGCCAGAACCAGCCTGTCCTGGGCTCTTATGTGGCCTGTGAGCAACTGGTGCAAGGGAGGGAGTGCTGGGGCAGTGGGTGGTGTCACTCCATTGTGGCTTCAGCACAGCAGAACAACCTCATCTGCAGCAGTCAAGCATTGTGGGAGCATCTGCCCAGCACTGCACTGCTGCCTCTCCAGTCTGCCTGTGTGGGTTTTCCTCTGCACCCCCTTCCCAGCTGATGGGGCCTTGCAGTGAGGACACACCAACTCGGAGCTTACCAGCTGCTGTCCTTTATACAGTTTCTATCTGGTACCTGGCATTACGTTTTATGGCACACATGGTCCAGCCTGACAAAGTGACATTTATATCAGATCCTGCCCTTGTAACAAATGAGTTGGACACCTTTGGTGTTTGTGTTGGACACCTTCCAATTGTCTGATAGAGACTTGATGTTCTCCCTCTGAGATAAGGAGGACATCTTGATGGGTGTTTCCCACCCTATCTGTAGGGAGGCAGGAACTAATTCTTCACTTCCTGTCCTCTGGTGGGATACGCCCCTTCAAGTCAGTTCTGTTCCTGCCTCAGTAGGGAGAGCAGCACTTAGTGGCCACTCGTGAATTTTTTGTACTTTCACTTTCCATTCTTCTTCATACCTTTTCAAACTTTTTTCAAATCTTTTTTCTTAAATGTTTTTTTTCAAAAAACGGACATGGATGATTGCGCAGGCGCCATTCTGAATTGCCCCGATCCCGGGAGACCACAGAAAATGGCGGCCCAAGGCTACGGATCAGCTGTCGCCGCATCCATAAGCCCAGACATGACTAGCGACGAGAAGGAAAAGCGCGCCAAAAAACGGCCCCAGAAAGACGTGGATGATTGCGCAGGCGCCATTCTGAATTGCCCCGATCCCGGGAGACCACAGAAAATGGCGGCCCAAGGCTACGGATCGGCTGTCGCCGCATCCATAAGCCCAGACATGACTAGCGACGATGGGCAGGAGCTTCCCAATGCCCAGGTCGCACACCAGCCCCATTTGGGAGACACACCAGCCGAAGGTCTACTCATGAGTAACTCCGGAGACGGAGAACAGACTATTTCCCCTGCCCTACTCCTGGCCCTTAAACAAGCAGGGAGGAGGTATTGATCATCCACTCATGGGGGGCCCCTTGTCACCAGGACCAACCCCATAGAGATGTGCCAGACAGGCACTACCAAGAGGGTGAGGAGGAAGACAGACCTCGCTGGCCCACTAAAGCAGCTAGGAAGGAACTTTCCTACCCCGGCTGGGTCCCTCATCACTGGATCCCACCTAATTATGAGGACAGTGATACTGGGGTTACCGGGGAAAGAGAAGAGGCTGAATTCCTCTCTGATGAGGAGGAGGAAGAGGACTTGGAGGTTCCAGAGCCCTCCATGTGCTTCTTTAAACCTGAAGAATATCCTTACCTCCTCTCCAAATCCCTGTCAGCATTAGAGTTACAACCAAAGCTGCAGGGAGAGGACCCAGCCGGATCCTCAAAAGCAGATGGCTCCAGACCCAGAGGGAGCAAAGACTACTTCCCCAGGACCCCAGGGGCAGAAAAGGTCTTCCCCTTCCCAGAATTTCTAGTAAATCAGCTAGTCAAGGAATGGTCCAAACCCATGGCAAACAAACGCTGCCCACCTAATGTGAGAAAGCTCTTTACCTTACCATATTTTATTAATAAGCTTGTACAGGTCCCTCTAGTGGATGCTCCTGTTATTGCGCTCCAGACTTCGGGTCTTCTTCCGAGGATGGCGTTGGCCTGGTCAGAGACAGTCTAGACCGCAAGGCCAAGTTTGCACTCAGGTAGGTGCATGAAGTCTCCGTTATGGCCATCAAAGCATCCGCTACAGCCACAGTCATGGGCCACACAGCCATTGCCTGGTCCAGGAAACTAATACAGCTTATCCCACTGTCTAGTAAGCGTCTCACTGAAGGAGCTAACCACCCTCTCGAGGCCTCCTTCTTCTCCACTGATGCTACGCTCAATGCCATGATTTTTCCTTCCAGGGCTCTGGCTTCAGTGGTGGCTGCCAGGTGTACCCTCTGGCTCAGGGCCTGGCCAGCGGACCTGCACAGCAAATCTACCGTCACTTCTTATTCATTCCAAGGAGATTACCTATTCGGAGATTCCCTAGACAAAATCCTAATAGAAACTAGGGACAAGAAAAGGTGATGCCACATACCCTGGGCAGGCCTGATAGGAGGGGATTCGGAAATTACCCTTTTAGTTCCCAGACGACACCATTAGACCGCTTTGTTCCCTCTCCCCTGATCAAAGATGCCTCCAAGCTACAAAAAACGATAGAAGCTGTCCAACACCTGTATACCATCTCAGCCATAGAACCTGTCCCTATCCAGGAATGGGGACAGGGAATTTGTTCCATTTTCCTTACTTTCCCAAAAGGAACGGCGGCTGTAGAGCGATACTGGACTTAAAATACGTCAACAGATTCGTAAAACTAAGACGCTTCCGAATGGAGATCCTGCAATCCATCTCAGGGGCTCTACAACCGGGAGAGTTCCTTCCTCCATCTATCTCATAGAGGCGTGTCTGCACGTCCCCATGTTCCCAGGTCACAAGAGGTTCCTCCGATTCTTCGTCCTAGGCCAACATTGGCAGTTCAGGGCGCTCCCATTCAGACTCTCCACTGCTTCAAGAGTCTTTTCCAAGATCCTCATCCATCCCATTGCCCTCCTTGGGGAACAAGGCACCCATGTCCAGTGTTCCCTCTAAGCTGAGTTGGTGTGAGCTAGCTCACAGTTTTTTGGCCTCTAGCTCGCACATTTTTTGTCTTGGCTCAGGAGGGGTGGCTCCAGAGCAAACTAATTTATACAATAGCCCAATCGCTAGCTCACAACTTTAATGCCAGTAGCTCTCAAGTAGAATTTTTGATCACAAGACTCCACAGCTTAGAGGGAGCATCATGTCTATCCTATCTAGACAACCTGCTGATTCGCTCCAGCTCTAGAAACAAAGCGCACAAAGACACTCAGGAAACCATCTGCTGCCTGAAAGCACACGGTTTCCTTGTAAACCTCCAGAAGAGCTCCCTGAACCCCTCGCAGTCCCTAGAGCACCTCAGGGTCATCTTAGACATGGTTCGGAACCGCATGTTCCTACCTCAACACAGGCAGACAAGATCCGCTTCTTCACACGACAAATCATCACGGCCAGACAATCCACCCTGATGTCCCTGGCTAAACTACTGGGCCTCTTCATCTCCTGCATGGACTCCGTGCCCTGGGCGCGCCTCCATACCAGACCACTACAAGAACTCATATGGCCCTTCCAATCCAGGATAATGCAAAAAACAGGACCTCCCCGTGTCAGTCTCTCACCTAGTCAAGGCCAGCCTATCCTGGTGGATCACGCCATGAAAGAGGGGCTGCAGTGGCTCAAGTGGTTAAGATGCTGAATTGCAGACCAGAAGGTTGGTAGCTCAGCAGTTCGAGACCTGAGTGCTGCATGACAGGCTAAAAACTTGAGCTCAGGCATTCTTAGCATTGAGTTCCACAGGCCTGTGGCCAGCTTCCTCTCATGCCTGCCCTCTAGAATAAAACCAACTTATATCTATCCCAGAGGACCAGCTTCTATGTCAAGACTGGAAGCAGATTGTCAAGGATGCCAGCCTCCTGGGATGGGGCGCAGTCTTCCTCCACCTCCCTGCACAGGGATTATGGTCCAAGGAAGAACAACTTCTGCCCATCATCCTGTTAGAGCTTCGGGCCATCCGCCTAGCCCTCCTCCACTCCAGGGAACAAATCACCGGTCATCATGTCCTCATCAGGACAGACAACATAGTGGCGAAGGCATACATCAATACCCAAGGAGGATCCAGATCCTCAGAACTCCATCGAGAAGCTCTGAAGCTCCTGTCCTAGGCAGAACGCAACATACTATCTATCAGAGCGGAACACATCAAGGGCTCGCTGAATACCAGAGCGGACTGGCTCAGCTGTCAGACACTACAGGAAGGGGAATAGTCCCTCAAAGAGGACCTATTCAACCTCATAACATCTCACTTCAGACGTCCGATGGTGGACCTATTCACATCTCCACTCAACCACAGGGTTGCCAGATTCTTGATACTACCATCAAGCAGCAGAAGAGACGGACGCCCTGGTCTCCCAATGGCCCAAGGGTCTCATGTACGCTTACCCTCTGACTCCGGTTTTACCAAAGCTCCTCAGAAAAATCAGAGAACAACAAATGGAGATCATAGTGGTAGCCCCATATTGGCCAAGAAGACCTTGGTTCTTGGAACTCCAGAGCATGGCAACTGCCCCGTTACACTCCCAGTATCCCCAGACATGCTGACCCAGGGCCCCATCTGGCACCCAGATCCTGCATGGCTCTGTTTGATCGCCTGGAAGTTGAACGGCAAAACTTGCTCAGCTTAGGCTACTCCAGACCAGTAACAGACACCATGCTAGCCTCTCGGCACCCTTCCACCAAGAGGATCTACAATGCCACCTGGCAGGCCTTCGTTCGCTGGTCCAGGAGAAAGAAGGTCAACCCGTTACACCCACACTTGTCCAGTGTTCTGTCCTTCCTTCAGGGCGGTCACGACTCGGGTCTGAAGGCGTCCACTCTCCGCTGTCAGGTAGCTGTCTTGGTAACCGTAGTTCCCAGAGTAGAAGGCTGGACCCTGTCCAGACACCCTCACATCCACCATTTTTCTGAAGGGTGCATCACTTAAGGACCCACCGGTTCCCCACAGGTTCCCCACATGGAAACTTAACCTGGTTCTCTCTGCAGTAGCCAAACCAGCCTTCGAGCCAGTCCAAGAGATTCCTCTGATGTGGCTGCGAATGAAAACCCTGTTCCTGGTAGCTGTCACCTCCACCAGAAGAGTCTCCGAGCTTGGGGCCCTCTCCGCCAAACCGACTCTTTGCGCCTTCCATAAGGACAGAGTAGTCCTCACTATCGGCCCTTCCTTCTGCCCGAAGGTCAACTCAAGATTTCACCGCTCACAGGAGATCTGCCTACCGTCCTTCTTCCCGAACCCTACCCACCCAAAGGAAAAGTTGTGCCACTGTCTGGACGTCAGACGTTCACTTAAAGCCTTCTACATCGCACCAGCTCCTTCTGGAAGACGGAATCATTATTCATCTCAGTCTCACCCCCCAAAAAGGGGAACAAAATGTCCACAGCATCCATCAGTGCCACTCTCAAAAGATGTATAGCAGAAGCCTATAGGGCCCTCAAGATACCCCTCCTTCGGGTATCACGGCCCACTCCATCAGAAGTGCAGCGACTTCCGCAGCCTTCACCAACCGAGCCTCGGTGGAAGTAACCTGTTGGACAGCCACATGTCTTCCATTTCTACCTTTGTCAGGCATTATAAGACCGACTTCTACAACTCGACCAATGCAGCCTTTGGCCGGAGGGTCCTGCAGCAAGCTCTCATATCTGAAGACGATGTCCCACCCAGTTAAAGGGACACTGCTATGGGAGGTCCCATCAAGATGTCCTCCTCTCAGAGGGAGAACGGACCAGTGGATACTCACCGTGAGGGGTCCTTCTCCTCTGAGATAAGGAGGACATCTTCGCCCTCCCAAGATTCATCGTCTTCCTTTTCTATATTCTGAGTTTATCTTCCTTCCTGTCTTGTTCAAGCCACATTATCTGTTTACTGTTCAGACTAATTATGTTCATATTTTTCTAGTTATGGTTAGCCTTTGGTTTACAGCTGACTACTGCTTCTGGGAGTCCCCGAACTGACTTGAAGGGGCGTATCCCACCAGAGGACAGGAAGTGAAGAATTAGTTCCTGCCTCCCTACAGATAGGGTGGGAAACACCCATCAAGATGTCCTCCTTATCTCAGAGGAGAAGGACCCCTCACGGTAAGTATCCACTGGTCCGTTTTATGTTTCTTAGTAGTGTTGCAACTGCATGTTTAAATAAACAATCCTGTGATACTTCTGATTACATCGTGTTTTTCTGAAACATCTTCCTTTGGTCCCTGCTATTTGCAAGAATGCTCCTGAGGTACTGATGGAAAATAGCTGATGTTCAGATAACTCTCTCCAGAGTTGTCAGTAGTGGAGATGGATACAAACAATTCTCAGTTCAATTTAGTAGGCAACACAGAAGCGCTTCACTCCTGTATATTACTGACTTCATGCTACTACTGTGTGCGCCCTTAAAATGCCACCGTGTCTCTTCTGTATTTAGGTTGCTGGAGTTGGGCTTTTCATGTTTCCCCAATTTAGGCAAGAAGCTTACTTCTGAAAAGGCGTCTTGCTTTCAAAAGCCCCCTTGGTGCTGCTTTTTAACCATACTGCCATATTTTTGCCATAAGTGTTGATTCATCTGTTGTTGCATTACAAAAAAGGGGTAGCAAATCACTGTTCCCTCTAAGCTGAGTTAGTGTGAGCTAGCTCACAGTTTTTTAGCCTCTGGCTCACGTATTTTTGTCTTAGCTCAGGAAAGATGGCTCCAGAGCAAAATAATTTATGCAGCAGCCAAATCGCTCGCTCACAACTTTGATGCCAGTAGCTCACAAAGTAGAATTTTTGCTCACAAGACTTCACAGCTTAGAGGGAGCATTGGTAGCAATGCATACCAGGGATATTGTTTGGGGTTCCTGGTATTCTTGTGGGTGCCTGATTATGTGCACACATAGAGCTTGTTAGTTGGATGGGTGCATATATTTATCGTTAAATACAAGTTAAAGGTGGTGTGGTAGCCACTCATATTTAAATAGCTTCCATGCGATCCTCAGTGATTTGACTTCCAACTTCATCTGCTTTCTTTTTAGTCTGTTCTCTTTATGTTGTTGTTTTTCTCTTTGGAAATTAAATGACTGATGCCGTGCCCACGTACACTTTGAACAAAATAGTATTATTGTTGCTAGGAGACTTAAGATGCAATCCTAAACTGGGGAGTAAGCATCACTGAAATATTTCTGAGTAAACATTATTAGGATTGGGCTGTTTCAATTTAGCCATTTACCAGATCCTCAGTACAGCCTGAGTTACCTCTGTTATAGCTGACTTAATTTCTGTATCTCATGCCTTGAACTGCCATT
The DNA here is from genome assembly GCA_029233225.1 of Lepidodactylus listeri. NCBI lineage: Eukaryota > Metazoa > Chordata > Lepidosauria > Squamata > Gekkonidae > Lepidodactylus > Lepidodactylus listeri. Next base: position 46,872,378 of record JARCFY010000012.1, read on the forward strand.
AAGTAAGCCTGTCTGGAATCTCCTGTTGATTCTTAGATTTGTTTCCTGTTTAAAAATACTGTTGCTCTCAAGCATTAGAATAAAGTAGTTATCTTCAATTAGAAATCTATAGTCAAATCTTGTGCTGCTCAGCGACTTCTCTATTTAGGCAAGATTTTGATGTTCACATTACAATGATTCTTAAAATATACTTACTATCTCAGTCTATTTTAGCTGGGCTTCCAGTCTGGTTTTTGGACTGAAACTGTGTCGGTTGCCTTAGTACGTGACCTGCATTGATGTGCATTCCTGTTGATTCTCCTGACTTCTCAGCCACTTTTTATACTATTGGCTGCAGTATCCTAGGTTGTCTGGGTGCCTGGGGTGGGTGGTACTACTTTGCTGTGGTTCCAGCCCTTGTTCATAGTTGATTCCAAAAGTTGGAACTGGTGAACCTTGTCCTACCCCTCCCCATACCTCAAGGGTGTCTCAAGGCTCCATGTCAGCATGAAATTTCTGAACGGATAGTCCAGGAGTTTAAGGGTACTGTATAACCGATATCCCAATGATGCACCCAACTCTATAACTCTCCCCTGCCCCATCTGATTCTAGAGAGGCATTAATGGTTCTGAACTAGTTCCTGTGATCAGTGATAGAGTAGACGAAGGTGAACCAACTGAAGTTTAATCCCAGCAAATACTGTTGACTGGGAATAAGTCTGATCTAGGTGTAGGCTGTACTTTTATCTATTTTTCTTTCATTTATACCCAGCCTTTCTCACAGTGGTGACCCAGTTACTTACGTCAGGTTGCAGTCCCTTTTAAAGTTTGCAGTTCTGGCATGTTCTTGAATCCTCTACTGTATTTGATGTGCAACTCATGGCCAGGAATGGGTTTGATCAGCTAAGGCTGATTAGCCAGCCGTGTTATTTCTTGGAGGAGAATGATTCATGTCCTAGATTAGTCTGCTGCAGTGCATCGTATATGGAGCTGTCTTTTGAAGACTATTCTGAAGCTGGTTGAAAGATGAGCAGCCAAACCGTTCGCTGGGCGTGGTGGGCGCGTAATAATTTCGTACTAACTACCAACATTTTTGAAGACCCAGTGGAAAGTACTTCTAAAATTTAAAGACCTAAATGACCTGAGTTCATGATTACTATGGCAACCTTGTTAAGACTTTCCTCTGAGGCCTTTATTTTATTTATTTACAGAATTTATATCTCAGCTTTTCACCTGTACAAAGGCCACCAAGGCAGCTAATGATTTAAAACATACTTGATAAAATTACATTTAAAAACTTTTAAAATCAATCCTCCTCCCAAACACATCATTAAAACAATTAAAAACAGAGTTAAAAGACATATAAAACATTAAAAAAATTGGTTAGGAAGGAGGGGTCATCGAGGAAATACCAAATTAAACAAGAGGAAGACAGCAACAGAAGGAGACAGTCAGATCTCCCTGGGCAGTAGCAAAGAGCAAGAGTCCAATCAGGGGTGTAGAGTTCTTAACTTCCTGGGGGGGGCGCCTTTTGTGTGCGCGCATGCTGGGACCATGTCCCCGCTGCTGCCACCACCTCCCCCCTGCTGCCGCCACCTCCCCCCTACTTGCCTGCCCGCCCGGCTCCCCTGAACCCACTCGCTCTCTCCCTCCTCCTGGGGCCATCCAGGGACCACCCAGCGTGATGATGTCACCTGGAAGTGACATCATAATGCTGGGCACATTGCCGGGGCGACGCTCTGGCAGTCATCCCAAAACTCTATGGTGCAATAGAGTTTTGGGGTGATTGCTAGAGCGCTGCCCCAGCAACGTGCCGGGTGTGATGATGTCACTTCTGGGTGACATCACGCTGGGCGGTCCTGGAAGGGAGGGAGGAGGGAGAGAGCGAGTGGGTTCAGGGAAGCTGGGCAGGTGGAGGAGGAGCGGTGGCAGCGGTGGACGGTGGGTGGGGAGGCACAGTGGAGGCGGGGAGGTGCGGCGGTGGTGAGCGGGTGCCCCGTTTCACTGGGGGGGGGCTCAGTCCCCCCTGGGAAACTTCAGGGGTGGCCTGAGCCCCCCCGTAGTTGACACCTATGAGTCCAATAGCACCTTAAAGACTTACAAAATATGTGGCAGGGGATGAGCTTTCATGGGACACTGCTCACAGCTTCAGAAATCTCCCTGGTGGGAGAGTTCCAGAGCTATAGTGGCCATGGCTGAGAGAAGGCCCTTTCCTGTGTTGCCACCAGCCTAAACTCAGAAGGTGGGGCACATGTAGCAGGGCCTCCAAACACGACTGTAGTGGTTTGGCAGGTTCACAAGGGATTAGGCAGTCCTTCAGGTATATTGGCCCTGAACCTTATAGGGCTTTGAAGCCTTGAATTGTGCCTGGAAACAAATTAGAAACCGGTGTAGATGTGCCAAGATATGGTCCCTATGACCATATATGGAGACCCTATGAGTGACCCACTCCACTCAGCATCCTGGCTGCAGCATTCTGTACCAGCTGAAGACTTCTTAAGGTCAGCCCCATGTAGATTTCATTGAAGTAGTCTAATCTAGATGTAACCAGGGCATGCACCACAGTGGCCAGATCTCTTCTGCTCAGGAAAGGCTATCTTTGGTATGGTCTTACTGTTAGAAATCTGGTGGGTAGCCACATTCAAATGAATCTTGCAACAGCAACACCAAAACTGTGGAACTCCTTCCACATGAAGTTTCCTTTGCTTCCTCCCTACTTGTGCTTAAGTGCTCTGTTTTTTAGGAGAGTCTTTGTGGCTCTATTTCTTTGTATAGTTGTATGGGGAAATCATACTGTTTTGAACTTCCTTGTGGAATTAATTAGTTGAAAGATGGGGTAGAATTTAAGTTTGGTCTCACCTGGCCTCTCTAGTCCTTCCTGGCCACTTCACTGGTGCCAGCAGCACAGTGTCCTATTCTGCCTCATGACCATGCAATATGAACAGTCATTGAATCTAAAACCTGTTCTAAGGCAAGATGCTTCAGAAAAGGATGCTTCTGTTTCCCCCCTGCCCCCAACCTCCCAATTAATGCACATACTCTAAACTGTGTGCCCAATTTTTATTTATGAAGTGTTATTTTTTTTTTGTCCTGTTCTCCAAGGAGTTCAGGGTAGCTTCTGTCATTTCCGTCTCTTTTGTTTTATTCTTACCACAGTCTTGTGAAGCTAGTTTGGCTTGAGAGTGATTTGGACCAGGATCAACTGGGAGTTCAATCCTGGGCCTCTAAGATCCTAGTCTGACAACTTAACTACGATACATTAGTGCTCAGCCTGAAGCATATGTGCCGTTTTTTGTACAGAGAGCATCACAAGGCCCAGATCCTAATCTGGCAAACTTAACTGCTATACCATATTAGTGCTCAGCCTGAAACATAGGTGCCATTTTTGGTACAGAGAGCATCACAAGGCCCAGATACATAACACAGGCTCTGGATGCTTCTCGCTCCTCACTATAAGAAAAAGTACCTGAGGACTGCTGCATATATACAACAGTGCACATTAGGTGGCATTTTCATGGCATAGAAGTGACTTTTATAGAGCGCTCACCAAAATGGTTGGCTACATCTGATCTAGCTCAAGGTGTCATAAGTAGGAGGGAATAGGGGGCTAATCACTAGATGCCTGAGGCTGACGTAAAACTGAGGACTGAAGGTAGAAAGCTCTTGAACAACTGGGAAAGATGCAGAAAGCAACCAAATGTTCATCTAAAACTAAATGAATCTATAAAGCTTTGTATCCAACTCCTTACTGATTTTCTTAAATGCATTTTGGGAAGGAAACCTCTCTGTTTTAATGTATCCCGGTATGAACTTTTAAAATTGCCATCTTGTGCAGAAGAGAGGTATAATTGGGTGAGCAGTATGAAAATATGTAAGATTCTGTTACTTATGTGTTTCATAGTAGCTCTGTCAACACTTGGCACGTGATGTGATATCATCATTATTCTGAGTATGAGTAGAAAAGCTTGCTCATGCTGGGCAGCACAGAAGATGCGAAGCTATGCTGGGTTTTCTTATTTAATACGTATGTGCTTTGCCTTTCTTGTAAGAGGCTCATAGCTGTCTTGAAGCCTCCCAGAGGCAACGTGAAGTGCAAGTTAGTCTGATTTTTTTTTTTTTTTTACCCTGGGCTGCTTTGTGGGTTTGATTGAACCTGGATTTCGGTATTCAAATCAACAGCATGTCGTACTGGATATCTTCCTTCTTCCTTCTCCTGCCCTACAGTTAGTTATCCTTGATGGGAACAAATGATCTTACATATCCTGAAGGATATCTTTCAGCTGCTTGTTTACAAGCTAAAAACAGAGCTCTCTCTCCAACTATGGAGAAACTTAATTAAGACCATAATTCTATGCAGACTTACCTGGGAGTAAATCCCATTGAACTTGATGGGATTTGCATGGAGTTAACATAACATGGCATTGTGCTAATTGTTTTCTGAGAGAATAGTAATTCAACTGATCTTACCTTAACGATTTTTCTAAGAATTGTGAAAGAAAGGTCCATCAATATTTACTAGCCATATGGAAACACCATTTTCAGAGGTCATATATAAGAATACCAATTGCTGAGGGAACAGCAGCAGGGGAAGGCTTTGGCCTCTGTACGAGGGTATCTGGTTGGCTTCTGCAGACAACAGTGGTAACAATGCATTGGTCAGATTCAGCAGGGATGTTTTTAAACTTTTAATGAGAGCTTTGTACTGTATAGTCAAAATACATTATTACTTGCTTTTTTTAGATTTTAAAAAGTATGATTTGAGAATATCAACTTCGTAATAGAAAAGTATAATTTGAGATTTCCCCCCTTTAAGCTAATTTCAACATTTTCAATAAATAAATACGATTAAATGCAAAGGTATTATTCTGATTTCTTAAAAAAAACAACAACAGTCAGTTTTCACTTGTCATGAAATTTTTTCAACAAATAACTCTTGTCCTGGTACTATTTTTTTTAAAAGTACTTTTAATAACAATTACTGACTCCCAAGTTCTGTTAGAGCATTCAGTTCCTTGCTTGGCAGCCTCTTGAAAGCAAACACAGCAAGGGTTTCCTTCTCCCCAATTTAATCACTTCCATAACAAGCTAAGCAGCATGTTTACTTGTAGTTCTGAGTCTTGAAGTTCAGGAAATAAAAGTTTTACCTACCTGGCAGGACGATGAGATCAGATCATGTAACCCCATTGTTAAGTTAAGCCACTGGGTGGTGGCATCACATAATCATAGGTTAAAAGCCAATCTTGTGGTAACATGCTTATTAGTGTGTTTGTGGAGGTGTGTGTTATTTGGGCACACAAAATATAAATAGGGATGCTGTTAACACTTGAATAGCGAGGCTGCTGATAAATTAAAAGTTTTAGTCATTGATGACCTCTGAGGAGATGTTCCTTGGCCAGATATCTCAATCCCTGAAACAGTCCAGGCTTTTTCAACAGAGGCACCTCACCTGTGGAATGCCCTTCTCCTTAAGGTTCACCTGGTGCCTGCCTTACTCTCTTCTAGGCGCTGGGCCAAAACTGTTTTTTTAAACCCAGTCTTTTAATTAAGAGATCAACTTTTTAACCTCTTTTTAATGGCCTGCTTCTAGTCTGAACTGTTTTGTGAGACTCCTCTTAAACTGCTCAGTGCTTTATATTCTGGCTGGGTTTTTAATTGCTAACAACTCTTACAGTTTTATGTTTTATTTTGTAGACTGCCTTGAGTAGGTTCTCTGGAGAGGCAGCATAGAAATCTTCTAAATTAGTTCCTGGTACTAATGTGTTTTTCTTATGTATACATTATAGTAGCTTTTCTGATTATTCAGCCATTACCGTGAGTATAACTAGAAGTTGTTAACTTAGTGTTCAAAACTTATTGGCTCAGATGTTGAAAGGAGACATGTATTCCCAAATACATGAGTACAGTCCATTTATATAAGTAAGGTATGGTTTTTATTCTGGATGAATGGCAACATTTTAAAATATACAAATTGTCCAGTACCTGCTTTTTACTGGTTCCAAATCATAGTCAGCCTTAACAGAAAGGGTTCCTGTTGTCCTCTGGTTCGACTTGGATTCTAACATCCCCCCCCCCCCCTTTGTATTTACAAGACCAGCAACAGCCAATCGGTCATGAGTTTCTCATGTTGCGTATTGTTTGCTAGTAAAGACAGTTGATGTGGGTGTCATAGGATCTAGTGGCTGGATTTGCTTTGGTAATTAGCATCTGTTCTGTTCCTGTGGGGAGCTTTATTATTCCAGTTTAGCACTGGAAGGTCCACTTTGAAGCACAACCTAAATTTTGGTTAATGTGTTCTTGGGATATACAGGTGATCAAATCACTCCACTAGTAGAAGAACTGGAAGGTATCAAGGGAGGAAACTATGAGACTTTCACTTAAGGCCTATCCAGGAGCATTCTTGTTAACACTTCGTTTCATCCCCCCCCCCCCCCCCCCCGCAGCGCCTTTTGTTTTTCATGCACAGCTCCAGGTCTTCCATCATCACTTCCTTCATTGGCAGCATGCCTTTGCAGGAAAAAAAAATTATGAGTAAGTAAAAATAAACTCTTAGGATTTGGGAAATAAGTGTTACAGTTCCGATTATAGAACTTTTAGAGTTTTCCCCTTTCTCTTTAGTTTTCATCTATTGTAAAATGTCTTTATATGTAGTCCAAAATTATCAAGCTTGAGAAAACTGAACTGGGGGGGCGGGATGAAATGTCCAAGACATCCAGATAGTTGAGCTTCCTCTTCTGTTATTCTCAGCAGTACTGTGCCCTTTGATTGCTAATAAATCTTTGTTATGCAATTGGCAAACTAACATTTTTTTCCAGGTAATATCTGTTGAATGATTCAAAACTGACTGGACTAAACCTGTTCAAACTTAGTTTATGGTATAGCTTTTGAGATGTATCTACTAAGTGTTGCTTTAAAATATGACTTCAGTTGAGGAAAGGTAGTCCTGTAGTCTTGGTAGCAATTTTAACTGCTTTTATTCTGTTCTTTTCATCTTATTAAAACTGTGTTCCTATTTTTTTTTAAAGAAACCGTTTAAGTGATAGAAATTGCCGGCAGCCTTCCATTTTTCTCTTCTTGCTCTGACTTTGTATTCTTACTCCTCCCACTTCCCAACTATATAATCTGTTACATTTTCAGGCTGTTTTAACACTTTAATGTATTATTGGAGCTTGCATTAAATCAATAGACTGAGAAGTGGGAGGGAAGAAAAATGATGGCAGCAGATGAAGGAGAAATTGAATAGCGGAAATGATTATGGGAAAACAGTATCCTGGGAAATCGGTGGCAGAGCTTAATCTTTCTGTAATTCTCCCCTTATTTGTGTGCTTCTTTCAGCTTTATGAATTATTAAAGGGGGGCTGTCCTAAAAAATTCTGAACTTTGTGAACACATAAGATATGGTGTTTGAGTGTGTACTTTGTTTAGAAAGCTCTCTTCAAATGAGAGTATTATTGCTATAACTTTTAAAGTGATGATTAACTAAATTAAATGGACACAAATCTGACATCAGGAATCACAAGACTAAGAAACCTGTAGGAGAACACTTCAACCTTCCAGGACATTCAATGCATGAGCTCAAAATAGCTGTTTTATTACAAAGGAACTTCAGAAACAGAATGGAAAGGGCAATTGCTAAATTACAAGTTATTACAACACTAGGAACAAAAACCTCCCCAGGATTCAACAGGGATATTGGTTTCTTATCTCATTACATATGCTAACTCATTCAGCCTTCACATAAGTATTCTCAGCAAGAAGGACTATACATCCACTGTATTTTAGTGTATTTCTTTTTCAGAATAGTATATTAGAATGCAAGGAATGTTGGAATGTTGTGCTGTCATACCACTACATCCATTTTTTAAAAATGCTGTTAAGTTACCTCCACGCCTGAGAGGAGATGAATGCTGAGTTTCAGTTTACTTCCCACAGTTAGAAAAGATATTTCTTCACACATATCCCCTATTTTGACATATTTATTGTTTTGGTGTCCTCTCCACCTTAATTAAATCAAAACAACTGTTGACCTTATAGCCTTAGCTTGTTATTTAGTTCTGGTTTTGCGTAACTTAAAACATCATCATGTTACATGTAAATTTGCTGTTCAGCCTGTCTATAAGTTTGAACTCTACCTTCCATTCCAGTGTATTTGAAGAAGTGTGCATGCACACAAAAGCTCATACCTTGAATAAACCTTTGTTGGTCTTGGGCTGTGGTCACACACACTGAATAATCCACTCTCAGTCCACTTTCACACTGGATTTTTACTGTGTGAACTGGCAAAATCCAGTTGGAAAGTGCATTGAAAGTGGATTATTTAGTGTGTGTGACTGCAGCCCAAAAGGTGCCACTGGACTCTAAATTTGCTCTAACTAAATTCAAAATTCTACTAAATCAGTGTTTAGTCCAGTGTTCTCAAAGGAAGCAAACTGCCTTAAAAGGCTACATGTGTTAGTGGCCCCAGGAGTGGCACCGTGCGGATTGTTTTCATTGAAGGTAGGGATATCTGCTCCATGGCTACCAAGTGGGATTTTTTTTAAATTTCTGCTTTTCCATTAATCACATGTAAGTGTTGATATGTTCTAGAGGAAATGTCAACAAATTGTATATAATAAAGTTTAGTAAGTTGGCAGTGTCCTAGGCCAGCTGGTTCTCTGTTAACTAAAGGAAGCCTCTACACTAATTCTTTGTGCCCCCACCCCAGGAAGGGAGTGCTTGTCCTACAGTCTTCTGCATGATTGTGCAGGCCTGTGCGAAATGGTGCCTTGCTTCAGTGTGCCTGCCAGACTTGGTGTGGCATGACAGTTTCTCAGGTGGTGCTTTTAGCCTTGGCAATTGTTCTCTTTGAGTGCAGTTGCTTCGGGAGTGGTGCTGCCCGTGCCAAAAAGCATCACACAAGCCTTGTGTGCCAATTTGGCAAGCACATTTCTGCAAAATGACAACTTGCTCAAGAAGCTTCCTGGGGGTGTCCTTTCATTTTGCATGCAATCTGTCTCCTGCAAAACTTTTAACAATGCCTTTTTTTTTGCATGGGTGTCACCACTCCTTAATTCGGAGCACATGGCTGCCAAAGCTGAAAGCACAAACCAAAAGACCATCATGCCATTCTTAGTCTGATAGGTACACTGGCCATCCCTTTGCAGAGAGCCTATACAGTGGTGCAAAGGACTCTGGGGCAAATGTTGCCTTTCTGTGAGGCATTGATTCTAACACAGCGGATGCTCCTCCCTGACTGCTTCATGATGGGGAGGGAGACTATCAGATATACCCCCATTTCGTCTGCCAAGAGCCCCTTCTCAGGGATGTCATTGATGAGGGTTCCTCCAGCTCTCGAGTAGTTAGCCAGGGAGCATGCAAACTGGTGGTAAGAGCAAAAAAAGGGCTTCTGCCTCAAGCCATGCTGCACTACTACTTGTCAAATAGTACTCATTTAGATGGGCTACTGGCATGTCATGTATCTGTTAACTTTGTGTGGTTGTGTGATCCTTTATCAACCCTGCCTTGGAGGCTGGAGGGGAGGGGTGGCTATTGTACATCCTGAATCTTTTCCTTTTTGCAGACTTCCAATGCAAACTATTGCAGGCAATGAAAATAGATTCAAGTGGGTAGCCATATTGGTCTGAAGCAAAAGAACAAAGTTTGAGTCCAGTGGTACCTTAAACCAACGAGCACTTATACCCAGAATAAAACTTTGCTGGCCTTAAAGGTGCCACTGGACTCAAACTTTGTTCTATTGCAGGCACTGGTTGTCTACTTATGTTGTACTCCAGGAATAGCCTGGGCATTCTAAGAACATAAGAGAAGGCAATGTTGGATCAGGCCAATGGCCCATTTAGTCCAACACTCTGTCACATAGTGGCCAAAAATACCAGGCACCATCAGGAGGTCCACCAGTGGGGCCAGGAAACTAGAAGCCCTCCCACTGTTGCCCTCCTCCCCCAAGCACCAAGAATACAGAGCATCACTTGCCCCAGACCGAGAGTTCCTATCTGTACCTTGTGGCTAATAGCCACTGATGGACCTCTGCTGCATATGTTTATCCAATTCCCTCTTGAAGCTGTCCATGCTTGTAGACGCTGCCACCTCCTGTGGCAGTGAATTCCACGTGTTAATCACTCTTTGGGTGAAGAAGTATTTCCTTTTATCCATTCCAACCTGACTGCTCAGCAATTTCATTGAGTGCCCATGAGTTCTTGTATTGTGAGAAAGGGAGAAAAGTTCTTCTTTCTTTACCTGCTCTATCCCATGCATAATCTTGTAAACCTCGATCATGTCACCCCTCAGCCGTCGTTTCTCCAAGCTAAAGAGCCCCAAGAGCTTTAACTTTTCTTCACAGGGAAAGTGTTCCAACCCTTTTATCATTCTAGTTGCCCTTTTCTGCACTTTTTCCAATGCTATAATATCCTTTCTGAGGTGTGACCAGAATTGCACACAGTATTCCAAATGAGGTCACACCATCAATTTATGCAAGGGCATTATGATACTGGCTGATTTGTTTTCAATTCCCCTCCTAATAATCCCCAGCATAGCATTGGCCTTTTTTTTATTGCAGTCGCACACTCTCTCAACATTTTCTGTTAGTTATCTACCATGACTCCAAGATCTCTCTCTTGGTCAGTCTCCACCAGTTTGGACCCCATCAACATGTATTTATAGTTAGGATTTTTGGCCTCAATGTGCATCATTTTGCATTTGACCACATTGAATCCCATTTGCCATGTTGATACCCACTCACCCATCCTCGACAGAGCCCTTTGGAGTGCCTCACAATCCTACCTGGGTCTAACCACCCTGAACAATTTCATGTCATCTGCAAATTTAGCCACTTCACTGCTTACTCCCAACTCCAAATCATTAGTGAACAAGTTAAAAAGCATCAGACTGAGTACTGAGCCCTCTGGTACCCCACTGCTTACCACCCTCCACTGTGAAAAATTGCCCATTTATACTTACTCTCTGTTTCCTATTAATTAGCCAGTTTTTGATCCACAAGAGGACTTGATCTTTTATCCCATGAGTATTGAGCCTACTTGGGAGCCTTTGATGAGGAACTTTTATCAAAAGATTTCTGGAAGTCAAGGTAAACAACATCTATTGGGTGTCCCTTGTCCACATGTTTGTTCACCCCCTCAAAGAACACTAACAGGTTAGAGAGACAAGATCTGCCCTTAACGAACCCATGCTGAGTCTCCCTCAATAGTTTTTGTTCATCGATGTGCCTACTAATTCTCTCCTTAACAACAGTTTCCACCAACTTACCCGGTATTGATATCAGACTGACTGGCCTGTAATTTCCTGGAACTCCTCTGGAACCCTTTTTAAAGATGGGAGTGATATTAACTACCTTCCAGTCTTCAGGAATGGAGGCAGATTTTAAGGAAAGATTACATATTTTTGTCAGGAGATCCACAAGTTCACATTTGAGTTCTCTTGGATGTATGCCGTCCAGGCACGGTGATTTATCAGTTTTTAAGTTGTCTTTATCAGTCGTAGGACCTCCTCTCTCGTCACCTCAATCTGACTCAGGTCTTTCAACCCCCCTCCCGATAATCAGTGGTTTTGGAGTGGGTAAGCACTTCTCATCTTCCACAGTGAAGACAGAGGCAAAAAATGCATTCAGCTTCTCAACCATTCCCCTCCTTTTACCCCTTGGTTATCCTTAGGCCCCACTGCCTCCCTGGCTGATTTCCTGCTTCTTATGTAATTATTTATTTACAGGCCATCTGGTTCTGTTACCCAAAAAGGCAGTATTTGGGGGAATTAGCTGTAGGAGGGGAATTAGCTGTTGGAGACAGAGTGAAAGGTGGCTAATTTGGATCTCCACCAATGTTTATGGGAATTTTTCCCTTAGAGAACTTTCAAAATAAACCAGGCAAATGTTCACCTGGAAAGGTTTTTATTGAAAAAGGAATAAAAGGGCAACACATACACACACAGAAATACACTTAAAAACACACAAGCTGACTAAAAGGAAATGAAGGGAGGAGCGTGGAGAACATGATTTTGGGAGGGGTGGTATTTACCAATCTAGATGAAGAGGTCCCCGGAGGCAGCAGCGCAATTTTTCAGCATTTCACGAAGAAGAGGATAAGGCCCACATACAAATATAGTGTGAGGTATGACATGTCGAGAACACACACACACACAGACTGGTGTCTGGGTTTGCCAGATATAGGGCAAAATGTGGCCTGAGAGCAGGCTAACATATTTACTCCCAAAACAGTACCTTGATTGGGTTTTTTTGGAGATGGACAATGTGTTGGGAGAGGCTTGATGCATTTTACACTGTGATATGGGAGAAACTTGATGGGTTTTGACTGCTAACAGTTCCTTAGTAGGAATCCTCTTTGAGCCAGCAGAGGTGCTCTTGAAGCTGGTACTGAAGATAACCTAGACTGATTGATCTGGGAGACTTCAACACTTGTACTGAGACAGGTAATGTTGGTTGGGAAGGGAGGTCCTTAATGCTGTTGTGCTTCCCATATTTCATGGGGTCAAGACCCTTGCATCTCCAGTCAACTTGAATTCTGGTACTATATTGCAGTTTATTGGACATTTTATGCTGTCTGATAGTTTATATTGTGTGATTTGTGTTGCATCTCAGAGAGAAAGGAGGAGTTACTTAATAAGTAAAATAAGACAGTTTCTTACTGTTCTTTTTCTAGTTGCATCAGTTTCTCATATCCCAGTCTTGGAACCTCTGAACCATATTTGTTAGGATGATGAATGGTGGCCCAGAGCACCTGGTATTTCCTTTCAACAAGAGCCATTTTAGATTTCATACACTTCCATCTGGACTCTGATCTCTAACATGGAATTGCAATGATAAAAATTAACACTCAGTCCATGAAAATTATACCAATAAAAATTCTAAACTATCTTCTGAAAGACTCAAAAAACCAAATTTGTTTAACCCCCCCCCCCATGTACCTCGAAGCCTCAATGCTTCAATATTTTTCTTTGCTATACCAATGGGAAGGTCAATAGCAGTGAGTCTTTTGCTTATATTTTGCTGTGGCCTCTTGATGAAAGTGAATTAAATGTTGCCATTTTTCTTCCCACGCTCACAAAAGTGAAATCTGTTTGCATATTAAATGCATTTGTCTGTCACTGTGTTCCCAGTTGCAGCTTCTGTACTCTCCCACACATTTAGTAAGAAGTCGTATTTTTATATAACATGGGTAGAGCTGTCAAGTGTCAGAATATATATGGTTTTGTATCTAAGGGCACAGAAGTGCTTTACTCCATTTAGAGGTGTCCTCTTAAGTAATACTTTTAAAATATGTCTCAGGATATTTTTCTCTCTCCCCCCTTCCTGTTCCCAAGGAAAGAGGGGTGTGATTAGCAGGAAAGCATTCCTAGGACAGGAAAGTGTTTCAAAGTAGTGCTCCCTGCAGAGTGCTTTAGAAAGGAAAGGATGAAACCTGGATGCCAGTATGAGCCACCTGTTGTGGAAGCTGGGTTGAATAGTGTTAATTCACAATTACAGTAGAAATGGCATAAGAGAGGCTGCAGGCCACTTTTTTTTGCTGTGAATGTTTTTGAGCAGTTCTGTTTAGGTGGTTCATGGCATAGGAAGAGCTGATAGGTGGCTGTGTGTCCTTCCCTCCCAAACCAGGGTTATCTTCATACTTTGGGAGCATATGGCTCTATAAATCTGTTTTTGTTGTGTTTGTGCAATATGTATAATCCTGTGGTGTAGTAACTTCTGGATTTTGTTCTGGTAATATTATCCACAGAATGATGGAGTGCATAAATGTGTGTGACTAAAATGGCCATCTATCACAAATCAGGCATAGCTCTTCTGACCACAAAAGAAATTTGATCCAATCTTGCAGCATTTGTTTTCCAAACTTTGGGTGCTGTGTATATGCATTTTTGTTTGGAAAACTTGAAAATGCTTGGGAAATCATGGGTGTCTCATAAGCAAGTATATATGCTTCTGACATATGTGTTCAGTAAATTTTAGACTACAGGACTTAAATATGGTGGCAGCTAACACTGGTTGTATTGATCCCCATCTCCTGGGCAGAGCTGGAAACATATTTAAGATTCCTGAGCAACTTGGTACCTGGGTTGTGCATTACGTCTGTCCTTGAGATTTTTATCTGGTTGGTTAACTTATATTTGTTCAGTTCATCTCCATTGTTCCTATAGTCTCCCCGCCACTAGCTCTGACATAAGTGCATTATGCTCCAGAAACCATAGTGCAGTTTTCAACTACCATTTGCCTATTAAGCAATGAAAGAAATAATATTTCTGTCAGTCTCTGAAAGCATAATGTGACTGTCATTTGCCTCCTACACATGCTTTCAAGGAGAACTTGTTTGCTAGAAGTACAGGGTGATGCATTTATTGTAAAGTAGGGTTATACCATTTTATTTTCTAAAAAAAATTAAAATCATGCAAAAACATATTGACTGTCACACTTATTTTTACTAGGGAGAAGCTCTTAAACATTTAATGTTTTTGAAATTAGTAAGAATAGCCAGAAAATTGGGGAAGGTTATTATAAATGTAGGTAAGGTTATTATAAATGTAGGTATCTATTAAAATCTTATATAATGGAAGCTGTGGAAAACATAGCAGATATGCAGGTTGCTTGTTGTGACCCTGAAATTCCCTGTTTTCCCTTCTTTAAGGCACCAGTGCAGGACCTTCTAGTTTTCACAAAAGAAACTTGCCTCTTGTCCTCTTTCCTTGGTCAAAGTCTTCTTGCTTTACCTGCTTGAGCCATTGATAGGAGCAATTAAAACTTTCCTTTCCTGTCCACTGTGAACTGAAGCCCTCAGAAGGCCTTCCCTTGTTAGTTCTGTGTTCTGCTAACCCCCATTATATTTTGGGGGATTGTTTGTTTGCTTCAGGAAGTTAGCCATGTTGCAGTAGAGAGCTGGATTAAAGTCCAGTAGCCACCTTAGAGACCTTTTGGGGTAGAAGTGTTTAAGAATCAAAGCTCCCTTTATCCCTTTGGTTATAGTTAGAATTTAATATGTGTGTGCGTTAAAATGCTTTTAGACATTAATGGGAATTGGAACGGTGAGAAGATACCTTCCATTTCTTCCTTTCTATCACTTTTTTGGTCTGTCTCATCTTCCCGGGTGTTTAGGTCAGCATACAAAGTTTTTGGCCTGTTCATTTACATCTTTACATTCAAAACACTTTGTAACAGCACTAAAATAAACATATGTAAGACAATTATCCTTGAACTGTGTGCTTAGCATTGGTGAGGAGTATAATTGGTTTCATAATACACTTTTGTGTGTGCCTGAAGAACTGTTGTTGAAATGCTTGTGGTAAAACATATGTTTAAATTGAATGAAATGGGGGCAGCATGAGCTCTTAACTAGTTGTATGGTCTGGCATTTTAAAGAAATTGTGAATTTGATTATTGGATAAATTAAAACTTACTAAAAACCTCTACATGTTTGCTTAGAAGCTTTTTGTTGTGCTTTTTCAGCAGCAATGCAGCAAGTCTTGGATAACCTTACGGATTTGTCTCCATCAACAGGAGCTGAAGAAATAGACCTTATTTTCTTGAAAGGAATTATGGAGAATCCTATTGTAAGATCACTTGCTAAGGTACACTAAAATTTTCTGTTAATAGTCACTAACTGTCATTTGAAATTAGGTGTTGTAGGAGTTTTTTGCTGATACTGTGGACCACCAAAAGAACAGAATAGTGGTTTCTACATCAAATCAAGCCTGAACACTCCTAAGAAGCTAAAATGATTCAGCTTACATTATTGTACTTTAGTTGTATCATGAGAAGACAAGACTCACTAGAAAAAAACAATACTGTTAGGAAAGGTTGAAGGCAGTAGGAAAATATGAAAACCCAACATGAGATGGCTTAACTCAATAAAAGAAGCCATGGCCTTCAGTTTGCAAGACCTGAGCAAAGCCATTAATGGTAGGACATTTTGAAGGGCATTGATTCATAGGGTTGCGATAAGTTGAAAGTGACTTGACACACACATTCACTAACTGTGATACATGGTGTGAAACAAGGCTTGGGAAGATGCTGTTAGCTCATTGATAGCTGTTGGATGTGCCAAGACCTTAATGCTTTGCATGTTGGATAACTTAATTAGGTATGCAGTGAGATTTGTCTCCTGCATACCTCCCAATGAGGATTGTGCTCTCTCCAGCTTCTGTGGGTCTAAGAGCAGTGATCCTAAACATGGTGCCCTTAGGAGCTACAGCACTTGCCAACATATTTTCTGGTGACAGTTAACTGGTGACCACTAACTAATCTAGGCAGGAGAAGCAACGGGGGTGGGGGGGGGAGAAAGGAGTGATAGGGAGTGGTATAAAGTTCTCTGTAAGCATATGAGCCCTTGGCTTGGCCTTAGACATAGACTTCTTGTATCTTTGGACTTAGCTGACTCTCCCTGTGGCTGTATTTTCTGTGAAACTGAAACTAAAAAAACCCCTCTCTTCCAAACCAAAGAGATAATCCTGCCGCCCAGCTATTTCATGGTGCTGCTTATTATGTTTTCTCAAAATTCCAAAAATGTCTGCAGATTCAGCTTGGTTGGAGGCACCCTACTCTAGAGGGTGGTAGATGGGGAAAACAAGATTCAAGCCTGTAGAAACAGAGATCTAAAGGTTCTTTGCACCCCAGCAATGTCATCTACCATTCAGAAGAGACTGGAAGCCTTCAGAGAGGCCCAAGCCTATTTTAAGATCCATTTCTCCAGTGCTTTATCTGGTCTGGGTGGTGACCTAAATGTGTGCCCTCCCAATCTTAGGTAACCTGGAATTCACAAACAGCTTTAAAGCTTGTCTTGTATTGATGTGGGATGAGGCTAATGATTTTGTTTAAAGTAGGATAGGCTTCATTTCATAAAGCACATTCATTATCTTTTCCCAAAGCTTGTCTGTAAGCTTGGGAAAAGGAAATGTATACATGTCGTGCAAACAAACTAATTATGAAGTGATGATCTGACTACGCTTTATGAAAGAAACAGAGTGAATGAAGGCATAGATGGAAGGAAAAGGCTAGTGCCTGACACCTCTAATTGGACTTGAAAGATGGAATAAGGGACTACTTTATTGGTGCATTTTTCGTCTTTGAAAGAATCGGTCTTATACCAGTTAAAACTGGCATGGCTTTTCCCTGAAGTATTCTAGCAATTGTTGTTTGACAGGTGTGTTTAAGAGTTTTGTCAGAGGTCAGTATCCTTGATTGCAGTTACGACTGCCTGAAGTGAGGAACTGACTGTTAAACCAGTTTCTATAGTGTCAATATACTTTATTCCTTCCACAGAACTGTATACAAGCCGTAGTGCCTTACCTGAATTGCTAGAATTAGAGAATGGAATGACTGTACAGAAGGCTGTGAAGCAGGCAGTGTTTCACAATGGATAGTGTGTCAGACTAGGATCTGGGAGACCCAGATTTGAATCCTCACTGCTTTGGAAGCTCCCTGGATGACCTTGAGCCACTCTCAGCCTAACCTAGCATACATAGTTTCAGGTGGGTAGTCATGTTGGCCTGCGGAAGAAGTGCGGGATTTGAGTCTAGTAGCTCCTTAATGACCCAGCAAGATTTCCAGAGTATATGTTCAAGAATTAAAACTCTTTTCGTAAGATACCCTGGAGATCTTGTTAGTCTTGAAGGGGCTACCAGACTTGTATCTTACTCTTCTACTATTCATAGTAGTGGTTGTGAGGATAAAATGGAAGCGGGGAACATAATGTTGTAAGCTGTAAGTGGCTTTAATAAAGCATGCAGGGCCATGAATTCTGAGAATGGCTGCATCCATGTGCTGTATTCAAACCCTAAAATTAGACTCTTTGACCAGTAAACTTACAGCAGGAACAATGCAGATGGAGACTAAGTGTTGTTGTCAAAACACAGAGGAGGCCTCATGATGTGTATGGCAAATCAAAGATACTGGTCCTGTTTACTATTCCTATTAGTTTATACTTCTTCTATAATCATCACAGGCTCATGAGCGACTGGAAGATTCTAAACTTGAGGCTGTGAGTGACAACAATCTAGAATTAGTCAATGAGATTCTTGAAGACATCAGTCCATTGGTAAACGAAGATGAAAACATTGCTGAGTTGGTTGGTATACTGAAAGAGCCGCATTTTCTGGTAATGCATTACTTTTTAATCTAACAATATTCTTGAGAGGGGGGAATTGCTTGTTGCAGCGGATCAAAATCAGTTTTAGTCTACTGAAAGAAAAAACATTGTGGTCCTGATCCAGGGAAAGTTAACTTTAATTCACATTGATTTCAGTGGGATTTCAGCATAGCTGTTTCTGAATTTGGGGGCCTATACTTTTTTAGATTGAAAAATTAACCTTAATAGTAGTGTTCTTCCTTTTAACTAGGGATAAACCCAAATTTTTTTTTAAAAACCATTTGAAATGCTGTGATCTCTACTTATTGCTCATGATTTGAGAAGAAGCCTTCCCTTAAATCATTTGAGAATCACTTTGGGTCGCCGGGGAGAGCTCAGAAGTACCCTCTCCCATTTCCTAATTATTGTGTCATCTATAACTTGTCAATTTGCTCATTCTGTATTTGCAGTCCCTTTTGGAAGCCCATGACATTGTGGCATCAAAGTGCTATGAATCTCCTCCCTCAAGCCCAGAAATTAATAATTCGTCCGTGAACAATCAGATAGTACCTGTGGATGCTATTCGTATACTTGGCATTCACAAGAGAGCAGGAGAGCCTCTGGTGAGTATTGAGTGAGATAAGTACAGAGGAAGTAATATTTCACTTACTTGCTTGTATTCCTTTGTTGCCCTTCTGTAGTCAAAGTTATATGAAACCCATTCTTGGTGGAAACAACAAACTAACAGCAGAGAATAAATGGAAAAGGAAAACCTTGAGATGCTCAATAGTCAGTCAGGGGCAGTTTTCGTGATTCTAGGACCCTGAGAAGCACTTCAGGATGTGGCCCCAGAAAAACTGCCACTGCCCCCCCCGGTCAGCCCTCTGCTGGGGTCAGCTCAGCCCCAAGCAAGAGGTGGCCTTTGCAATCACCCTGAGCAAGGTGGGTGCAAGCAGCCACTGTCGCAGAGAGCAGGTGGCCTAAGCCCTCCACAAGGTTGTGAGCAGCTGCTACCACGAATACACCAGTGGGAGGAGGAGTAGCAGCCACTGAGCAGGCAACCCCAGTGCTACAGAAACCTTCTTGTCTTTCTTTCATTCCTCAAGGGGGGGGGGGGGCTTTCCAGGGCTGTTTCCACCCTGACCATTGAATTGCTTGCAGTCAGTCTGAAGGGCACCCTACAGCTGACTGCTGTCCTGAAGCCCGCAGCATCAATAAGACAGGGCAGCAGTGGTATGGCAGCTGGGCATTCTGGTGCAATTGGGCGTGCTCCAGCATGATGCCCTTGCCAGTGCAGGGCCCTTGGCAGCTGCCCTAGTTGCCCTGTAGCTGAGACTCCACCTGAAATCAGTGCCTGAACAGTACAGAGATATCCAGAGAAATTGAAGTCACAGTGGTAAAGAGGGGAAGGAACAGAACTCTTGTGAAGCAAGTCATATGCCAGAAACAGTTAAGACATCCTAAGGGGCTAGGTAACTACAGTTTGTGTGCTAGCTTTGTATTTTTAAGTTTTTCCAATCTGGTTTGAGAGACAGTAGTGATAATTAATTAAGCTCTTTCTTCACTTTATTTTATTGTTTGGCCAGAGGCTACAAAAAGGCCTATATTAATCAGCTTGAAGTACTTGGTTTTGGATTTGTTAGGGATATGCAGACTTCAATAGCTTTTATAGTGTATGCTGATAATTAAAATAATTAATGGCAGTATTGTAAGGTTTAGTATATTTTTAATGGGGATAAACTATAAACTAACAATGGTGCCCTTCACATGTTCTATAGGGTGTTACGTTTAGGGTTGAGAATAATGATCTGGTAATTGCACGAATTCTTCATGGAGGAATGATAGATCGGCAAGGTCTTCTCCATGTGGGTGATATCATTAAAGAGGTTAATGGTCATGAAGTTGGAAACAATCCAAAAGAGTTGCAAGAACTTCTCAAGAATATAAGTGGTAGTGTCACTTTGAAGATTCTTCCTAGCTACAGAGATAATATTATTCCTCAACAGGTCAGTAGTGCTATTTTTCATTTGAAGCTATTTATAGAAACAAAATGTTCATATTTCAGTGAAACTGGATATTCTTTTGATTAGTCTGGACCATCTGTTACGTTACTCATTTTATGTTTCCCTTCCCCTTCCCTTCTAATTAAGTATATTAACTGTTTCCAATATATAGCAACCAGTTGTGTACAGTCAGTGACTCAATAACAGTCACATGATGGGTTATAAAATCCTTTCATTGAAGGTAATCATTGTAGGATTAATATAAATCCTCTGTCAATTGTAAGTTGCCATGATTGCACACCAGGATCATTCACTGTACATGCCAGGAAACGGCAATTGTCCTCTGCTCTTCCGTGTATCAACACAAAGCAGAAAGCCCACATGGACAATTATTGCACATTATTATTCACAAAAGGGCTTTACATTAACTTCCTGTACTGTTTTCTGCCAGTTCCATTTCAAGGTGCAGATGTGTAGTAAATTTACTGTTCTCTTGTTTTATTTGTCCAATACTGACTGTATTTTTTAATGGTTGGAGTAATGTGTCATCTTGTGTGTGTTCTTCCCTCCCTATATTCCTGGCTTTTTTGAGTCTGGGATTAACACCCCCCCCCCCCCCCCCCCAAGCTTTACAAACCAATGATGCCATGCGGAGAAATTTTTGACATCTGTGCAGTGCTAACAAAGCATTTGTAAGCCACTGCTGTGCAGTTGGCTGAGCTTTGCTCAAGTTCCCAAATGCACACAGCAGAGAAGAAAAGTCCATTATGTAAAAAGGGAGGCTACTTTCCCAAAAGAATAGTCTATCAAACTTCTTTTGTCAGGTGGAAACCATATTTTAAATCACAGAGTAAATCATTCTGGGGAGATATTTGGCCATTGTCAATTTTGTTTGTCATTTTAAAAGCAAATGTGGGCTGCTGGTAGATGATTTGAAGTGTTCAGAATTCTTCAGATGTTGATGCCGCCTACCATAAAAAGTCTAGGCAGCCTCCAGTTAGAAATAATGCAGTGCAGCATAAAATATAACAACCTGAAAGTCTGCAGAAAAACTGGATGGAAGGCAGCGATATAAGCCTAACCCCTAAGCATTTTAAAATAAATTCAATGAAGTTCTGCAATGGTACTTTGCACCCTTTCCCCCCCGTGAAAACAAATATGATTGGGTTTCTCTGAGACTGCTGTATTAGCTGGAGCAAAAGGTGCAGGATCAGGCCAGCTTTTCTGATTGAGAATAGGGGTGGGGAAAGAAACATAAAATACTTCCCCCCCCCCTCATCAGACTTCAGCTAAATTATATGAAAGGATTTCTGAGCATATTAAGAGTGCCTGTCCCATTACTGCCGATCAGATGAAGTCTTTCTTTCCACACTTACAACTAAGTGTTTTGTTTGAGGCTCCAGAAGGTGTGAGATCCCACACAAGCCTGAGCTCTGGCACCTCTCTGGATGAAAAAAGACACCTTAAGATATTTCCATGAACTCTAGTATCGTTCTGATTTTTTTTTAAACCCTTAAACTCTGCTTCCATGTGCCTCAGTTGAATTCTGCGAACATGATTGCCCCCCCCCCCTGTGTTTTGAAACACCTGAAGCTTAGCTTATAGCAGTACTGCTGTATCAATGCTAAATGCCAGTCATTCATACCTGGCTGTTTCTCCTGCTTTCACCTCCTTGGAATCTTAATTGGGTTTTTAAAAATTGCCCTTGGTACAGTTATGCTTCAATTAATTCAGAAGATTAAACTGTGACCAAGTGTTCTGCCAACTTGCTATACATTTTAAAAACTGTTAGAATTATAGCGCCTTAACAGTATTAAATTTTATTATCTGTTTCAGGTATTTGTGAAGTGTCACTTTGATTATAATCCATACAATGACAACCTGATTCCGTGCAAAGAAGCAGGACTAAAGTTTTCAAAGGGAGAAATTCTTCAGATTGTAAACCGAGAAGATCCAAATTGGTGGCAGGTTAGGGCAAGAAGAGCTACTTCTCTAGAATCTTGTTTTGTTTTGCTTTTGGGTACTAATCCAGGGTTCCTTGAAAATTTTCAGAAGCTGTATTGGTCTGACATAGTTTTTAAGCCTTTTATTGTATGTTTTTACACTGTATGAAGTCTTCCTGATCTGGTTATGTTTGGGTGCCATAGGGGATTCCTTTCATCAGTTATAGACAGCTATGTTCCTGAGGTTCAGAAGTGTTACATAAAATGAGAGTTGTCATGCAGAATCAAACCATTAGTCCATCGGTTCCAAATTGTCACAAAGCGGTATGTGCCTTCGCACGCAAAACAGAAATAGACACTGAACAGGAGAGAGAAGTATTTTTGAAACTTCAAAATACATTGCCACTTGTCCAGAACTGAGTGCCACTATTCCTAGGTTGGCTAACGTTGAATTTGATCAGAAAACACAATGGAACTTATACAGAAAATCTAGCAAAGCATGCATGTCTTAAATTGAGCAAACCAAGACTGGCAGACTTCGTGGATATTGGAATAAATGAAAAGAGCCCATTCTTTCTGAATTACATGACCACACCTAAAGCAGTAGTTGACTAATACCTTATTTATTTATTTCTTTTATTTTATTTATGTACTCTGTTTCTACTCAGTGGGAACCCAAAGTGGCCTACATAATTCTTCTCTCTTCCTTTTAATCTTCACAACAACCCTGCGAGTTCAGTTAAGCTGAGAGTGTGTGACTGACCCAAGGTCATCCAACAAGCTTCCATGGCAGACTGGGGATTTGAACCTAGGTCTGCCACATCGTAATCTGACTAAACACTGCAGTAACTGAAGCCTCATGAAGTATGAAGCAAGCTTTTGCATTCACCAGAACTCTTCAGGTTGCGCTAAAAGAAAGTGTTGGAGGGAAACAGGAAAAATGTTGAGCATTTCTAGCGGAACGTTGTTCCTGCTGCATTTCTACTTCACAGCTTGGGTTTGTGTTGGGACACCTTTTCATGCTGCCCCTTAGGTTCACTTCTGAGTCTTCTTAGGTACTCAAGAGGTTGAATAGCAAGAATATAACAAAAATTATAACTATTTATTGCACAGTGCACCAGGTCAACCTTAAAAACAACACATACCTAGAGAATAGAAATGTCATACACAGCAACCAGTTGGAGCTGCACATACAATAATAACAGGATGTCAACAGTGGTTTCACATAAAGATATATAACCACTAAGCTTGACTCATTTCGGCCCTAATGGGCTTCTTTGGTGATCAAAACCGTGTTGCACACACATCAAAAGTAAAATATCTTTTCTTTTTGGGGGCCAGACAGGTTTTAAATAATTCACTACAGGCTGAGCCTTCAAATAAAGAATGAAAGAGAGGCCTGTATATCATAAGGAGCAAGTGCTCTGATATCTTTGAACCAATATTCTGTTCTTGGCCATAGCTATATTTCCTCAGTGGGTGTAAATGCGAACCAGAATTAAAATATTTGAAACCTGAGCATTGATTTGGGTCCCAAGATGCACTTCCATTATTGGAATGGTACTTCCATTGACTGAAGAACTCTTGCTCATTCTCCCTTTGCACTGCAGACTCCCGGTTTGTTTGTGAGGGTACTTGGACCCCTAGGAGCAGAGTTAGGGAGGGTCAGTGGGATACAGTAGGAGGAGCTTTGTGTGTGTGTGTGTGTGTGTGTAGTTTACATCTTAAACATGCTGATGTAATCAGACTGGATTATGTTAATTAAGGCCTTGGCTATGTTTGATTATGGTTTGGTGCCAAAATGAATATATGCTTGATGTCATTCTAGGCCAGTCATGTTAAAGAAGGAGGAAGTGCAGGACTGATTCCTAGTCAATTCCTGGAAGAAAAAAGGAAAGCATTTGTTAGACGGGACTGGGACAATTCAGGTAAGGCACACAATATCTCATGATTCTTTATCTCACTTTTGCAGTTGCCAAATGGGATATGCTTGACATGGTACATGAGCAGTTTCAGTGTGGCTGGGAACTATAGATTACCAAATTTAACTAAACATTAAAACTCCCTTACAAATTTGAATCCTTTCTGCCACCTGCTGGCAAATAGGTAATATTAAACAGAAAAAAAAAGTTGGTGAGTAGATGGCTGTCCTGTTGCTTTTGTACACCAGTCATAGTTCGATTAATGTTTATTTTGTGCTTATTGCTTTTAATTTCCATACTGCTCTGAGTATTTTTGTAGAAGGGCAGGCTGTAAGAGCAATAAATAAATACAGCGAGCCCATTTTCCTGTGCCAGTTTTCAGTTATAGCTTGAACTTTCCCTAGCAGCTACAATGACCAAAATGAGGCTATTGTGCTTTGGTCACAAAATGAAAAGACAAGACTTCTTGGAAAGGACAATAATGCTAGGAAAAGTTAAAGGTAGCAGGAAAAAAGGAAGACCCAACATGAGATGGATTGATTCAATCAAGGAAGCCACAGCTCTCAGTTTGCAAGCCTGGAGCAAGGCTGTTAATGATAAGACATTTTAGAGATCCATTAAATTCATAGGGTCACCAGAAGTCAGAAGTGACTTGACAGTACTTAACACACACATAGCCATTTCTCTGTTCCAGTTATATCTGTGTAAATATCACAGATTTTAGTAATATGTTTAAATGTGCAATTAAAATACTTTTAAAACAAGTGCTACAGTTATCGGGCAAGTGCTATGGATATTGGGTTAAGTGCTATACGGATAAAGACTTTATTCAGAATAACACTATTTATTGAATTGCTATTCAAGACTTCTCTCTAAGTATTTGGAATGTCTAAAATTGCTACTTCTCTGTCTTCAGGTCCATTTTGTGGAACATTAAGCAGTAAAAAGAAGAAAAAGATGATGTATCTCACAACTAGGAATGCAGGTACTTGAATCTTAGTATGAAGTACTGTATCCTGACTGAACAATCCATTAAATTGTGCCTGTTTTCATTGTTTTGATATAACATTATTAGTTAAAAGTAATTTTATTTCTCTATACCATCCCCTTATTGTATTCTAATCATACATTACTATGTGTACTAATCCAAGGAGTTTCTAGATTAATTTAACGTTTTAAGCTTTTAGACAATAAAAAGGTTACTGTGATATGCCAGCCAGTTTGATACTTGTGCTAATTAAAATAAATGTGTTAATGGTTATTGTGAAACTGTAATGACATTTAGTTTCTAACATCCTCTAACAGAGGGATTCCCAACCTTTTTGAGCCAGCAGGCACTTTGGAATTCTGTCACGGGGTGGTGGGCACAGCTATAAAATGGCTGCCATGGGAGGTGGAAGCCAACTGCAAAATGTCAGGGATTAAGGTTATGCATAACTCCAACAGTAACTCTTCAACATATAAGGCAGAATCTCTGTTTTATAGAATGCCTTTTAAAATGAGCGTATTGTATTAAAATATTTCCTTGCATACACATAGCTGATCTTAAGTCACTCAGTGAAGATCCTTGTGCTGTTGTGGCAGCTGCTGACAAAGCAACATTTAAAATCTGTGGAGCAAATCAGAAACCTTGCTGGCCAAAAGCCCCATTTGGCCTTGGAACACTTGGTGGGCACAAGGAAAGGTGTTGGGTGCCATGGCAACCATGGGTACCAAGTTGGGTACCTCTGCTGTGAGATCTGTAGCCATGAACAAATTCACTGGACAGCTCTTTGTCTGTTGATCTCGGTGTTCCAGGGAAAAACCCAGTTGCAGAATACTTGAAGAAATAAAACTGAAATAAAGCAAAGTAGCACCAACTATTCTGTTTTTAAAACTGTTAAAAATAGCATTGGTGCTGCTGAGATAGCAGGCAAATTGTGCTAGAATCAAGAATAATTGTGTGCCTTACAGAATAAACAGCCAGATCACGTGAAGGTCATTGCAACAAGCTAGATGGAGTCATGGGCAGTCCTAGATGGCTTTTGCTGTTGATTAACTATTTGTGTTCATGTTTCTTTTTGGGGGTGCTTGCGGTTGTGGCCAGGCAGAAAGAGAAGTCTGGTGTGCTTCTAGGTTTGCCTCTGATTTCTGTAGGGCTGGGGGGGATGGGCAAGGTGCCATCCCTGCTGCCTTGCTAATTTGGTCAACAGCCCAGTAGAATAAAGCTAAGCATTTATTATGGTGTCATATATTATAAGCATTTATTATGGTGTCAGCTTGTCATTTCTGGTGTATGTGTTGAGATTAAGCTTTATATGTAGGATGTTTCTTCGAATTTATTATTTCTGTTAACTGCCTTATGGCTGAGAAGTAAAATAAAATGAATAATAAATGAAAAAATAAAATGTTAAAATGAAAAAGATAAGCTGCCACCTACATAGTGACATTCTGATATTTGTGAAATATTTGACCAGTCAGTTTCCCAGTGTGCTGTTCCTAGAGAATATTCAGGCATTTCTGTGTTTGTATACTTAATATTCATAAATATAAATACTTCACAATATATATTAATTCATAATGGGACACTGCATATAAAATGTGGTAGCTCATACAAATTTGTCTACAAATTCAGGGAAAACCCCAATTTTTATCGGTTATGCATATTTGTAGTAATTTTCATTGTGCAGAGAGCCAGTTTGGTGTAGTGGTTAAGTGTGTGGACTCTAATCTGGGAAAACCGGGTTTGATTCCCCACTCCTCCACTTGCAGCTGCTGGATGACCTTGGGCAAGCCATAGTTCTATCAGAGCTGTTCTCTCAAGGACACTTCTGGAAAGAGCTCTCTCAGCCCCACCTACCTCACAGGGTGTCTGTTGTGGGAGGGGAAGGGAAAGGAGTTTGTAAGCCGCTCGGAGACTCCAAGTGAAGTGCGGGGTAGAAATCCAATCTCTTCTCTTCTTCTTTGCAATATGTCATTTTGAACTGGAACTGACTGTAGTGAATTCTTCTGTTAAATCATTTGCATGATGAATAGTATAAGAAATAAAAAGTTAAACACCAAGTAAGTATTGCAGTAGTAAGTCCAAAACAATGTATTGTAGATACTGCTACGCTAACTGTTCTTTTAAGTATATGAACCCTAAGAAAAAAATCAAAGAAAATCTTGCATAGCCTTGATGATACCTTGTATATCTTGATGATTGTAACTACTTGATTATTGAAACCTGATTTTTAAATATAATGTTTTAATTTTAATATGTTTTACTTCTTTGCATCAAGAATTTGATCGTCATGAAATTCAGATTTATGAGGAAGTAGCCAAAATGCCTCCGTTTCAGAGGAAAACACTGGTCTTAATTGGAGCCCAGGGAGTTGGTCGAAGGAGTCTGAAAAACAGATTTATTGTACTAAATCCCACCAAATTTGGAACCACAGTGCCATGTAAGCTGCTGTTGTTAAGTGGTAGATTGTTCAGCTATGTGTACATTTGTTAATAAATTCTACACATTTCTTTTCTAGGTTATTGATCCCACCTCCTTTTACACCTGTTGTAATGCGAGGCTGGGGAAGATATTGTATTATATGTTCCCATATGTGGTCTCAAGGGCTTGAGAATGTTTGTCACTTTTCTTCTGGAAAATTTTCCCCTGCCAAGAAAGTTATTTCTAATTTGGTTTTATTCATTTAGTTTTCTACTCAGTTTTTTCCTTAATCCAGGCCCCAAAGATAATTTACAATTACAATTTTAGAAGACTCTAACAAAATTTTACAACTAAGACTTACAACAGGCAAAAGCAGATCCAGAAATATCAACTGAATGCTGCCCAAGTCTTTGGTGAATGCATAGGCAGGGTGGTACGAAAGCAGAGGGTTGTTTGGGCATCCTGGGGTTATGCAGTTAAGCGATTTAAATGTAAGAACTTGAGCTGCCCTCTCCCATGGTCTTTGTCATTTATGTGACACTAAATGGGGAGGGGGGAGACATCTCAAGATTTGGAAGAGGTCCTGTCAGCACTAGGACAGCCATAGATAGCCATAGAGACCAAGAAAATTCTGACCATGGCCATGCAAGGTCACCCGTGCATGAATGAAGCCTCCACGGACTGTTACTTGGGGGCGTTTCCAGACACCAAGCCAAAGGTCTATTCTGCCTGCTCAGATAGGGTACCTACTGGCACATTAGAGGGATGATGCACTGGCAGTCTGACCATGGAACCCAGTACCAAGGTACACTTATTCTAGCCTGGCAGGAGTTAACACCAGGAATCTGCAAAAGCAAAACAAATAAACAAACCCCTTACAGGAACCTATGGCAACTCTTCCCCCTGATCCCTGAGATCCAGTGTGGTGTAGTGGTTAGAGTGCCAAACTAGGATCTAGGAGACCCAGGTTTGAATCACTACCCAGCCATGGCAGTTTGCTGGGTGACCTTGGGCCAATCCAATACTCTTGGCCTAATTAACTTCACAAAGTTGTTGTGAAGATAAAATGGAGAAGAGAATGATGTAAGCCATTTTGGGACCCATTGGGGGAGAAAGGTGGTGGTGGGAGTATGAGAATAAATAAGCACAGGAGTGTCGACCAATTCAAAATGTATTGGTCATGGTATTAACAGGAGCCTGCAGGTTTGATCACGTCTCACCAGTGCTTAAAGATCTTCACTGGTTACCACTTTTGTTTCCAGATACAGTTAGAAAATTACTGGGCTCCATAGTGTCAATATCCTAGGGTAGAGCAGCTGCATCCCAGCATTGTGTTACGGAACTGTCCAGTAAAATTGAACTACTAGAACAGTGCTCTGTATGGCTATCCTAGGAAGGACACCATAGGTGATAGCAGTGAAAGCCATCAAGAAGTCCAGGGGGATTGACGGAGTTCCATTTTCCCCCTATGTTTTGAGTCTGCTAATTTTAAGGGAATATCTGCAAATGCATAATCAAGCAGGCTCAGGAATGCAGCTGCCTGAGAACAATTCCTAATGGGACTTGTTTAGATTCACTACCAAGTTGGAATGAGCTGGTGCATACCATGTGCACTTTTGCAGTTATGGTTTCAAAACCGTCTACTGATGGGATTGTTTGCAAACATTAATAATCGATTTCCTGAATAGCTATACCTAAAACTGAAAAGTAATACTAGGCTGAAAACATCATGACTCTGACTTTTGGTAGTTTCTACTCCCCCCCCCCCCCCCCCGGGAATAAATGCTATGCTTCCCCTGATATTCACCCATCCTGTTACGTTTCATCCAGAGGAGTGTTGTATTCCTGTTCTCAATTAAGTTTCAAAGATTGGCTTGTACTCTGGGTCTGTGTAGTGATGTGAAGTGGCAGTTAGAATCTGTGATGGGGAATATAGTTGAGTAAGGAAAGGGTGTGTTGAATCTGACAAAGCAGGCTCTAGTTTGCAAAAATTATGGTGGAATAGATTTCTGTCAGGTGCCAGAAACCATTGTGGTTTTCAGCAACAGATAACATAGCTACCTCTATAGTTCTCTTGAAAATATTATATTCCGTAAATACCATAAATTAAAACTCCTGTAGAGGAAGGGCTCTGGCTCCATGTTAGTGCATATCCTTCTCATATGCAGAAGGTCACAGGTTCAGTCCCCAACACCAGCAGCTAAAAAAGGATCAGGTAATAGTTCTGCTGCCAGTCAGAGCAGACAGTACTGGCCTTGATAGACCAATGATCTGACTGGGTATAATATGTGTACCTTTAAGTGCTGCTGCTGAAATCCTCTTAAGTGAGCAAGAGAGTTGGAAGAATATTACGTATGTGAGGAATTCAAAGAACAACCAAGCTATCCTATAGTTATATAAAGTACCCTTGAGCTTTTTTTAAAAAAAAAACACACAACCCAATGATGCATGTCTTGTTTTTGTTGCTTGTCAAATGTGTGCATTCTGTCACATTTGTCTAGTTACATCACGAAAGCCAAGGGATGATGAAAAAGATGGGCAAGCATACAGATTTGTGTTGCGACCTGAAATGGAGGCAGATATTAAAGCAGGCAGATACTTGGAACATGGGGAATATGAAGGAAACCTTTATGGCACCAAAATAGATTCTATCCTCGAAGTGGTTCAGACTGGAAGGACGTGCATTTTGGATGTGAATCCACAGGTATGCCACAGCAATACTCCAGCAGAAGCATTACCACAGGAAGGGGGGGAGGGAACCTTTGAAAATAGTCATGTGGCATCTGTTTTGCCATCTTTGCTGAAGTACATGAAGGAGCATGTGATATTAGTTTATACCTTTTTAACAAAAGCAGTCTAAGAGAGCATAGCCTTTTTGTTTGAAAGCGTTGACTATGTTAAAAAGCAGTCTTTCAAGGTGGCACAGTGCACAAAATGGTTGTTGCCTTCTTTTAGCATATTGGGTTGTTGTATTGATAGTGTTTTCTGATTGTTATTCAACATTTTGGTGGATCTGGCTAATTCTCTGTTCTCTCCAGGCCCTGAAAATACTCCGAACAGCAGAGTTTATGCCCTATGTTGTTTTCATTGCTGCTCCAGAGCTAGAGACTCTGCGTACCATGCACAAAGCAGTGGTGGATGCCGGAATTACAACCAAGCTTCTAACAGTGAGGAAGCTCTTCCTTTTTAACAGTAGATGTAAACAAATGTTGACCAATTAGTATTTGTGTTGTACAGTTATAACAAACGTTAGTGGCCCTCTTGAGGCCCTGCCTTCTTCCCTTACCTGTCTTTAAACTCATTGCATGTTTTCCCTGATTCATTAGGTGTTGTTGCAGACTCTTTTTTTCCCCATTCCTTCCTCTTAAACTGCCCCCTGCCTTCCAGGAATTCTGAGTAGGTAAATTCTCCCTGCCAGTGTGATTTTTTAAATACCCGTTGAAAGTCTTGTGGGTTTTTTAAAAATGTGTAACCTGGAAGAAACAGCTGTTCTTTATTCATTTATTTATGTGGCTGGTTAATTGAACACAGAGTTTCCAGTTCCTATCAAGGGATGTGATCTTCGAACTGTGCACTGTTACTGATTTACCACCAGGTTGCTTGTGGGATATTGATATTTGTCAGTCATAGGTTACACGTAGCAGCCCTTGCATGATGAAGGAGCAGAGGGCGTTCATGCCTTCAAAAAATATTAGAACTGTAGACCAGTTTCATGAATTGTAACCTCCTCCTCCCTTGTGAGAAAGCAAGATCATGAACAAGGCTCAGCGTGAGTAGGTACCATCAAGCTTAAGAACATAAGAGAAGCCAGTGTTAGATCAGGACAATGGCCCATCCAGTCCAACATTCTGTTACATAGTGGCCAAAAATACCAGGTGCCATCCGGGGTTCCACCACTAGGGCCAGGACACTACAAGCCCTCCCACTGTTGCCCCCCCAACAGTGAAAGCAGGCATGAAGCTCATGTATTTGAGGTAAAGGAGAGAGGAGTCTGTTTCCCATATTGTGATGGCTGGGGGTAGTAGCATATGACTGAGAGCTAGAAGTGTAAAGTGTTTGCATGTTAATGTGATGTTACGAAACAGGTGTGGGAATCAAGGTGGTGTCTGCCATCTAGGTTATTTTCTTCTGTGTAGCTCTGGGCTGGCTGAAGTAAAACAAATCCTTTACTTGGTCTAGAAGCTTGCTTAATTAAAAAAGCTGGGATCTCTGAGCTGATTATTGTATTTATGTAAAACATTTTTATACTGCCTTTCTGTCCATCTTGGGTTCCCCAAGGCAGCAAATGTTAAAACCCCAACACATAAACAAGGATGAGGGAAAGTGAGGGATCACTGTCTTCACCTGTTGGTGGAAGACAGCGATGGGAGGGGCACAGACAAATCTTCTATTTCTAAAAAAATGGCACAAGGAAATAGCACAAGAATCATGTGCCACTGAACTCAATTAAGATGCCTTCTAAGAAACTTGTCATTGTTGAAACTTATTGAAACCAAGATTTGAAGGTCAAGTGTCTTTTTCTCCATATCACGGTTTCTACTCCTTTCTTTGTCTTCTAACAGGACACTGATTTGAAGAAAACCGTAGATGAGAGTGCTCGGATCCAAAGAGCTTACAGCCACTATTTTGATCTGGTCATTGTTAATGACAATTTAGACAAAGCCTTTGAAAAATTGCAAAGTGCTACTGAGAAACTGAGGACGGAACCACAGTGGGTCCCCATTAGCTGGGTCTACTGATGCAAGCTAAGATGGCTGCCAACAATAAACATTATACCAACAGAACATTGTACAGAATACCAGACAGTTAAAGTTGCAGCAGCAGCAGCAGCATCTGATACATTTTTACTCTGTGTATATTCAGATGGTGGTATGCTATTCCAGATTTTTATACAAAATGTTGAAAGGGAAAGTGTACTTAAATATGTAATTTATTTTAATTTTTCTAACTTTTTACCAATAACCTTTCTATTCATACCACATGAAGGAAATGTGTTGAAGCATTTTATAAATGTTTTGATTTTACTACTTTTGCCTTCAATTCATCTGCGAAACTTTCCAGTCACTCACTTTAATACATTTTGGTCTTACATTTTCACTGTGATAAGGAAAAAAAAATACTTGAAGATTTATTTTGTAAAACTCTTGTTGAAATTGAGTGTTCATCTGGTCAGGGTTTTTCTTTTTCGCAGTCAGGAGAAGACACTAATCTTTACCTTAATAAATATGTTGCTCTTCTTGATGTGAGCTGAATTTTCAATACTTGGGAAACAAACCAGCACTGAGCCATGTAACAGACAAGCTTTTTTTTTTTTAAACTTAATGTTTCTACAAGTTTTGCAGTTGTCTTGTCTTGTTAGACAGATGTACTATATAGGCTTTCCCTATTTTAGCTTTTTACAAACAAGTAAAGCAATACCTTGAACTCCCTCTACAAGGCTGTTCTTAGCAGCCAACACCAACCCATTAGAACAAGTACTGCTGTCTCGGAGAGCTGTGTCACGTTCTTCATTGTGTTTGGGATCAGGGCGAAGTTGCCCGTGAGAGAGCGCCTTATAATACTGAACCTTCCACACTGCTTGGCCCGTAGGATGGATGTTCTCACTTGTGAAAAACCATTGCTTAAAAAGAAAAAGGCTGCTTTTTTTTTTGTTACTATGACCTTGCTCTGTATTTGTATACTGTTCTATGATATAACTAAGAGGCTTTTATTTTACACTTTGGAATATTTAAGTGGTTATGTGCATTACAAGGTGTGATGTGATGGGGCTTTGAGCTATGTGTTACCTTGTGTTTAAACTGCTTTATTTACCAAATAGTGTATGAAACTACAGTCACTGTTGGATGCTGAATAACATGTTATTTATAAGAGAGTTTATTTTTTGTTTTCCAACTGTAATTTTTTTTACATAACATTCAGCAGAAGTAATTTTTTTTACATAACATTCATCCAGTTTCCCTTTCCCAGGCAGGGCCCAGCAGATGACTCCATAACACCACTAGGCTTACCCTGGCCATTTAAACAGCTTTGCTGATGTATATTCTGTTTAACGAATCTCTGTGCAGATTGTCACAAAGAGAGGCTAGTTTGGTGACCGTATCTTAATACTTGCTGGTTTTTTAAGCACTCACATTCGTCCTTACTGACATGCTTGGTGCCTAAAATTGTGGTCTTCTGCCCACTGCATTTATTTTGTTCAATCTGAGGACAGGCATTTAGCTTCTGAATTTATTTTTCAACACCAAAGTATCATACACAGGGTGCCAACAAGGAAGCGTTCTTGGGGAAAAGCTGAGGCTGTGCTAACAGTTTTTGTTCTTCTTTAAATGCACACGAAAACAGGGTTTGGATAGTATTTACATTATACTGAGAAATAATGAAACACCAAAAAAGGTATTCTAGATGACAAAAGATCCTTTGGGGGGATTTTTTAAAAAAAGACTTAAGTATATTTTATAAATATTATGCAAATTATTGGATATCTTTGTCTTAATTGCTGTTGGTACTTAGATTTTAGCTTTTAACAACATAAAATATTTTTAAGAAACTTGCTAATTTCTGTTACATTAAAATTATATGTATTAAGTGTTTGAAAATGTATATGGCATATTGTGGATAAAGCTATTTTCATGAGGTTAGCACCTAGAGTGACTTTAAAAGTAAACAAAAATATTGACTTGATGGACTCGAGGTACAGTATAATGATCACTCTTATTGGACAAAAGTTTGCTCATTCAGACATTTCCTACTTGAAAAAGGCTTCTCTGAAGTGCAGCCTCAACTGTGGTTCATGTTGCTCCTCTTATTTGAGTTTCTTACTGGAGAGCAATTCCAGTTGGTTTGGTGGTACTGCCTTTGGCCAGCTTGAGATAAGAGGCTCTAGGTCGCTGGGGTTGGAGATAATCTCTTGGGCAGACTTTGAAGAAACCAAGACAGAATGGTCACACATCCTCTTGGTGACTCTGGGGAATTTCACACAGCCAATATGTTCCGTTTCAGGAACTCTACAGTAACAGTTTCTGTCTGGCATTTCACACAGAACCGTACTACTACTGGTTCCCTAACGGAACATATTGGCCCTTTCAGACAGAAACGTGCCTCTTCTGTTGGGGAAGCATTTCTGAGCCGGTTTACCTTGAAACCTCCTCCCCAGCATTCTTCTGTTCTTCTCCCGGTCCTAAAGTGCTACGGGGGTGCTGTGTGAAATGCCCCTGAAGCGCTTCTTCCTCCGCCAAGTGTTTTCGCTTCTTTTCACCCGCGCGGGCGATCTCCGTCATTTTTTTTAAAGAGCTGATTTAGAGCGCTATAACAACCCCATTGGAATGCATGGGGTTTTCATTCCAATAGGGTTCTATAGTGCTCTAAATCTGCTCTTTTAAAAAAAATGATGGAGATCGTCCGCGCAGGTGAAAAGACAGCGGCCATCTGAAATGACGAACCGCTTCAAAGACAGCTCCAGAATGGTAGGGGAAGGGCTGTGTGAAACGGCTGTCACTGTACTGGTTTATTCCAAGCCGGTTCAGTGACGATTTGAAAGATGCTGTGTGAAATTCCCCTTATATTGCTGTGGGAGGAGTTAGGGGCAAACAGGCCAGAGAGTTCCTATCATCATCGTTGGCTTTGGAATGTTAGAGTACCGATAGTTCTGCCCAAGGAAGGGGAAGCTATGAGAAACGGCTGGTGTCCTCAAGAGCATCAGTATCTGAGCCAGTGCTTGGTATGCTTAAGTAAATTCCATCTTCGTCCTGAAGCCTGTGTGTGGGTGTAGACTGGAGTTGCCATTATCAAACTGGAAAATAGGTCCATGCTTATGTATATATGCATGCATGCACATGTGTGCATGTTGACATGAAACTATACCTTTAAATGAGGTGCAGAAGAATCAACTTTTTGAACTGTGATGTCAAAGGATGGTTGATCTGGCTTCTCCCTAATTAATAGTAAAAATATATTAATTTTCAAGGTTTATAGCAGTGTGCCACTAATTCATGCAGAATTTGACATTTTAAAAATGTAGATGTTTGTGTGTTCTTTCCCATGATATGAAGGAAAAAGGAATGGCCAACTATGGTCCTTTTGCTGAGGACATGACCATGGTGACACCTGAAATACAAAAAGGGAGTAGTGGTGAAACTTAGGCACCGGGCAGTAGCATGAGGGTCTCCATGGGTTATTTTGAAAGTGTCCCTTTTGACTAGGATGAAGTAACTACAAGAAACAGAGAGATTACTTTCCTATGTATGTTTCCCAACTAGTTATTGTTCAGTGTGGGTTGCTTAACCAAGATCCTCCATAACTTTTTTTTTATTTGCACATGTATGTAAATAACCTGTGAAGAATGGCTTTGATACATCTGGAAGTCCAATTAAAACTAATTTGGATCTTAATAGAAAACAATTGCTATGGAAATAATTTTTCTTCCAGCAATTTATGTCCAAGATTTAATCCCAGCCACTACCTGGGCTTTAAATGTGTATTTATCTTGTTTTTGAAGGCCAGACTTTGAAAAGTTGCTTTTAAGTGAAAGTGGACAAATAGCTCACCTTTGCTTTTTTTTTTTTTAACCTGATTTCTGGTCTCTTCAAGTACATGTGAATGGAAGCCGTTGCACAGAATACAAAAATAGTAGCAAGATGCTACTTAAAATTTCTGCCAATAGAGCTGTTGCTTAACAAGTCCACCTGTCTTTTAATATTAACAATATTAAAGCAAGATAAATATTAATGTACCTGAGCAGCTATTGGTGGATACAGATATAATATAAGTAGAGAATAGTGGCTAATTCTATTCTCTTGACTAGACCCAGTCTAAAGGCTTGAGGGCCAATAGAAATCCAAAATATTTGTGCATGCAATGGGTAGAATTCTTGTAGAATAAAACAGATGGGAGTGGAAAGCCATTCAAAGTGTATGAATATTGTAATATCTACAATTAAAAGAAAGTAAAAGTAATGGATTTTGCAGAGATAAAATCTGGTGTACCAGAGATCATAGAGGTATCATGTTCCCCCTCTTCTTCTCTTTATTAGAAAGTTACACTCAATTTCAGGCTTCCATGTAAACTATGCAGTTCATTAGTTGATGCAGAATTTGAGATCCTGTATAGCTTTCCTCGACAATGCTGGCATTTACCTGCAACTTTCTGGCTGAAATATTGATGTTAAAATTCTAATAGATGTAAACTGAATTGGTGGAGTTGACACCTGCTTGCTCAAATCAAATTTTAGTTTTATTCATTTCTACATATCCAGTTATTTGATGCTTCCCCCCACCCCCTAGGGACAGAGCTGCAACTGTGTTGGATTATGCCAATACAGTTTCAAAGTGTAAAAGAGGGTACGGTTACCTTGTGGTCAGGAAGCACTAAATAAAGTATACCACAGTGAAAGTAGCAGACACAGCTGGACCCAAGGATAGAAAATTGAGATAGGTTGTCGGACGGCAGTCTCCTGGCTTGTTTCAGGGAGTGACATCCTGTCAACAACAGTGGCTCTGCATAGTGGCTGTGGACTCGTACTCTAAGGGTGCATAAACGTTTTGCTAAAAAAAATTCTGTGTTCCTTGTTTGTACCTACAGCAAAGTATTAAGAAAATTATTCAAGAGCAGGTTGATCTTTTTGAGTTCGCTGAATCACACCTTGTGGGAGAATTTATACATGCTTTTAGAAAGGCAAGTTTCTAGTCCTTAAACCTCCTTTAAAAGAGTTGCCTGGTGCAATCTCAGACTAGGGTGAGCTGCTAAGCTGAATATTTTTGCTTTTTTCCATTACTAGTAGAAGCAGAATAAATCGATGCATGTGTCAGCATGTCTATTTTATATCAATTGCCAAGGTGTTGGGTGGAAGAATAAAATGCATTCCTGCCCCCACTGCTGGACTCTAAGGACACCTGGTGTTTTTAGCCACTGTGTGACAGAGTGTTGGACTGGATGGGCCACTGGCCTGATCCAACATTGGCTTCTCTTATGTTCTTATGCAGTTTTCCTTTTTAGCAAGGCAAAATGGGCTGAATGATGTATTCCCCCCCCCCCACTTCCTTGTTCTCTGCATGGGGAGAGGAAAGGGCCTGCCCCAGTTCTTAAAATGCAGATGTGTAGAAAATTGATTACCATGCCTATATGAGTACCCAGTTAATGGGTGGACTGGACTGCTAATCAGAAAACCATTAGAGAAACCACAGGAGAGAAACACTTGGCAGAAGCCTATTTGGAAGGGGGGGATTCTTTGAAGAAATGGTGCTCAGCAACTCTCAGAGCAATGCTTGCATTTACCATAAGAACATAAGAGAAGCCAATGTTGGATCAGGCCAATAGCCCATCCAGTCTAACACTTTGTCACACTGTTCAAAAATACCAGGTGCCATCAGGAGGTCCAACAGTGGGGCCAGGAAACTAGAAGCCCTCCCACGGTTGCCCCCCTAGCATCAAGAATACAGAACATCACTTGCCCCAGACCGAGAGTTCCTATCTATACCTTGTGGTTAATAGCCACTGATGGACCTCTGCTCCATATGTTTATCCAATTCCCTCTTGAAGCTGTCCATGCTTGTAGCTGCCACCACCTCCTGTGGCAGTGAATTCCATGTGTTAATCACTCTTTGGGTGAAGAAGTACTTCCTTTTATCCATTGTAACCCGGCTGCTCAGCAATTTCATTGAGTGGCCATGAGTTCTTGTATTGTGAGAAAGGGAGAAAAGTTCTTTATCTGCTCTATCCCATGCATAATCTTGTAAACCTTGATCATGTCACCCCTCAGCTGTCGTTTTTTCCAAGCTAAAGAGCCCCAAGAGCTTTAACCTTTCTTCACAGGGAAAGTGTTCTTCACAGGGAAAGTGTTCATTCTAGTTGCCCTTTTCTGCACTTTTTCCAATGCTATAATATCCTTTCTGAAGTGTGGGGTGACCAGAATTGCTCACAGAATTCTAAATAAGGTTGCACTATCGATTTATACAGGGGCATTATGGTACTGGCTGATTTATTTTCAATTCTCTTCCTAATAATCCCCAGCATAGTGCTGGCCTTTTTAAAATTGCAGTCGCACACTGTCTCAACATTTTTTGTGACTTAACTACCATGATTCCAAGATCTCTCTCTTGGTCAGTCTCCGCCACTTTGGACCCCATCAATGTGTATTTATAGTTAGGATTTTTGGCCCCAATGTGCATCATTTTTCATTTGGCCACACTGAACCCCATTTGCCACGTTGATGCCCACTGGCCCATCCTCAACAGAGCCCTTTGGAGTGCCTCACAATCCTACCTGGTTTTCACCACCCTGAACAATTTTGTGTCATCTGCAAATTTAGCCACTTCACTGCTTACTCCCAACTCCAAATCATTAGTGAACAAGTTAAAAAGCATCAGACTGAGTACTGAGCCCTCTGGTACCCCACTGCTTACCACCCTCCACTGTGAAAAATTGCCCATTTATACTCCCTCTCTGTTTCCTGTTAATTAGCCAGTTTTTGATCCACAAGAGGACTTGCCCTTTTATCCCATGACTATTGAGTTTACTTAGGAGTCTTTGGTGAGGAATTTTATCAAAAGCTTTCTGGAAGTCAAGGTAAACAACATCTATTGGGTGTCCCTTGTCCACATGTTTGTTCACCCCCTCAAAGCCACAGGCCCCATCCCACTAACCACACACACTAAGATACAGCTGTTAATAAAAATATATTACAAAATAAAACACTTTCATTACCAGAATAACTTTGAGCATGTAGGGTTGGCTGTTGCCATCACTGTTGAACTTTAATCAGCCCTCATGTACCTGGAGGGGGAGGGACAGCAGCTGGGAGGGGGGTGAGGAGGCCAGAGGGTAGCATGCTGGCTGTGGAGAAAGGGAGGTAAAATCACCACCACCCCACCACTCTTTTTCCAAGTGGCTGCCATATGGTGGTGGTTTTAGCTTCTCTTCTCTGCAGGCAGCTTGCTATCTTCCTGTTGGCCACCCAGCTGCTGGGATGAGAATGCAGAGACTGCAGGACTGTTGGAAAGGATGGGCCCTTTAGAAAGTCCAAGCAAACTACAGCTTACCCAGCCTCTAGCTCCTCTGGCAGCAGCTGTTTTACAATGGGAACTGCTTGTCAATCGCAAGCCCTACTGTGAAATGCCTTGCCCATTTTCCTGGAACATGGCAGAAGGGCATATTGAGAAATGGTGCTCAGAAGAGACACACGTGGCTTCAGAGCAAATATCACTGTTTTGGCACAAGAAGTGTCTTGCATTTGCTGAAAGAAAACTCTTATCAGGGGAGAGAGGTATGTTAGATAAGTACACTTGAATTCTCCATAAGCAATTTTGGAAGCATCAGGAGAGAAAATTGAGTGCCCCTTAAATTCTTCCAGAAGTTCTATCTAAAAAAGGGGGTGGGAAACCAAAACGCCATTTTTGTTCCTTGACATTTTTAACTACCTAGTACTCTTTCCCACCTGGTTCAAAACCTTTTGCTCAAAAGTCTTGTTTCTTCTAGTGTGACTACAGCGGCTGTAGAAACAGAAAGGCAATGTAAGCAGGCTTGTCTGACCCTTTTTCACATGAAAAGGTGCCTGTTCCCAAAGGCTCATTAAAGAGCATCTATACAGAAAACACGGTGGTCACAATCTAACAGCAAGAGGGCAAAGGATTCATTTTAGAGATTTATGTGTAAATCTGTATTAATTATGTACTTGTTCATTTAAAAGTACTTTGCCAAATATGGTTTTACCTGGCAGAACATTATGTGAACAGCTCATAGTGCCCACGGTAAGATAAATTACCATGGTAAGTTTTGTTAACATTTTGCACTAGTGTGGCAGAGAACTCGGTGACTAGCTTGCCAAGAAATAGTGTTTCTATGGGATGCTGTAAAGCCAGCCTTCAAATCTCTCATCACTAAAATCCAGTTATATACACGTGAGTAGAAAACGATTAGGGTTGATTAAGCGTACCAGCCAGGAAAACACCCCCCCCTTTGTACTGGCATCTGTGTTCAAAATGATACATCAGATGGCATTGACATGCACTTTTTAAAAATGCATGTTAAGCAGAGCCCTTTTTTGGCATTTTTGTCAGTCTTGAATTCTCTCAAGGTTACGCAGCTCTACAATTTGCTATTAAGATTGCTTTTAAACAATGTCTTTGTGTTTTGGATTCTATATAAGCATCCACTGTAGGCATGCACTGTTTGTGCAATAGAGGCTAAATACTTGCTCAGACTTTTAAAGCCCCTTAACAAATGAAATCTTAGTACAATGTTGCTGTCAGCCACATTCACTATACTGTAAACTGACAAAAAAAACCAACCCAAGAATTGGGGGGGGGGGGGGGGGGGGTTGTAACTCAACTGCCAGATATACCGTAACTTCTAGTTAACCTTTTAATTTTCAGCCATGTCATTCTGTATAATTGTTGAAATGTACAAATCTGTGAAATCCGGTTAACTCAAAAGTATTTTTGTATATATGAAATAAAAAAATATTTGGGGGGGGGGGGGGGAATCTCACTGTTGCCTGTTACCTGTAAGTTACCCAAGCAGTGGGTTGCTGTATTGAACTGGAATGGTCCTAAATGTTCTAAGTGCCCAGGATACATAACAGCCACCAAACAATATTACGCACAGCATTGGAGAGGAAAGAAGACCAGGGTCGAGGCAGCAATGAGAAAAATGGATAGGTAAAGGAGTTTTTGGAAACTAAAAGGCATTCTAAGTGAAAGATGGGAGGAAATGTCAGTGATGATAGATGAAAAGAGTTGTGTAAACCAATCTGCTTTACTCTTGGCTGCAGATTTCTGTCGAGCAGGTGTTTGGTTCCAGTTAGGAGCACACTGGCTTAATCCCTGTGTTTGTTGTAGCAGAGCTGCATCTCATCTGGTGCGTGCTCTCAACATTGAGCAGCTCTGCCCATTATGTCTTGCTAATACTGGAGCAGTGCAGCCCAACCTATTAACATTTTCTAAAGCGATAAAGGGAATGCTACCTAGTGTGCTTAGAGACCAGCTCAAGCTCATCAGTTTGTAATCAGCTGAAAACTACTTCTCTCTGATCTTAATCATCCTGGCTAGGGCAGCGGATTAAAGCTTTCCCCATGTGCATCTCCCTTCCCTGAACAGTAAGCATTTAAGTCCCCCAGGACCCCAGTTTTGCGTCCTCAGGTATCATGCATGCCTCTAACGTTGTTCTGGAATGCTCAAACAGACTAAATTGTAACCTGGTATTTCGTTCATACTGTATTTAGGGTTTTTTTTGTCTGCCTGCCATGAATCCCTGGCTTGAGGTTATTGGACATTTATAAACATGTTATCTAGTTAGGGAAGTTGGGGACATTACAGTGGTTGCAACACTCCAGCTGTGTGCATTAGGTGAGAGGCTGTTTTGGATAAGGGGGGGGGGGGGAACCAGCAGGGAACCATGGGGGAGAATGACTGAAGAGAAGTTAATG
The DNA here is from genome assembly GCA_029233225.1 of Lepidodactylus listeri. NCBI lineage: Eukaryota > Metazoa > Chordata > Lepidosauria > Squamata > Gekkonidae > Lepidodactylus > Lepidodactylus listeri. The sequence continues at coordinate 46,914,114 of JARCFY010000012.1, forward strand.
GGGTGGAAGTAAAGAAGGCAGTGGACTCCAGCAAATGAACAAAGTTTAAAGGAAAAAAAGAGGCCTAAGGGCTGGGGCAGTCTTGGTGCTCCTGGGGCCCATGGTCAAGGAAGAGCCCCTCCACACACCCCAGCACCCACACCATGGAGATCAGGAATCACCACTCCCAAAGTGGCAGAGTCAAGGTAGTTAAAGGTACAAAGGCAGCATCAAATCTGCCAGCACAGACAAGGCCTCAAGCCTCTTAACAAGGTTTTTCCCCCTCCACACCCATTTTGGAATGCACGGCCTTTTAATCATCATATCCCTCTGTGAGTTGTTTGCTGGGGCAGCAGGCAGCACACAGGATGAGAACAGCTGCTCTGTGGGGAGAAGGCACACGTGAGGCATTTCTGCTGGCTCACTGCATTTTCCCCTCATGCTGCTGCAGCCTGGCCAGACAGTGGGCCAAAGAGCAAGCACAGCTGGCAGGACAAACACAGGCCCTCTCCACTGGCAATGAGGTAAGACTGGGATACGGAGAGAGAGGGGGGGCTGTTCCTTTCCTTTCATAGCCTCCCTCTTTTCCTCAGCACAAGGCGGAAGGAAACAATCTGGATGGCCCAGGGAATGGGGCATCTGTAAGAAATCAGTCAAGTGCTTCTCAGTTTTGAGAGAGAGAGAGGAGAATACCCCTACTAAAGTACAGGATAAGCTTTTGCTTAAATATACTCAAGATGGGGCAGGAGAACAAATGGGGCCCAAGTCTCAAAGAATGCTTTAGATAGCCCAGGCTAGCCTGTTCTTGGAAGCTAAGCAGGGAAGACTCTGGCAAGTACTTGGATGGGAGACCTCCCTGGAATACCAGATTCGGGAGGCGGGGGCAGGCTTTACTCAGCCACCTCTCTCAATATCCTCCAAGCCCCCAGTAGGGGTCAGTCACCAGGGGTTGCCATGACTTCCACACCCACATACGCACACACACAAAAATACCAAAAAAATGCTTTAGACAACAAAATGCTATATGTAAAGACGAGTAGGTTTAAGGATTAAGTGTGTTCTTGACTCATGTACAATAATAGTAGAGGACAGTGAGTGGATGCGTGCAAAAAGCATATTTATATAGATTTAATCAGTGCAAGCATTATACCAGATTTTAAATATTTATTCATTTGTACATAAGCTTCAGGTCTCGGCAGTCGAGTAACCCAATCTTACTAGAGCTACAGTTTCACTGCTGTGAACCAGCCTGGGTTGACTCTTTGGAATCATGGTCTTAAATAGTAGAGTTATTAAGCAAGCGGCTACTTCACCCCTGTGCCGTTTTCCAGCCTAATGAACAGAGTCCGTACAATGCTATGTAAAGAATTAATGGTAAAAACTGGGGCTTCTTCATGGTTACAGCTCTGATGGACGACTCCATCATCTCAAGGTTAATGTTTGATGAAGCAAACAGCCTTTGCACTAGACAAAATCTTCCTGTGTCAGCAAGCGGAGCCAGTACCGGATCTGCGAGTGTCAATGTACCATCTGGGGAAGTCATATCAGGCTGTTCAGGGACAGAAAGAAAGGGTCACTGCCACAGAAAGCAGCTTTTTCAAACGGCACCCACTCTATCCCAAAAACATGTCTAGACCTGCTCACATTCAGGAGGACTGTGCAAAGCGGTCTTGCTTCATTTGAGCTTGCAAAAGGCTCTCGTTTGGTCTAGAGCATTCTGGGCAAATGGTGTGGAAGACAAGCTGTGGCAACCTGCAGAGCTTGGTCACCAATCCAGACTTCTCACACCTCCGGACTTACCAAGCAACACAGAGCAGGGACAACCTGAAGGTCACAGCAAGCCCGCAGCAGGACAAGCGCATACTCCGACAGTTCTGAGGAAAGGAAAATCAGAGGCAAAACAAGTACAAAGTGGCAAATTTGCTGTCATTGAAGCTTAATGAAGCAAACACATCGGAGGGAAGAAAAGAAAACGTTCAAGAAAGGCCCTTGCACAGAACAGACTTGACTAGGCCTAAGGCACTTTTTTTAAAAAAAGAAAAGATTACCAGGCAATGTTCCCTTCTTTGGAAAGCTGTCCCTCAACCATGAGATTAGCAAATAATTCAAGCACTGTGCAACCTGTCCTCGGTTTCTCTGCAACTAGTTTCCACATTCATAATGCCCTGCTTCTGTCCAACACTATTTAGACTCTGCCATTCATCTGTATAGGAGCAAGCAAAATTCCTGATTTTAGGAGCACCACTGGTACGGGTTGAAGAAGGGTGCTCTCCCTGCCTGTACGTTGGAGGCTCTAATGTCTAAGGAAAAGGATCATGCCATCTAATTGATACTTTCAAATACAAGCGGGTGCTTTCTGCCATTCGCTTCTATGGAAGAAGATCTAGCATTTCTTCAAGAGCTTCTCTGGAGGACAGAAAGGAACAGAAACTTCAAAGTCCAGCATGACCAAACAAGCCTGACCACCAGCCTCTGTTAGGCCATGGGACTTGAGGAGATCACCCAAAGAACAGTATGCAGAAAGAGAAAGCGGGTAGCCAAGGACAAAACGCACTTTCCCTGAGGTTGCTTTGCAAGAGGACAGAGACTTGTAGCTTGCTGTAGAGTGGTGGTTTTGTCTGGGTGTGTTTGGGTCTTTTGTCTGGTCTGTTGCTCACTGGGCTAGGTTTGTTTGCCTGGGGCTGACTGCAGGCCCCGCTGTCTGCTGTTGCTCCTTGGAGGTGGAGGCTGTGGGCCTTTGAACTACAAGGCTCCTCCTAGGCACAGGTGCAAGCCAAAGGGCAAGAGTCAAAGGGCTCTTAGCCTGGGAATCAGGCCTGAGGACCCAGCATCACTCTGTATACCTTCACACCACTAACCAGTTAAAAAGGTAGAAAGCTAGCAAGGGCTATCCATTGTTTTGCAAAGAGTGCCACATGTATGGTTATCTACCTACTGGGTGGAAATTGTGGGTCTGTGCTTGCTGCACGGAGCTTGTGGCTCTCAGGGAGCAGGTTCATTCCCTTGAGGCTAAGGTTGCCGACCTGGAGAAGCTGAGTCAGAGAGAGAGGCCTAGGGAAGAGAGCCTCAGGGACTTATCAGAACAGTCCCACCCCTGTGCTGACAGCTCTTCTGCTGTTGTGGAGACTGCAAGTCTCAAGTTCTGAGGGCGTCAGTCTGAGGAGGAGGGTTGTGATCCCTTAGAAGGGACCCCTTCCTTTGGCAACAGACCAATATCCTCTCATACTGAGGATATGCCTGGGGGGCTGGGGGGAGGTGAGATTCTGTTAGTGGGTAATTTGATGATTAGGAATAGAGAGTGGGATCTGTGACAGGCATTTTGCATGGTGACTTGCCTGCCTGGTCCAAAGTTTGCGGACATTACTTGCTGTCTAGATAGATTAATAGTGCTGGGGAGGAGCCAGCAGTTATGGTGCATGCTGGCAGAAAGGACATTGGGAAATGTAGCTGTGCTGTCCTGGAGGAAAAAATTAGGCAGAAAGTTAAAGGCCAGGACCTCAATGGTAGCATTCTCAAAAGTGCTGCTGGCTCTCCATGCAGGGCCAGGTAGACAGGCACAGATCAGGAGTCTCAATGCATGAATGAGAAAGTGGTGCCAGGAGGAAGGGTTTAGATTTGTTAGACACTGGGGAACTTTCCAAGACAAGCTGAACCTGTACAAAAGAAATGGGCTCCACTTGAACCAAAAGGGAATTAAGCTGCTAGTGATTAATATCAAAAAAGTGTTAGAGCAATTTTTAAAGTAATCCCAGGGGTGGGGGGAGGAGCTGACAGGAGCTGGGGAGCCTCCGGTTCAGGACAAGTCAGTCCAAGGGGTGACTGCGTAGACACTCAGGGTAATATTGATAGGCGTGTACTGGAACTCAGGAGTGAGGGCATGATGGTGACTGAAAGCCACATGTGGTGACTAAGGGACCAAGGGCCTGAGCCTCATTATAGATATAGGTATCTATAAGCCTGAGCCTAGATATAGGTATCTATATGCCAATGCTAGAAGTCTCAGAACAAAGTTGGGGAGCTGGAGTGCTTGGTGTTCAATGACAATTTGGATATAGTCGATATCTCAGAAACATAGTAGAATGGGGAAAATCTATGCGATACATTGAATCAAATATGTTAGAAAACATCAGGGGAATTAATTCCCCAATAGAAGCAATATGGATGGAAATACTGAGCCCTAAGGGTTAAAAGTGGGGGTGTACTATTGCCTGCCTGATCAAACCTTTGAGACTAATCTAAAGATGGAGAAGGAAATAAGGGAGATGACTAAAGCAGATAATGTTATTATACTGGGAGATTTCAACACTGACTGGGTAAACACGGGCTCGAGTCATGCTGTAGAAATGAGATTCCTAGACATCATAAACGACTGTGCACTGGAACAGTTGATCACAGAGCCAATTAAAGGGTTAATGATCTTGGACTTGGTTCTGAGTGGGTCTCAAGATCTGGTGAGAGATGTAGAGGTTGTTACACCAACTGCGAATAGTGACCACAATGCTATTAAGTTCAGCATTCAGGTCAATGGACAGTTACTCCTAAAGTCCAAAACTGTAACATTTGATTTCAAAACAGAGAACTTTACAATAATGAGAGGAACAGTCAAAAGGAAGCTAAAGGGGAAACAAAAGAGAGTCAAATCCCTAGAGAATGTATGAAAGCTATTTAAAACCACATTAATTGAAGCCCAGATAGAATGCATTCCACAGGTTAGGAAAGGCATTGCCAAGTCTAAAAGAACATCTGCACGGTTAACAACACAAGTCAAGGAAGCTATACAAAGTAATGAGGCTCAGGCCTGTAGCTAGGATTTTATTTTTCGGGGGGCACTTAAATTTTTAAGGGGGCTTTGGTTGGTGTTCCACAGTGGTCATTCTTTCCGCAGTCTGAGAAAGTTATTCCAGTGGATTTCTTGGGCTGAAGTAGGGAGCCTATATACACAGAGCTCATTTACTCACAAGTAGTCAGACTCAACCCAAGTGTACCATCCCAGCTGAGCCAGTCTCCCTGCATTCTCCCTGAGGGGTGGGGAGATCAATCCTGTCACTTGCAAAGTGTGCCTCAGAGGCAGGAGTGGATTCAAAAGCTGGGAGGCTGAGAGATCCTCCCTTTCCTGGAGATCGGGTTGGGGGACAGGGATCCTCTGATGGGATTGAGGAGGGCCTCTTTGACTCCCCACCAGGGCTCTGTTCCCCAGCAGCCTGCTGGTAGAAGGAAGGAAGGGAATTGAAATAAGGAGGCAGCTGGGGGAAGGGATCAATTCAGTCAAAGCTCTCCTTCTGCGAGGTGCCTTTTTGCCTGTAGCCTCCCAGCCCAGAGGGGAAAGGTAATAAAAGCCAATTGGGAACCAGAAGTAGTCAGTGCAGCACGGGTAAAAATTCTAAAAATTAAAATAATGTTTTAAAAATTGTTTTCTAGGGTCAGAAATTGCGGGGCTGTGCCTTTAAGAAAGGGGGTGGAACCCCAAAAAGCCCCACTGTAGCTATGGGCCCGAAGAGGCTTCTTTTAAAAAGTGGAAGGTCTAACCCAATGAATTGAACAGGAGGGACCACAGGCTCCAGCAAAAGAAATGTAAGTCAATAATTAGAGATGCAAAAAAGATTTTGAGGAGTGGGTTGCTAAAAACATCAAGACAAACAATAAACATTTAAAAAAATATATCCGGAGGACACCAGCCAGAGAAGCAGTGGGGCCTTTAGATGATAAAGGGATTGCTAAAGGAAGACGGGGAGATGGCAGAGAAACACGAAGACTTTTTTGCTTCTGTGTTCACTGTGGAAAGTATGGGGCACGTACCCATGCCACAGCCCCTGTTTTCAGGAAGGAAATCAGAAGAACTGAGCAAAACTGAGGTAACCAGAGATGAAGTTCTAGACCTACTGGGGAAATTAAAACCCAATAAGTCTCCAGGTCCTGATGACATACACTTGAGAGTTCTTAAGGAACTCAGATGTGAGATCGTTGATCTCCTAATCCGTATATGTAATCTATCTTTTGAAAAGGTACCTCACCAAAGACTCCTGAGTAAACTTAGCAGTCATGGGATAAGAGGATGGGTTCTCTTATGGATTAAAACTGGTTAAATGCCAGGAAGCAGACAATGGACAGTTCTCACAATAGAGGGAAGTAAGCAGTAGGGTCCCACAACGATCGGTATCGGTGCCAGTACTATTTCAGTTATTCATATTATTCATATTTAAGTTATTGTGGCCAGTTATTTAGGCTAATTCATTCATAAATGATCTGGGTGAGCAGTATTGAGGCCATGTTTGCAGATGACACAAAATCATTCAGGATGGTAAAAGCCAAGGCTGAGTGTGAAGCGCTCCAAGAGGACCTCCACAAACTGGGTGAGTGGATGACAATATGGCAAATGAAGTTCAGTGCTGATAAGTGTAAGGAGATGCACACTGGGACAAAAAAATCCCAACTTCAAGAATAGGCTACTGAGGTCTGAACTTGCTGAGACTGAGACGGAAAAAGATCTTGGAGCCATAGTGGATAGCTCAATGGAAGTGTCAACCCAGTGTGCTGCAGCAATGAAAAAAGGCAAACTCTATGTCAGGGATTATTAGGAAAAGGATTGAGAATAAAATAGCCAATAGTGTAATGCCCCTGTATAGATCTATGGTGCAGCCTCATTTGGAATACTGTGTATAGTTCTGGTCACCATATCTCAAAAGGGACATTGCAGAGCTGGAAAAAGTATAGAGGAGGACAACAAAGATGATTAAGGGGCTGGAGCACCTTCCCTATGAGGAAAAGCTGAAGAATTTGAGATGTTTCAGTTTAGAAAAGAGATGACTAAGGGGGGGCTATGACAGAGATTTATAAAATTATGCATGGGGTGGAGAGAGTTGACAAAGAGAACATTTTCTCCCTTTCCCAAAATACTAGAACTCCGGGACATCCAATGAAGCTGATGGGCAGTAAGTTCAGGACTGACAAAAGGAAATACTTTAGACAGAGAGTGATTAAAATGTGGAATTCACTGCCAGAGGATGTAGTGATGGCCACAGGAATAATCAGCTTTAAAGAGGGATTAGATAGATTCATGGAGGATAAGTCTATCACTAGCCATGGTGACTGAGGGGAATCTCCACATTCAGAGGCATTAACCCTCTGAATCCCAAAGTCAGGAGGCAACATCGGGAAGGCCTTGACTTCTATGCCCTGGATGGCTACTGGGCACTGGACTAAATGGACTATTGGTCTGATCCAGCAGGGCTCTTCTTATGTTCTTAAGGTAATCTATAACTTAAAGCAATTTCAGCACAGCTCAGATGGTAAAAGTCAGGACAACAAAGTCGGAGGGAAGAAAATCAAGACAGTGGAAGAGGCGTACATCAGAAGTTTGGAAGCAAATGACAGAAGGGAAGTAGGACAACAGAGGCAGATCAGAGCTGGATTAATGCACAAGGAAAGTAAGCTAAGATTTAGGATCTCAAATTATGAGGGGCCTCTGAAATTTAAAAAAATTACCACAAATGACTAAACTACCATTTCTGATAACACAATGGGGCATTAAACTTGACAGTTCAGGGCTTCGACATGTCTTCATCTGTCCTGGGCAAGATTTCTTTCCCCAAAATGGGACAAATTGAAAATTGTCTAGGGAAGAAGCTAGATAGAAGGGTTAAGAGCAGAGAAGATCAAGGTGTAGCTGGAGGAATTAGATGAAAACAGCAGCACAGCCAACTTCTCAAGTGAGACTGGAAGGAGGAAGGAATTGAGAGATGCAAAAGAAGGGAAAGAATGGGAGAGGTAGGGAAATCAGATATATAGCTTAAATTTCATTCTCTGAAGAAAGGCAGTGAAAAGGGAGGAGGGGGGGCAGTCCTTGGTGGGGTTTCAAAGGTGGAGAGGAAATGCTCAGGATTCTCTGAAGGTTGTGAGGGTAGCAGAGGTGGTTTCCTTAGCCAGAAAGATGCATGCCCTTAACACTTCTGCCTGTTATCTTTTGGTATCTGGATAATATTCTATTTTCAGTGTTGTTATGCAAGGTTTGTTTTATGGGTAAACCATAAACCTTATATGAAAACCTTATATGACAATGCCAGCATCCAATGGAAGCTAGTTCAATTATTTCCAGCACAGTGCCCTCTTTAGTGTGCAAGAGATGCCCTGGCTAGGGCTTGCATAGAAGACTTAGTCAGATTCAGAAAATGTTTAGTGTACCCACCCCAAGCATCACCGGGGGGGGGGGAGCATACAGCTTCAATCCACCTGTCACAATCTATCCCAGAAAGCAAAACAAAGCTGTACACAGAGGCAGATCCTTTCTGTACCTGCCACAGCACTGAGGAGGAAGTGAGCAGCCAAAAGGAGATCCTGATTTTGATGCCGGTCCCTCAAAATCAACTGTTCATCTTGGAAATCGATTCCCAGAAGCTGTAAGAACACTTCTATATTTTGTTGCTCTTGCAGCTTTAACTCCTTCATTACTAAGCTTTCTGACATGTCTTCTGAGTGTATATTGTCCAGCTGTAAACAAAAGACAAACATAATGTTCCTGGGTTGCAAAATATTAAAGTAGAATCACACATAGGCCTTTGGAAATATCATAACCAGCATTGCTTCTTTCTAAAAAGCCAGTTGTGAATAAAAAGAACCAAGTGTGCTTAGAAAATGTTTTTTCTGTTTAGGAAGTAAAAGGATTACCACATCCTCCAACTGAGTGACTGTTTCTTCATGAAGCAGAAGTTCACGAAGTACTTGGTACAGAACACCCTGTTTTCCTTCTGAAAGCTTCATGAAGGGCTGGAATTGAGTCTTTAATTGTAAGACATCTGCCAAGAACAAAAGGACATACAAAGAAATACCTACTTAATAGAAAGCCGTATGTAAAACTATCAATCAAGTATAACGATTCAAAGTTGCACATTCACAAAGCATTAATTTAGAGCATTACTGAAGACCATTTCAAGTCAGAACACAGTCTTAACTGGAAAGTAAATCCAAGTGCAAGTTGGCTGTGGTTTTTTTGCAGGAAAATCTTGTATGACGTTAAAGGGGAGGAGAATCGCTTCGGCAGAAATCCTAGAATGGCACTTCATTCTACCTCTCATTAATGGAAGAACATTTAGATGCTAGATTTACACCTTTTCAGTAAAATGCCCAACTAGAGTACTAGGACAGTGAATGCCAACATCCATGTGATGGGCAATATCAAAGGTGAATGAGCTGTACCACAATCTTTGCCAAGATAGATTGTTGCACAATATAAGCCACAAAGGGATCCAGGTGAGTTCATGCTCTGTTCATTTATAAGAATGAACAGGACACCTTGGGGTTAAATGGAGCACCCACCATCCAAATATGGCTCTGCTGCAAATAGGTTAGGACACTGCTTGAATGGGCTAAAGCAATAAAAACGCAGAGCCATAAGTAAGAAATATGTGCACAGTGGGTGAGCTAAGAAAACACAATCACATGGAGATTTTAACAAACACATTGCTCTTTTAGCCATACAAAGGGGTGTATTTATTCCTTTCAGGCATTGCTGGAGAAAGTGCTTTTAAAAAAAAACAAGTACCCCAGATATTGGAAAATGGCTGCATTGGCCAGTGCTACAGACCAATTAGAAACAAAAGGCCAACTTCACAGACCATAAAAAGGGTACACTGATGCAAGGGCAAGTCAGCAGCTGAAAAAGCAAACAAGAAACCTTGACTAGGAAATGAAGGTCACCAAGGTCCCGTTTCTGCTCTACCCATGGTGTTACCCATCTAGACCTTGATTACCTAAGGTACGGCCAGCCACTTGTTCCACCAGCACACAGTTCTCACCAGCTTTCCACCTGGCCTCTCAATGTGACCCTTTGTCTATAGCTGCCACATCCATACCTCCCTATGGTTTCTCAGAATAAGATGGCACTTGCTGAGAAAAACAAGATTTCATAGGTCAAGATGCTAAGTAAGCCTCCACTGAGGAATTTAATTAACAAACTATTGCCATGCTGTGTAACAAATGCTCAAGAATTGCTATTCCATCCATGCCCCCTAAAACATTATTAATTTGGAGCACTTTGGCAAGGATATGCTAAAAACATGAAATAGTTCATAATTATGCTCACGGCACGCACTTTCTCTGCAGGACAAAAGGCGCACATTCCAAATGCATCACATTTTGGCCAGTAGGTACCGTCAGACTTCTTTACAAACTTACCAGGAAGCATCCCCAGGTCATGCAAAAGTAGCTGCCTGCTGGCAAAACACTGAACACAGGCACCCCCGCTCCCAGGCACCGGGGAGGGGGGAGGTAATCAGTAAGGAAGGAAGGGTTATAATTAGCTTTCCCCCTCCGTATATACCTATTTGGGAGTAAAAATCAATACAAACTCTTAAAACATATTTGGAAGGCTAGGGAACAAATGGGGATGGTGTACAAACTGACCCATTTAATTGGTTTTAATTTTTTGGCTTTGGGAAAAAACCCAAATATTTCATCGTTCATATAAATTCAGTGCTAAAGGAGGCTTCTGAGGTGGAAGATTTTTATGTACCAGCCGATAAAGCCAGCGTTGTCCCCATAATTTCACAGCAACTTATGCCATGGCTCCAAGTATGCCATTGCCCTGTTCACATCAATTAGTGATTTCCCACACATCTAACAAAATTAGACCTCTTTTGTTCCAACATAACAATATTGTCTGTACTTCTAAAGCATAACAATATCCTCTGTATGTCTAAAGGGATACTGAAGGCACAGACAAAGAGTAAAGCAGGCTAATTTTACCCACTATTATTGTAAATAAAGCATTCTATATTTTTTTATTGCATTATAAGCGCACCTTTTTTCAAAATGCTTAATGAAGCCTCACTGGGGATAGGGCTTTCTGGCCCAGAGACCGTCTCATGGTCCACAGCATCCACGTGATGGAGGAAGAGAGCATCTCTGACGATTACTGAGTAAGGATGAGCAGGCACTTCTGAACTTTCTCTTTCAAAACCACCTTGGTGTTCATTCAGCAGGCAGAATTCTGTCAGTTTAAAATGGTTTTGGTTTTTATTTATTCATTTGGTTTCTAGCCACTCTTCCCTGCGCAGCAAGGCTCAGGGTGGGTTACAACAATAGATATGCAATAATGGATTTAAAACAATGAACCATAATTACACGATCACTGAAATCTATGAAGACATCAGTTAACTGAATCATTAGATAGTGATCAGGCACAAGTTGACAACCGTTCCCAAAAACTCTATAATGTGCACCTGTGGATGGTAATAAGTACTGGGGCAAGTGGGCTGTGAGAGAAGCAGCGGAGCAGATGATACAGAGCAGACAGCACAGTGCAGAGCAGGGGAGGCTGGTGTAGACGGACTTCTGCCACCTCAAGTATAGGTCTGGTGGAACATCTCCATTTTATAGGCCCTCTGGAACTGCAATAGGTCCTGCAGGGCTCTTAACTCAGTTGGGAGAGCGTTCCACCAGGCTGGGGCCAGAGCTGAAAAAGCTCTGGTTCGGGTTGAGGCTAAGCAGATATCTTTTGGGCCAGAGATCATCAGAAGATGTTGACTCATAGAGTGTGAGGCTCTTTGAGGGACGCACTGTGAGAGACAGTCCTGCAGATATGTAGGTCCCAGGCCTCATAGGGCTTTAAAGGTTAACATCATAACCTTGAACCTGATCTGGTATTCAACTGGGAGCCAGTGCAGCTGGCGGAGCACCAGTTGTATGTGAGCTCTTAGTGGTGTCCCAGTGAGGACTTGTGCCGCTGAATTTTGGATCAGTTGAAGTTTCCCGGTCAGTCTCAAGGGTAGCCCTACGTAGAATGAGTTACAGTAGTCCAGTCTGGAGGTGACCATTGCATGGATCACTGTGGCTAGGTCACGGGAGGAGAGATAGGGATTTTGCATTCAGTCATTTGGGAAGACAAGGAATTTTGAATTACATTTGCCTTTGGATTACATTTTAACCCACCTAAACAAACATCTAACTGTATACAATGGAACTTAGAGAGAAAAATAGAATGAGTTATGGTCTACACAATTTTTTTGCCTAGTTTCATTATTTATTATTTAGATTGTTTGTTAGCCACATTGGCTTGGATCAAAAGTTGTGCGAGCACAAATCAAAGAAAAAGGGACCTTTCCCTTGCTGCAGTCCAAAGCACACCCTGAAGCACTGCCTGCAAGGAATGCCCAGGAATGCCAGAGGATTCACGGTATGTGTGCGTGTGTGTGTGTCTGTGGTGAGAGGGGAAAATAGGCAGGAGTTAGCCCTTCCTCCCCCACTGGCAAAACTGCCCTTCCACCAGAGGAAAACAAAGTCTGTATCCATAAACTGCGCTGAGGGCAGCTGACAACACATTATAAAACTATTCAAATCAATTACCAATCTATTACATTTATATTCCACCAGGACGGTCCCCCTTCCAGGCCCAGACCAAACTTACATCTGCTTAACTTCAGAAACACTGTTGAATCATATGCCTTGCAACCATACTCATAAAGCAATTGTGCCTTTATTGCTTGGAAAGATGGGCTACATATTGTTTAAAATTAATTAGTCAGCTAATTAAAATGACACTGATGGCCCACCCTTTTCAAAAGGCAGATCACAGCCTTTTTTCACTATGTTACTGCAGGTTCTGTGTGAAGATTCAAATGAGAAATGAGCCCAAATATCACATTTTATACAACTGTTGGTGACTTACACTGTGTAATCTACTCCGAGTCTCTGTAAAAAAAAGTGACTATAGATACACTAAATACATACATACACTAAATACATACATACATAAAATTATCTTTTTTCCCTTCTGAAGACTGCCATGAGACAATTTTTCCCTGTCACAATGTGATAAATTCCAAATTTCACAACATATGGCTTAGGAGAGAAGAAAATGGCTCAAGACTCTATCCTTCAATTGATCCTCTCTTAATAGCAGAGCATGATTTCCCTGGAATCACCTAATTAAGACCACACACGCCACTGCCTCAATTCAAGCACACCCCCACAACTATTTATCAAACACACACACACACACACACACAAGATCTATTCACAGACCTCCCACCATCTTTCCTAATGTAGTTCAGTCTCTGCTTCACACATTTTTACAGTCATGTTGTCATTTCACTGAAGAAACAAATGAAACATTACACACTTTGCTTTCAAGAAAAAGGAAGTACTGATAATTTCCACAACCCTGTGCTCAGGTTATGAGGGGGAAAACACATTAAAGAATGCACCCAACAGAAAACCCAAATCCCTCCTTATACATTGTCCAAAATACTTCCCCAAAATTGTGATGAAATCCACACAAAGAGAAAAATAGATTATTTAAGGGCAAACAAACTATGTTCACGACCCATGTTCAGAATTTAACTATAACCTTTCCACATTCATATCTCAGTGAACTTAGTCTAAAGAGAACAGGAAGCACAAAGACCAACGGGGAAAGGAGCACTGCAAAGAAGAAAGGAAGTCTGAAAAGCCCTCAACAACTCCTCTGCACTACAACAGAATGAGAATGAAGAAAGCAATTGTTCGTGGAACTGTTAGCATATTAAAACCGCCTCAGAAACTAAGGAGAGTTGCACAGCAAGAGAAAAGAAGTAACACAAATTCAAGCTTTCCCCTCAAGAATAATGAGGCTCTGCCAGGGTGCTTCTTGTGCCTTGATTAAGGCTAATAAAAGCCGCGTGTAAACACTGAAAGGCAAATGTATTAGTGCTGCCAACACTTTCTCTCCTGTTCCCAGGGCAATTTTATCTAATAAGGTTCCAAGTCTGGAAATTTGTCAGAATGGCTGTGGTCTCCTGAACCAGTCCATGCAGAAGAGGCAGCTTTAGAGAAAACCAAAATGGAGGGAAAGGTAACAGGCTGCATGTAGATGATACATGACATCTGGGAGAAAAACCCTTGCACTGACTAGAAACTTGAGTGAAGAAAGCCACAGCATGGGGGGCAAAAGTAGGTAAGATTCAATACCTTTGTGACATCAGCAGCCAGCAGTTTAGTCACCTCACTCTGCCCATTTACATGATTACATAAACCTATCTGCATGACTTCAGTTTCCTAGTTTGAACTGGCAAGAAGGCACAGCGCTCTCTACTGGTAAATTTCAAGACTGGTTGCCAGGGAAATACCTCCCAAAGTTAGGTCAAATGAACTTAACCGACAGGGGTCACAAAGACTGGCTCCTGCTGAGTTCAAAAGCATGTGCTCTGTACTAGTAACATTCAGGAAAGGGAAGAATTCATTTTATTTTTATTTACTTTGTTTATTGTCTGCCTTTCCCACTAAGATTAAAATCCCCAGGAAGCACACAAGAATGTATGAACAAATGACACTGCCCCATACTGAACATACCATTTGTCTTCCAAGGTCAATACTGCCTTCTCAGTTTGGCAGTTGCCTCTCCTAGTACAGCACTATCATATCAGCACCTACCAGATCTTTTTAAGTGGAAATGCTGGGGACTGAACCTGGGACTTCCTACATACAAAACAGATGCTCTCCCACTGAGCCACAGTCCCTCTCCTCAGAATAGAACCTGTCCCAGGCATAAACACAGTGCCTCCACCAGCAAACAGGAGCTACCAAGAAATGGCGAAGTCCCTGCAGATGCAAAATGTGCAGGAGGTAACAAGGCAATTGAAAGACAGCAATGGCAGATGCCATAACCACTTGAAAGCCATCTTCATAAAGAGAGCCTCCAACATGCAAATAGATGTAGAGTTTAAAATATCAAATAATAACAGCATTATCACCTAGGAAGTGGAGGTGAAGATGTAATAGGCAAAATTCAGAACTCAACATTTGACCTCTAAGCATAAGATAAACAGCAGAATAAAGCAAAGCAAAATAAAGAAGCTGCACAATCTCTTATGATTTACTGCCATGAAACACTGCTGTACAAGTCAATAAAGCTTTTATGTGAGTTCAGTTAGTTTAGACACAAATCCAGCTGCATCATGAAAGATGCTGCGCACCAGAGATTAGAGATACCCTTCCACTAGAATAGTGAACAACCTGAATTTATGCTGGCGCGCTTATCCCACTTGTTTTTGTGAGAGCGAGGTGGGGGGGTCATTGAGGAGAATACCTGGGTACTAGAGGAATTTGGATTTCTTAGTGACACACCCTAGCCACTGGGCGCTGCAACAGCCAGTCCCCCCCTCCCTTCACCTTCAAATAATAACAACCGGGACAGATAAAGAGACAGCAAGAACCCACATCTTTTATAGCTTTAGTGATTAGATACAACTATATATAAAAACAGGGCAGGGCACACCTGATAAAGAGCAGGAAAAAAGGACAAAGGTTAATAAACCCAGGCCAGCTATCTTTATTATTAGTGAGCTCAACGAAGGCATTCCCATCCAAAGAAGCCATGGCTACAAAATGTCACAATTCATGTGAATTGATATGAACTTAATCCATATTCTTACAAATATGTGTTGAGTTACATACAAAATGCCCCCATAAAATTATATCCTTTTTTTAAAAAGAGATTTTCAAAGTGTTTGTGCAGTGAAGAAATGCACGATCTCATAGCAACCAGAGATGACTGTATTGGTTCCCCCCTTTACTTTCAGTCTGATAAACTCCTACAGAGATTGATAAGACAAGTGGAATCTTCTCCTTTCATGTATGCTGTCATCCATAACTCATAACAAAGTGAGAGGCTTGAAAGCTTTGCATTTTAAGAGCACCTCCCATGTGCTTTTTCATGCACAGCAGCTAGTCATTGTCATATGGGATTTCTGAACAAGCACACTCTTTCCCTTCTTACACATCATTCCAGGCAAGCTTATCTGCTATTTCCACTACTGTGAAGGATATACAAGGAAAAAAATCACAACCACAGAAAATGCAACGGTCATGATACTAGTAATTGGTACATAGTAGAAATCTGGCAGCTGAAGGCCAACTTAAGTGTCATATTTAGAGGTGTGCATAGGGCAATAGCCAAAATGAAAAAATACCCAAAAAACACCTTGTCAGTGTCTGATCTGTATTTGGCTACCGGTATAGCTGAACCAGAAAAAGCCAATATTATCTGGCTTTTTGGGGAGTTTGTTTTGCTATAGCGAAAACCTCTCATTTAAACCTAACAGGCTGAGCTGCCAGTCAGCTGTTGGGTTTAAATGCCTTCCTTTCCCTCCCCGATGTTTGGGAGGGAAAGAAAGGCATTTAAAACAGGCCGGGTTTCCCTGTCTGATCTTCTCCAGGCACCTGGAGAACTTTCCTATTATACTTGCTCTTTTTTCCCTACTGGGTGCAATAGTTAAGAGCAGCAAACTCTAGCCTGGAGAACCAGGTTTGAGTCCCCACTCCTCCATATGGCACCTGCTGGGTGACCTTGGGCCAGTCAAAGTTCTCTCAGAGCTCTCTCAGTCCCACCCACCTCACAAGATGCCTGTTGTGTGGAAAGGAAGGGAAGGAGATTGTAAACTGCTTTGAGACTCGTTAAGGTAGAGAAAAGTGGGTTATAAAAACCAACTCTTCTTTTTCTAAGATTTATTTTCACTACACCACAGCTTCAGTCCATCCTTTAGCAGTCAATCCGATCTCCTGTAAAATGGCACATAGCTCATCTCAAGCAAACTATCAACAAGAAAAGACTCAGAGGAGCTCCAGTAAGAAAACAGATGGTAGATGAGCAGAGTACAGCTCCCTTGTGAATTAGTAAAGAATCAGACTGACTCTGACAGATGGGTCTGTTTGGGTGAGTCAGCCTCATGTGTTTACTCATGTATGCTGACACAGGAATGAGGCTGTCAGATCTGAATCACAATCAAGGTACTCTCTCCCTTTGTCACACACAAACAAGTTGCTTACAGCTTCCTTGAAATGCACTTGCAATTTCAGCAAAACCAGGATGTGCTTTATAGAGTCATGCAGAGCTTTTGTCGTGAAAACAAGAAAAGGAAAAAGAGAAAGAGAAAGAAGGGGGGAAAGGGGAAAAAGGTGCTGGTATATATAGGGTTGCACAGATTTCTACCAACACCCCCCCCCCCCCGGAAGGTGCCAGAACTCTGCACTGGTGAGTACCCACACAACAAAACGCCCCTGAGTCATGTATACTTGCATAGCCATCATTTTTGCCCCAACTTTTGAATAAAACCTGGTTAAATGACCTGTCCATCATGTTCAAATAAACCTAGCAAGGTAATAGAGCTCACTAAGTAGTAATGCTCTGCAATGCTGCCCAGAGGAAGGGGTGCGAAATGGGCCCATTACCTACCAAATTGACCGTCGCGCTTTATATACAGTTCTATTACACTGTAAGCAATAGCTGTGGGAGCTGGGATCTCCAAGATCACATTAGAATCCTTCATCACATTCCCATTTTCACTCACAGATACCTGAGGGAAAGAGGCATTCATTCATTAATTTATGCTGGTTTAATCCAGCAACACAGTAATTCAGCAACAAACCAACTGTCAAAGCAAAGAAAAAAATACTTGATTCTGAAGTTCTACAGAAATGAATCTAGACACACGTTTATAACTTGGTTAGTTTGACAACTCTAAGATACAGGAAGTGAAGAACCAAGACTTCTAATATTATTTTCCCTCAAGTCTAACACTTACAATGCAAGCACGGAAGCAGCAAGGAGGCCAGCATCTCTGTAACTGGGAAACAGGTTCAGGACAAATTAAGAAAAAATAATCTTAAATATGCAAAAATATATTTTTTTACTTGTAAAGTTCACATTACCAGATGCCAGACATGAGAAACTGGGTGCAGCTGCCTCCTTACTGTTCTGTTGACAAGGTTATCTGGAGCAACTAATTAACCACTGCTAGTTACACAACAGTACATTCAATGGACCTCTGGTATGATCCACCAAAAATCATCTAGCTTAGAGTGCACGCTAAATACAGGTTTGGCAAAGCTCTTCAAACATAGCTTGAGGTATAGTAAAGGTAAAAGGTAAAGGTTTCCCTTGCTTGAAAGCCAGTCAAATACAACTCCAGGGATGCGGTGCTCATCTCCATTTCCAAGCTGAAAAGCCAGCGCTGTCCAAAGATGTTTCCGTGGTCATGCGGCCGGGCATGACTAGACACCAAGGCGCACGGAACGCTGTTACCTTCCCACCGAAGTGGTACCTATTTATCTACTTGCAATTTCTTGCTTTCGAAGTGCTAGGTTGGCAGGAGCTGGGGCCAGAGACGGGAGCTCACTCAGTCATGCGGCAATTGGGTCTCGAACTGCTGACCTTCCGGTCTGCAGTTTTCAGCGTCTTAACCACTTGAGCCACTGCAGCCCAGCTTGAGGTAGACAAATCTCAAATTTGTAGCTGACTGTTTGCACTTCACAAAAGACACTACTCTTTTTAAGAATGGAATTACAGAAAGTAATTTGACAAAACAGCCCTCACTCAAAAAAAAGCACATACATTTCAAGGGCAGTTTGATGACACAAAGCTACTTCCCAGCAAAGGGAAATTCTGTGGCAAAATATATATTTATTAAAGTATTTAGCTCAAATTGCCATTTTTGGCCCAAATCCAGCAACCAGGAAAGCAGTTTCATCAAGCAACAGAAACTTTTCTGAGTAGGTTTGGGCACAATCCACCAGGAACTTCTCCTTCACATGCTCAGAGGCTGTGTAATATCAAGGGAGTGTATTTTTGCAGCTGCTGCCAGTTTCAACAGAACTTGTATAGGAGATGGTCTCATTGTTTGGAGAATGCTATTGAGACCAATGCAAAAAGCCTGGCATCAGCAAAACTAGGGTGGGATGTAGCAAGCAAGAAACACTGTTCAGTCTTAAACACAAATGGAATAAATGGATATGGCATGTACATAAAAAGCTATTGGTTTAATCCAATGACTCCCTTCTGCTAAGACTTCAGATGGAGAAAAACAGAGTGGAAGCAGGCCATTGAATTAAACCCAACCATCTGACTTTTATGATCTTACCTTTATAACTTTCGTACGTAACCCCACCATACTGGCCACGCTTTCCTCTGTCTGAATGTGTTCAGTTATCAAACATTTCTGAGTCGTTACTATTCTTTCTGTCAGGATACAAAGAACTTCATGCTTTCTTTCAAGCATTTGTTGCAGCAATGTATGTTGTAGATTTATTGTCCTGTAAGAAGAGGGCAAGCACCTAACACATACAAACTGATACCAAAAATATACAATTTTACTAGCTATGTGCAGAATTATTATGAAGGGTGTTTTAGTTCTTCAGTGGCCACTCCTTACCCGTACCAGCCAAAAAAACCAACAACACAACACAACCCAGAATTGAGACGTAGAATTTATACAACGGAATGACCTCATTACAAGCATATGCTATCACCAGTTAGTCACACAATACTTCTATGTGAGATCTATACCCCCAGATTCAGATTACCATCTGACCTTCCATGATATCTTCCACATACTCACTTCTCCCCTCCCAAATTTATATCCTCTTCAAGAATCAAGAGACAATTTAAATTATGGACAAAGCTCACCCTCTTGTAAAGGAGTATGTGTCTGTGGAAGATGTATAAAAGCAAATTATTTTACCAAAATGATATATAGCTTTGGATGGGCTTCAGTGGTTCAGTAAGGCATGGAAACTGGAGTACGGTGGACACTGATGAAGGTGGCATGCCCTAACACCTCAAAAGAATGCAAAATAAGACCACAGTCCTCATTACCAAATCTCCAAAAAGGATTCACTACTGTCAAAACACTTGTTAATGGCATCCTGTCCATCAGTCATGCAAACTACAGTACTGTTTTTATTAAATTAAACATTGCAATGCCTAGAAGATGCATCATACCTCCAATTAACTGACGTCTAAACAGAGGACTAAACAAATATGAAGATGTTTATTCCACTGTAATGCGAGGGTAGAGAATCATGTTATCCTTCTGCCTTCCACTTTTAAATAGAGAACCAGATCAGAATTCCACAAACATGCACTCACGCATAGTTTGCATGGGCCTCCACCCAGAGCCAGTCTGTCCCCCCAGCAGCATGGCTTTCCCGCTTTATAGGGCTGGGGTATGTTGCCACAGGTGCTATATCAAGGTTAGCACTGGGGGGGGGGGGGGAGTTTTAAAATCATAACGAAAGGTCCAGTGTCGATGCTAACATCCCCATGACAGTCTTCATAACAATGAAACTGTAGCTGAGTTTGAATTCCAAATCTCATTTCCTGGCCTGTGTCCAGGGTACTGGAGCAATCAAAAACAGCCCAGTTTCCTCTATCCCAGAACATTTCTATAATGACAAGTCTTGCACAGCTTTATTTCCTCAGAAGGGAATTAACTAGACCAGAGCGCCTCAGTCTAATCCTCTGTCACATTCCACCAAGCAGAGTCCCATATCCCTTCTCCTATTAATCCAATTCAAAATGCAGCTTTCCAGTAGATTAATTTCAGACATGCCAGAGGCACAATTCCTACTATAAAACTTCATGGCTTCGTTCAAAAGAGCTTCTCAGGATGTGGCTGAACTTCAGTCTTGGGGGGGGGGGGGGAGCCTAAGGAGGAAAAGCCTAAGGAAGAATGATATGCTTGGGAAAGATTCACACAATCTCCCTCCTGCAGATACCTTGGCCTAGCCCGAGTCCACTGCATCATGTGGGGGCAGGGACATACTGCAGAACAACATACTTGTCAAGAGGAAGGAGAACAGCAACAGAGTTCGAAAAAGAAAGGACTGGAACAACAGCCACTTTTGATGGACGCTTGTAAAAACTGTGTGACAAGCTGAACAGAAATAAATTACTATTTGTAAGTGCACTGCTAGAAAATGAACATTCACTTAACTGATGAATGCTTCCTTGCTTTAAAAGATTACCCATACAGTCGGAGAAAAATTCCTCAGCCACTCATGAAGGTAGCTGTAGTGTGCTGCATTAATTTCACAGGCTGTGTTAGGTTGGCCCGACAAACCTGTCTGCTGTGCTTGCAGGTTCCCTCCCTCCTACCAAGTCCCCTCACACAGAATAAGACCGGCAGCTTGTTGGTTGGACAAGCCTTCAGTCAAGATCCAGCTTGCCGTGACAGCCAAAGGCAAATTGCCTTCTCCCTGCAAATCAGGATTCAAAACTAGAATTAAACTGTAGTTTAGTATCCCATTTCGTGTGGAGAAAAACACCAACTTGCAAACGAGCATGGTGAACAAGCTGTATTTGGAGCAGGCACCAGTAAACAGATTTGTTGTAAGTAGGGATGGGGAAGGTCCAGAAAAATGACAGTCTGAGGAGGTCCATGGGTGTGTGGGGTTTACGGATCCCTGGACCATGAACCTTCACATTACAGGACCGGGCCATGGTCTGTTTGGACCATGCCATTTAAATTTTAAATGGCTTTTGCAAAGCTGCCCAGTGAAGGCCAAGCAGCAAGTCCACCCACTTCCAGATGGGTGAAATTGCTGCTTGACCTTCACTTGTGTGCTCCATGTTTTGCAAAGCTGCCTGGCACACGAGTGAGTTAAGCAGCAATTTCACCCATCCAGAAGTGGGTGAAGTCACCGCTCTGCCTTCACTTGTGTGCTGTGTGGCTTTGCAGAAGCCATTTAAGGGGAACACATTTCCTTCAAATAGCTTTTGCAAGCCCCGCCCCCACACATACCTCCTGGCATGGTCATAGGAGGTCCATGTTGGCAGGTGTATGGACCAGATTCACGGACTACAAACTGGACCCCAGTCCATAAAAAAATTAGGTCCATGGTCCGATCCATGCCCATCTCTAGTTGTGAGTTCTGAAAGCAGCTGTAATTTAAGCATGCCATCAATTCACAAGTCCCAAGTCCCAATGTGGAACACAGAAAAAGTATACAATGGGAGGGGATAAAAACAAGTAGGCCACGATCTGCACTGAAAGGTACCCAGTGCATTCCCCAGAATCTGGAGAGATGGGATTTTATCATCTAGTGTCTTTTTTCCCCAAACTGTCATAAAAACAGTATTCAAACTGTTGTCATTTTAAAAAATTGGCAGTGGCAGGAGAATGGAATGCACATCCTCTCCATGAGCACCACTGTATTCCAGATGATGGTGGAAAATGTCATCAAGTTGCAGCCAATTTATGGCAACCCTGTATGGTTTTCAAGGCAAGAGACATTTGGGGGTAGCCCACCATTGCCTGCCTCTGCATTGTGACCCTGTACTTCCCTGGTAGTCTCCCATCCAAGTACAAACCAGGACCAATGCTGCATAGCTTTTGAGATCTGAAAAGAATGGGGCTAGCCTGAGCCATCTATGACAAGGCACATCCCAGACAAGTTTCATCAAAACTTTGTCACAAAATTCTGCAAAGGTAGCCTTGCCTTCTGGCGTTCTTTGAGCAGGTTAACAAGCATGTGGATACAGGTAATCAAGACATTATATAGTTGACTTCTAAAAGACTTTTGAGAAGGTAGCTCACCATAGACTCCTACATTTAACAGACATGGGATAAGAGGACAGATCTTTTTATGATTAAACAATAGGAAGCAGAGAGTAGGAACAGACAGTTCTCACAATGGAGGGAAGTGAGCAGTGGGATCCCACAAGGATTGGTATTGGGATCAGTGCTCTTTAATTTGTTCATGACAAATTTGGAATTGAGGGTCAACTGTGTAGTGGCTAGGATAATTAAATCCAAAGGGGATTGTGATCTGCCTAAATTGGGTAAGTAACAAAATCAAATTCAACGTTGGTAAGTATGAGGATACAATGGAGCAGAGAATCTTAACTTTAAATATATGCTGACCGGTTCTGAACTGGGTGAGACCAAGACTGAAAAGGATTTTGGTGTTAAAGTGGGTAACTTAATGAAAATGTCAACTCAGCATGCAGCAGTGGTGAAAAATGCATTGGGGATTGTTAGGAAAGAGATTAAAATAGCCAACATTATAATGCTATGGTGCAGCCTCATTTGTAATACTGTGTGAAGTTCTGCTCACTGTATCTCAAAAAGTGAAGTTCTGCTCACTGTATCTCAAAAAGGATACTGTGGAACTGGGAAAAGTACAAAAGAAGGCAGTCAATATGATCCAGGGGTTGCATTACTTTTCATATGATGGAACATGATCCACAACTGCATATCATGTCCCAGATTTCTCCTGCTGATCCTGCATTTCTTTCAAACTTTCACAAAAACATCAACTCTAAAGCCCAAACTGACCTTCCGTGGCTATCCTTCATAAGATTCTGCAGATCAGCTTGCTGCTTTTTTAAATTTCCAAAAGATGAATGGCTAGACACAATGCCTTTCCCACTGGCTCCAAGACTGATCTTTCCAAGAGATGTTTCAATGCTCCCGCTGACGTAGTCTTTAAACTTCCCTTCATATTTCACAAAGTCAGATTCCACAACAACTTGGAGGGGAAAAAATAAAGAGAAACAAAAATCAGAAAAGTAATCTAGACTTTAGGACATTCTTTTTAAAACAAAAGAGAGAACAGCTTTCCAAACCGAGTAAACTGAGGAATGATCAGATACATTCAAATGGAAAAGTTTACTGAATATTCTGCTCTATTTGTTCCAGCCTGCTCATGTATTTGAGCTCTTGCGATCTATAGAACAGAGCCACAGAAGAACCTGGGAATGGCCCAATGAAACCCAGAAGAAAATGGGAAGGGTTTGTACCCTTTGGGGTCTTATTTCAGCAACAACAACAGCTCCTCTGGGTGTGCAATTCTCCAGATTACAGCAGTGGGTTGAAAGCCTTGTTTTAATTCTTATACCCCACCTGGTTTTGCTAATTGAAGCCAGCCTCCTCCACATGCTGTTATTAACCCTTTAAAAGAAAATACATAGTGTCCTTTCTTCCTTCAAAGAGCTCACAGCAGTAGTGGGTGGTGGTTTTGACTAGTAAAACCATTCATAGGAAGAAGGACTAAAACTCCATTCCACTTGCAGCCCTGACCCTGAACTGGGCACAGCTGTAATTTAGCTTTTAAAGAGGAATGGATATCTGCAACCTCACCTTACTTTGGGTTTCCCTGGGCTGCTTTAGGAAGTTGATGGCTGTCTCCCCATCTGCACATGTATAGCCATCTCCCCCATGCGGGAGAAAATGAAGTCATGTCACGTTTTTTTCCAGTCTAAACATTGAAGTGCCATAATGGCAAAGGAAGGGGACAACAAAATATCTTCCCTGTGGAACTAGATATTTTCCAAGGAAGAATGGATGCAGCTGCTGGTCACGTTTGGTACAATTTGCAAACCCTGTACTCTGAACTGCACCAGTTTCAAAGCCCAACCCTTGTTCATCTGGTACATGACATAAGCAAAGACAGAACTGAGAAAAGCTGTTTCTTTAGTGTTGCAAGCAAATATACTGGAGCAGAAACAGAGGATTGGGGGATGAAATTTGTTTTATTGGAAGATAAGTAGTGTGATTATCTGAGAACCAATGTGGTATCATGAAGGTCTGGGAGATTTTCATAGCCCCTCTGAGCCAGGAAATTCACCGGGTGATCCCTGAGTCACTAAGAGAACAATCCTAAGCAGGACTACGCAGAATCAAACTGGACTCTATTCAGTGGGGATTACTCTCAGGAAAATGTTTTTGGGATTACACTGTAAATCAGCTTGGTTTACCTCACAAGAATGTTGTGAAGATAAAACCAGAAAGAGAAGATAGTTATATACACCGTCTTGAGAAATTTGTAGGAATGGTGAGACAGAAGTGTGATAGAGAACTAGATATCCAGGAGAAAGTCCCACTCCTGGGCCTGAAGAACATAACTGGAAACTGAAAAGTGCCATCTTTACCACATATTTCTGCCCAGGCACAAAGGAGGTGTTTGCTGATTTCCCCCACACGCTTCATGAAGCTGTGTTTTATAGAGTTCTCTGGGTTTTGTGAGTAGCTTTCAGGGGGCTGTAGGAAGACTTCTCAGCCTCCAGTTTCATTGTGATAGATAATGCACAACCCTCTTTGATTATGGAGACGCTTTTAAGACACTCAAGAGTCAAAGGGGAGTGCCTACTATGTTCCACAAAATATTCAAGGGTGAAGCGCTCCACCAACTGAAAGGATCTGAACTGCAAGAAAGCTTAACAGTCATTCCAAGTAAATGCTTCACGAGATCAGACCCATAAAATGAGATCATCTAAAACAACAGCCGCATTCAGAACCACTTTTCACTGCCTGCACTGGAGAAATGACTTTGGAATATATTGCATACATTTTTAAAATGAAAACAAAATCAAGATGACAAGTTAAAATGCAGTGAAATGGCAACAGCTTGCTTTCCAGAAAGTGCGGAATATTTCAAAGTTCTAAAAAATAAAATAAAAGGGAAGTAGACACATCTGCCTGAATTCAGATATGCAACAATTGTGAGTCATAACTGCACTTTGTCTTAACACCTGGAGCTGCTGTTCTACCTGGTTTTATGGGATTGCGTTCAGCAAGGACATCATTCAGTGTGACTGACAAGAGGTGGTACTTCGGCTTCTGCCAGCACCAGGTTTTCTTCTTCTTGGTCACCAAGCTCAGCAGCTGAAATGTATCCAAGTCATTGAGTCGTGACACAGGGATCAAGTCTCCTCCACAGTCAACCTCTCTCACAAAATTCTTGGTCGCTTTTGCAAACATCCTTGCGGGGAATGTTGTTTCAGCACCTTGTGGAACAAAAGCCAATTGGGGCAAAAAAAAGTATCATGAAAAGCAGCACATGCAGTTTACATTTTTAGCACAGATACTGATTTGGCCAGCTGTCTCCGAAACAAACTGAATCTGCGGGAGGGGTTTCAAATCATGTCCTTAACATAATGATCTAGGCTCCACCAGCTAACAGAGGCTCAATTTAGACATCACAAACAAGCAAAAGCCTCTTCTTGACAGGCACAGACCTAGCTGACTGCAGGGCTGGCGAGCTCCCTTCCTCTCCTTCCAATGCATAAGGTGCCAAGATTGAAGTCCTCAACTGATTCCAGCTAATTATGAAGTCTGAATACAGGCTTCTTAGCACATGAGATTTTTTATCTTTCCAAGTAATTAGAGTTTTTAATCTTAATCGAATCAGGGTTTAAAATCCCAGAAAGAAAAGTCCAGCAGTCAGCCTCAATTCAGCCGTCATGACTAAACGGAGTTCAGTGAGGCCGTCCAATCTTCAAGCTCAGCATAGCTGTATGAGGAGAGGAGGAGAGGGCAGGAGAGAGCAAGCACAAAAGCTCAACAGCTATCCAAGTTTGTGCTCAAGTTCCAGTTTGTCTGTGATGTCTGACAATGGCTTGGGGGTTCAGGTGAGAAAGCATGCTTTCAATAGCATGCTTCAGACATTACAGTGTCAAACTCTGCCTGCCCTCTAAAAGTGTGAACTCAACCGGGGGACATTACCAAGCCTACACTCCCTGACAAACAATCTGTGCTGAAGAGATTTCGCAAAAGAGTTGCCACATTCACTATTCAAGATACATGCATAAAATACCTTGGTCTAAGATTCAAACCAACTGACCCCTCTTCCGTGCATGAATAGAAAGCCTTTCTGCAAAAACACAGATGGTGGGGCAAAATTTCCTGCTTGCAATCCCTTGGGCATGGTAGAGTTCTGTTCTACAAGACTAGGGTTGCCAAGTCTGGATTGGGAAATACCTGGAGACTTTGGGGGTGGAGCCAGGAGAGGGCGGGGTTTGGGGAGGAGAGGGACCTCAGCATGGTACAATGCCACAGAGTCCACCCTTCAAAGCAGCCATTTTCTCCAGAGGAACTGCTTTCTGTCAGCTGGAGATCAGTTGTAAAAGCAGGAGATCCCCAGGCCCCACCTGGAGGCTGGCAACCCTGTACAAGACTCTGGGAAGTACTTTTACAGGGAATGGGGGTGGGGGCTGCCACTTTAAGGGTAGAGCATAAAAATTCCAGTACATGTTTGTTACTTGGTCCATATGTTTTCAGCTAAGATGTAGTGTCTTTTAGGTGGCCAAAAGGAGCCCCTCCTCACTATTTTGCCTGTTGGAAAGCAGGCAGGATCCAACCTATTCCTCTTTACTTTGCCCAATTTGCAGCTTTAAGAAAGACGCAGTGAAGCAGACAGAATGAAACTGATGAAGACAGGGTTGGCACTTCCCCAAAAAACACAGAGAAAATAGAAGGAAGGGAAGGAGGGTAAATAACCAGATACTATGAAAAAGGGCTGCTTCCTAAGTGATTTTTTTATATATGGCTCCAAATATCCCAGTAGGAAATAACATGTATTTTAAAAATTGTATCTGAAAACAGTAGCACATATTTAAAAATCATTGCTTTTCCACTTAAAGATACATGTAATAACTGAAAAAGGATTAGATCCCACACACTCAAAGACAAGAAGTGGCATTTTAAAGTTGTGCAATCTTCACATTTGATGCCATGTCCATGGTTGTACTTGGTATCAGCCCCCAAGTACCATCCTTCAAATAATAAAAAAGCCCTGAGAAGCAAATAGGAATGAACAACTAGGAAGACAGGTCCATATGGGTGAAATATTTTGGAAAATATCATGAAATGGAGGTGGGGCAAAGACGAAAGCTACAGACATAACCTCAACATTAATATGAGGACCCTATTTGCAGTTATCAGAAATTACTACATTGCTTACAAAGTTTGGATTTTGTTAAGAATGCTACAGAATTTTTCAGATATGTTTTTTAAAGGACATAAATTAAACTATATGCAGGCAGCAGACTGCACATGTTCAAGTTGCCAATTACATATATCAGCACTTGTGCCCATTTTATTTTTTATGCATACAACCCTGGCATGTAATCAATGTCTATTATTTTGTACAATCATACTCTGAATATGGAACTAAAACTGAGTTAACTGCAATTGACAGCAATGTGGCATGTACAGGAAGAACAGAGTTAAAACAGGAAGTGTTCAACTCTTAAAGCAGAACAGATGCATTCTTTCCCTGGCAGCAAACACCACACAACCCTAGTAAAGACAAGATTTGAGTATTAGCAATGCACAGAAGTCAGGACCAAACCCTATCTATTTTTTTTCTTTTCATTCTTTTTTCCTTTTGCAATTGCAGCCATCATGGCAGGCTTTTCAAGGAGAAAAACTACCAGGAGAGAAAACTTTTTAACCCTTGTCATTTTCTCATGGAGTTGCTTTTACCTCCACTGAGGGGGACGGGACTTACAGACACTGATATTTTTCATAGCAGAGTTACAAACAGCTCAGAAGTGGCTATTTTTTAAACAAGGAAATGCTGTAAGGGTTAAAGAACTCCTTCCCCATTCTGTTCTCCTCTAAAAAGCAGCTTCAGTGGCTACATTTGTAAAGGGAAAGAAAGATTTCAAAATGAACACAGAAAGGTGGTGTTATGTCCGGTGCTTGATTCTTTGTCTGCATGTCTGTCTGTCCGGGCATGTTGCCTGTAATGGGATGTGATAACAACAGAGCTTCTTTCCCCATAGAACAATGGACCTAGGGATCCTGCCGGTCCCCCATCAGAGGCTGAGGATATTCAAACAGACCTATGATAGCCCTGGTGGGAAAATAATCCCTGTTGGACCAATCCCCCTTGGGGGGGGATGGTCAAGGTGTGGTTACCTGTAATATAAGTGGCTCCCCATCCCTTGTCCCCATGTTCCATCTCGACCCGCAATAAACCACTATGCTGATTTCACTATCACTGGCCTCCTGACTCCAGTACATTCCAGGTAATATGCAGCTGGGCCTTCAGATCAGCCTTGACACTTCAATTACACAGCTATAAATGTAATTATATTAAACATGCAGAATACTGAAAACGGCTTGATTTGCTAAGGGTGGGAGAACTGCAAATGTCAACTAATTACTCCTCATGCTTTCTTATAATAGAAATTACATCAGAGTTAGCTCACACACAGAGTGTTTGGGAGTTCTCCCTGTGGGTATTGTTGAAGGATAAGAAGATTACAGTAGGTTATATCAGGTTTGTCATTAACATGCTGTTTGGTTGGCACTGGCAACTAGAAACAGCCCCCAGGCGAGTAAGTGGTGACTCAGAGTCCCCTAATGTAATAAACTAAATGAATGGACTGGTCACAGTTAGATAGTGACAGAATTCATCACTTCTCAAGCCAGTCAGAAGCCTCAGGCTGTGTTTTGCAAACAGCTCTTCAGTTTGTATCCCTTTTGGGGTTAATCAAGACCCAGCAAATTAAGATAATGACTCAAACCTAGCTCTCTCGCTGAGATGACAAGACTGAATTTCAGACGACATGCAATAACTCCCAAGGCTGAACACCCCCCACTGCACCCCCCCCCCCCCGTCCTGCTCTGTCTCTCACACAAAATCCCTGCTCACTGAAAACCAGCAGCTCAGGGATCTGAAGCCAATTTTTTTTTAAAAAACCACACAAACTATATTCAAATAAAACACAAGCTATCTTTTTCCCCCCATATGCAAGCAGAGAAATGGGTTTCAGCACAGGTATCACCTTTTCGGAGCATGTTCTGTCTGAAGAAACAGGCCCAGCAGATGATTGGCAGTGTCCACACCAGTCACCTGATTAGGTCGGGGGACAGATTCAGAGTACACTCCCAATCAACGCCTAAACGGTCCTGCCAAAGTTGGCAGCATCAAGCAAGTGTCTGTTTGGCAGGGTGATCCTTGTGTGCAGGAATACGTATGCAAACTGCCAGTGTGTTTCTGGGTCAGAACTACACAGGGTGAAATGAAATTACAACTAACATCATGCAAGTCTACCTATTCCTCAATAATAATTCTATCATCCTGCAATGTACACCCAAAAAATCAGCAGCAGAAGACTATAAACTGCAGCTATCAGGGAAAGGGAGGGCAGGAAGTGCCATGGCCCTAGTCAGATGTCCCCTTCCTCTGTGGTTGTTTTTAAATGTTAAAGAAAACACTAGGAGAGCCAGTCACAGCTCTCCTACATATCATGGAGTCTGGCCTTAAAATCAGAATCCATCCAGGAAGGACACACAACATGAATGAATTTGACCCTGGACCCATTCTGATGTTATTTTTGAAGTTGCACATCTTTGTACAATAACATGGCCGCCTTGTTTTCATATAATGAGCTAGCTGTGTGGAATAGTCACAGAAGATGAGGGGTGGGAGAGACAACAAATTGAAACCATCAGTTGTTTGTGAAAACCCTGTTTTTACTGACACTGTAACTTTCCAAAACAAGATGCTCACAGCTTTTAAGAGACCCTGCTGGCAAAGATGTTTGATTAATGATAGCTTTTTACAGACTATGCAGGAGGGAAGAGAGCAGCGGCACAGCCCAATCTAGTGAGATCTCAGAAACTAAGCAGGGTGGGTATTTGGATGGGAGTACACCAAAGAAGTAGGGGCCACGGTGGCTTAAGACGCTGAACTGCAGACTGGAAGATCAGTAGTTCAGCAGTTCGTGTGACAGAGTGAGCTCCCGTCTCTGGCCCCAGCTCCTGCCAGCCAAGCAGTTCGAAAGCAAGAAATTGCAAGTAGATAAATAGATACTGCTTTGGTGGGAAGGTAACAGCATTCCGTACGTCTTGGCATCTAGACATGCTGGCCACATCACTACGGAAATGTCTTTGGACAGCACTGATTCTTCAGCTTAGAAACGGAGATGAGCACCGCCCCCTAGAGTCAGATTTGACTGGCTTTCGAGCAAGGGAAACCTTTACCTTTTACACCAAGGAAGCCTCTGGCCAACCACTGCTGCTGCTCAATTGCCTTGAAGGCCCCTTGCTGGGATTGCTGGTCAACCTGATGGCTCTTAGGTACCTAGGTTCAATGGATGGCTTTCAGTTTTTTGCTTCTTCCCAGAATGCCATGGGTGTAACCTGATACTGGCCACCCCCTGCACCCACTGAAGTAAGCTGAGCATTCTAACCAATGGTGAGAAAGGGGCCTTAAAGTCAAGTCCCAATAAATCTTCCTCTCCTTTTTAAACCTTCTGCCTGAGAGTTCCATATAACTTGAACAAAGTTTGCATGTTGTCAATACAATCCTATGCAGTTACTTCATTCTAAGCCCACTGAATAGTTGGGGAAGCTCTGCATAGGAATGCAGGGAGTGTTGTGTTATTCTGACTGGTCTTAACAAAAGGTTTTACGTGGCTTTTGTTTTTGGATTTTGCTGAGGACCAATGTGGCCACCAACATCTACTGCAGCATCCCTGGTTTACATGCTGGGGCTGTTTCCAAAATTGGCCCAAGGCTTTGGGGCACCCTGGGCTTGGGTGCTCAAGCCGCTCCCCTGCCCTATTGCAGAGAGGCAGGAAGATGGCACCTGACCTCCCCCTTGCGTGGCAGTGAGGTGCTGCCACAATCCTCTCCTTGCCTGTAGAAGCAAGGTGTGGAGGAGGAAAGGTAGTACCCCCCCATGTGGCAGTGAGGCAAGGTGAGGAGAAAGTGCCTGCCCTCCTTGTGCAGTGAGGCAAGGTTTGGAGGTGGTAAGGCATGGCAACACCTGCCGTCCTTGCTGCCCCTGCCAGAGTGAGGTGAGGAGGCGAGGGAAGACGGAAGAGGGTTGCCACCCCTGTGTAAAAGGAGAAAGGGAAGGAAGGAGCAGGGTCTCTGAGGCCCAGCCACTGGTGCTGAGGGCACCTCCCAGGGCAGCTGCTTGCTACAGCAGACCCCAGCACTGTGGTAGGACTGGTAGAGGGTGAAAGGGCTGGTTGTTGCCCCCCTCCATCTCTGGTGACCTAGGTGATCAATCATAGAGGTGTGCCTAATAGATGAGGGGGCCCTGGCTGTTTCATTTAAACAGCTCCTTCCTTTTAAAAAAAATACTTTTTAATATTTTATCACAAACAAACATATAAAACATACAAAAAAAATCCACGCAAACATATATAACATACAAATTGGGGGCATCTTCTGAATCTATGTAATAATATTGGTTCAGTTACTTCTTACAGTATCCAGTTAAATGTTAAAATACTTGTCATAAAGCAAAGAATATTTTATCCATAAAGTCTGTATAATTGTAAATAGTATCTATAATGCCTCTAATATATGTTTAAAGAATTATATAGTTCATTTATTATAGTCCTCCAGCCAAGTATAAAATCTTAGCCATGTATTGTGAAATTTTTCTTCTTGTCCTCTCAAAAATAAAGTTAATTTATCCATCTCTGCTGTTAAACAGCTCCTTCCTTCTACAAAGTGAAAATAAGGTGAAAACACAACATGATAATATTACCACTTCAAAAAGGACAGTCATCCTTACAACTTTGAACAGCTAGGCAGGTGCAGGTCAAAAAGGTCAGACATGATCTAGTTGTGGGAGAGGATAAGCAGCAGCTATAAAAGCAGTGGCAACAAAACTAGTATCTGCTTCATGTAATCATGATGGGGTCATAAATACTTGAAACCTGTACAAACATCAGCCTAGTCAAGTGTGCACAGGGAATGCAGTCTATGTGGTCCTGTGCTGGAGAGAGATGGAGGGCAGGGTGTGCTTGCAAACAGTGCCTTGAAAAGCATGCACGGTGGCATACACAAAGTATGACAATTCCACAGCTACATTAGTCTGCCGCAGCCAAAACAAGGAAGAACCTTGTGGCACCTCAAAAGCTAACCCATTTGTTGTGGTATAAACTTTTGTGAGCCACAGCCCATTTTATTAGATACATGAAATATTACATACAGTTAACATAGATTATGCTTGCATGTGCAAACAAAGTTACAAACAGCAGAAGTATGGTGGGAGGGTGCGTAACCATTCCAAAACTATACAAAACATGCCTTCAGTACTTAATGTGCGGTTTGGATAATAAAACTAATGTATTTTCAAAACAGTCTCCTCTGGTATGTCCCCAGGAGAGCATTACGCTCAGCTGAGAGCAATCTGCTGGTGATCCCTGACCTCTGGTCTGTCCTTGACCAGAGCCAGGGTTTTCTCGGCCCTGGCTCCAACCTGGTGGAACTCTCTGCCAGCTTCCATCAGGGTCCTGTGGGACTTAGTGCAATTCCGCAGGGCCTGTAAGGCAGAGATGTTCCACCAAGCTTTTGGTTGAGGACAGCAACAGTTTTCCATCATAGCGGGCACCGTCGTCTTCTTTTCCCATCTTGCCTGCTTTGGCCTCCTCCTAACCTGCCCACGGACAGAAGAACAGTCCAGATCAGGTTTTAGACTAAAGTACAAACACCATCTGGAGACTGTGCAATTAGGATTAATTGATCTGTTGATTTTAAATTATATTTGTATGTTTTTAGCCTGTTGTCAATCGCCCAGAGCCCTGTATACTCAGGGATGGGGTGATTCAGAAATTTAATAAATAATAATAACAACCCTGAAGTGTAGCATCATGTATATGTGCAGGTGTTCCTCTGCACAAGAGAGCAAACAATTATGATGGGACTATGCTTTCTATAGCCATGGGATGAGCACAGGTAATTACTAATGGATTATTGTATAGGGCCAACAGGCTAAAGCACTTGGGGCTTTACAGCTGAGACAGCCAACAGGCTAGTGACTTATAGAATTACGCATCAGAAAAAGTCGACAGATGATAATTATTCCCCTATCTGGGATAATGCTAGAGCTCAGGATCACCCAATAAAATGGAGACAGATCAAGATGGGTAGTCGTGTCTGTGCGTCTTTAGCAGTAGAAAAGAGCAAGAATCCAGCAGTACCTTAAAGACTAACAAAACATGTGGCAGGGTATAAGCTTTCATGAGTTTTACATCTGCCACATATTTTGTTAGTCTTTAAGATACAGCTGGATTCTTCCTCTTTTCTACCAACACAGTGGATGGCCAATAGCTTCAGAAATGACAAAAGAAAGTCCACACAACATGGGATCAGTGCTGTGGAATTCACTGCTGAGATGGGTTTCCCTTGCTCAAAAGCTAGTCAAACACGACTCTAAAGGGCAGTGCTCATCTCCGTTTCCAAGCCGAAGAGCAGTCCAAAGACTTTTCCATGGTCATGTGGCCGGCATGACTAAACACTGAGGCGCACAGAACGCTGTCACCTACCCACCAAAGCGGTACCTATTTATCTACTTGCAATTCCTTGTTTTCGCACTGCTAGGTTGGGTTGGCAGGAGCTGGGAGCTCACTCCATCACACAGCATTAGGGTCTCAAACTGCTGAGCTACCGACCTTTCAGTCTGCAGGTCAGCATCTTAACCTCAGAGCCACCACAGCCAGCAAATTGCTTAGACAGCCTTAAACAAGCCATTTAAAAACAAATGGAAGACTGATCAATGGCTGTTAACCAAGACAGCAGAATGGAACCTCCATATTTAGAGGCAACATACCTTTGAATACCAGTTAGTGGTATTTCCAGGTATTTCCATCTGGCTGACCACTGCATGAAAACAGATGCTGGACTAGATGGATATTATGTTCTCAAATATAACAGAGCCAACAGAAGACCCAGATTCCACTCCTGACTCTATCCTGAAACTCACATGGCGCCCTTGGACGAGTCACTGTCCTTGAGCCTAACCCTTTCCCACAGGGTTGTGGCCAGGATGGGGCGAGAAGAACTGTGCCCACCGCCCTGAGAACCTTGGAGCGATAAAACGATAAGATCAAACCGGAGGAAGGACGGCGCTCGCGACACTGCTTTTTTTGTGTACTGAATAACCGAGGGTTTGGGGAGGGGGGGCAGATATCCACGACAGCCTGCCTGTGCCCAAAGAGGTGTGCCAAAGTTGTGAGATGCTCGCCATACGGCTGCTCTAGGCTGGCTGGGACGTACACAAAGCCCTGCAAGGCTGCATTAAGAGCGCGCCGGATAGTAAGCAAGAGAGGCGAGAAAAGAGAAAGCTGGTCGCCAAAGGAACTGAGGAGCAGTCCGAGTAGATACCTCTGCCCGGCTTGCGCTTCCCTTTACTCACATTCGTTGCAGGTCACTCGTAAGTCTGCAGTGACCAGCAGGCAAACTCCTCACGGGCGCTCCGCTGCGACAAGCCCGCGGCCCATTGTCTGCGCCCGTCCATCACGCCCGGCGCCACGCCTCCTCCTTTGACTTCGCATTCCCTGGGCCGCCGCCGACTCGAGAGGAGGCGGGGTAAACGCTGCACCGTGGGGCGTGGCGCGAAGAAAGTCACGGAAGGCCTCCCCCCCCCTCGTTCCTTCCTTTTACGTTGGCGCCCCATTTTACACGTGTTTGTCTGTGAGAGAACGCACGGTGCCAGGCTTCAGCATTCACTTGCGCGCGGGGGTAATTTTAACTAGTTCCAGCTTTGCTACAGAGTGAGACACGGGGAGGGGTTTTGCCCATGGGAGGCAGAGCTCTTTCTCAGCGCACTGTTTTCAAGACTCCTGGGCCGGGGAAGATTTGGCGTGTTTTACAGCGCAAGCCTGCTTGGAAGTTTTCTTGGAAGTAAACCCTGCTGAAGCCAGTGGGACTGCCTTCTGTTTAAACATCTCTGGGGTTAATCTGTTAGATAAACGGATGCTGTTAGTAAAGTGAGTGCGCCAGAAATATCTCATGTGCTCGTCTACACCTCTGCCCTTTGAAAACGTGCATTTGGTGTAGTGTTGCAATGGTGGCCGCCAGTATCTGTGATGTTTCAGTTTGGCGCTAAAGACTAAGTCGATGACAGAGTTTTAGGTTGAGTAGATCAGATAAGAAGAGTTTTACAGCAGCTCTCGTTAACTGTCAACCAGCTTGTTACCGTCAGCTTCGCCTCTTTGTAGATGTCGAGGTCATAATGCATGGAGGGCTGTAACACTCCTTCCTCATGTAGAACACTTTACCAGGCGGTTGTGGATCACACTGTCTACTATTTGAATAATCCTAGTCCAGTTGCATGGTTCATTGGATGTTTTATGCTGTATGATTGCCTTCTTTTTTTATTCTGTCGCCCACTTTGAGTTTTAGGGAGAGACTGGCTATGAATAAAGCAAACAGCACTGATAACACAGGATCCGCCTTCTTTCTCCGCCTCAAATTCGTGCCCTCACCGGGGTAGAGATAACAGCACGGAATTACATTACAAGGTTCTCTGGTAAAACAGTCTTCACCCTCCCTCCAGGCAGAAAAGATTGGGGGTGGTATTCCTACGTAAGCGATAAAAATTAAAAGTGCAATCTCTCCCCACGTTTGACCAGATACTACTTTTGTCTTTCTAACAAAAGATTTCAAAAACAACCAAAGCCCCACCTTCAGCCAGAAGAATTGCCAGTCTAGTATGTATCTTAAATACTTCACTGGACTGGGAAGGTGGGTAGGAGCAAAAAGAAGTTTGTTTTTAAAAGTGAGCAAGTGATCACTGGACCCAGGGGTCATTTTGAGCATCTCTCTCTCTCTCTCTCTCTCTCTCCTTCCTTCCTTCCTTCCTTTCTCTTCCTTCCTTTCTTTCTTGCCTTCTGACATACTTCCAGTGATGTCAGGTGGTGTAGCATATGCAAATAAGTTATGCTAATGAGCTTCTGCACCTCTTTTTCTACAAAATGACCCCTGACTGGACCCATTAAGGTTTGTGTTATGTATTTACCATGCGGTCGCCATGTGCTCCAGCAATGGCGACCGCCATGTGGCCAGAGCACATGGCCAAGAAACTACCTGAGCTTCAACCAGGTAGAACAAAGGCCAGGTGGATTCGAACCGGCCATCAATCATGTACCTAGGTTTCTCCCAGGGAACCTATGAGATGTAAATAGACTGATAATAGCCTATCAGGCCAGTTGGGCGAGGTCAGGGGATTATCCCTGACCAGCATAAAAGGAGGGCTCGGAGCCCTGGGTTGTAGGCTTCATCCGGACCAGCTATAAAGATCTAGCTGTTTCACTGTTCCTTGGACTCCCGATTCCAATACTTCTCAGTTTGGAATGCTGGATTTTGAGTTAGACAGCTCTGTACATGGTTACATAGAGTTGGGTCCAGTCAGTTTTTCTTCTGGTGAAAAAAAGGAAGGAAGGGTCCTGTTTAATGACCAGAAAGGCTCATGGGACTTGCCTGGCAAAAGCCATGTGCAACAGAGTCTGAATCAGTGAGACTAAGCAGAGAAGCTGGCTGGATCCAACCCATTGCCTGTTAAACACAGACTTTTTTGTTTTTGTTTTAATCACAGTAAAAGGTTTCATGTCTCTTAGACTCATCTCTTCAGATCAGTTTGTAGGGAAATGAAGGACAGACAGTACAGTAGATCCTCACCACTAATTGATTTATGACTTGGGGTTTTACAAGTTTGTGCCCTGTGATTTGATCATGTGACACTGTGGCCAGCCTGTTTTTACTCTTCATAGCAGTCATTAACTGGTTAAGTTTTGCAGGTGTGTTGTTGTTGTTGTGTTTTGGCTACAGGGAGGCTGTAGACCCCTGCCTCCCAGTATTTTCACATTTTACCATTTGTGCGGATCCTGGAAACAAATTAATCCTGGACGGGTCTGCTGTAGTATTAAGCACATTGACTTAAAAATAAGGTGTTTTTGAAATCACTGGGATACTTTTGCAAT
Organism: Lepidodactylus listeri; assembly: GCA_029233225.1. NCBI lineage: Eukaryota > Metazoa > Chordata > Lepidosauria > Squamata > Gekkonidae > Lepidodactylus > Lepidodactylus listeri. The sequence continues at coordinate 46,951,354 of JARCFY010000012.1, forward strand.
CAAGCAATGAGTTCTATGGACTCTGAACTGGTTCACAATGTATTTACATCAGGGATTCTCTTATCACATTACAATCTGCCTGTTATCTCCAGATCTTTGAAAAGCTGTTGAGCTCAGACATTCAGTCCTATTTGCCAACGTGGTATATTGCTTGAGAGTGTTGAACTAGGATCTGGGAGGCCCAAGTTCAAATTCTTACTCTGCCGTGGAAGTTTTCTGGATGGCCTGTCACACACGCTTGGCCCAAACTGCCTCATGGGGTTGTTGCGAGGATAATACGGAGGGCAGGAGAACAGTGTAAGCCACTTTGGTCCCCCACTGGGGAGAAAGGTGGGGGAGAAGTGAAGTGAGTAAAGAAATGAAATATGCACGGCCTCTTGGATGCACCGCTTAATTGACTTCATTCTTGATGCACACAACAAAGTTAAGCTTCTGGCAAAAGATGGTGTTTACAGAGAAATCATCCAGTGGAATTAAATAAAATTAGTAAAGAGGTGGCTTCGCAAAGTCTTTGCAAAAATGCATACAGAAGCCATAACTAAAAAGAAAAGTCTCAGCATCAGGAAAGATATTAATTTCAACCACCAGGTGTCAGAATCGAAGAACATATGCAAAATTTAGAAGTGGAGTGGGTCCCCAACCCGGCCTGGGGGGAAAATATTTCCTAAATATCAGAAATAACACTGGTTTCCCCAGAATCCCAGGTATTAAAACAAGATTTTTAATATGTGGTATATTACATGTTATTCAAATATTATTCAAACCACTTCAAATGGAATCTTGTATCTGGAGAAGCAAAAGGGAAACACATTAAATATCAGTTCAGCCACATGAATTGGAATATTGAGGAACACTATGTTACATTGCATTAAAATAATAGAATCATAGAGTTGGAAGGGACCTCCAGCCCAGCACAATGCAGGAAATTCACAAATACCTCCCCCTCTACACACCCAGTGACCACTGTTCCACACCCAGAAGATGACAAAAAACCTCCAGGCTCTCCAGCCAAACTGGCCTGGAGAAAAATTACTTGCTGACTCCAAAGTGGCGATCAGCATTTCCCTGAGCATGTAAGAAAGGGCCATGAGAACTAAGCACTGAGGCAGCTCTTCCTGCCCTCCCTCTCATAATCTAAGTTCACACAATCAGCATTGCTGACAGATGGCTACCTAGCCTCTGTTTGAAAACCTCCAAAGATGGAGAGAGATAGACACAGGGTTACTTAGGGAAATATGTAGGAAATTCAGCTAATTGGAAAGTGGGAATATTTATGTTATAAAAGATCTATGTAAATGAACGAGACCACACCAAAGCAGATTTGTATATAACTCTCATTCATTCATTCATTCATTCATTCATTCATTCATTCATCCCACTGTGGCTTTGTTCTTGTGGGGTACGGATGCTGTACATCATTATACTTACATAGAAGCAGCAGCTGTGCCTGTATAACTTAAGTGATTACCCAGTGCAGATTATGCGTATTAAAAACATATATTGATCTCTTATATCTTAGGTGTAATAATAAACATGAATTTAGGGTAAAGATGTGAATAATACTCTTGTGTGCCTTTAAAGATTTATCTCAGGAGTACTTTGCGAAGGGCCATCTGGCCACATTCTTGTTTTATTAAAGACCATCTGGCTTCTGTGTTGTTCAAAAGCCTCAACCCTTAGGGTTTCATCATAAAATAGTTTTTAAGGACATCTGATAAAGCTTGAAGACATTATTTTGTGCAGTTGTATTGTGCAACTTTATTTTCAGTTTAAATACTTTGCTTTGGACAATGGAACACCAAATACACCTGTGCTTTATTTTCCCAAGTTTTCTACTGAGCCTGCTTTGCAGGGAGGGTGGGGTACAAATTAAATAAATAATAATAATAAGGTCCAACACTGTTTTTCAGCTAAATGGGGACTTCCTGTCAAGATGAACTCTAGAAAACATGTTTAACTAAGAGTTTCAGAGGGTTGCCGAGTTGGTCTGCAGTAGAACAGTTAGATTTGGGTCCAGCAGCACCTTAGAAACCAACAAGCTTCCGAGAGTCAAAGCTCCTTTCATCAGAACTGAGATCTCTTGAGTCTTTTTATCCTAGTCAGAAGGTGGGAGGGGTGTTGTAAAAAATACTGGGAAGGGATGCAAAAGTACAATGCATATTGTAAACAGCCTGATTAGAGCAGAGGAGAAATACTTGAGGGCAGACAATTAGCATCTGTAGTGAGATAAGAATCCTGTGTCCCTATTCTGGGGGGGGGGGGGGGTCCATTGTTCTGAACTTTTGAATGTACTCAGGGTCAGCAATCTTGGTTGTAATTTTCCCTTGAATTTTTTGTTTGTTTGAGGACAACTACTCTTAGGCTACTCTTGGGGCTGCAGTGGCTCAAGTGGTAAGATGCTGAACTGCAGATCAGAAGGTCGGTAGTTCAGCAGTTCAAGACCCGAGTGCTGCATGACAGAGTGAGCTCCCATCTCTGGCCCCAGCTCCTGCCAACCTAGCAGTTTGAAAACAAGAAATTGCAAGTAGATAAATAGGTACCACTTTGGCAGGAAGGTAACAGCATTCCGTGCGCCTCAGCATCTAGTCATGCCAGCCACATGACCACGGAAAAGCCTTCGGACAGCGCTGGCTCTTCAGCTTGGAAACGGAGATGAGCACCACATCCCTAGAGTTGTATTCGACTGGCTTTCGAGCAAGGGAAACCTTTCAGCAATGGAATGACCTGGAAGATTAAAATGTTCTCCCACTGTTTTTTTAGTGTTGCATTTTAATAATGTCAGATTTATGTCAGTTTATTCTTTTGTGTAGGGACTGACCTTTTTGTTTGAAAGTTCTCACTAACTGTAGATTCCTTGTAGATTCCACCTGCATTAACTTCTCTGTGACTGTAATACTAAGCATATCTGCAAAGATTATAATTAAACTCATCAGGACTGCTCACTAATCATGTTTAGGGTCAGGATGTACCTCTTGTCAGACAAGGACTTCGAAATGAGGAGGAGCAGCCTCCATTTGGGAACCCTGCCCTGGTGTGAAATGTTCTTACAAGCACAAGCAGTGGATCCATTTCAATACTGAGTGAACATGATCCCCCCCCCCCCCCCAGGTTAAGTTATTACATAAGAATAGCCCTGCTGGATCGGACCAATGGTCCATCTAGTTAGGCATCCTGTCTCACACAGTGGCCAACCAGTCCCTCTGGAGGGCTAACAACAGGGCATAGAGGTGGACACTTTGGGATTCAGAGGCCTCTGCCTCCACATCAGCCACAGTGATGTGACAAAGCAAACTGTTTTATGTGCAGTGTACACAACACAATGAACATGTACAATGGCTGATGTGGGAGGCTGATGTGGAAATGCCTAAGTGTGGCCCCACTCACTGGGATTCAGAGGTTTAGTGCCTCTGTATGCAGAGGTTCCCCTCAGTCACCATGGCTAGTAGCCACTGATAGACCTATCTTCCATGAATCTGGCTACTCCCCTTTTAAAGCAGTTTATTTCTGGCAGCAAATACCACATTTTAAGCACTCTCTGTTTAAAGTGTTTAGAGATACTTTATTCTTATACTCAACAAGATAACCATCCTCACAGTCCTTGCAACTCCAGGATAGCCCAGTGAGTACTACCTTGCACCAAGCTTTTGCTCAGTCAGTTCAAGAATGGGGGTGGGTGTGCTTTCTGGGCAACACTGATGCTTCTGGGATCCTCCCTCTCCTGTCAACTGTAAAATAAGCTGCTTCTGGGAATCCCGGTATTTTCTTAATTATCTCCCTTGGATGATATATTGCCTGTATGTTGACAGTCTGGGATCAGTGTTGCATTGGGTTTCCCTGCTTTGAGGTACATGGGTAGGTACATCTAATATGGGGCTTAATTCCGCAAGGCACACTTAAGCTCTCTTGCAGAACATGGGAATCACTGATCTAAAGATCACCATGCTCGATATGGTGCTTAGATGAGCATTTAGCACAGGTGGATGAAACCTGACTGGAGATTATGCTAGTTTAAAGAGCTCCTTGAGTATACTTTACCATATATTTATTTGCTTATCTACTATACATTTATGTGCCTCTTTTCTGCCAAAGCACTCAGTACAGTTTACAATGTAAGATAACAGCTGCCTAAAGGAGATGGAGTGAAAAGAAGAAAAGTATAAAATTTAGCATATAATATTTTAATATATGACATATTTACAGGATTTTAAAATACACATATTTTTGTTTTCTTGAAGAAAAATGTTAAGTATACAGAATACTTTAGAAAGCAGACTGCTGCACCCTATGCCACCATAGCAAATGTATATTTAATTTTTGTTATCTGAGAGACAGAAAAAAATAAAAGTTAATGGTAAGGTAGAAAACAAATTTTGTAATAAAAAGTGTATTGCTTGCACAGAAACTCTCTTATAGTCACAGTAGTTAGGACTACCAGCATGTTGAGATACTGAGCTAAATTTTATAACACTGAAAACACCAAATTCGTTCTTTGTATATTATCACTAAACACATTATAGCATATTAATTGTTGCCAGAATTATTTACACTTAACCCTGCACCAAAAAATTTATTGAAACTGTTTTATATGTCTACAGTATAGGAGTGTTTTTCAGTACTACCCAAAATTTCCCAATGTTATCATTGGAAAAAAATGAGAAAATCCTCAGACTTTTTCATGCTATATGTTTTGGGTGTAAAAAGCCTTGTCTTAAGCATTTTATTCATTCTAAAAGAGAAAATATTCTGCAGCAATTCTCCCCCCGCCCCCCTTCAAATCGTCTGTCAGAAAAACTGGGGGAGAGTTCTCACGGAGTTCTCCCCCAATGAGAGTTCTCCCCACAATGTTTCTGGATTTTTTTTGAACCTTTGCATCTCTAGACAGTAGTGGCTCTTTCAGAATACTACATACTGGAAGGGCTTGTAAGGGGAGAGAAGAAAGTACTCCTAACAGTCCTTGCACAGGTTATTGTTGCAGCTAGGCTACATTAACCTGTTTTGGGATCTTGTGCTATTGTTGCATTGTAGCAATAATTTGGAATTAAGTATCCCTGTGCAGCTAGGAACCTAGTTGCAAATTATAACTGTAGCAGAACAATAGCAAAGTAGTAAACAGTGTATGATTGCAGCTGTAGTTGAAAGGGGGAGGAGCCAAATGGCCATTGAATGCAGCCAAGGGGGCCTTCCTATCTCCTGCCACTTAAAATAAAATCAATGTAATACCTTTTATTAGAGCCAACTGAATTAATATAAAACATTGTGGAAGCTTTCCAGCTCACCAGAACTCTTAATCATGGGGGATGTTACAAAATTTAAAAAGATAGAGGTGTGGGAAGCAGATTTTTCAAGCCATGACGTTATGACTTGATCTAACAAGCGTCATCTCTGAAACGTACGCAGGCACAAAGCTTTATTGCTGGCATTGGGTCACATCACATTCTTTGGGAAGAGCCAGCATTGTTGATCATGTTTACTCTCTGTCCACTCATTGGGAACACAGAAAACAGCAGTAACCCAATCATATTCAACTCAAATGCCAAACAAAACCAATATGGATGTTTACGACTTTTTAAACTTAAAACAAACCTTTCTCCCCTCTGGAAAGGGTACTCCTAACAAGGAGTGGGCTACCCGTGTCCAAATTTTAGCTCTGTATAATTCCTCACCTGGCAAACTTCTGTGTAATTTTGTGATCTCATTCATTTTTTAACATTTATTAGAACTAAACGTAACAGATATCTCACTCACAAATGAAATACACTAATCAACCTGAGCTAAAGAGCTGTAAAAAAGCCCGACTCGATGTCCTCATGTTTATTGTATGCATCTCTTCTGGAAAATACTATACTTAGCTCTTTTATAGCTGTCCAATGTACCTTCTTGCCAAAGTTCTATATATGACATGAAACTGGATTTCCAGCACTGCAGGACTAATCTTTTAGCTATTGTTGTTGCCTGTAGAATCCTAATTGGTTCTCCTTTCTAAGAGAATCACCAGTTGAAAAGAGACCTAGCAATAGATGTGCTTTTGACAGATCTAAAGACATATAAAAAACCCCAAGTTTATCTGCTTTTTCACTTCATACCACAGTGGGACTATCATTGGGTTGGATCATATCATATGAAGATCCCTCTTTCCATTGTGCAGCCCCAGTGGAAGGCCTGTGATACTAGAACTGACATCACCAAATTGGCAGGGGTCCAATATATTTGGAGGACTAATGTATATTGTATCATCCAATGATGTTTGTTTAGTATTTAGTATTTCTTTCCACTGTGTGGGGCTAAATTCAATGTCCATACCCTTCAACCATACCCTCACAGATGTTCATAAGCACAGGTCTTTTCTCTGAATTTATGAATGCATATAGCAATTTATGGGCTGGTGGTAGATGCCTATTTTATGTAGGCACATGAAAGCCTCAGGAGTTTCAGAGGCCATTTACACTTCTGGACTTGATTGTAGGCTATGCCTCAGTTGTAGGTATCACCCCTATGCAGATTTTGTAGAGGAAACTAACATAACAAAGGATTTCAGGTTGCTATATTCTCTTTAGGAAAGCAACATTCTTTTGTCAGTTGTGGTGACATCTAGTGGCTATATGTAGATATAAAAACAGTAATACTTCATGATGCCTAGAGAGCAAATCCAACAATGGCTGCAATCCTAAAAACACTTTGCTGGAAATAATCCCCACTGAATAAAATGGTACCAGCTGACTAGAACTGTGAATGATTTCTTCTGAAGTAGCCTGGATTTGCCTAGCCTTTGAGGCCCTTTCACCTGTCTCAGTTTAAATCTGAACAAGTAAGCTCTGACTCACAAAAGCTCCAGCTGGGTAGCAGTGTTGGCCTGAAGCAGCAGAACAAAGTTTGAGTCCATTGGCACCTTTTAAGACCAACAAAGTTATATTCAAGGTGTAAGCTTTCGTGTGACTGGACTCAAACTTTGTTTCACAAAAGCTTGTTACAGAATGTCTTTCGCATGCCACTGGACTTTTGTATTATTTTGTCTATATGTGAACCCACATGTATAAAGTATTAAATATATTATTACCTGGACAAAAAGGAAAATTGCAACTGCAATTTTTACTGTTTTGTGTAATTAATTTTTTCTTCTAGTCATCATGAAGATGGGCAGTGAGCTATGCACTCTTCCCCCCAGTTAACCAGGAATTTTATCCAGCCACCTGAGTGGGTACAGAGAGTTCTGCAAGCATTACCTAAATCCTTTCAGTCAAAAGGACTAGAAACTTTAAAAAACTGTTCAAAACTTGCTGAAATTCTCAAGAAACTGATTAGGCAGCCTAAAACCTATTATGTAGTTCTACCACATCATGGTATATGATATAAGTTAGTGAGTGATACGATATAAATTAGATATAAATTATAAATTGGATGATTATATATTGGATAAATTATAAAGTTGATGATATTATATAAATTAGTGCTCCAAATATATTGCACCCATGCCGGTTTGGTGAGGTCAGTCTTAATACTGCAGGCCTGCTGCTGGCGCTGCATAAAGCAGAGGGACCATATCTCATATGATGCAGTTCGGCCCAATGATAGCCCCACTACAGTATGAGGTGAATCACAGTACACATGTATTCAGCCCAGGTTGCAGCCAGGGCTGGCTCTATCACTAGGCCAACTGGGGCGCAGCTGGCAAACGGGGCGGCAGAGAGACTGAGAGAGACTCAAACCAGGAGATAATGGCAAATCATGGTTTGCATAAAGCACACTATGTCTGAATGCAGCTTTCTATTCAGGCTAAGAACCAAACTTAGCCTTGGGCCAATGCAGATGGACTTGTAGGCGCTGCGGCCAGCCGGTGCAGGTGGCTGCTGGCGGGGCTGGAGAGCTCGTGAACTTGGGCAGGTGGGCAGGTGCTGGGGTGTGTGTGTCTTTGCTGGTGGGTCTCTGGTGGTGGAGAGGGCAGCTCTGTGATGGTGGTGGTGTTACAAGGCAGCCTCGCCTGGGGGGGCGCCACAAGGTAACCTCTCCTAGTGCACAAAAAACCCTGGGGCCAGCCCTGGTTGCAGCCTGGTAATTTAAAGCTTTCAAACCATGCCAACTAGTAGGTTTACGCTGACCTATCAGTTCTGATCAATACAGTTCTACACTATGGGGGCTGCTTGAATAGCTGGAGAACTCCAAAGCTTAACAGAGTAAAACCCAGATACAAGTAAACCTACAGGAGTATCTTATTCAGAGAGCTGCTTATCTGGGCCTGCAGACGAACACAACTCTATTTTGGTTCATACTGGAGGCCGTTTCCCTATTTAATTAAGTCAGTTTACAGTCTTCCACGTCTGTGTGCAGTCTTACCCTCTGTGAAATTTGCAGCTTTTCGATCTGTGTTGTGCCATGGGATTTCTACAGCATGTTCTTTCATTTGCTTCATTAATTTGGAGAGTGGGCAGATGTTACAGCAAACAGTTGAGCATTTTCTATTGGCAAAAATGTAAAGTGATCATATCCTCAGGCGACTAAAAAGATGATGCATCAGGCTTCTAATACTCCTGTTCACTTGGAAGAAATGCTCAAAGAAGAATGCTCAAATGTAGAATTAAAAAAAAAATCAGAACACAGCATCATGTTTGAGATGTAATATTTATTAACATCTAGATAATGTGGTTACAGGAATAAAAAGCCTCATACTTTACACAGTAAAATGAGCCAGATCTGCTTACAGCTAGCACATTATATGAAAGAAAACAAAGAAAAGTGGAAGACGAGAATATTGCAGCTATGAAGAGACAAGAGTCTCATAATGCAGCAGTCATAACCATGACAATTATGGTACAGTCCTGTCAGCAGGTTCAAGTCAATACCTTTCCAAACCAATGCATTGTGAGATTTTTCATTTCAACCATTTGGAGCAGTTGAAGCACGCATATGTAAGAGAGTCTGTTCTGAAATATAAACTGGAAACTAGGGTGTAAAAAGGTAGGCCCGATTCTGAAAGGACAACAATTGCATCCAATTCTTACTGCATCAGTAGAAGCCAAGGGAAGCAAGCACGAGTTTCTCAGAAGCTGCCCACAGTAGCTACTATTTAAAACAACTCTATGAAATTTCTCAAAGTAAAGTGAAGAAATTGATAAAAGGTGATTTAATGTGCCAACTACCTGCAGACAGAGAGCAGAATAATTATAGATTTATTGCTCTTAGGAGATGAAAAAATATTTTCTCTGGACAAGTTACAGCAACAGAGACAGTGTGATCTATTTCTTAAGTTTGTTATAGATAATTTACATTCATTTTTTTGGACTTGAAAGGGCTTTAAATATGGAGGGATCCTTTGCATTTTATGTTGTTCACAGCACTCTAAAGTGACACTTAAGGGGGGAATCATACAGAATATTTGGAAAACATTCTCGGAATAAAGGACATTAAAATCTCTCTCAAATTTGCAGTGATATCCAGAATTCTGTATTTTGGAACAGCAGATAACCATGGACTCAAAACAGTAGCAGAGGAACTTCTAACATGAGATCCTCATTAGCTTCAAATGGGTGGATTCAATGCTGTGTAGATCCATAAATGATGCAGACATAACCTGCTAGAGATGGTGAAGGTGTAGAAGTTTGTGGGTGAAAATATTTGGGTTAGTTGGCCCATGATTATGCATCACCAGGTTGCAGCACAGTCTGTGACTACACACAGCACAAAACAGCCAAGGAGGCGGCTGACAGCCATTCTGGCCCTGTGAAGTTACTTCAAGTCATCCTGTCCCGGCAACTACTTATATAAAAGCAAACACAAGAACACTCCAGCAGTAGTGCTAATTCTCTGCCACTCTGCCTTGTACCAATTATAGAACTACAATTATTCCAAATTTACTGCACAATAGGACACAGGGAAGAAAAACAGCCTGCTTATTTTTAAATGGTAGAGAAGACAACCCTTCTCCAAGCTAAGTCTGTGAGTTCAGATCATTACACCAGCAAAAGGATGACTCACTCGAAAAGAGGACAGGGTGGATGCACCCACAGTATGCCAACATTAAAAAGAAGAAGCCCTCCCCCAAAGTTCAGCCTTGTAAAAGAGGAAACTTAAATTCGACACCAAAGAAATCCACCAGAAGATGCAGGCACCTTGGAATTAATTCAGTTCATTTGCATAACTGAGTGCTGCTGTTTAATACATGGGCATCTTCCAGAATGATGATTGTTAACAGTGAACAAGGAAGAGCTGTAGGGCAGGAATATGTGGACAGAGAGAGGCAGGGTATCAGTAGAAAAAACCCCATACAGACTTCCTCCCACAGCCATAGGGAGGGACTAGAAATTTGTTCTGAATTGTGTTTTTTTAAAATATGAGTGGACAGAATGCAGTCTTCAGCCCCATTTCAGATGTGCACAACAGAAAGTTATGACTACAGCTTGCATGAGGACCAGTATTGGATTTCAAGTCATGCTAAATTTGAACCTTATCAGAATTGTTCTGCATTCCATCCAGAAAACACACTTGTAATGGGAACATAGCAATAAAAAAAGGAGTTTTAAAAAAACTATTGAATTACAAATGTCAATTCATTTCAAAATATCCAGTACTGGAAAGGATAGTAAAGCCAGTGGTGGGATGAGATCCTACCAAATGCAGAACACAGTACTGAGGAACAAAAATTCAACATCCCGAGAGCCCCAGCATTTCCAAGTTGCCCTTATGGGTGCAACGCGAGGCTTGAAAGTGCACAGGCAAAGCCTGGCGAAAATTATTTAAAGGTCTGAGGAGCAGTTGAGCAAGGTCTAACAGCCTGCTTATTTTTTAAGTTTGGAAGGGGTTCTGATGCTCCACATAGGCCCCTTTTCAGTAGCAGAAGCAGAATAACATATGAAAAATAAGAAAATATATGCAGATGTGCTTGGTTTGCATACAGGTCACAGGATTCAGCTTTTCTTGGTGCACTGTCTAAGTTCCCTTAGAAGCAACAAGATAAGATTTTGTGCTTGAGTTCACATAGGCCCGGTGATTACTCTACACATAACTGTCATGGTACGCTGTATTAATATGGGGTTTTCATATATTTAACTAAGATAAACACTTCCATCACTTTAAACAGAGTGGTAACAACTTAATTTTGTTGCCAAGGGGGACTTGGATGATCACGATGAAATATTTGCTGACTGAGGCAAAAAGAGAGCTGGTGGTGTGAGAGACCAGGACCTGGGACAACCGGGTTCGAAGTCCTGCTCTGTCATGGAAGCTTGCCAGGTAACCTTGGGCCCATCACAGTCTCTCAGCCTACCTCACAAGGTGGTATGTGGATGGACTGCTTTTATTTGCATTGGTAAACGGCCATAGGCAACCTTAGAAACAGATCCGTTAACAGAGTTTATAAGTGCTGCACTAAATAAAAAAATAAAATGTTAAATATTGAATACTCATAACATTAATAGTAATATGGTATCTGCCACCTCAAATACTTTTTTCACATTTTGAAGTGAAGTGAAAGCTTCTCTGTGTCTACAAAGGCTTCCTATGTATTTCAAACCAGGGAGCAAATGTGCAGATGACAGTCCAGACTCCTTTTAAATTTTCCAACTGAGAATTTATATTTTGTCAAATATTCTGTCTTTAAGATCTGAGATTAGGGACACAGGACATCTTAGAATTCACACACTAAAATTTCAGAATTAGAAATTAAATTTGAAATTGTGAGTTTGGATTTGAAATGTATTTGCTTTAATTTTAAAGTAACTTTGCTGAACACTTTAGAGCACTTGAAATGTATCTTATGGAGGAGCAGTCAGCGAATTCTCACTATTTCTCAGTAACTCACAGCTACCCTTATAGGGCTTCTCCTGTTTTTCCTCTTAGATCATATGCCCTAGTTGCCTTTTATACTTTAAGGCTTCCAATGAATCAGCTGTTAAATTCGAACTCCAAATGCGAGCTTGAAGTTGACTCCGACTGTTCTTTGAACTCACCAAGAGCAAAGTGCATCTGCTAGCTGCACTTCAAAATACTCAGAGGTTAGAAATGGAACTCCTAGATATAGAGCTGTTGCTCCCATTTTGGTCCTCTAAATCATCCTAAAATGAGAGGGAGAGAAAAGAGATACTGGAACATTTTTATTCTAGCTGATTTATAATGTCCATGGGTGAAACAGTGCCAGAAACTGTAGCAGTGATAATATTAAATAAAGCCAAGTTAAATGAACATGACACATTAAAAGCGTGTATGCGTTCTTTTTACCCTCTGACTCTAATTTAAAGGCCAGTTCCTGGCTTTGCAGAATAATAATGAATGAATGAATTTCCATGCTTTTTATATGTGGTAAGATGGAGAGTGCAGCTACCATCTTTAACCAATTTTTTTAAACCTTGTATACCTATGTATTGCTTCTTTCAATACAACTAACTTACCCCATAACTATGCCGTAGTTCAAAGGATTAACAGTTAACTAGTTCTTCAGTGCAGTTAAGATCGCCAATTAGATGCACATCATTTCTTCTAATGTAGCAAACATGGATATTAATGTATCTGCATCAGGGAAGCAACAACCTTTAATGCTTGCCCAAATACCTGCATGTTGTTTTAATGGACAGAAAGCAAAGGTGCTTCCTGATGGCACCTTTCCTAGAGATGGCAGCATGACATAGTTGTTTTTTCTTATGTATGGAGTCTACCAATTGATGTGGCCTAGCTAGACTCAGCAAAGGAACTGGTACAGTCATCCCAGTGCTGGAATGCAAATGTTAGGCACCCATCACAAACCCTTTTACCGGGAAGTACCTTCCAATGGTGCCAGAAATCGCTGTCAAGATGAAATGATAGATATATAGCAGTTCTCAGAACCATTCCGTGCCAGAGCATTTCCTTTTCTGTGACATCCAAATTTTTCAAATTCATATTGTTCTACCCTTGGGGTACTTAGATTCTGTTGTAATTGCAATTATCAACATGGATAGCCCAGGCTAGCCTGTTCTCAGAAGCTAAGCAAGGTCAGCCCTGGTTAGTGTTTGAATGGGAGACCCCCAAGGAAGTCCAGGGTTGCTTTGCAGAGGCAGACAATGACCAAACACCTTTGTTCATCTCTTGCCTTGAAAACCCCAAAGGGTCACCATGTAAATGTATCACCATTCACTATATAATCAGAGCAAGGCCTGTCTATCTGTGTGAACATGCCTGATAACGTCGCTGTTCATTTTGCAAGGATACTTGTTCTTTATACATCATTCCAACTTAATCCAAGTTTCCAGGCAGATCTGATAAATTTTATACATCTGTTCTCCCAGATTGCCTTAACTGAAACTACCCTTAAAGTGCCCAAGTTTTATGCTTTGGCTTAGTCAATAAGCAGATTCTCAATCCTTTTATTAACTACTTTGTATTACTGAAATTAGTGATGAATGAGGTTATGAATTTTTAATGTCTTCACATATTTTTATCTGGGTTTAGCTTGCATTTTTATGTTTCCGCTGGCTGATCGTTGATTGTAATGAATGATGATGGTATGATTAACTGGATCCCAAGAGGTGAGGTAGTACCATGCCCGTGGTTGTGTCCACATGCCTGCACAATATTTCAGTAAACCCCCTCTCTTCCTCATGAGCAAATCCTCATATTGAAAAGTCAGGCTGCCTAGCATATAAAGTTAAAACACGGTATGTGGAGAGTTGCTACCTACTACTCTAATAGTTGGAAATATTCAGAAGCACTACAACTTTCATGAAAAAGTATGAACAAGATCTTGATTATCTATTCCTCCTCTTCCATTGGGGGAAAAATAGCCATGATTTCACAAAGGGTTGGAGACTTGTGCTAATGTAATATACATCAGTTCACATGACCCTATGTCCTATGAATACGTGATGTAATCAGTGTGCATGGTGAACTGGCTATATAAGTTCATCCTGCATCAGCTCCCTGTACTGTAAATGAGAAGGCGAGTGAACATCAAATTAACACAGGGATACTGGTGGAATCATGAGTATTTAAGGATTAGATCTCCACCAACAAAAGCTGGAGCAATTAATAGACTAGATTCCTTTTAAAATCGTAGAGACTAGTGCCTGGGGGTGGCAGCCCCATCTTTGCACTCACCTGCTTCAGAAGAGACACCAGCAGGAGGCAGCCTCACCCCAGACACTGCTGAGACATACAGCCAAGCCAAAGGCTGTAGGTAGGACTGCCAAGTCCCCCTGGGGGAGCAGGGAATCCCTCACAATAGGGGTCCCCAATCCACTGGTCCAGATTTGGCTGGTGGGGGGAACCCCACCCCCGAAGCGGCCCGATCTGGCCGACTGCCCAGCGTGATGACATCACCCAGAGGTGACATCATCACACTGGGCATGTTGCTGGGGCGATGCTCTAGCAATCACCCATAAAACTCTATGGTACCATAGAGTTTTAGGGCAACTGCTACAGCGTTGCTCCGGCAACGTGCCCAGTGTGATGATGTCACTTCTGGGTGACATCATCATGCCGTGCCCACGTGCTCTGTGTGTGCACGTGGCCTCCAGACCGGGACTGGGACTCCCCCGCTGGGAAGGGTAAGTAACTTGGCAACCCTAGCTGTATGGAAGGGAACAAAGGCCTCAGCAGCAGCATCAGGACCTGGCAGGCTCAGTCTACAGGCTGCACCTGGGAACAGGCCAGAGGAGGAGACCAGCTGGGGCTTTTGGGGGCTGGGTAGGCAGGTGGAACAGCCTCTTGAAATCTCAGGGCAAGGGAAGGGAGGGCCCAGCCAGGATGGCCATTTGTCCAGATTCCCTTCTCTCACCAGGGGCCTGCCCCTGAAAAGGGCATTGGGGGAGGCCAGCGTCAGCCCACCCCCAGGAAATCCTTTATTAGGGATGGCCAGGGAGGAAGGGCCAGACCAATCCCACAAGGCCATGGGAGAGGCAAGTGGCAGGAGAGAGAGGGTATGAAAGCAACCCCCCCTTCTGAAGCTCATTTTGAGGTCAGACCCATAGAAAAGGGAAACACTAGAGAGTGCTACAGCCCCAGATTCTGTCCCTGCGCTGACAGAGCCTGAAAATTAGATTTTAGATTAGATGTCTCAGCATACGAAAATTAGATTAGATGTCTCAGCATACGATTGCTTAATGCATGCATTGAGAGTATACTCCTAAGACATGAACAATGACTGCGCTCCTCTCTTTAATAGCTACATTAAATATTTAAAAACTGCATTTGGACCGTACAAAGCAGATAATATTTCCGAAGGACAGCAACAGCCACACATCCAAACCAGTAAAGTTTCCAAAGGCAAAATTAAATAGTTACTCTTAGCTGACTGTAAACATGAAGACAATTTGTACAGGAAATTATATAACACAAATTATAAACATATATGATGGATCTGCCCAAAACCTGAAAAAAATGTGGAATGGATTTGATTTTGGAAGGGGAGAAAACCAAATAAATAATATATAAATACAGAGTTTATATAAAGAAACTTATGTTAAATTGTTTAGAAGAAATAACCCTAAAATGACAGAAAATATTAATCAGTGAAAAAAGTCATATTTGTGTAAAGTATTGGATATTATTTAATTATAGCATAGCTAATTACAACTTGCAAAGGGGAAAAAACAGAAACAGTGAACAATGGGAACATGGAGATAAGAAGGAGACAGGTTTGTTTTCTCAGAAAGGTTAATGTGCTTTTTGTGGTCAATGATAATCAGCAGCACTTGCTGTGTAGGAAGATCTAGTACAAATAAGCTAACAGTCCCTAACTTATGTCAGAGAACAGCTTTGAATTGGAATACTTGCTCAATGTTACATAGAATGTTCATTTGGCCCACTATTTCATCTTATGAAGTGTGCATGTACGCGAAAGCTTCTACCCAGAATTAAACTGTTGGTCTTAACGGTGCCACTGGACTCAAAACTTAATTAAATTATTGGTTTTGTAAACCAGCAACACTTTTCTCTCTGTTTGCATGCAATGAATCCAAAACCTGACAGAACAAATCTGTGTTCCAGACGGCAGTTATTTTGAGTACATGCTTCATATCATGTGCAATGCTGTATAAAATGATTTTTTTTTAAAAAAAGAAAGAAAAATAAACATTTCTACCACCATTCAAAAGTGCTATTTCATCTACTTCCATTTCCTGTTCTAACATGCTCATGATACTGTTACTATATATACAAAGGATACAGGAAAGACATACAATCTTTTTAGTGCAGGACACATATTTACCTAAACACAAAACATTTAAAAGGAAGATCATATATTCCATACATTTATCTATAAGGCAGATGGTCAGCTTTTTAAAAAAATACTAGATATTAAATATACTGCTCAGAAGAGGTAGAAAATACCAAAATCTTATTTTCAGAAAACAATGTCTCTTAAAACAATTAGCTACTTTGCAAATGTTTAAGAAGGAGTTCTTTTTCTGGCAGGATCGTGTACCAGTGAAATAAAGAATTCATGTTATTTAAAAGAGTTTGCTTAAGATAAAAGCAGCAAGGTCATTCTTTTCATTAGGTCATTTCCCCCAGGTTCTAGTTTGAGAGATACTGTGCTGTTAGGTTAATCTGAAAAGGTACAATCCAGGAAAAGTGAGCTAATATTTTAAAATCCCATTAAATATAATCAACAGAATGGGTTGCAACTGAAGTTAGTTGTAGGTAATTTTTCTTGGATTGTGCCCTAAATTCATAGCATGAACCATTGTAGGGTATACATTTGGGACACAATCTGTTTGGGACATTTCTTGTGCAAAGCCTTGCTCACATGAACTCTGCAAAGACTGAAATTTCCATTAATTTCGACAAGGTGAAAGAAGCTACCAAATGGCTGTGCCTGTCACATGTAAGGCAGTAGGAACCATTAATACTATTTACCACTTCGTACTATTTCTTAGAATGTGTCATCTAATGGAGTAAAAATAGAAATTTAATAAATTTCTCATAAAAAGTCAGACTCCAACACCATCAGCAACTGAGATGGTTAAGAGACCCCAGAATACGCTTGACTCCTGCTTTGGTAGCTTACTGACATAGGGGGAGGGGTGATGACAGCATCCATTCTGCTTTTGTAGCACAGCGGACAACTGCTGGCTGGTATTGTCTATCACACAGTTCAATACGGCATGTATTAATTCTGAACTCTGCATTATCCTTTGGAAAAATAGTGTTAAAGCTTCTCTCCCCACCCCACCCCATTCTCAAAGATAACATTCAACAGTAGTTTATTAAATATTATAAAGAAAACTAGAAGTTTTTGTACATTCAAAAAACATTGGTTACTATCCAAATAGCAAGACAGAAGCAGAACAAAGAAAATGTGCACCTAAATTAAGCAAAATACTTAGAAGATCAAGGTGGTAATGCAGCATTTCCTCTCTTATTAAATGATGATCAGAGAGATCAACAGCTAAATGTCCTCTTTCTCTTGTCCTTTCTCACCAGAGAACAGAATGATCCAGCTTAGAAAAGCCAGGATTTTTCCTCAGTTCCAGGTAGGTTCCATTGCTCACCCAGGAGTCGTCTGTAGATTTCCTGTCAAACAGTGAACAAAAGATCTTTTATCTTCTGGCTAACATGGGTGCTTTAGTTCTGCTATGGATATTATATTATAGAAATTTTGTGGGAAAGGATGAGGGGCTAGAATGCCCAGAATGCACTTTAAACAGGTGCTGTGTGCCCATACTTTGTAGAAGTTACCTCAGAGCAGAAGCCAACAAAATAGCTGCCAGGCAACCTGTACTTATGTTATTAGGCTGTATGGGAACAGCAACCTATAGATGTATCCTTAGCTGGTTCTGAAATTTCTAAAGGCCACATGAATTGCTTTCCCCTTTAGGGAGCTCATGGTAGCATATACATGGTTTCCCAGGTAATTCCCCATTCAGGCACTAACCAGATCTAGGACTGGCTCAAAGAGTTTTGCCACCCTCGGTGCTCTCTTCCCTTGCCATCCCCACTGAGTTCAAAGTCTTAATGTCCCTGCAGTCCACTTCAGACAAGGGCAGTAGCAGCACAGACACAGAAGATGACAACAGGTGCAAGCCACACCCACTGCCTTCTCCCACATTGCTGTCTAATGCTAGTTTGGCACTGCAAGTGCCCACAAGCATGGAGAACCAGTCCTGAAAACCAAACTTGCTTAGCTCAAGCAAGGGTATCACATCCTGTGCCTTTAAATGACAAGAGTCTCAGAATATAGCACAGTAGTGTGTCTGACTGGGACCTGGGACAACCAGGTCCAAATCCCTGCTCAGTCATGGAAGCCACCAAGGTGATCTTGGGCCCATCACTCTCTCACAGCCTAACCTACCTTACATTTGTTGTTGCAAGGATAGGCTGGAGGAGGGGAGAATGATGTGATAAGCTGCTCCGGATCCCGCTTATGGGGAAAAGATGAGTGTACAAAGTCAGAATGGTGTTTCAGCCATGTATCCACTGATTAAGAAACTGCTGCAACTATGATCATCATAGTCTGTGTTCATATCACCTTTTATACACTGAGAAGTACACACTTTTTCCTAGGTGGAAACATCTCTGTGTTATGGTGAATGTAACGTGAGAAGCAGCCCTCAAGATCTGGTCTGAAGGAAGATAAGCTGCTATTTCTAACCTGCTTACTCTGGAGTAATCCCAAAGCAAGTTCTTAGAAGCTTAGAAGCTCTTTTTCAAATGTTTATCCTACTACATGTTTCCACAGTATAAATACATCATATCAAATTTTAATTGGTTAAAAAACCAATGCCTGACAATTTTGAGGGGTTTTTTTGTCTGCATAGAATGGAGGCTTGTCTTCTCTGATGTACTTGAGAGAAAAACTGCAGTCCACTGGCGTTATTTAGGAGTGAGCCCACTGAATACAACGGGATACATCCCAGTCAACACACATGGATGAGGAGAGTGGAAGAAATGTTTCAAGAGTTCATCATAAACAATTTGTTTCTAATTTATCAGGAAAGAGCTTTGATTGGGGATGGGGGAGCTCACCCATCTCTAGTTTCATATAGATGTTAATGCAGCAGGCAAGACTGTGGCACCATGCAGAGCAAGTCCTGTGGTCCACCCCCACTTTTAGAGGTCTACTTGACAAGTAGAAGTAGAACCACCATGATGTGGCAACAGCACCTCCCCACCTCCCCAGGTGACCAGAAGGGTACAACTGTCCCTTGTACCAGAAGTAGCTGGGACTGCAAGTCTGAGGAAGGATTTTTTTAAATCTATAGAGTCAATTCAACAGAGGAGTACATTTGAAAAAAAAAATTACATCAAAACAAAATGTGCATGTGGTTTTGCCAGGAAAGGATAGTGAGCAATAGCTGGCCTGAAATATCTTACCCACAGATGTTTCCTGCAAAAAAAATAAATCACGCTTTTCACATATTCCTTGACTCATAGCTTCTCTTAAAACATGTGGGGCTTTCAGGCACTCCAAAGTAAAAGAACCAGTGGAATTTATTAGTCCCCACTTCACAGGCAAGTTATAAAAGAAGTGAACAAAACCTGGATGTTTTTTGAGTGTGAAATATACAGGGTGTTACGAAATCAAAAACATTTCAGTGATCACTGAATTATCTGATAGAAAAATACCTGAAAAATCTAGGTTGATGTTCTATATTGTTTTCCTCTAGAACTTTCTTCCTGTCCCTCTGTAACTGCTCAATCCTCTGCTTTTGCTCTTCTGCTCCTTCAATATCCCCTTCTTCTAGAAATCTGTAGTACATAGGATAGACAACGAAAGCATAGGACATTTCATTTTATGACCCTCTCAGGCCAGAATGCATGAGCTATACTGTAGAGGCTGGAGGATTTAAGAGAACACGTGTAGTGAGTAGGGTGATGAACTACAGCCAGATTCAAATTCTCGCAAGCCATGAAACTCACCGCATGACCGTGGGCTAGCAAGTTAGCCTAGCCTAATATATCTCAGGAGGTTATTGTGAGGGTACAATGCAGAAGGAAGGAACGATGTATGCAACTCTGAGCTCCTCGACCTACAGTAGCCAGACTTGGCCTTTACCCCACCGCTCAGATAGCAAGTTGGTTAAATTATTCTAGATACGGACAGAAAAGGTGGTGGGAAGTGACTGAAGAGTAGCCACCAGCATTTCTGGAGGCTGCCAGAGATCAGTAGTCTGGGGACACCGTTTCCTTGCTGCCATGCCCTCATGCCAACACAGATTTAATTGATTCTTGCTCCCCCCGGCCCTCGATGGCAGACTAGGTTGCTCCTGCATCTAAAGGATCAAAGACAACAAAAACGATGTCACTGTATGAATTCACTACATGAGAAGAACGAACATATAACCTTTGGTCAGGTCTAAATCTGGTGTCAGTAGAGGGTAGCATCGGCCTCGTGACTGGGTCCAGTTCATTTAATTCTAATGCAAATTGTGTGAAACCATACCACTTCTCGTAATCTTTAGGCATTGGATCTGTAAATAAAAAATGGCTTCAGTTTTTCCCCCAAAGCAAATCCGATACGCTTGCTACCATACACAGCTTTCCCATAGCACCCTCCTCCCCAATATTTTCATTGCACCAGTGCAGATATAATGCTAAGCTACAGTTAATGTTTAACTAATTGTCTTGTTATGTTAGCATCAGGGCTTTTTTTTCCCTTTTCAAAAAGCGGTGCTGGAACTTTCAAGAGGGAAATGAAATTTTAGATCTGTATACTAAAAACTCATGAACTTTTAAACATTTTTAAAAGAATTTTGTCAAAGAGGTTCTAGAACTCTGTTCTAGCACGTTCCCCCAGAAAAAAAAGCCCTGGTTAGCATAACTGTATATGTGGATATGTTTAAATTGTAATTATTTTTTCCCAGTAACACTCTCCTTCCAACTTTTGTCTACCCTTTCAAGAATTCTTGGTTTGAAGATACCCACACATATATTTACAAACCTATTTAAACCAATTGCCGTTGTATTCAGTTCTGCATACAATTCTTAAACCATGTGATGACCCAAGTATTCAAATTAACCACCAGCGTTAAAGGAAAACAATCCATAGTTAAGCATTGTATCTTCATAAGCCAATACTACTATTCCTGCCACATAAAAAAACCCCTTTTTAAAAAAAGAAGCCTGTCTTAATGTTTCCTTGTCCAGACAGTCATTAATGAGAAATCATAAGACCCCCCCATCTTTAGAATATGGTTTAGGAATGTGTTAAAATAACAAATGCCTAAATTAGAAGAAAAAGAAACAGAAGTGTATTCCTTGGGAGCACAAGAGGTTTATAAATGAGTGGAAATAAAATTCCAGTCACTAACTTGCTCTCCAGATACAGGTTGGTGAGGATGGTGTCCCACAGTATATACTTTCGTGCCATTTTCCAAAAAGCCGATGTACTATTTTCCCATTTTTGTCCAAAACACTGCCTTCAATCTCATGAACATTGTGATTCCAGTATTTTGCCTAGAAATAAAGTCAGCAAAACTAAAATTACTTTCAAAAGGTTAGTAAAAAAAAGTGTTTGTTAACTGACTATTTTAGATATTGTGATAAATAAAAATAACTTGGACTGATACATGTAGCTGAAAGGGCTAAGGGTGAGGTGGCAGGAGAGCCTGTTTTATAGCTGATTTGTGCTTGCATCGTATCGGTTTATTTTATGTTTGGCAAAATACCCTGGCCATCCTCTTTGTGGAAAGGTGGCATAAAAATGACAGATTCTGATCGAGGGTGAGGAATCCTATTTTCGCTTTTGCAGAAAATTGCATGCAGCCCATCAGAACATGTGTAGCTCCCAACGGGGCAGATAGAGGCTCCCCGGAGCCATTCAGATCAGGAAAATGGAGCATATGCAAGGCTTTAGCCCCCTCTCCCTGCAAATCTCTGCCTGAACCAAGCTTCCATACTTCTGGGAATTATGGAGTTCTCAATGCATGACTGATCAAAAGTTGGACATATGGTCTACTGCTGGATAAACAGGTGGCAGCTGCTATCAGGAGTGCCTTTTACCAGCTGCAACTATTCCTGGGCAGAATAGATCTGGCCACTGTGGTGCATGTCCTGGGTACATCTAGATTAGATTACTGCAACGCATCTACATGGGGCTGACCCTAAAAAGTGTTTGGAAATGTCAATTGGTGCAGAAAGCTGCTGCTGCAATGTTGACTGGAGTGGACTGTAGAGGCTGTATCACTCCAGTCTTGACCCATCTACACTGAATCTCAATCTGCTTTCAGGCCTAATACAAGATACTAGTGTTGATCTTTAAAGGCATACATGCCTTGGGACCAATATACCTGAAGGACTGCTTATTTCCATTCATACCTACCTGACTGCTACAGCTATCTTCCCAGAACGAACTTTGGGTGCCCCCACCTTCTGAGATAAGGTGGGAGGCAACCCAGGAGAAGGTCTTCTCAGTCATAGTACCAAAACACTGGAACTGTCTCCTCTGAGAGACTTGCCCATCCTCTTCTTTTGCCATCTTTCATCAGCACATGAAGACTTTTTTTGTTTCATTTGGCTTTCCCTCAGTGATCACTCCTTCCTGTCCTGTTTTCATTGTTGTTTTCATGTATTTGTATTTTAACTTCATTCATTTGTTTGAATGGTGTGTTTTTGTTTAGTTTAATGGTTAAGACATGTTCACATTATGCACGTTTTTAATCTGTTAGTCGCGCTGGTAGCCCCAACGAAGGCAAAAAGGCAAGGTATAAATTTTTAAAATAAAATAAATAAAGTGTGGGGACACAAGGATTTTGCAAGGCACTGCACCCTTGAGGCTAAATGACTGGCCTAAACAGTTACCCACTCTGCTACTTGTTGGACTGGGTTCCCCGCTTCTAGTTAGATACTGTACTACACTGGGTTGATTCCCCAACACTTTAGCTGTATAAAAACAATTTACTTAGACCACATCTGGCCATGTGAGACTGTTGCACAAGAAAACTCAACCATGGAAGGAAAAGGGGGGGGGGGAAATCACCTCACAGAATCATTTTAATCAAAAACTTATTAAGTCTACTGTGCCATTCCATTTAACAACCTGGTTGCTCAGGAAGAACTTTTAAAGTGTAATCCTAAGCAATTACATCCTTCTAAATCCACTGAAGTCAGAGGACTTAGAAGAGTGTAACTCTGCTTAGGATTGTACCATTAGTCATCCTGTCCTGTTTCAAAAACACCTCGCCATATACGAGAAAATCTTGATGTTACCAAGAATCGCACCTTTATGAAAGTAAGTTTGCAGTGACAGGTATGATCATTCAGATTCTTTATTATGATCTCTCCATAGTGTTCTATCCAGCGCTGGCCACTTAAAATATTATGAATGCAAGATGTCACCTTATTCCATTCATAATGGTCCCTGAAACTGGAATACAAATGGAAAACACTTAGCTCATGACATATAAAACAGCTAATAAGAAACAGTTAGCTAGTGATGATTTAGTTAGAATCACTGTCTGAAATATTCTGAATATCCCTTTTGTAACAGTGAGGAAATGCCTTCTTCAGGAAAAGCTGCAGCCCATGTTGTGTCCTTCAGGCCAGACCCAGCCTACAGGTTTAGCCCCTGCCATCACAGGGTGATTTTTTTTTCTTTTGAGCAATGGCAAAGGATAACACATGGGAACTTTATGACCACTTGACTATGTGTTCACTAAAAGCAGATCCAAGGTAATGAGCTGCCCACAAGTGAACTTCATAGCAGACAGGGATTTGAACTTTGATTTCTTACATCCTCATCCCACACACTGGCTACTAAACCATAAAGCCATCTGATCAGCATTGCCCTGCACATTACAAAAGTCAGCCCCATTACTGTCACTACTCCTTATCTCCACTCAAGAGACTATCTATGGAAGCATTCTTAAGCCACGAAGTAACTTAGCTACGCTGGCAACTGCTGTCCTCCCAGCCCATCCTAGAAGCATGAGAGCAGGGAAACATACAGTAAGGGGTGTGGGTGTGTAGTGGAGCAAGACAGGCTGAGGGTGGGGTTATGATCAATCAGAATTTGACAACGGGTCAATCTGAGAAGGCACTGGAGTGAATGGTCGAGTTTTCCATCTTCAGAATGGTCTCTGATCCCGTTATACAATTGTTATGCACGTAACTCCAAACAGAATATCCTATGGGAGAATTCCAGTTTACAAGTGTATATATTTTGAGAACTTCTGAGTTAGAGAACAAAATCCTATCTGGCAAACCTGGTCTTGATTCATCAGCATGCTACTATAGAACTTACGCTGGCAAAGTTACATGTGTTGTACCAACCGGCACAATTTCCATGGATTTCCCCCAAAATTTGTTCTTCCACCTAATATCTGAAATAAAAAAACAAACAAAACCTAAGTATGTTCTTAGCAGCAAACACAGGAACATTGCTGCTGTCTGGTGATTTAGTTACTGATATACTGCCTACAAACCATACTATGATTCCAAAAGAAATCAACTGAGTGGAACAATGACCAGTTCGTGCCCATGGCCAGTTGGTTTATTTTTTCTTTTCAGATAGGACTCTGTGTTGCACAAACTCAGAATCTGATATGACAGATGGTCATCTTAAGCAAAGACATAGCATCACAATTGTTTTCTTTAGTAGGCTGAGAAGTGGCATGTAGATTTGCAAACCTTTTCACAATGAATGCCAAGTTTGTACCAAACAGATGCCAACTTAGTGCCAAACAGTGAGCTAACCATGCAGAGACCATTGGGTTTGGCCTTCACTGTTGAAAAGACCAGCTCTCATGAACAACCCACCTGTGAGTGCAAAGGCAACTAGGCCTGCCAATCTTAAATTGGGTCCTGAAGATCTCCCAGGATTACAACTCACCTCCAGACTACAGACATCAGTTCCCATGGAGAAAATAGCTGCTCTGAAGGGTGGACTCTATAGCATTATATCCCATTGAAGTCCTTCCCTTCCCCTAACCCCACCCTCCCCCAGGGTCCAGTCCCAAATTTCTAGGCATTTCCCAACCTGGAGCGGGCAACCCTAAGATCAACTCTATTCAATAGAGGGGGTTTTTAAACTACATTTTTATCCCAATCTTCCTCCAAAAAGCTCAGGGGGACTTACTGCCTTTTCCCCTTCTTCCATTTAATCCTCACAACTCAGCTTAGGCTGAGAGTGCAGAGATCCTAAACTGACACTCTGAATACAACAACACACCAGCCTATGGGTCTGTTGAAGAACTGTGTCCGTCTTTTCCATTCAAATGCTGGAGGAAACAAGACAAGGTTTTCAAATACCTTGATAAAAAGCTAAAGCCTGCAAACATATTTACTTGAGTTATGATTGTTCACTACATTCCTTTAAAAAGGAGTCTGGGAAACCCAAATCTCCCATGGAACTTCTTGGGCCAGTCACACCCATTCAGCCTACCCTACCTCACAGGGTGGTTGTTCTGAGACAACGGAAAAGGGGAGAACAATGTTTAAGCCACTTAAGAGTCCCCATTGAAGAGGAAGGCAGACCATAAATAAAAACAGACTCAAATGCTATTTTGTTAAATATTATATGCATATCACCTTCCACTTCTGGCCTGCTTCAGACCCATCGTGGTGAGATAATAACAATTTCTAATAGTAATTGTTTGATACATCATGATTCTACATTTCAAAGAGATCAAATTCTAAAATTTGCTTGGATATGTTTTAATGTCTATGGGATGTGCCATCATCTGTTTCTCACATTGCTTTAAAACCTGCAGGCTTTGGCTTAGTGCGTGTCTGTCTGCAGTAGACCTTAACTTTGAACTTCTAGACATTTCTCATATTCTGAAAGCTATAGCAGTAAATGATAAATTAAAGAGTCACCTTGCCAAAACACAAAATTATCAGATTCTGCATGACAGGCGGAGATAGGAGGATGATGACTGACCTAAAAAGAGAAAGAAAAGGGTTACATTGACAAGCTTGTTTTTAATTTGTTATTTCTCTCTCTCAAGAACTATAGAATGATTTCATGCTTTAAATATATGGCTGACCACTAGAGGGAGCTTGTACAATGAAAATCAGAGATGAATAAAAATGAAGCTGAGTTGTAAAGTAAGGCTGCTTGTCAGTATCAGCAACACTGTTCTGAATGTAGAAGTTTAAAATCAAATTAAAGATCCTGTGAATTAAGAAGCAAAAAGTTGCCCTTACCTGTAACTGTTCATCATCACTCTGTGCAGGCCTGCCATCGGATAAGTCTTTACAGCTAAGAGCCTCCAGGGTGCGCTGTGCACCAGAGCCAAGTCTGTTCCCACCCATGGACATGTGCTCCCAGATGGCAACTCCCCCTCTACCCTCAGTACCTCTAGTGCTGCCAAAGCCAGAGCATGCAGTGGGGCAGGAGGGGAGGGCATGTGTGCCTGCACAAACGATACTCAGTGAACAACAGTTGCAGGTAAGTGCAACTTGGTTTTCATCATCAGTCTTCTGTGCAGTCCCACATGGGGATTCTAGTAAGCTACCCAACAATTGGAGGGGCATGCTCACCTATTTGAACAGCAACTGAAGAACAGCCTTGTCCACTTGAGCTTCACGTCTTGCCTGTAGATCCAATGCATAGTTACGTACAAAGGTATCTGCTGATGACCAGGTTGCAGCTCTGCGTATCTCAGTCAAAGGCCCTCCAACCAGGAATGTTGCAGAGGAAGCTGTTGCCCTAGTGGAATGGGCATGGACACCTACCCAGCCCTTATCATAACACTCCCTAATCATCCCAACAATCCATCAAGATGATGCTCTCCTACCCTTCTTTGGACCCCTGAAACACACAAACAGGGCTTTATCCCTGCGAAACTCCAGGGTCCTCTTAAGATAGAACAACAATGCCTTTCTCACATCTAGAGAGTGCAAGGAATGTTCACCGTCAGAATTTGGTAAGGGGGAAAATACTGGTAATATCCTGGGATAAATGAAACCTAGAAGCCACCTTAGGAAGGAATTTAAGGCTTGGTCAGAGTACTATCTTTTCTGGAAAAAAACTTCAAAAATTGTTGGGTCTATTTGGAGAGCGGCTAGTTCACTCACCAGTCTAGCTGAAGTGAGAGCCACTAGAAAGCAAACCTTCACTGATAATTCCACCAATGAACATGTAGCAAGGGGCTCAAAGGGTTTGAGCTTTAATTGTGTTAAAACAACTGAAAGGGGCCAGCTGGGGCACTAAAGGGTCACGGGATGGGAAAAGGTTACCTAATCCCTTAAGAAACCTCTTTGATCAATGATGGGAAAGTATCAACTCCCCTTCAGTTCCCCTGTGATAACAGGAAAAAGCGGCAAGGTAAACATTTAATGAAGGAAATTCCGCTTTCAGGTGTAACAACTAATCAACTATGACCTGTAAAGGAGCCACACCTGGGGGCACTCCCTTTTCCTGACACCAATGGGAAAAAAATTCCACTTATACATATAAGACTGCCTAGTGCTAGGTTTATGTGACTGTAAAAGCACGTCACTGACCTCTTTAGAGAATCTCAGATCTTTGTCCCCAACCTCCAAGCTGCCATGCTGAGGCGATTCAAATCACAATGACACACCTGGTTTATGCTGAATAGATCTGGGCTCCCTCAAAAGGGGATGAACTGGCCCTGGGAAACGTCTATGAAAGCATGGAACCATAATGCTTCAGAAAGCAAAGTACCTTCATGATCTTGGTGAAATTCCCAACAATCACAGGAAACTCTAATGCAATGACCAACTCCTTCAGCAGCAGAAGAGGAATTGAGGGTAGAGGGGGCACTGCCGCATGGGAGCACGTGTCCTTGGGTGGGAACAGACTTGGCTCCAGTGCGCAGTGCCCCCTGAAGGCCTTTAACTGTAAAAACATACCAAATGACAGGCCTGCGTGTGTGCAGTCTCCATGTGTGCCTGTGCAGAAGATTGATGATGAAACAAAAATTTGTACAACGGAGTACTCCTGTCATTTTCAGAAGGAATGAACTCCCATAAAACCCATCACCATGAAGAAAGCTGAATTTTAGAGTGGTGAGGAAATAAAGACAAGGACTCCACACATCTTGGCCAGAATCTTCCTCAACATTTTCTTTATGTATCAGGTTAGAGCTACATGATATTTTTAGTTTCC
This sequence comes from Lepidodactylus listeri, assembly GCA_029233225.1. Lineage (NCBI taxonomy): Eukaryota > Metazoa > Chordata > Lepidosauria > Squamata > Gekkonidae > Lepidodactylus > Lepidodactylus listeri. The sequence continues at coordinate 46,979,324 of JARCFY010000012.1, forward strand.
CCCCTCAACTTTAATAGAATGTAGCCACAAGAGCTGTGATTAAAAAGTTTGACCATCTTTGTTTCCATAGTTATGTGGGCAGCTGATTATCCCAAAGCAATGTTTAGTCATCCAAATCCTTTTGCATTACTAAAGGCATCCTGTTAAGAGTTTTGAGGATTCCCATTTCCATTACCCCCTCCCAAAAAATCTTACAAATTCAGAATCAAGTTCAAACAGTGTGACAAAGAAAAAGCCGAAGAATGCAACAATGATGGAGCAGCTATGAAAATTATCATTAGCACAGTAGGAATTTTTAAAATGGCTTCCTTTGGTCTTTTCAACTGATCCTTCTAAAGTAAAATTGTAATATGAATCCCAGCTGCAGCTTGGCATCAGCCTTGACTGTGAAAATTATAAGCAGACTGTTTTGATCACATGCAAGTACACTATGCAAAAAATTGTGGTCCTCCAACAGAAGTGATGCTACTGGCAAGGCCCCTAGTTACCAACACACTGCACACACCTACTGGGAAATATCCAGTAACCGTATTGTATTTTGATCTTCAAGAGTCTGAAATGCTTCCATCAGTGCTGCTGCCTGCAACTTCATAGGTATTGCATGCTCACAACCAGGGCTTTTTTTTACAAAAAGGAACTCATTTTTACAGCAGGAACTCATTAGCATAACAGGCCACACCCAACAGCAGAAACTTTTTGGCATATTAGGCCACACCCCTAACAGGACAACTTCCTCCCAGGACTGGCTTCCCCAGGTGCCCCACGGCATGGGGAACCCGAGGGAAGGAAGGCAGTTTCTGCATCGGCTTCCCCAGGCACCCCGCAGCTGGGGAACCCAAGGAGGAAAGGCAGTTTAAACGGCCCTCCCTCCCTGGATCGGCTTGGCTTGCAAGGCGCCTGGGGAACTCGGGGGGGGGGAGGCTGTAGGCGTGGCCAACTCAGAAGCCAGCCAGAACTCCGTTCCTGTGCGTTCCTGCCCAAAAATAGCCCTGGTGCTCAACTCAGATTCAAAGACCATCTTCAGAAACCCCAAGCAAGCAATCAGAATTAGTAATTTTACCAAAACAGAACAACAGCAGCATTGCAATACCTGTTCAGCAAAAAACTGGAAGCCCTTATCTTCACGGATGTTTTCATATGTTTCTCCGAGCACAGGATTAAATGGCTTACTTCCAGCTCTATAGTAAGTGGATGCGTAGGCAGAGGCAGCAAAAGCAGCCACATAAACCTAAAAACAGAATGCACAGAATACTGATCATTAATAAAAGGGCAAGTGTATAAGGTCCTTGCTGCATTGGATAAGCGCTTCTTTTATAGAAGAAAGGCCCTTCTCTGAAGTCAGACGCATTACTCTCTACCTAAAAAAAAATTCTGATTTAAATCTAATTGTATCTATGCTTCCTACAAGCTGGAGTATTATACTCTTGAGCACTGGAACATGACTCATTGTTTACAGCTACTTTATTAAAATGTTTAGAGGTTCACAATCCTAAAAGCAGCAAGGTGAACTTTTAAAAAGAAAAAAAAAGAACAAAAGAAAAAGGAAGAAAAGAAAGACTCACATTCATTTTAAAAGTTTAGGATAAGGCAGAAGGGAATTTGCAGAGCAACATTTATGAGCCACGATCTAGCATGTAGCTCTGCACTCCTAAAACAGGCTCTTTTACTGCCAGTATAAAGTGCTGAGCACACCATCTATTTACTACTTAACGGAATTCAGTTTATGAAAACTGGTAACAGGAATTACTGTGGTAAAAGACTTTGCTCCAGCTTCAGGATACTGCGCACACTAGGCTTATATTCATGTATACAAGGGGCCCCCAATTGGTGTTGTTTACCTTGACTTTCAGAAAGCTTTTGATAAAGTTCTTAGAACGATAAAAGGGTTGGAACACTTTCCCTATGAAGGAAGGTTAAAGCACTTGGGGCTCTTTAGCTTGGAGAAACGATGGCTGAGGGGTGACATGACTGAGGTTTACAAGAGTATGCATGCGACAGAGCAGGTCGAGAAAGAAGTACTTTTCTCCCTTTCTCACAATACAAGAACTCGTGGGCATTCAATGAAATTGCTGAGAAGTCGGGTTAGAATGGATAAAAGGAAGTATTTCTTCACCCAAAGAGTGATTAACACATGGAATTCACTGCCACAGGTGGTAGTGGTGGCTTCAAAAGGGAACTGGATAAACGTATGGAACAGAGGTCCATCAGTGGCTATTAGCCACAAGGTACAGATAGGAACTCTCGGACTGGGGCAAGAGATGCTCTGTATTCTTGGTGCTTGGGGAGGGCAACAATGGGAGGGCTTCTAGTGTCCTGGCCCCACTGGTAGACCTCCTGATGGCACCTGGTATTTTTGGCCACTGTGTGTCATAGTGTTGGACTGGATGGCCTGATCCAACAGTGGCTTCTCCTATGTTTTCTTGTTCTTATATACCCAGCTGCATGAGGACCTATGTGCAAGTGGGTGCTATACATGAAGAACTGCTACTGATCCATCTGTTGGGAACACATGTGTGTGAGAATGTGAACATTTGACTGTTCTCCCGCCTCATTCCCTGCCAGGCAACAGCTTTGAGAAGGTTCCGCACATGCAGTCTCTGCCTTAGGAACTCTGTACACACTGCTTTGGGTTAGGGTAGCAAAACTGGAGGCAACACTGGCTTGTTTCAAGTACTGGTCCAAAGACATTTAATTATTAGAACAAATTGGATATTTGAAATCGAAATGGGCCTTGCCTAATCATAAGTTGTGGTCTGGGCTGTACATGAACTACCCAGTTTTGCATCTATGCAAAGGGACACACATCCACTCTTTCCCTTTCTACCGCTCAGCTGGTCTTCCAAATACAGCAAGGGAAGAAATTCTGCTATTCAAGATTTTCCCCCTCTATAAAATGCCCTGAGGTGATGCACCATCTCTCACATCTTTATGGCATATACGGTAGAGAAAAGAATCAGTGTCTGACTGAAACAGTGGAAGGGGTTTTTTTCCTCGTACCATCCTTTCAAACAGGTTATGCGTCCGTGCTGCCTTATCCAGTAGCTCACTGTATTCCAGCTCTTCGCAGAGTCGCTGCAGAGTATTCAGCGGCTCATTCAACTCAACAGGCATTGCCACTTTGGAGAGGTCTTTTCCAATGTTGTTCCGCAGAATGTTCCAAAGGCTGATATTACTTGTGTTAGGGCATGGAGCTGGGAGACACGTCCTCCGCTGGGAATGGTATTCCATGCTACCATCAGGAACACAGTCTGGAAGATAGATGGTGGGACTTAGTTTGTCAACTCATGGACTTTCATAGCTACCTACCTCTTTACTTTTAAAATATAATTTTTATATGTTATTTGTTGCTTTGTATCAACATTTCCTCTAAAGGGCTAGAGTCTGCATCTTTACAACAGCCCTGTGAGGCAGGTTAGGCTGAGGAGGACCTCCCGTTCCCATATCACTCTGTATTCAACTTCAGGCCTTCTTTCACACACACACACACACACACACACACACACAGAGCTGGTCAAAGAGGCTAAAGCCTTCTTGTTGGGTTCCCATGGAATGCCCTCCTTCCATACACCTGCCACCTTTGTTGGATATCTTTGTTGGGCTATCAGAACATCCTTTTAGTTAACTGGGTGGTGTTTGCTCCTAGTTGGTTATCACTACATATGGCTTTGTATTTTTAAATGCCTACTGTGGGATGGATTGTCTCCCATTTGACTTTAGCTGCAGTTTAGAATCATGTTACAGAATTGCTGGTTTGGTATATGGGACTTTGATATATAAACCACCTCTGAACATCTCTTGCCTTGAAAACCCTACAGGGTCACTGTAAGTCCGGTGCAACTTGACAGCACTTTACACCACCAATGTGTGGAAATGGGCAGTTGAAGCTTTCCCCCATTGTCTCTATTAAAGGGACAGGGCAGTCGTCATCGTCCCCCCTCCACGAGACGGTAGGTAACTCATTACAGAATACAATATAAACAGTATAATACATTCAACCAAGAAAAGAAAAACCCATGTAACATGTACTACAAATAATGCAACCAAAAGCCCCTGGATTTCATATCATTTTATCTGTCATACACTTTTAGTGAAGAGGCAAGAACATAGGGAATAAATGAATAAAGTAAGTCATTAATGATTTACACCCACATGCACAAATCTGAACCCAGGGCTTCCTGCTTCCAAACCCAACCATTTTGTCACTGCACCTGTGACAAGAATGAATTAGCCCGCACTTGATACCAGAATTTAATTTTCCTGCTGTTGAAGGGGGAGGGGAATAATCTGTGTATTAAATTTAAAATCAGATTTCACACTCCAGGCACTGGAATGCACAGTGTGGGATCACAAACAATCAAGGACATAGCACTGATCATAATTCTAACACAACGGAGAAGAGTCCCAGAGGAGCCATGTACAGAATGTTTATAAAAAAATAAAGAAAATGAGCCATGTTTTTCTCGCAATGCTTGTTTTCCAGGGGGCTATTTTTGATAGCTCTGGGCCATTCCCTCTTGGTTTTGCCGCTTTCACACGTAAAACACAGCACATCCAGTGGAAGCAAGAGGAGGGGTCTCTTCAACAGAAGTACAACCTGAAGAGAAGACATTCGAACTGTAATAAAATGGAGGAGTGATGCATACTATTGTAATAAGGTACTTAAGGGACAATCCACCTTCACATGGGTGCATGTATGCATATCTGTGTGTGTGGGAGGAGCACAGCGTTCAACAGAACTCAATCTTCTTTCCTTCCTGTTGGGCATGGGCGATATTCAAGTTCTGAGTGGGGAAGGGGGAAGAGAAGAAACATGATTCTGTTCAGTCTTAGGCTTTTCCCTCCACACACAGGTAGTGTTGCCTGCACAGGAAGGGGACAGTGCAGAAGAGGAATGGATGGACTTTACACACAACATAATTTTAAAAAGGAAATGGACCCCTCCATCTCACTCGATTCCTTTTTCATTATCAATTTCTGATTAAGTAAAAAAAAAAAAATCAGCACAGAGTGAAAAAGTCTCCTACCAAGAGTTTGCCTTTCATTTTCTATGTCATTACTTAGGTTGTCTTCAGAGATGTTATCGCTGACATCACTGGCGTATGAATCATCATCAGATACCTTCAGGAGGAAGGAGATACACTTTCATTCTGAGTAAAGTGGCAGAGGCAAATGGGAAGGAAACAATTCACATACATAATATACAGCAGCATTTGGGGAAACTCAAAAAGCTGATAAAAATAGGTTATGACAGTTGTAATGGATCTTGCAACAAGAGAATGCTGTTGGAGCATCTGGCCTGGACTCTAGATGAGCTGAGTGCAAAAGAAGCTGATATAAACCTCTGCCATATTTTTTTTTAAAAATCTTACAGCATTTCTTTGTCTAATACAGAGCAGATTTTTATTTTAGAACATACATTGTGGTTAAGGATTTTATTTTTATTTTTAAAATCTGGGAACATCTACATGTAAGCAGCCCTTCCGGTTACTTCCTCCTGGCCTTTTGCTTCTCAAAAATCCTTTAAACAAGCAGCAATAAGCCTGTGCTTTGAAGGGGAGAATAACATGCTGCTTGTGGCACTGAGATGGCAATTAGTGTGCAAAGGCAGGAAAAGGTCAAGACACTTTGAAACGAGCAACATGAGTCTGATGTTCCCATACTACCACCCCAGACCTCGTTTTCTGAAGAGCTGGCAGACAGCAGGACTTCCTGTGCATCAAAAAACTCGGTAAGGGAATCCGTTATAGACAGCCTACTTTCGTTGGAGAGCTGATGAACCAGACCCCTGGTTTCTTCCTCTGAATCTTCCTGAAAAGAGAGAGGTGGAGAAGGGTGTTGAGGGAAAGCATAAAGCAGACACAGGATACAAAAACAGCTTTTAAGAAACACTGTTTAAATGATCAGGAAGAGGCCAGCCATCCCCTGAGGGGCTGCTCCAGTTAATCTATTGCAAAGGATTTCATCTCCTTGGTTAAATAAATGCACCTGCTACTTGAAATATCTGCCAGAGTTTTAGCCATGGCTGCCACATTTCTTTTAGTGCATATGACTCCACAAGTACAAAGGCAAGGAATGGAATATGTACTGTTATAGTAAGCCGCAGTGAAAAAATATGGGACCACTGAGAAGGGAAGAATCATAGCCTCTGGCATGGAGAATCCAAAGAGAAAAGACAGGGCAGTGTCACAGTGAGTAGAGATTTCAAAGACGGTTGGAGATAAATTACAGATAAACACCAATAATACAAGTGTGTAGCTGGTGGCATGCAGTTTAGAAGGCCATAAACAGCAGAACACAAAAGAATTACTCAGCAGATCAAAGCAAGCTTTGTGTGTGTTGTACAGTCTGTTTCACTCATCTAGGGTTGCCAACTGTGGCTTGGGAAATTCCTGGAGATTTGAGAACAGTCGGTGTTTACAGAGGGCAGAGCCTGGGGAAGGGAAATGAACTCAGGAAGAATGTGATGCCATTCTAGGACTTCTATTTCAAGCTATACAGTATTCCATGGAGTCTGTCCCCCCCCCCCCCCCCCCAGCTGCCATTTTCATCAGGAAAACTGATCTCTGTGGTCCAGTTGTAATTCTGGGATTACATCTTGGGGTTGGTAACTGCCTCACTGATGGCCTGGTATACACGTGCAAGAGAAGTAGTAGAATATCAAGATGGTTGGAATGGATTGTTACCCTCCAGATGATGGATTTCTAGTCTGATTGGTTCTTCACATAAAAAACTACATGCAATTAGATAGACAGTGCTACTTCAAACTGAGACTACATTTCTCAACACCTCCTTGTATTAAGAAAAACCTCTGCAAGGGGAAATGTAACGCAGCTAACAGATAACGGGGACACAAGCTCTTTCACTAATGTGCTACCTTTTATTTGCAGGGAGTTTTTTCACATGCGAAGATTAAAAAAAAAAAAAAACTACCTTCCACCCACAGTGGATCAGTCCGTGTCTCCAGTTTAGGATTCTATCAAACTCCTTCTACTGTACATGTACAACCTAAGAGAAATCTGCTAGATTATGGGACTCATTAGCAACTTCTTAGAGAAAACAAGGCATTGAAGTACATCTAACTGTGAACGAGGCTGGGTTGCTAGCTTGGTTTTATGCAAGAAAACTAAAATGGGCACACAAACAGACCTTTGGGCATGTTTGACAGCTCTTCCTTTTTCTTCAATGGTTTTCCAGAAAAGATTCCTTAGATGGTGCCAATGAAAACCAGCCAGTGACTATATATGGTGGAAGACCACATTTCACACATACAGGTTGGCAGCCTGGTGCCTGTAAATCTTGGGACCTTTTGGAGGGCAAAGTCTAGGGAGAGGGGAGCATGAGAGATACTGTGATATCACTTCCAGGTGATCATCCAGAAGTGCTATCATGGTAATGATATCAGGAAGAGGCCAGCCATCTATTAACACCCCATGGTGTTCTGAGAATCTACCCGATCTCTATGGTAAGGACCACAGAGACTACTACAGGGTCCCCCAACCTTTTTGAGCCTGTGGGCACCTTCGGAATTCGCACACAGCATGCTAGGAGCAACCACAAAATGGCTAGCACAAAATGGCTGCCACAGGAGGCAGAGCCAGCTACAAAATGATTGCCACCGCATAACTTCACTTATACAGTGAAGATCTTTGTGCTGTGGTGGCAGCTGTTGCCAACATTTTAAAAAATCTGCATAGCCAATGAAATTTCCAATAGCCAATCAGAAGCCTTGCTTGGCAAAAGGCCCACCTGGTCCCGCCCACTTTCTAAAAATACTTGCTGGGCACCATGCTGGGGATCCCTGTATTAGAGGATAGTCCCAGTGCGTTGTGGATGCTGTGACTCCCCCCTCCCCACACTGCTCGACCAATCGAGTGCAAGAGGTTGAAGATAGGAATTTGCTCCAGGCAGGCAAGTGGTAAACCTAACAGATAATCATGCAAATACATGGATAAGGCAAGAGGTTCAATTGCTACTAAACAAGCAGAAATTTATTATTTAACTACTTGGAATGTTTCGATGCTGCCTCTTTAGAGTGAGATGTCTTACAATTAAAATAATATAATAATACAAAACAGAAAGCTATTATACAGAAACAGCAAAAAGCTATCCATAAAACAGACCTAGGGCCAGAAGCAAGCCATTTTGAAAAGCTCATAAAATAAAGACACTAATTAAAAGCCTAGGTTTAAAAAGAGATGCCTTTTTGGTCTAATGCCTCAAAGAAAGGGTGTTTCAAAGCTGAGATGAAAAGTATTGGTCTCTAATCGCCATCTGCCTCCCCTTTATGGGGGGCAAAGAGATCTGGCTTTGAGAGGCAGATCTTAACTGGCAGGCTGGATAGTATGGGAGGTATACTGGCCACAAGCTATTTATGACCTTAAAAGGTAAGAAGCAGTCCTATGAATTGTGCACATAAGGAAGCATGCAAGAAAACTCCCCTTGTCAAGTACCTGATTCAGTTTCATTTTGCACAGATATTTGAGGGACAAAAATCCAGAAAATCCTGTTAATTTTTTCTTGATTAAAGGTTCTTAACATCACCAGAGGCATTTTTCAGAAAGCAAAAGCAGTGTTTCTCACTAACTCCGGTAAGATCACAAGTGGCTAATTTAAACTGACAACCCCTGGGTTATCCGCAAGCTCATCTGTAACGGTTTTTCTATTACAGCATTTTCCTTTTGACAGCTTTGCTGTTTTGTCTGTTAATTCGGTCACTTAACCATCAAGAGCTATTCAATGTGTCAGTGCATTGCAGTAAACATATTATTAAAATAAATTAAAATAAATCATTAAATGAATGGCACTCAGAACACTCATTCCTGTGAGGCTTGGCTCTGTCAGTTTGGTTGCTAAACTGATATTTCCCTAATCTTCAAATAATACTAGGATTATTAGATTTTGCACTGGCTCTGAACCAATACCAGCAGCACAATATGCCATCTTCATATAATGCAACTGGAATGGGGCAGGGAGGTCTGGCTACAAGAGGATATATAAAAGATTTTGCATTCCAGTGCTAGATAATGGGAATTTAGAGCCGTACAAAAATCTAAATAAGCTGCAAATTAGATGAGAGGTCCCCTAATGGTGCCACATTGCTTGGACAGAAGCTAGCCTTGCTGATAGTCATCTCTGGGTTTGTTTTGTTCTGTTTTGAATACTCCTTGCACTTGGCCTCTAAAACAAATGAAGTAATAAAACTTTTTATAAAGTTCATAAATGGCACAGGTATGCCAAGGGGCATATCAATGGCTCTATTCAACTGTCACCAAAACAAACAAACAGCTTGCAATGGAGCATGTCTGAGGACTTCCTCCTTTCAGAAGTCTTTGACTGAACTTCAAATTGTTCTGAAATCTGAATGCAGATGCTTTTACAACTGGGGTTGGTTTCTTTTCCACTAAAAAGGGATTTCTAAACCAGGGTTAAATTATGATTTAGAATCCCAGTTACTGAGCTCTGTCTAAACAACACAGGCATCATGGGAGTATTTCTGTTCGTACGTGAATATTTGTTCATTTATAAGGACTTACACATGCATTTCCCATGTTGAGTTGGTAGTAGCTTGCCACCTCAGAAATCCATCTCAACAATTCTATAATAGTTTCCTGTAATTTTTTGGCCAGTGACATTCTAAAGTCTGCATTATACTTCCAGGGAAGGAAACTTTCAATATTGGCTGGCCATAGAGTTGATTCCAAAACCATCTGAAAGAACAGGCACTATTTAGCCATCTGGGTCTATCTTCCTTTAGGAAGCCTGCAATAACTTATGGAACAAGAAAACTTTGGAGCACTGGGGAAAGGCTTTTTAAAAAATCCTTTACACCATGCATTGCAGATTAACATTTGCAGTGACCAACACTTATAGCAAGTTCTCTTTGTGGACATAGCTTCACCGGTGATTTCGGTTTGCTACAAGTGTTACATTAGATAAATAGATCTGAATCCTATGCAACAACTATATTTTTCACTGTGATTGGAAATGGAGGAGTGTGACACATTGACAGTTAGATCCTACATAAAACCCTGGCAACAGTACATTTTGACTGGATTTAAATTTTCATCCCCAAAATTTTCTAGGATAAGTCAGGGAATTGATTTTGTGGTGCTATTGACAAATTCATAGGGAAACAACAACTTCCTCTGATAGTAGATTGTATACATACATCGTTTATTCACAGCAAAACCCAGTGTAGTAGATTATTTTCTTCCATACAGATTACAGGGAAACTATGTGGCTCAGAGACAGATGCTCACAATAGTACTCAGCAAGACAGCAATCCAATTCATTCCAGTGGAAAAACTTTGTTCAACAACAAGCTGTAAGTACTCAAGGCCAAATAAAGAAGACAGCATTCTGAAATTTATGTTGAAGAATAATTCACAAATGATTTTCAACACCAATTACAGCTCTCCACGCAATAAAATCAATAGTTCCTAAATAAATCACTCCGAAAAGCTTAGGATTTGAAAGGGACAAATAGATTCTAATATATAGTGTCAGGATTATTCAGGGGCAGATTGAAATACATCCCAAGCAAGACTGGGCAAAGATTTCTCAGATTCTCTGAAAGTAACTGAGCACTGCCCTTTCAATACTTTTTTCCTTTGTACCTTGTGGCATAAACTGTACAAAGTAAGCCCTACTTTGAGAAGCTTTTTTCCCTTTAACTACCAAGAGAAAAAATTCCACTACTACTCCAAGGCCTCATCTTTCAGATCCAGGTAAATTCATGCCTACCATGTTAAGTCAGCTCTCTACCTCCAATGGAGTAGGAGGCCCCATAAGCTTTAAACAGAAGTCACATTGCAACAGAAAGGGTGCACCTGAGTTGCAGCAGGAACATTCCTTATTATTAGACTAACTTTGGATCTCTCCCGCTTTCAGAGTACAGTACAGCTCCCAGAGTTTGTGGAACAAAATGTTTTTACAAAATGTTTATCAGAGGATTAAAATCAGCCTGACGTTTCCCATTTGATTTCTCAATCAATCAACCTCTGTACCCAGAAGAAATTCTTGCACCATTTAGAGAGTAATATAGCACCAGCTTCCTTCATTTAAAAAAAATCCACGTCTATCTATAAATATATCTCCATTCATGTTACTTTGGCTGAGCTGTCTCAGTTGCTAGTCACAGAAACACATTCCAGAAATTCTGTTTTAAAAGATCCAAGCCTAGCAACTAACAGGGAAAGTTCAGTTCAAACAACAGTGTTATTTGTTGATCGCTTTTGTGAAATACACGTTTCAAACTAACATGCTGCAGCAACAGAGATTTTGCTTTGGAATCAGAGGGTTGGATCCGGCTCACGCTGGCTAGGCGGAATATAAATCTCAATAAATAAATAAATCACAATAAATCCAATGACTTCCTTCTGCTAAGTGAGGGGGTCTTCTTCTAACAGAACAAAGCACAGCTTCTGCCACCTGTACGAGGCTCCTCAGTTAGTGGGAGTTATTCGCATGTATACTAAGTGTGCATTAGCTACACCCAAGCCAAAAATATATGGCATTTTCGGCATCCCAAAGATAGCTGAGATTTTTTTGAAAATCGGGGGGGGGGGGGGGGATGTTTCTTTGGGCTTCCCCACTGCTCTTGTCAGTTTCAAACTAGTCTTGTCAGTTTCAAGAGGTTCCCCCCCCCCCTTCCTAGGTTCTTTTGTGTTCCCTTCCCATTTTCTTGCACAGAACTTGTAAAACCCCATCACAGCCTGGGTCCCCCTGGGTTATTGCTCCTGGTTCCCTGTTTGGAACCCCTGCAGACCTGCGAGCCCTTGAGGCTGGAAGCACAAAAGTAAAACAGACCTTATAAAATATATACAGGTTTATTAAATGATTAAAGGAATTCACTACACAGTACAATATCAACAGTTTAGTAACAAGAAAACAAAGAAGCTAACCTTTCTATCTAATATATTATATACCTGAGTATTAGATGGCAATTTTTTTTGCTGTATAAAATCCAAGCAGGAGCATAAAAGTGTACTATATGTAGCAGTCCATCAAGATGAAGCATAACATATCAAAGCATATTAGCATGGTGTTAGCATGATTCTCTCTGGCCTATACCCTTATTATAGTTTTCTACCCTATGGCAGCAGGTATTCACTCTGGTCCAATCAGGGATCTTTTTCTGAGGAACTTTCCAGAGGATGTTGGCAACTGTTCCTAATTCCCCTTTCATATCTCGTTACACAACTAAGCACAGGTTCTCATGATTAACCAATTACCATATTCTTGAGTTTGGCCTTGAAAGAGATAAGGATGGTAACTGCAGGGACACAAAGATCATAAATACCTGTGAGTTGGACTAGGCTTCTGATATTCATGCTAACCCATGAGGGGAATTTAGGGTACTTCACCTCACATACACACAGCCCTTGCTTGGATTTGTTATGACTCTGTGCTTTGATATCAGTCCTTTTAAGCTTGCAATACCAGTGGGCACTGGTTTCTGCTGGGCATTATGCACACTGTAACTGGTTATGGTGGGCTTGCAAACCCCCCCCCCCTTTGCTTGGATTTCTTGTGGCTCTATACTTTGAGATCAGTCATTTATGCTTGCATTGCTCTAGTGGTACTGGTTCTGCTGGGCATTCTGTACACTGCAACTGGTTGTGCTGGGCTTGAAAATTGCCCCCCACCCCCATTCGGTTTCCACTGCAGAGATTGTCTGGCTTGATTTTGGTTCTGTTTGGCTTGGCACATTGGCTTGTTGTTCCACTGGGGTTACTGAGCTCTGCAATGGTTGTGTTGAACTTGCTTTTTGTCACTGATTGCTACCTTCAGGCAAGCAGGCATAGCTTTTTGCCTGCAAGCAGCTTGCAGCCCCCCCCCCAAAATAATGGAGAACAGCTGGGGGCACCGTGTTCAGGGGCCCATAAAATTGGATCCCTTGGTCCAACTGACTTGAAATTTGATGGTTATTTAAAGGAAAGGCACCAGCAACTCCACTGCAATTTTGGTGCCTCTACCTCAGTTACCTGGAAACTTTTAAAAAACAACTGTACAGTTCCCCCAGCCATTACCCATAGAGAATAATGGACCCAAAAAATTAATCCCCCCCCCCCCCAAATCTGAATACCATGTCAATGTTTGGAATTCAGGAATATCTGAAATTCCAATATTTTTGGGGTCCAATATACCTGAACCTGGGGAAAATTTTTTTCACATTCCTAACATATAGTACCAGTCCACTGAGCAAAGCTGGAAGCCTTCCTCTGGCCTAAGAAGATTCTTCCCAATTTAAGTGCCTCTTCCGTTAAAGAAGACCCACTTAAGCTGCCAGAAGTCTGAGGACAGGATACATGCCAGGGAAACCAATCCACTGTTTACAAAGAAAGAGCAATTTGTGTCTCTTTACATTGGTGTTTTTCTGCAAAAGCTGTAATGCAGGGAATTAATTCATGAGCCAGTAGGACAGTGAGTGTACAGGTAGATTGGTAATACCAAACTAGAGTGACAGGGTGGTTTTGCTAGCCATGTAAACTACAGGAAAATGGAATGGCAGGAAGTCACTGGCTGGCATAATACAAGGAAAACATGTTCAACAATATCACTCTTTCCATGAGAAGCATTCTCAATTCACGCCACAGTATAGTATTCAAAGATGCTGCTGAAAGGACAGGACAAGATGCAGCTAAGCAGGTGTAGGAGCAGAGCAGAAGGGTGATGCAATAAACAGCTTTGCAGAAAGACAGGAAATCTATACCCACCTTTGCCAAATCTGGGCTGGATTTTGCATTAGCTGCTGAATCAAGGAGCATAGACTCGGCATGTATTCTGCGCAACCGGTCTTTAAGATCTGTGTTTTGTGCTATGGCCTGAAATATTTAAGACAAAAGAAAGTACATTTGGGCTATATGGTGCCTTAGCTAATCCTGCAAAAATGAGGAACAGAGCTCTGTCAAAAATAATTTGACATTTGTGCTTCTATTGGTCTTTCTGCATGTTGAATAATTCAAAATTGCACTTTCTATTTGGATTCAAGGAAGAGGTGGATTTAGATGACCAAGACTGGCTTAAAAGTGTACTGAACAGCAGCTGTTAGAGAGTACAAGCAGATGGTTAGTTAACAAAGGGATTCACCACTTAAGAGGCTACAGGTGATTCTCTTCCCATTTGATTATGGGTTCCAATAACTCTCTCAAGAAGTGCTCGGAATGCAGAAAAACTAGATGTAGCAATGAGATGAGACAAGGCCTTCTCGGTAGTACATAGATACGATTACATGCGCGGTAGCATTTTCTGTACTTTTCTGCAACTAATAATATTGAATCAGCCATTGTTATATCCACCTCCTGACATCTCATACAGATCTTTAGTTTCCTCAAGCAGAATTATTATTGCTTTTTAGTGTGACTAATCACTTTTAAATTTACATTTCTTAATATTCTGAAGAATGCATCATTAGAAATTGACAAGAAATTGGTGCAAATGGGTCTTTTTGCAGACAATACGGCTAAACACTCCCACTGGGGCTGTGGTAAGGGGAATACCAGTAACAGTTTTCTACATGGAAATGTCACCATGACCTTACTCCTCCCACTTTCAAGTTAGGTCAGCCGAAAGAGATTGGGTATCTTGCATAAGCTAGCTCATCTTGTATTTGAGAGATCTAAGAGTTGAATGATGCAGAGCCAATCCATTATAACAGTAAGAAAGGCACATCAGACACAGTAATAAAAACCAGCATTAGACAGTATGAGTAATCAGGGCAAGATCAAACAAGTCTCTTCAGCAAGTGGGAGTAAAACTCGCAAAGAGAATATGATTTTTAGAGCAAGTATGACCAATCACTTGGGAATTTACTTTCCTAGCAGTTAAAACAACTAATAATATGATTTACTAAGAGGGACACTGCTTTGAGACAGCTCTGTGTTCATGGCCATGAGAAAAGCTAGGTTTAAATGTATTAAAGCAAGAGTTTTCTGTATTTGTATTTAAACATACCACAGTGTGGTTATGTACAGAAACTAAAACAGAAGCACATTTCTGAAAAGGTGACTCAGATGTGAAATATTCTGAAGTGCACTCACCATTTCCTGAGTTATACACCATAGCTTTACAGATTTACAGAATAATTTCTGCAAACATAGTAAAGGTCTTCAGAACTAGGATGAAAATAACTCCAGTTGAAATCAAAAGCAGTTTAAAATATTTGATTGCTGTTAAGTCTACACTCCCAAGAGCTAAATACATCTACCATTGCCTTCCTGCCAAAATTAGAAGTGGCAGAAACTAGCTAATTAATCCATGTGCCCAGATCTTTGGAGTCATTTCTCCTTGCAACCCCACACACTGACAGGAAACTAAATGAAAGGGCACAAACAACTTTTGGGACTTAGCTGGATCTTTAAAATCACTGGGCTCTACCGCTGGCTGCCCTAAATGAAGCCTTATCTGGATTGATTTCTATCTGGCTGCAGACTAAAGTTAGCATAGAATCGTCCCCATCCCTCAGTGATGAAAAGCTGGGGAACAGACTGATAGAAGGGTCATGAGAAGCACCATTCTTCCTTGCTACCACGTGGCTCTTCACTTGTCCAGCCCCCGAGAAGATGGGCACAGATAAAAGTTCTTTTCCAAGATATAAAGTCTATTTGCAGCATCCCACTTCCTATTTTCTTCCTGTGATTAGTTATCCCCCCTGTCCCCCAATTTACTATATATCTATGGCACTCAGTTTTCCATTTGCTATTTCTAGATTTTCTGGAGATATTTCACCAATCCAGCAAATCACTTGGAAGGAAACTTGACAGGAACAGCTCTAAAAGAGGCTGTCAGTTGTAAGTGGTTAGCTGCAAGGTTCCATGCTACCAGGTGAGTTGGCAATACCAGAGTCTGATTTGTACATGTAGCCAAGAGCTCTAATAAGCCACCGAATCCTGCGACTGTGAGATCAATTTCATTCCATGTTTGAATTTCTTGTGTCTGTTTCAGTCTCTTGGATGTTCTCTGCTCTTAAACGGCAACAGCAGAATCTCTTTGCTGATGGCAGAGCTTCTTTTTGTTATGACATGGAACAACATGTTCCATCTTTTGTCATTTTTAAATTAACAAAATACAATTTCACCGATCAATAATGATCAAGGAGAAGCAGAGAGAAACAAAATGATGTTTCTAAGCTTAGGTTTGTAATAACCCCAAAGAAGGCACAAGCATTAAATCAAACCAAGACATGATGAAAGCAAAGGCAGTAGCCCAAGCTTTCCTTCAAAGTCTCTGCCTATGGCATCACATTCTTAAATCAATACCACAAAAATTTAAAAATCTATACTGGTGGCTTAGAACCAGGGACTTCAATCATACATCTGGTGTCAGTCTAACTGCCTGACCAAAATGAATCCTTTGGGAGAAAGAATGAAATACATCTAATATTTTTTATTAGAAAAGATCGGATGACCACACAGAGGAGAGAGAATCTACTGGAATACAGCCAGAGGTCTACTTTCAGAATATCATTCCAATCCTAACAGAATTTGGCAGGGTCATTTGCTTACACAATTTCTTTGCCAACAGTTCCTCATTTCCTGGAGATGCTTAGCTATGATCAATATTTCTTCCCAGAACACACTGGCCAAGATATTAGCCTCATTTTAGGCAGTGGCTATCAGATACAGTATTTATTTGTGTGAACAAGCAACATCCAATATTTTGATTGATTTTTAAAATTTGACCCTGCTTCCCCCCCCCCCCCCCCGCAATGGGGACCCAAAGCAACTAACAAAATTCTCCTCTCCTGCATTTTACCCTCACAACAACCCTATGAGATAGATTAGGCTGACAGTGTGTGACTGGCCCAAGGTCTTCCAGTGAGCTTCTATGGTACAAGTGGGGATTTGAACCCAGTTCTCCCAGATAATAGTCCAACAGTCTTAACCACTACCCAACAATGGCTCAACAGATTCGCAGCAATCCTAAGCAAAGCTGTAGGAATTTGATATACATGCAGGATGCTTTAGACTGATCCTGCACTGAGCAAGAGGTTGGACTAGATAACCCGTATGGCCCCTTCCAATTCTATAATTCTATGACTGTCACAAAAAACCCAACTATTCAACATAAAGCTCAATTATCCAAGAATTTCAGCCTTCATTAGGAACACAATACCTTACCCAAAACCTAGCAAATATACCTTGAAACATACCTTTACTTTACTTTATTTACAGTCCATGACCAGAATACAAAGTAAGAAAAAAAATGACCATAACCTGATAAAACATAAAAATTAAGGTATACAAATATAAAAGTATATAAAAATAAATTAAAACTAGTGCTAATACAAATACAGCCATTTCTAACCTAACTACATAAAAATATAGATATAGAATACAATCAGCTACTATCTTCCACATTAAATTGGGAAATATATATAGAATTCAGTTTAATCACTTGGGAACAGAATTTAGCAACTTTCCTGGTGATCTCTATACTGACATCAGAGAGAAGTACATTAATGATCCCAGAGTCGGAGGTGTCAGGGCAGATCTCAAGTAACAGGGAGATAAGAGCAGTATGAAACTCACTGTAGAAGGAACAGTGAAGAAAGACATGCACCATTGACACTATCTCACCACTCTTACAAGGCCAAAATTTCTCAGTCCGGGCAATTTTGTTATATCTGCCTTCAATAACTGAAGAAGGCAAAGCTGAGAATCTAGCAAGGGTGAAAGCTCTTCTTTGATTAACATTTTACCTCAAAACATATTTACTGTGATGCAGAATTTGGATTCTCTGGTTGAAGAATCTTGGTATTTGTTTAAGAAAGAACCCCCAGTGGTTCTTATCATGAGGCCCCCTCTACTCTCATATTGCTAGTGAAAGAGCCTATAAAAAGTTTCATTTAAAAAGTTACTACATGGAAATATTACTATAAACAGGCAAAAAACAAAAAAAGCTAGAGCAATAGTCAACATTTAATAAATAGATGCCCCCCCCCCACTTCACTAACAACTATGCAAGTTATTGCTTGTGTGCCCTTTGGATGAATTGCAGAGGAGGGCTTGGGCTCCTACAAAGTGTTTTACTTTCCTCCATCAGAGGTCAGTTTTCTTACACCGATTGCCAAACAAATAAATGAGGGAAAGCAGAAAATGGCTTTAAGTATTGTATTCTAGGTCCTGAGGAATGGAAGGTCATTCTGCTTTTCCTGATCTCTGGCAAAGAATTTCTAAGTAAGTGGCACTATATTTTATGCAGCAGACCCAATTTCTGTATGTGCACCACTGTTAATAAGAGTATTACATACATTTAATTTTAATTTTATTTATTTAAATATTTTTATATATCTTTATTTTAAAAAACAAGATAGTGATATATGATACAAAAGGAAAGCTGGGTTATAAAACAAATTATATATATCAAAGGTTGTTGTATATTATGGGGTATATAAAACAGAAAATATTTCTCCCCAACATCCCCTTCATTATAATTTTAAAGATATTTCAGGCATTTTGAATTCCAGATTTTCTAACTAATCTATTTTACAGCTATATTACTAATTTCATCATTGCTACATATTTTGTGTTAAATATCTCACCATTTCTACTTGCTAATTATAGCTTTGATATACCAAAATTTAAAGGAAAATCTATCTCACAGTAAAAAATAAATGGTATTTTTGTTCAAAATTCAATTACTTATATTTTCATATTCAAAGTAGCCTTTTACATAAGGCACACAACCAGCTGAACAAGTATAATGTTGATAAAGACTGCACATGTGCACAATGCATTCAGAAATAATTAAACCACACTCTTTGTGACGCATGTGCAACATATCCATGCATACACTGTATTATGAGGCTCCAAGTTAATATGCTCCATAGGAGTGCAAAAGGTGCTGTCAGAGTTTGCTTCTACAGAGGATGTCTGAGATCATTCAAGCTGAGAAGGGTAGACAGGCTGACTGTTAGCAGCCATTGGCCTCCCTTGCAGGTGTGAATTCCATAGGTTAATTAAGCACTGTGGGGTAAATAATGCTGGGAACATTGCTTTTCCCTTGTGTTGTTGATTATGCTATTGCTGGCTGATCTAGGATTGTAATAATTTTATGGAAGTCAAGTTTTTCTTCTGAACTCAGAGAGATTGGGGGTGGGGAGGGAAGAAGAGGAGAAATGGCTTTATAGTCAGTGTTGGGGCCAAGATCCCACCTCCACCTCCTACCTAAGTCACACCTCTGTACAGTCCAGCATTCTCTTTCCAGCTGTGCTCAGTTAAATGCCTCGGGGAAACTTATGAGCAGGACATGAAGGTGACTACCCAGCACTGTTGTTTGCTCCAAGATGTATAGGGCTTCTGAACATGGAGATTCAGTTTAGCTCTATAGGTTAATGGGTGGCTTTCCATAAGAACAGCTGGGATACAGCTGAGAAGAGAGGTGGTGAACTTAGCAGGCTTCCGCCACCCTGACTTTTCAAAGGCCAGGCCTCTTTGCATCAAGCCAGTTGAAGAACAAATGCTGCTAGCCTGCTGAGACACAGCAGAACTGAAAGGGGAAAAAGAAGTATTTCCAACAGTTTCATAAGATATGCCAAAATAGCTCAGCTTTCCATCTAAGTACTGGCTGAACAATATTTTAAAGCTGTTAAAAGCAATCAAAGCAGCATTTTTGAAGAACAAAAAGTACAGTGATTTTGAGCTCTTGGAGTAGAACTGATATCAAATTGATAGGATACAGCAATTGACCTACCATGAAACAGAGTACTGCCCTTTAAAGCTATTTTATAGCTTAATTTTATAGAATTTATTTTGAGTATATCAAGTATATCAATCATCTCACACATAAGAATTTTACTGCTAGTCCACTGACTGTAATGGTCCCTAATGGAAAACTTTTGTGAATCCCAAATATTTACCAAATCTGAACACCATACCAGTATTGGGATTCGAGAATATTAGGAAACACTGATATTTTTCAGGTTCAGTATACCCAAACCTGAAAAATACTGGGGTTTTTTTTACACACCCCTCGTAACTGCTGACTAATTTTTCATGCCTCAATTTACTGTGTTGCTAGAACACTGGTGCTGTGATTCTCCATTGTGAAGTTATTTTAATTGTCCATTATTTTAGTCTATTTGTACTGTTGTTGATCTATGTTTGAAAACAGCTTTGCAGGCTATGTATGTCCAGAGAAGAGGGAAATAGATTTCATAAATAAGAAACTTTAAAAAAACCACAAGTGTAAGCAGGGGCCACCAAAAATGTTGCTAGTGTCTGTTGGGCAACAATAATACATTCATGATTGAAATATTCATTAGAGGCATTTCAGTCTATTCACCTACATACACAGAGGCTTATACAGACAGGAGTACTGAGTTATTTCCCAGTGCCTCCCATTAAGTTTCACAGGACAAAATAAATGGACTGCAGTGAGAGACATAATGAAGACTAGGGGTGGGTCGGAATCACAGAGGTGGCTCAAGGCATGGGTCAATCCTCTTTCTAAATATCCCTATAAGATGTGCCCCTTTACTTTCTCTTATATAACTGAATGGCCACCATTCAAAACTTTAGGAAAATAAGCAATTGCCCACACATCAATACAGATGATATGCTAGAGGTACAACGCATATCTTAGGCAAGCAAGCAACACCCTCTTGCTGTTGTCCATTATAATGACTGATGTTTGGCTATTGAACCAAATGCACGTATCAAGATTTGAGAGCACAACAACTTTGATTATATATGCATGTCACCATTCTTATGCCCTCATTTTCATGTGCTTTGTGCCAAAAGTAAAGTTAATGTGCAACTCATAGGACTATCAACATGGGTAACTTACAGATGATAAGGCATTCTTCAGTCCAACTATCTGAGCAGACGGAGACGAAGCTGAATCATGTTCAAACAGCTGCTTCAGTTTCTCTCTCTCCGTTGATATCGTACTAAAAGCTGACTTTAAGGTAAAGTACACTACAAAAAAACATAGCAAAAGTTGTCTAGGTTACAGAAAGGCCACTGTCTACCGACCAAGACATAGCACTACAGTGCACTGTTCACAGAACACTCCGCATCTCATGCAGTTGAACTCTTAGAGGTTTAATTAAATGGGTAAGCAATGCACATGACTAAACTACTGATCTCTCCCAAATAAATACAGTCCTAAATTAAGTCAGCCTGTGAAATGTGCAATAAAGCCAACAAGCAGCATACATTATTTCATAAAGTGTGCAACATAACTATAGCCAGGAAAGAATATTAGCTCACAACCAGATAGGTGAAATAGTGTTTTATTTAACTACATTGGCATCCTGGAAGTCAGGATGGTGTTCATGAGGTGATCCAATTTTATCTTTTGTGGGTTGGGCTAGCTAGGCAGTGATACTGACTTGCTCAGTGTCAACCACTGGGAACCACAGTGGACCGGAAATCTGAACCGGGTCCCCCTAGCCCAACGCTATCCAATGCACCACAAGGCCTTTTGATGACTTGCAATGGTGAACATACAATCTGAGATGAGTTTCAAAATCATTTCAGCGCATTAAAAGACTTTCAATGCATTTCTTCCCTCAACAACCAAGTACAATTCAATAGCAAGTAATGACAGCAAAACTGCCTGTTAGCCTAATTATATTCATTCCATGGACAGCTTTGAAGAAAAATACCATGATATAGCTATGGAACATCAGGAAACAAAGCAACTGCAGCTAATGGAGGATTGGAATGACCTAAGTTCCCATTCGCTTAATGATAATCTCATCATATGGCACTTCCTTCCACAGAGGGCTACTTCTTCGAGTCACCATAGAATGAAAGCTTCCAACAGCCAGCTGCAATTGCCATGTGAATATGATCATCTCATTCCCTTTTAAGATAGCCGACAAACACCCAGAATCAGTATGGAATGATTCATACAAGCAACTCTGAACAGAAGACTTGGGTTGAACACTTTTATCTCCATATGTAGAACGAAACAGTCATTTTGTTTATGAGATGCAACTTGTATCAGTGCTCTTCACTACCAAGAACTGTCATGTGAATCAAGCCTTAAAAACCAGCAAGCAAGGTTAATCATACAGAGCAACACGCTGATTCAAAGGAATTTTGCTTTATTTGAGTTGAAAGTGAAAATCACAGAATATTTCCTGTGTTTAGCAGAATGCTTTTAGAAATATTTCCTGTAGCAGCATCTGTGTTTTCTTTCCACTGCAACCAGAGCCCTGATAAAAATGAATATATACATTCACTGAAGCAAAGTTTAACTATAGATTTATTTAGCTTTTCTTAAGGCTAACAAGTGCCAGCTTGTGCTGGCCTGCTAACTCCATAAAATGAATTTTCTAGTCTGCATTCACTAAAAATAGGTTAGTACCATAGCAACCCCCTTACATCACAAATGCCAACTTTGAAATCTAGCCAGCTACTTGGAGCATGTGTATGCATAAGCCAGATGTGATGTACAGCTGCATTTTAGATACTGGTTTTAACAAATATTTTTCAGGTTAGCAGAGCCCAGAGATTTTGGTCCAACTGGATTGGCTTATCACAAAAATTAATACACATTACTAATAAACATTCAAAGAGCTACCACGATATATCATGAATAGGCAGTATTTAATAATTACTGTATCATTCTTTTCTAGATGACACGCTTAACATGTCTGCAGACATTGTGATAAGACCACAAAAGTAAGAAAGGATTATCTGGTGTGTAGTTAAAGCTTTTTTAAAAGTTCAGCGCTCAAATCAGTTGCATACTTTGAGCATTTTAACATACTGGAGACAACAGGAGAGACAGAGGAATTATTTTTTTCACAAAACCCCATAATTAATTATCATGATCTTTACCTGTATCACAGTGAACAAAACTCCATTTACCTTTATATGCTATATGACATAAGTCCTCTTGCATTTTAGAAAATTCGGATGTTTCAGAACCATTAGAGTAACTTTTCTCTTCCACAAAATCTATTGTAGATAAATTAGGATTGGAAGCATGTAACCTCAATGGAACAGAACGAACAGCTGGTACCTACAAAGAATATACATCAGCTTCCAGTATTAGTACACAAGGTTTCTGAGTGCCAGCAAATTACATCAAAGGGAAGAAAGGTCACTGATCTGAAGTGGACTGTGACCCTTGCAGATTAAACGGTAAGATTTATACGTTTGATATTTGCTGCATAGTACCTGAAGCATTAGTTACGATTCTGGAAGCCTTGCTGTAGATTGTTATTTTACAGTTTGAATGCATAAGAATTCTGAAATGGTGCTGCTCATCTCCCATTTAAATGACTGCAATCTTCTTGCTGGTTTCCCGTCTTGGATTCCCTCCCCCCCCCCTTCAGGTTACCTGGTATGCCCATGCTGAGCTACGGTTCCCAAATCACCTCCTCTCTCCTTAGGCCTCTGCAGCAATACCCTTCTCTAGGTCAATTTGAAATGTTTTGTCTCTACAATGAAAATACTCCCTCAGTACTCAGCTCTATTGCCTTCATTCATCCTCTATACTTAAAGGATTCCTAACACAGCACCCAATGGCACTACAACAGCCACCGATCCCAGTGCTCACTTACTTCTTGGTTCTTAGAGATGAAATCCAAAGGTTTCTGAATGGATCAGGAAAAAAGATAGGAATCTTTGGGTCACTTCTTACCAGCTGATTGACCAGCTGAGCTCTAAGCTGATCCCAGGCAGGTGCGTTACAGCTGGGTGCCCTTGACTTGGTCATAGAATCAAACCCCACATGGGAACCATTTTGTGACTAGCTTTGCTCCCACAGCAGCCATGTCTGTTGGTGCATACTACCCTTTCCCAAAATCCAAAAGTGCCCACAGGCTCAACAAGATTGGGTACCCCTACCATTGATCCATTTTTGCTTCCTTCTCCCACTCACTTCTCTGTGCCTCTTTCCCTAATCTTCCTTGTGCCTAAAACCTCCTTTTCCTGTTAACTGAGCCACTTCCATCTCCAAATGTTACCTACAAACCAAAAGCTTCTCAATACCCCAGCTTCACTGTATACACAGCTGCATGGCCATTTAACTCTGTCCTTACCAGTCCTCACTTGATAGTTCTTGACATGGGTCTTCTGGGCAGGATCCACATCACTTTGGTGTCCTATACTAAATACTGACATCCAAATCCACAGTAACAGTCAGGGCTGCTGGATGTCTATAGCACTGCTTGTGCAAAAATGCTGGATGGTTTGAGATCATGACTGAAGTATTACTGCGACTAGATTTCAGTTCATCTGAAAGACCATGGCATGAATAAATTCTCTTCCAGCTAAGATTTCTGTGCCACCCTTTTCTCCTTGGTCTCTGCTATTCTTCTCTTGCTCAGAAGAGCAGTACCTTTTTCCTGCCTTGCCTTGAGAAATTCCTTCTTACATTTGTGGGAGGAAGTTATCAGTCACTCACCTGCAAAGTTGTGCTCCAGCTCCTCATCAAACGTTTTGCTGGATCCAAGGGATTGGAAGTGTGGGGAAACAAAAGGCAAGGGATGGGATGGCTAGGCTGGAGCACAGCCATGGCAAAAGCACAGTGGACAGTATATTAGGGGTGGTGCTTGACCAGTCACCCAAAACACCAAGTACAACTTGGTCAACTAACTAGTCCAATACTATCAAACACTTAAAGCATTAAACAGTAGAGAACAACAGAAATAAGCTAACTGCAAAAACTACTAGAATAGTTAATCTAGGAAGCTTTACAGAATGCCATGCCAAAGTATTTGGAGGCCCTCCTCTTCCCTCTGGCTAATTTAGCTGACTCCATGGTACTCCCAACTGTTGGGTACTTGGTGATCTATGCCACTTTTTGCTTATATGCACTGAAGTGGACTGTGACCCTAGGGCTGAATTCCTTTGGATATACATATAAAGTTCCTCTTCTGTTCTCCCTCAGGAAAAGAACTCCTTCAAAAAGGGACCAGAGGACAAAATGCTCCTACGTGTGTGTAAACTCCTTTATCTTGCAACTGAAACCTGGTGTTCTTTTGCTTCACTTTCAGCCTATGGTGAGAGTCACCTCACAAATGCTGCACTGCCCAAGAAGCTGTCAGCCATCTTAATCCAGGCCATCAGTGGTTTGAAAGGAAGACGTCTGAGCTCTGTTCTAGTTTGCTGGTCTGTTTGCACCTATCAAGTAGCCATGACCAGTTCACTCACTGTGGAGTACACAGGATGGGTCTGGGGTCTCAAGCAGCTTAGATACTCAAATTCTGACAACCCTAGCACCAGAGACCCTCTCATAGCTATTTGCGTGAGTTTGCTTTATGCTTCCTTTCTGAGCTCTAGATGTGTCTGTTCAGCAGGAACTACAAATACAGCACACAACCAGTAAGAAAAACTGGGTCATGCAGCTCAATTGAAGGCAAGAATAGCAGCTCTTCAGAGCAAGGTGTAGAGCAGACAGTGCTTGCTCCTAAAAGGAGACATACACACAGAAGTGCAGCCCTGATTCTTTCAGGAATAGGGAGCAAGGCACTGTTACTCCTCCTTTTGCTATCAGATGATGGGTATATCACACATATCTGACAGCATTCTTGACTATATGGAACATCTGATAACATTTGACCATAAAACAAACATGGGCAGTTTATCAGTAACATCAACTGACTACTGCCCACCCTACACCACAAGGTGTATTAAAACAGAATACTGTCCATCTAATCCAAAACCCACTAGAAGCAGCTTTCTGTGGCTTCAGATAGAAGTCTTTTTCCTGCCTTGCTATCCAAGGTCCTTTACTTGGAGATGCTTAGGACTGAGACACTATGTACCCTCCCACTCTGCTATCTTCCACTTTTGCACACAGAGGTAACCTGTATCAACCTAACAAACAAGATAAATGCGTGCTCTCCAAATGGATGGAACCCACTCAGAGACAGATAAATCTTATTTATTATGCTGTTAAAATTTCAATGGATGAGAGGCTCATTGACTTAGTTAATATAATACTCTCCGCTCATCCTACGTGCTGCCTAATCCCAGCAAAATAAAATAACCATCTGTCAAGAGACACCAATTACTAAGGCCATCAATTATACCTTCCTTATACCAGAGAAAATGAGCTCTCACAGGTGTATTCATATTGTATGTTAGGCTAAGGGAGGGAAGAAGAGAAGATGTCAGTTACCTGCAACATTCCTTTAGCATCTTTACTAATAGCCCGGGAACGCCACCTTCTGTGTGTTCTTTTTTCTTTTTTAGGACTTTCAAAAGGGATACCCTTTAGAGAAGCACAAGGGAAAGAGCAGAGTGCCACTTGTCACAGATATAGGGGGAAATGCTAACAACAGCCAGCAGCATGTTTCACAGAAATAGCAATTTTCACCATTCCGCAGAAGTAACAATTTTCACAACTCACCTGCATGGCATTTATAGCTGGTGCGGAGTAGGTCCTATGGAGAACTTCCATGCTTTGCAAAAGCTGGCTCATCTCCAATAGATAGTTATGACAGTGGGAAAGGTCTGTTTGGAATAAAGGAAATTGTGGGGGGTTTTTTGTTTTCTTGTTTTGTATGTGTTTTGCCTAGAAACTAGAAAAATAAAAGAAACTGAAACACAGCTAAAATCTTTCAACACAGCTTTGCATTGTAACTGATTTCTGGATAATGTGGGTGCAAAGGGTGTATCTTTCTATTAGATACTGCACTTATCTTTACAGGAGGACATTTTAAAAATAATTATTACATCTATCCATCATGTTTTAGTGTTGTTAGAATGTGGTAGGATTTTAGCTGACTCACAGCAGAGTAAAAAGGCATAACTTGTGAAAGCTCTCAAAAAATTGTTCCATTAGCTTATCTGATATAGGGAGGAAACTGATACCTTAGAAAACAATTGGCTTTTATTTGTTGCTGCACTCATAATTTTAAGCTGGACATGGATGCACAGTCTGTTAGGATTAGCATAATTAGATCATCCAGTAATATGCTCCTACTATAATTATTAGTTTTCTTGAACAGTAGGGCTTTGCTAATATTACCCAAATTTTAACATGCATCAGAAGTATTGCCTGGTTAGAAAAACGCAATAGAAAAAAACTCTTAATAATGCATTGAGTAGAACTGAGCTATCTGTAAACAAAACTGGGAAAGAAGGTTCCTCCAGATTGGGCAGTGGACAGTCCTTTACTCAGTTATTTCTCCCATTATTAAGATCTCTCGCCCTGCAAACAGAAAACAAGCTACTACACAGAGAGTGTGTGGGAGAAGTATTTAAAAGGTTGTCCACATGTGTGACCTATTTGTTCTTCCAGCTTGCTCAGAATAAGTTTCTAAAAGCTTAGGGGAGGAAGGAAGGTGCAGATTGACTAGGGTTGCAAGCCTCCAGGTGGGGCCTGGGGATCTCCCGCTTTTACAACTGATCTCCAGCTGACAGAGATCAGCTCCCCTGGAGAAAATGGCTGCTTTGAAGGATACAGTCTATGGCATTATACTATGCTGAGGTCCCGCCCCTCCCCTCCCCAAACCCCACCTTCTCCTGGCTCCACCCCCAAAGTCCCAGGTATTTTCCAACCCAGACTTGGCAACCCTAAGGTTGACCACTAAAGGGATGACAAGAGGTTGAGAGTACTCAGTCCCCTGCTCCTTGGCCTAAGGAAGGTAGCAGCAGTAATTCTGGAGAAATGGAGTATTTAACCCTACAGCAAGTAGCTTTAAAAGCCAAAGACAGAAGGCTCCCACAGCTACTGTGATACTGATTTTTGTCCCTGCATTGTACCTTGGGAACTCAGTTTAGCCCAAGGACACAAAAGGCTAAGTGGTGGCAAAAAAAAGAAGAAAAGCACACCTAATAAGCATTTCTCCAAGCGCTAAAAAACCTGAGGGGGCAATACTGGCTTTCAGTATTATTCTATTTGCCAACATCCTGTTTAAAGTAATAGGACTTCAGTTATCCATATTTATCATGTAGCACCTATCAAGTGAAGCAATGGATAGGTATGTGGGGAATGGAGAAGAACTGATACCCAACCTCAAACCTAGATCTTGCTACAAAAAGGTTTGTGTTGAAGGTTGATTTATGAGAAAGACACTGCATAAAGACATCTACCTCTGGAGAACTGTGCAAGAAAGTGTTGTAAAAAGTAAAACATGCAGAGGTCTAAAATCATTCTACCTAAGTTACCTTTTGAGCACTGTTCCATATCCTCAGAAGACTGAAGCCAAGGTGGAATCCTTGACTCACTGTTTAAGCAGGAGAATGATAAACTACTCCCAGTCTGCACTGAATTCTGTTGCGTCATGCTGCCTCTCTGTACCGTGGAAACAACATTTCTTTATCAAAAGAAAAATTCCAGTGCAAAAAATAAATACTCAGCATAGTTTTGTTATGACTAATGTATATTTCAAAGCCAGGTACAAAAACAAGTACAGATCCTGGAGACTTGCAAAAGTAATTCTTCAAATTTATAAAAACTGCATACAACAAAAGATGTACCTGTACCTGCGTTGCTCTGAAGATTGCCTGAATCCCCCACTCACATGCCTTGTACCACAAAAGGAAACTACTGATTTCCCACTGCTGTTATCAATGGTTAAGCCTTAGCTATACAGCCAGTTTAAAACTCTCAACCAGGAGTTGGGAATCCTGGTTTGCAGGGAAGAGAACAAAGCACCCTTTGTGGGTCTGACATAATAACAAACTATGGTTTGCACAAAACTGGAGGTTTTTAATTAGATCATTATGCTGGAAGGGAGCTTGCAAACCAAGAGTCCAGCGGCAGAAGCCAGACAGACTTACCTACAAGTCCTGGGTGCCTAGGGAAGACAAGGGAGAACTGGCAAGACCAGGAGCAGCCCCCACAAGT
This sequence comes from Lepidodactylus listeri, assembly GCA_029233225.1. Taxonomy (NCBI): domain Eukaryota; kingdom Metazoa; phylum Chordata; class Lepidosauria; order Squamata; family Gekkonidae; genus Lepidodactylus; species Lepidodactylus listeri. Next base: position 47,008,088 of record JARCFY010000012.1, read on the forward strand.
GGATCAGTAGCCAAGTCCCACCCTCATGAACAACGGCTCAGCAGGGCAGACTGGCATAGAGAGGCAGAGCCATGCCCCAGCATCCAGACTGCCTGGCATGACCCAGCCAGCCCATCAGGAGGTAAGAAGGCAGGGCTGCCCAGCTGGCAAACTGCCAGTTTGGACACCATGGGGTGAGTACAGGGAGGATCCACATGATTCAGATGGGGCTGCTCCCACTCTCTCTTCAAGCTTCCTAGGTCAGTGGTGGACCAGGGACTCCCTTAAACCTCCTTAAAGAGGGCCCAGAAACTGGCTGATGAGGACAGTGTCCCTACCAGCTAGCACTGAGGTCACAGCCATGGGAGAAAGCAGAGGAACAAGTTGGAGCACCCCCTCCCATTCTTCACTCTGAGGTTTTGGGGGCTCTCAAGGGTGTCATGGCTGAGGACCAGGGTCCCAGGATGGGACAGGCAGAGCACCACATCAAGGATCCCTAGAGCTGATTCACATAACAGAGCATGGATTCAGGTGGGTAGCCATGTTGGTCTGAAGCAGCAGATCAAAGTTTGAGTTCAGTGGCACCTTGAAGACCAGCAAAGTTTTATTCAAGGTATAAGCTAGTGTGCATGCACATGAAAGCTTATACTTTGAATAAACCTTTGTGGGTCTTCAAGGTGCCACTGTACTCATAACAGCACACAATTATGGCTGAACCATGTTATGACATTTTAAATTATGTCTGGGAGTCAACAGAACACCATTCAGTTTCTGCTGCACTAACAAGGAATGTTGACATTCTTTACATCCGCTTGTACATAAAAAGCCAACACAACGCTTCTGATAATGGTTTAAGCACAAAGATTAATCAAAGCATCAGTCTCCAGCCATCTACTACACACTTTGTTGTAGTCTTCACTCAAGAGATCAGACCCAATTAATCCCAGAGGGAAGCCCATTATCTAGAACATTTCTACCTTTCTGCTTGATGTATACTCCATAAGGCTAGACTCCGTAACAGAGGATGCTGGGAAGAAATGATTGTTGATATCATGTGGAAACATAGAAATTTCATTTTGACGATACATTCGGTGATGGCGCAACTTTGCTACCCACTCATCAAAGACTTCCTGAGATTTTGCCTAGGGGGAAATAGCATGGGTTATACAAAGAATATATTCCACAGGTCACATAATTAAGAATAACAGGACTGTATAACTTGCTTATTTATACTCAGTGCTTAGGAAAGTAGTAGCAATTCTGCCTCAAGTGCTGTTTTGTAGCCTGGATCCACAGTGCCACTCTGTGAGCCTCTACAGCCCCCAAGAAGGTACAGTTTTTCTGCAGCAAATAGAAGGGATTTGTTTTTCCCAGTGATGCTGTGGTAACCTGCTGCTGCTTCTCAGGACAGGGGACTGAGGATGTGTGTGTGAAACAAATGAAGGCAGAAAAATGGTGTACAATGCTGCAGGTGGGTAAGCAAAGTCCTGGCACAGGCAAGAGACCATCCACAGGCAGGTAAGGGAGACTGTGTACAGGTCATGGAGAAGAAGAGATGAGAGACCACAGCCTGCTCCCTAAGATGTTCCACACAGCTCATCAGCTGTGCTTGGGGCCATAAAAGCAAGGATAAAGTGATGGCCAATATAACATTGTAATTTTCAGTGGCTGCATCTGCAGGTCTTAACAAGTTGTGTTATATAAACAGAAGCCTGATTAGTGCATATTCTGACACTTCCAAGCAGAGACTTGGATCCCCGTGCAGCAGCAGAAGCAACTACCAACCACTTTTGAGGTAGCCTAGGAACCACATTGCCCCACTGAGTTGAACAGGAGAGGACTGTGCTATGTCCCCATCCAAGGATGCAGCATAGCTTCAACTGCACAGAAAAATGCCAGCTTGAGAACCACTATCTTAAGTCCTGCAATACTAAAGGAAACGCTTGAACTCTGTTCGAAAGTACTGTTAAAAGCCAAAGCCTTTTTCTCTCTAAGAACAAAATCTCGTACTGAAAGCTTAAAGCCAAACTCTGATTGTGCACTGCACTCAGACTTCAAGGCAAGCTGCAATTAGACTCAGATGGTGCACAAACACAACTTGTTGCTATTCTCATGCATGCCCCTCACCTATTCCACTTCCGTCCTCCTTTAGTACATGGGGTTTGACTGAACACTTTTTGGCATGACAGCTCCAACTCACCATGCACAGGCACTTTAGTGAACTGGATTCTACACAATTTAATCCTCATTTAAATTATCGTTTTGTGTGGAGTAAACAAATTCCAGTTCAGCCAGACATCAACCAGAGCAGAACTGCATGAAGTCCCAAGCAAGATGGGAGGAAGGAAGTCGCAGGAACAAAGGGCACATATCAGCACTGCAACAAGCTGTATTCGTGCAAAATTGGGATTTAGCTGCAGCTTGTTATGACATCTGAATACAACTGAAGAAAGCAGACTTGAAGACCACAGGAGAACTGGAGCATCAGGAATGGAAGTTGGATTTGTCTTACGTAGACCTCCATGGCTGGGGAGCCATTCCGTATACTAATGCCTTTGAAAATCAAAAGCAGATCTTCTGTATCTTCATTTTTTTGGTATGCTACACACATGATTAATACTCTATACATAATACAGTCAGTAACAAACATAAAAAGATTACTATGTGGTAGATCAAAAACTAGGTTTAACTTGTTTTCCTCCAACTTTTTCCTCATGCAGGTAAACTCAATAAACTAAATTTGCCACCCAGTATAACTTCCAAACATGGAATTCAAAGAATATACAGGTGTATTTTCCTGTTAACACAATGAAGAACAGAAACTGCCAGTAAAGTAGACAATAGAAGGGTATTCCAAGCAAGCACACTGGATCCTGCAGGATTTTTAATGAATACGTAACAGCTATCTAGAATGCATGCCATCTTTTGCAGTTGCTGGATACACATGATTACTTGAATATGTCACCTTTAAATGATAAATGTGTTCTTCTGTATCCAAATCTATACATTTTGTTGATTTCTTCACAGACATCACCGAAAGCCCAACATCTATACATCCATGCAGCTTCCCTCTCTCTATCTGCCAAGAGACATTTAAAACCAGTTATTTCCAGTTAAAGGAAGGAGAGGACTGCAGAAGACTTAGGTTTTTAGGATTACCTCTTTTTGTCTTTTGAAGTAATCACATAAATCACATAAGAACGTTGGAACAGCATGCCTTCAAGGTACTTACGTCAGCTGGACTCTTTGCATATTTCAAAATTCCTTTGTCCAGATAGAAGCATCTCTGTAATATACAGATAACTCTTTTAGTTAGGAAGCATAAAATGCAACAACCTATTTAAAATGAGAACTGTGATGTTCTCTCACACAATCTTTTGGCAAGGACACCAGACCAAGTGACTCAGTTTTAAAGGGCAATAAACATTGGTGACGAATGCTTGTTTCTGACCTTGTGCCAACCTTTCAGAGGCCATTTCCTTTTTTTCAGCAGGTAGCCTTCCTGTTTCTGTGGTTCCTGGGTATAATTCACAACTCCCCGTAGTCCTTCTACAATCTCCCAGCTGTCCTGTTCAGAAACAAGGTCCAAATATGCAGTTGGTGATTTTATTCCTTTTTAAGTACAAGAGAACGGACTTCAAAAAGAATATCTTTAATAGACATGTTAGCAGCCCCAGTTCCCAACCTGGTAGCCTGGCTTTAAGGAGACAGTCCCGCTGGACTTCTGGCTTGACCTGTCTTGGTCTAAATGACCAGCAGCAAGGCACCTTTTAATTAAAGAAGAACACACAAACCCATTCACTGTAATGTTTAAAGAGTGTGTTCACAGCAATAAAAACTTAAGAAATATGATTCAATGTCAGATCAACACAATACCAAATATTAATCACATGTTCTCAGATACAAAGTTTTGTGCAGTACATCTATTAAAGTGATAGCAAGTCCCCAAGAGAATCTTCAAGCCCTGAAGAAACCAATAATCATGGACCTTTACCCAGGCTATACCCTAGCTACCAAAAAGTCAACTGTAACCCTTATTGACCCCCAGAATCTGCCAAGTGCTTTTTCTGCTATTTTAGAAGCTGCATGGAAGAAGACTAGATTCTAGAACACTTTGTGCCTTGCACAAACGTATGTCTCTACCCATTCTTGGAAAAACTTGCTGCCAAGGAAGGAAAGTACTAGCTTTCTGGCATGTTGCTAGGATTATTAGGTATGTGCAATGAGTGGCCAGACTAGCAATTATCTGGATCTGACCTAATGGATAGATTACTATAGGCAGAAAGCTTCTGAGAAAGATTTCAGAGCCTAAACTGAGGGAAGACTTCAGAACCCATGTGTGGAGAATAAGGAAAGCTCTTCTACCAGTCTGCTGGAAAACAAAACAAAACAACTAACTTTTTAAGGATGAGCCACTGTCACTGTGATTAATCCATTATAATTTGGTGGTACTGGAATAACGGAGACATAAGAACCACTTCTGAAGCCAGTTCTCCTTGGCCAGGACTGTTCTGAGACACTGGAACCAGGACCCCAAGGCACTGTTACTGTGGGCCAAACTAGATGATACCACGTCCCTGAGTCTACCAAAGGGATGTGGTACTCTTTTAGAGCTTGTTTTTAACTTGTCAAAACACCACAGGGATCCTGTCTCCCTCGAAGCCATTCTCAAAAGCCTTTCATCCCACCACTGTAGTCCTCAGCAGGACTGCACCCCGGCAGCATTTTGAAAAGTTAGAAAACAAATTTTAAGATGGCACTGTATCCCTGTGGTGGGCTCACAGACATTGTATCATATTGTTTAGTTTGGTCCTGAGCTAACCTTCTTTGGGTTCCTCTCTCTCCATCCTCTGTCTTCCTCTCAATTCACTGCCAGACTACAGACTTCTTTTCCTCAGACTGCTGTTCTTCTACTGTCCTCATCTTTTGTGCTACAACCACCGGGACCACCACCTGCTACCAATGACCTCTAACCAGGTTTTTAAAATTCATAATTTTTAACAGTTTAACAATTTACAGTAACCAGTAATACAAATAATTTTAAGCTTCCATATTATTAACATTTAAAAATAAATCATATCCTGATTCATAGGATTTTTAGGAAGTACATCTTTTCCCATTAAGTAGCTTATGACTGGAAACCATGTCTTTACCACTTTGTTCTGATAACCTCTAGCCAGGCTGTGTCTGGCCTTTTATTGTCTACAGTAGGATTTCTCCAGCCAATTAAGGTTTGCTGTGTCTCAGACTACTAACTCATAAGTTATTAACTGTAGACTAACTAGAGTGGATAGACACTCCACTAACTGACAAATCATTTATTACTAATTTGTATTCCTCCGTCCCATGTAAACCTGAGTTGGATTACTATAAATCCCACAGACATCAATAACAGAGAAGTAGCTCTGCTGATTCACATATCACACATATGATGTGTAACCTTGAAACCACTTCTGAAGTAATCATTACATTTTTGCCTCAAAACATTACCAAACATTACCTTTCCCATATGGAACTGCTGTTTACACATGTTGTATATATTTGGTGAACTTCACACATATTTTGAGTTGTTTCTTCACAATACAAAATTTGCTCTCAAAACGTTGTCAGTAGCAGAATCAGTCAAGGCCAGACACAGGGGCATATTTGAAAGCAATCAGTTTGGAAAGAAGGCAACACACATTTCAGGAGACCATAAAGACAGTAGATTTATCACAGAAAAACAGGGATACCAGCTTTGGCAAGTCACAGAGATTGGTTCTGAAACTCTAAGGCTAAAGATAAATCCCCTCAGCCACCTGTCTCCTCCTTTTTAAAGTAGTAATTTAATGTTGGAAAGGATTTTATGAAATGAAAACAAATAAATGTTTTTTTAAGAGTACCTGGGGTCAGAAAATTCTAGCCTGTAGGCCAGATCAACCCCTCCCTATCAGCGGTGTATGAGGATTCCATGAGACAGATGGCCTCTCTGAAGGGGGTTTTCTGTGACAAGTTAAAATTGCACAACAAGCATCCCAGGAGCAGCTGTGGACAAGTGAGCAAAAGAAAAGCTGTTATCTGTTTGACTGTGTAGGAATGTATGTTTGTAGGGAAGGAGTCTGAAAACCAATGTTCTGTTTGTTGTGACACACCTAGAACTACTGTCAGAGAAGGGCCCTATTATTTTATCTATATAATTTAGGAGTAAAGTTACATTATGGGTTGGATGTTTTTAAAAAATGAATCTGGAACCTCACAATCCAGTATTTTAATTGTTGCTTAAAATTCAGATTTGTTTTGTGAGCAAGCCTAAACAGGTCTATGAGAAAGTAAATCCCATGATATTCAATAGGGCTTACTCCCAGGAAAATATCTTCAAGATTGCAGCCTCTCTTTGCTCCAGGGAGGCCCAGAGCATCTCATAATAACTCCATTTTAGGACTTTTTGGAAACTATGTCCGGTTTTGTTTGGCTTCTTGTATTACCAATCTTAGGTTTTACAGTAAATATATTATAAATTTTAAGATCAAATAAGGAACAGATAATATCAAAAAGTTGTTAGATCATTGTAGACAAGGAAATGCTTCAGCACTTCATGCTACAAATAATCTTCTAGAGGTACATTCAAAACTTAATACACTCATTTTAGTTGGACTCTTAAAGAAATAGTACTCATTAAAAATTATTAATTTATTAAGTAATATTTGTGACTAGGGTTGCCGGGTCCCTAACTTTTGCCAGCAGGGGGATGAGGCTTCCTGTCCAGGATCTTCTGGCACATGCACCATGATGATGTCACCCAGAAGCGACACCATTGCGCTAGGCACATCGCCAAGAGGCTGCTCCAGCATTCAGCCAGAAACTCTGGTACCACAGACTTTTTTGGCTGAGTGCTAAAGTGTCCCCCTGGTGATATGCCCGGAACAATGATGTTACCTTTGGGTGACATCATCACCCTGGGCACATTGGCACGATCCTGGCACTTTGGGGGTGGCTGAATCCAGGCCGGTGGATTGGGAGCCCTAAAAGCAAGCAACCCCCCCCCCCCCCATGGGGGAATGGCAAACCTATTTGTGACAAATACAAGAAATGGCCATGGGGTCTACAGCAGTAACAAAACTGATAAACTTAAAGATGGGACATTTTGAAGAAAATGTTGTCTATGGAAACTCATTTTTTTAAAAAAAATTAAGTGTTAGTGCAGACAGACAATATATTTGACTCCTGCCAACAAGACATAGAAGAACCATCTTTGGGATGACTGTCACTTTGAACTTGGAATAAATCTGTTTCCATATCCATGTTCTACTGAACCCATATTAATTTTTGTATAACAAACACCAAACTCAGAATTAGGTTTCTACATTAGAAATTGTACAATAATTTCCATAAGAGCATTTAAACACAATAGAATGTTTAAATCCAAAGTACGCACACACCCATCAGCTATTATAGCAAATATATTAGTAGATGGGTCATACATTTATTTATTTAGCACAAGTTTGGGAAGGCTTGCCAATGACAAGCCTTATTTGTTCTGTTATGCATTTGTTAGTTTAAGCAGGTGTATATTTTACCAGCTTCGAAGTAATATATTTTAGTATTTTCTCTTGTGTTATAGGTGTTGTGTTTTCTTAAAATATCAGCATAGTTCAGACAACTAATAAAACTGGATTATTGCATTCCATCCATACTTTCTCAGACTTTGAAAAGCTAGAACAAACAGTAGCTATAGTTAAGGCTTAAATTTACCTATGTTAAAATTAACATTTAAAAAGGTAGCAGGGAACCATCCAGCTCTTCTAGTAATATTGTTCCTCTGCTTTTTTTTTTATTTGACACTTCTGGTATTGCACACTGTATTTGACATCTACATCTCCACAAGAAGGAAGATGCAATCCTATTCACAGTGAACTTCTAAGAAAAAAAAAATCACTTAAAAGAAAACCATCAGGATAACATTTCTGTTAACCCTCAAACTAAAAGTGTTGCACACCAAAATCTAATCTTTTCACATGTGGGCGATACACATGATCTTCAAAATCTGCACTTGAGAAGTCGGGACCGGGTTGCAAATGGTAAGTTTATCATTCATTCATGTGCATGCGCGCACATGAGCTATGGTTAGGACAGCCTCTCCATAAATATCAATTATGTACTGTTGTGTAACTAGAACCCTAGTTTGTTTCCGATAAGAAGTATTATTGCTCAGTGGAAACAAACTCACATTATTTAAGTATTCATTTCATTGAAGCACCCCCAGCCTATTTTAGCTGACTAGCCAAGTACAGTTTAAAGGATGTACAAGAAACAAAACTGGATTTATGGAAAGACCACTGATGAGCCTCTGTCTGGGGTGGTGGTGGGGGAGAAGATTTGTAGGTTTTCACCAGCTGTTTCCAAGGCTAGAAATACAGGCAATGAGCCTCCAGCGTTCTCTCCTTTGAAGAATACAAATGTCACAAAGGTTGCTTATGGAGGAAATAAACCAAGCTATTCTCTTTTCTTTGGCACATTTTAATATTCCCAGCTGGAATGATTTGGCATTCTTTCTTTGAGGGCACCTTCCCATTTTGCACTGTATATTCTGGTACAGAAAACCCCATGGCAAAGTCCATAGGTATCAAACATTCACTGAGAATAAATCACTGCTTTCCAGAGTGAAAAAAAGCAGAAGTGGGGTGTTTTTTTGATACAAATAAAAATGGCAATATAAATGCATGTGCACTATTCTCCACTAAAGTGATGGTATAAGAATTAGGAATCTGTACCTGAGTACAAAATGAAATGTGAGATCTAGTTCTGAGAAATTACTGCTGTTTAGAGAAACATTCTGATTTTCTTTTCTTTTTTTAATATTTGCTGTAGGAGAAGAGAACAAACATAGAATGTAATGTATGAGCCTTTGTGGATTCTGAAAGTTCATACTTCATCAGGCTTCCTACTAAGGAGATGTTTAATTAAACTAATAATATCTAATTAAAATGAGATTGTGGTGGCCCATTACCAGCTCTTTGCATAGGCCAACATCATGCCTGTCACATGGAGCATTATCAGTCATCAGAGACAAAATAGATAGATGTCTAAAATATTCAGGTGGGACATTACAAAGGTGAATCTGTCTTTTGTTCTAAAGACAGTGGCGCCCTGAACAGTAATGTTTTATTATCTCATCTAGGAGTCTGTTCCTCCAAGTGAAAACAGTTGGGTGTTCAGCTGCAAGTTGGTGCTTAGAAATTAGTGGGTTTAACCAAATACCCCATAACTATATCCACAATATACTACATCTGCTACAAAAATGCACTTCACAATTAAGAGAGACCCCAAAATATTGTCCAGCAGTTGAATTGACTTTTCATACTCCAATGAACAGTGCTGAAAAAACTGAAGAAAGTAAAAATTGAAACAACATAGGGCTGGCTCCAAGTCTGGGGAGAACCTGGGTCAAGATGCCCTCCAGTTACCCTTCCCACTGCACATTCCACCATTGCCTTTTCGACGTCCAATCCATCTGCCCTCTCATAGAAACCCAACCTACCTTCTTCTCTATGGTTGGTATTGGAATGACTAAAGGCAAGCAGTAAGAACCACCGGTCTATTTCCTGTCCAGTGTTTCTCTCAAGAGATTAGAGACTGTCCTGTTGCAAGGGCTTCTGGGTGATCTTCCATTTCCAGCTGGAAGTAAGATTGGAGACAGCTCCAACCTTTTGCACTCATTCCTTCATGCCCTGCCAGCACCAACTGGATATAATGGAAAGTGAAACAATCATGCTCTACTTCCTTCTCCAGGCACCCCTCCCATTAGGAAAGGGGAAACTGCCTCCAGGCCTCTGTGGCATCAGTGACATCTGGGGTGATCTCCAGTGTCTTGGTGGAAATGGACAGTCAAGCATGTCTGGTCTGTAGAGGGCCCTGTGCCAGGCAATAGGCCTTGGCAAGTGGCTCACCATGCTGACCCCTGATACCAGCCCTACTATGGACAACATTATGCTCTGAGAATCACGGTATTTCCAAGATTCAAAATACTCAAAAGTTTTTGTGCAAGCATCAAGGAGGCTTAGTAACGAGGACCACTTCAAAATGGTAAGATGAGGTTTCACTGACACCATTCTTCAGTAGCTGATTACTTTACTTTCCGTTTCCATTTCTACTGTGGAGGTAAGTCATATGAATATTTATTTTATTTATTTACGGAATTTACATCCTGCCCTTCTACTCTTACAAGGGCCACTCAGGCAACTAATAATTTAAAACCTACATGATAAAATCACATTTCAAAAACCATTAAAAACAAGTCTTCCCCCCAACAGGTCATGCTCCAGCTTCTCTTCATGCAATGTTCTTATCTGATGTGCAGTCATTATTTGGATGAGTAACTTGAAGACAGCTCATCTACCTGTGCTGAGGCAATAGCATTATGCAGTGGAGGGAGAAATGAAAGAACAGTGTTGAGTTTCTACAGTAACTAAAACATCCAGACTCTTAGGTACTGACTGGTATATGAAACCTCTGATTATCTTAGTAACTGTCGGATACATTTAAAAAAAAATAGAACTGTGTTCATTGCTGGGACAAAAGAAAGGCTAGGAGAAACAGATACGTCACCACGGGATCTGGGCCCCAGTACTCCTCATGAGTAAGGAAGCTGACTGAGCTTGTGAAGAGAAGCCTGAAACAGAACCCAGCAACTCCTGTAAGGGAAAGTCACTGTATAAGGCTGCAGCCAGTGCAGGATCAACTTGTTTGTAACCAGGGGTCCTTTCGTAGAAAAAGAGCTGCAGAAGCTCATTAGCATAACTCATTAGCATATGCCACGTCCCTGACATCACTGGAAGTGTGTCAGAAAGGGAATGTCAGTTTCAGCCCCATTATACCCTATGGGCCATTGAAATCAATGGCAAAAACTCATAGGGTATATGAGGGGCTGGAGGAAAGGGGGTTTGAGGGAGAGGCTCCAAACTTGCAGGGTAGCTGCTGGGGCCTCTCCTTGAAATACCCACCAAGTTTCAAGAAGATTGGACCACGGGGTCCAATTCTATGGGCCCCTAAACAGGCTGTCCCATCCCCTCCATTGTTCTCTATGGTGGGAAAAAATGTTACCCTTTTTTCTACCATAGAGAACAATGGAGGGAATGGGGGCAACCTGTTTGGGGGCCCGTAGAACTGGACCCCCTGGTCCAATCTTCTTGAAACTTGGTGGGTATTTGGGGGAGAGGTCCCAGCAGTTACCCTGCAAGTTTGGAGCCTCTTCCTCAAACCACCTCCCCTCCAGTCGCTTTCAAAGTTGCCACTGAATTTCAGCGGCAATTCGGCAGCAGGCTGAATCAGATCAGAGAATCTGATTCAGCCCATAGCTGCCCTAGTGGCCACTCCTGAGCTGGCGGAGCTTTCCTCCGCCTCACTCCTGCCCCAATGGACCCCTGTCTGTAACCCTGCTGACGATCCTACCAGTTGCCTGCCTCGCTTAAGCTCTTGGAACCCTGCTGCCTGACCTGAGACTACTTTTGGACTGTGATTCTGTACTATGCTACTGAACACTGGACTTTAACTTTGGACTGCAGCCCTAGAACCCTTGCTGATAGATCTGTCATGGCCTGAGTCTTGCCTCCAACCTGATGAGCAGGACACCTGCATGTTCAAAAGCCATGTGGGAAGAGCTTGAAGAATGGAGGGGAACTATGAGAGACTGAATGAAAAAGCTGGCTGAATCCAACCAGTATAATCTAACACATTCAGTAGCAGTTGTGTGACAGAAGATATATAATACTTATGTCTCTTACGGCAGGAATTTTTCTACAGTTCTATGGACTTTTGTTAGATTTTTTTCTTAATAGATCTACAGGAAATAATCATAAATGAACTGTACACAGCATCCAGGATGTGGTCTTAACAAAGGGCATGAAAACCATACCGTGAAGTAATTCACTACTTATTTATTCACAAACTACCCCATGGCATCTCATCTGGAAAGGCCATTCTTAGTGTTACCGTACACAGAAATAGAACCAGATAGCTTTCTCTTCTGTCTGTTCAGATTTGTCTCTAGCGGCAAAGAGTAAGGAGAAGAGAAGAAATTTCATGGATGGATTGGCAAGCTTAAATGGCCCACGAACAAGCCCAGCACTCCAGGATCCACTCTGCTCAGACACAGTCAGCAGCGCTGACAGTGGACATCAGCTCACCCACTGCCTACGGGTATGGTAACACCGATCACTGCTTCTGTTGAAGGATCTAAGCCAAGTGCAGAGCTGCAGAGCTGCTGGAGCTGCTGTGGCTCAGCTCTGCTTGTTACTGGCAGCCAGTTACTCTCCAGAGCCGTGGCTCAGTCCAACCCTGGAGATTTCACCAGTGATGCAGACAGCAGAGAATGCTGATAGCATGCTCTCTTAACCACAATACTGGACTTTTGACACAAACCCCTTCACTTTCCCAAAAGAAAAAGCAACTATTCTTCCTTCTGAAATTAGTAGCAATCCCAAATATTCAGACTCAAGGGGGTGGGGGTTATAAAGATGCCACTGAGATTTACAAGTAACATACCCCAATCAAAGTGGTCATAAAGATATAACATTGGCTTGGTACTAACAAAAGTACACTTTTCATCCTCCAACCTGCCATTGTAGCTCATTGCCCCCCCCCCCCCAGTCATGTCCCCATGGGTCACTGAACATCTGGAAATAGTATGGGTTTAAAGTGGGCATCTGCAGTGGGAAAGGAGAGTCAGCCCCCTCCACCAAGACACCTTTCCTTTGGTGTAAGTGCCTTTTTGCCAGCCGACACAACTAGAATTCAGACCCACTGCTGCTAGATCAAATTTCTTTTTTGTGAAATCAAAAATATGTGAATCCAGAGCATCAGTAGCAAGGTGGATTAACCAAACACTGGCCTTTAGTGATGGGGATCCTTAGTGCCAGTCATGCTGTCACCTTTCTTCCTGGAAAATTCTGCCCTTGTGTTACACAATTGTTATCAGGAAGCACTGAAGTGTACATTGTAAAAGTATGCCAAATGTAATGGAGCTATTACTAAATGGTCAGCGACAAGGACAAGGAAAAGTAGCAAGCAGGGTACAAAGGACACATTGCTGTATTAAAAAAAACCCTGACAGTCTAGTATTACAAAGTTCAAGGAAACAGCAGGCAAAAGCCCAAGGAAGGCAAAAACTCCTCCAAGATTTCCCTTCTAACCATGAATGAGAAATGTATGAATATGTTGCAGTAGCAAAATATGTCATATGCAGAATTATGACAGCAACACACAAGTCAGTCCAGTGTCAGGCTAGCATGAGGGAAAAGCTAAGAAGAAATGAAGTGATGGAATAATAAATTGCTACAAGATGCCCAAAGGAGAGCCAGTTTGGTGTAGTGATTAGGAGCGCAGACTCTAATCTGGAAGGACCAGGTTTGATTTCCCACTTGTTCACATGCAGTTGCTGGTGTGACCTTAGGTCAGTCATAAGTTCTTTCAGAGCTGTTCCCTCAAGGGCAATTCTCAAAAGAGCTCTCTCAGCCCCACCTGCCTCACAGGGTGTCTGTTGTGGGGAGGCGGAAGGGAAAAGAGATTGTAAGCCCCTTTAAGACTCCTTCGGGTAGTGAAGGGCAGGGTATAAATCCAATCTCCTCTTCTTTTTCTTCAAAAGTTCAGATGGCTTTTTAAAAACGGATTTCCACAAAATAATGGAGAACAGGTCTGTCAGAGCCATTATAGTTAAAAAGAAACCTTCCTTCTCTAACAGCAAGTGTTGGAAACAAGCTCAGGGAGCAGCTTTCTCCAGCACACACTGCTGGGTAGCTGACTATGGCTGAGTAGCTGGCCATTGTTTGAGACACGATGCTGAACTACAAGGACCTTTGAACCCAATCAGCATCTTTTTTTTTAATGATCTTGTGTGAAACGCCTTAGATCTCCAGGGCTGTCAAATTCATATTTAATGTAATAAACTAGAAGCTACTAATTTCCTACCTCACAGCATGTAAGAAACTCCCATGGGCCACATTTTCTTTCAGGTCGTAAGAAAAATGAAGCAGTGAGCTTGAATAGCTCTTAGCCAGACAGCTCCTTGAACACAGCAGACAACAGTGCCAGACTTTCATCAAAAAGGAACATTTGCAAGTGCCAAAAATAGAAAGCTGCTTCGAGGAGGATACGATTTTGCATCACTAGCAACTAAGGCATTTGTGATGGTTCATAAAATTGGTGTTAAAAATTATTTGATGTCTCCACTTTATACTCCCCATCAAGAGCTATTACTGGCACCATGTCTCTCTTGGTACCACACTTTGTCTTTAAGTCCTTAACCCAGTCCTCTACTGTCATCAAGACTACATTTGCTAGTGATACAGTCTTTTGAGCTTAGGGGCCAGAGACTTTCCCAAACTACAGATCAAGAGTTGGCTTGTGAAAAAAATATCTGATTCCGAAGTACAAAAAATACTGTGTCAGTTACAAATGTTGCCTTGCATTAATAACATGATTTGGGTCATCACAACAACCGAGGAAAAGGCTAGAGGGCAGAACTCAAATTAATTATTAGACTCTTTGATAATATTCTGCAAGCGCAGTCAGCCAGGCAGGGGCAAAAGCCAAGATTAGTTTGCACACAGCTAGTGCAGGAGAATTACACTGGAAGCCTGCGCAGAGTTACTTCAGTCTAAGCCCATTGAAAGCATTCTAGCTGAACTGGGACATATTTTTAATTTATCAGTTTCTTTGCTCAGTGTGGACTCATATCATTTCATAATGCAAAAAAAAGCCATCAACTGCACACACAAAAATTAAAACATGTTACCAAATGAGAAATCTATCTCCCATCAACAGACTAATCCATAGGGTGGGAAGTGGGAGAGAGCACATGGTTACAGATCTTCCTTTGATGGAGCCATTCTTCCTCCAAACAGTACTTGGGCACCACAGTTTAAGAAGGATATTGATAAGCTGGACATGTCCAGAAGGGGGCAACAAAGAAGGTGAGGGATCTGTAGATCAAGTCCCATGAGAAAAGGCTGAAGGAACTGGGTATGTCCACCTCAAAGAGGAGACAAATGAAAGGTGGTATCACAGCCATCTTCAAGTATATGAAGGGCTACAACAAAGTTTGAGACCAGTGGCACCTTTAATGTGGCTCTTCTTACCCTTTCTTAACCAGAATTAAACTTTGTTGGTCTTAAAAGTGCCACTGGACTCAAACTTTGGCTGCGGTCAGACAATAGGCTTGGCATGGTCTGGCAGCACCTCTATTTTATCCAGTGTAATTTGTTCTGGAGAGGTTTGTCCAAACATGCCATTCTTAACCTGCCTCACCGCATGCTCACTCCATGGCTGTCTGTTCAGATTATTGCTGCGCAATAACCATAGAGTGGGCAGTCGGATGGCATCCTTTTAAAAACTTGTCTTTCACACATATGCAGAAGTGTTCATTCAAAGCCCCACTCCATTTTGACAGCTCCACGATCCCTCCACCAAGTAGTGTGGCTCCTCTCAGCCTCCTTAGTTTTGCCTCTCTTTCTTGGAATACTGGGGGGGGAGCATCATGCAGATTTACATGAGTAGCCCCACTGACTTCAGTACATTTACTCTTGTGTCAATCACGGGATGTTCTCAAATAGCAACTCTGAAGCAGAAAACCCTTTTTCTGCTACCACAGTTTGCATGGGGGAAAGTTGAATAGGGAGTAGGGTTGCCAGCTCCAGACTGGGAAACTCCTGGGGCGTTTTCGCACTGGCTTTTTCCTGGGGCGAGCACCAGAGTGAGCACCGGAGTTTCTGGTCAGTTTCACATCAGTTGCTCCGTGCTCACAAACTCCTCCGGAGTTTCACCGCACTGCTCAGGAGTATCCCTGGAGCAAGAAAATCCTGTTCCTGGCGGTGTTTCCTGTTTACTCCGTTGGAGAAACCTAGATGAGAACACACCCACTCGCCCGCCCTCCATCTGGCCCGCCCCGCGGTGGGCGTTTCTTGAATTTTGTTTTTGAAACAAGCCCTCCTAATGTTATATCGAAATAAGGAGGCAGGGAGGCAAGATCGCACCACAGGGACTGCGTTGGCGAGGTGGATTTGCCGTTTCTTGGGAGCAGGAGCCGGGCGCCATTGGCCCGAGAGCTCCATGTGCTTGCTCCCCGGTAACTGCTGCCCTTTGTTTGGGCTTCCCCGGCAACAGCACGTGCAGAGCTGGTGGTGGGTGCTTTCCTCTAGCAATCCGTGGAGAAGCCGCGGCAAGCGGGCGGGCGGGCTGGGGAAACTTGCCTTCCTTTCCGCTCCCTGTGTGCGGTCCCACGATCCTGAAGCAACACTTCCCCCCCTCCTTTTTTTTTTTTAAAAAAGGCCCTTATAACGTTTTAACATCATAATGAAATTTTGATGCAGCAAGGGAAGACAGCACAATTGTTGTCTTTATATAATAAACACACGTTCACATCTACTATGGGGGGGGGTTAATTTGCTGTTTATTGGCAGCCCCTGCAGAGCAGGCTGGGCGCGCTTCTTTGCAGAAAAGTCACAGAAATGGATTGAACTGTTTTCAAAGGGCTATAACTATTCCTGCGGAGCGGGGAGACTGCTCTGCGCATCATGCTGCTCCTCCTCAGCTGCCGCCACCACCACCATTTATGTAATTTTTTTTTTCTTAACACAGTCCAGCTGACGCCATGTTGCCCATCCTCCATTTTGTTGCCTTGATCGGGTTAAGCACACGACATTTCAGTTCACATCAGAGAATCCACCCATGGGGGGGGGGTCCTCCTTGTAGCCCGCCAATCGTTTTGCACCAACCCAGAACGGCGGGAAAATTTGAATACTGAGGAGGGACTTGATGAATTCTGGGAAGAGGAAGGCGGGTGATGCACTGTCGTCATTCCACTATGATGTTATAACGTTACCACACATGCGTTTAAAAAAAAAAGGAAAAGCGGGGAACGAGGGAGGAGCTGGGGGGGGAGGAAGGGGAGGGAAGGGGAGGGGAAATGCAAGGGGCGGGCACAGAGAGCATCGAAGCAACCCAAATGGGAACAGAAAACTTCGGGGGGGGGGGGGAGAGGAGCAGATTGCTATAGTGCGAAAACGGCAGGTTTGCTCAGGAGGAGTCGCAGAGGGGGAAATGAGGAGGAAGTGAGAGGCAACTGGCCAGTCTGAAAAGGCCCCTGGAGATTTGGGGATGGAGCCAGGGGAGGACAGGGAGTCCACCTTCGAAAGCATTCATTTTCTCCAGGGGAACTGATCTCTTTAGTCTGGTTAACATCCCCCCCCCCCCCCCCATTTCAGCCAAGGGCCATGCCCAGAAAGCACTGCAAATACATTTGGGGCAGATATTCAGCCCAAGTTTACTCAGAAGCAAGGCTGCCTGGATTTTTTAAAATTTCCTAGCTTTACCCAAGCATCCATGAATTAGGGATGCCAGCCTCCTCGGGCTCTCTGCTGATATGGGAGCCTAACTAGGGACTATTTCCACAGCTTTCCAACCTCCCCAAACCAGGAGAGAGGGCTGGGGGGAGGGATTTGTCACTCAAAAACAACTCAGCTGGGGCCTCTCAATCCTGACAGAATGGTTGGGTGCAGAAATGCAAAAGAAGTTACTCAAAACCCTAGGGTGAAGATCCTCTTATGTGCACATCACTAACCAAATTTTTTAAATGCCGCACAGATGGAAGTGCGAGATCTGACTTTCCAAACAGCTTAATTTCACAAGAGAGAGTTCAGACATCAGGAAATATATGGTGAGACCAGTTCAGTCAGTAAAGACCAGACTTTCTCCAATGTTGGTAAAGTTGGGGGTGAGAACATGGTGCTGTCAACTGGGGAATGGGATACAGATGTCACTGTCTGAATGAACATTTTTAATCCAGAAGGGAGAAGCAATGACATTGGATCAAACAACTTGTCTGATCGCAGCCTTATTGCTTCAGACCAACATAGCTAACCACCTGAATCTCTTTGAAGGGCTGCCATACAGAGAGGATGGAGCAGAGCTGTTTTCTGTTGCCCCAGAAGGCTGGACCAGAACCAACGGGTTGAAATTAAATCAAAAGAGTCTTCAGCTAAATATTAGGAAGAACTTCCTGATAGCACAATTCCTCACAGGAACAAGCTTCCTTGGGAGGTGGTGAGCTCTCCTTCTTTGGAGGCTTTTAAGCAGAGGCTAGATGGCCACCTGACAGCAATGCTGATTCTATGACCCAATATGAATTTAGGCAGATCATGAGAGGGAGGGCAGGAAGGGATGACCTAGTGCTTGGTTCTTGTGGCCCTTTCTTATGTGCCCAGGTTAATGCTGATCAACACTTTAAGGTCAGGAAGGAATTTCCCTACAGGCCATATTGGCCCAGAGATCCTGAAGGTTTTTTGCCTTCCTCTGGGCATAGAGCTGGGATCACTGGGGGTGTGGAAGGAGAGATAGCTGTGAATTTTCTGCATTGTGCAGGAGGCTGGACTAGATGACCCTTGGGATCTCCCTTTCAGCTCTATGTTTCTAGACAGTCAGGGAGGTGTGTGTGTGTGTATGAAATGAGAGATGATATGAGCAAGTGCGTGTGCTTTGGCTTTCGTCTTTAAACTCTAAGAAGATAACAGCAGCTAATTTAAAGTACAGAGAATTTCCAGAGGGATAGAATAGTGTTCATTTCTTGCTGCCAAAAGAACAGACAGTCTACTGGCACTTTAACACGTGCATTATTATAAAGCACCTTTTGTGGTTCCTTTTTGTCAGATGCAAAAGAGAAACTGACTCTGAGCAACGGGACCCAAAGAGACCCGGTAGCTTCAATGGTCCTCTGACCCTGGCAGCAAGTTAGACTGTTCTTTAGCAGCCAGGGTAGTACAAAAGAAGAAACAGCTCCTGGGGTTCAAATGCCTGTGGCCGTAATCCAGTAAGTCATTTATGTCCATACATCCAAGTAAGATAACAGCACATTAATTCAAACCAGGAACAATAGCTTTCTTTTTAAGAACGTGAACAGTGGCAGAAAGAATGTTACAGGATTTTTTTTTAAAAAATCTCCAGCATCTAAAGCAATTGTCAGCATTACCTGTGGTCCTTTACTTGCACATAAATGATGCTATTACACCATGAATTTGAGTTTTAAAAAAATTAAGCCACTGGAGGACAAAGAACACAAGTTTAGCTTGTTAAATACTTCACTGCAATTCTTTAAAATATAAAAATGTTAAATTAGTCTTATTTTCTTTTTACAACTCACAGCGCAACTAAATGTAAGTAGACCCTTCTCAATCCATTGAAGTCAATGCCCTTAGAAGGGTAAAACTGCTCAGAATCCACTGTCAGTGTCCCTAATTGTACACATGCTTGTATGTGCTAAAAATGCCTGGGTTTAAAAAACAAAAACAAAATAGTTGGATTTTATATTCTGAGTTATTTTAAAGTCAGTAGTAAGTCTGAGGGCAGTGGTTAATTTTGCTACAACATTGCAGCTATCCATTAATAGCAGGCTTCCCCAAAACTATAACCAACACAAAATGCCTCATCTGACTCAAGTCCAGCCATCTCCCTTATAGATGACAAATATCTTTTGTTTGGCAGCACTTCATAATTCTATTGTGTACAGATTACAGGATCTCAGTAGACTGAAGTAAGCCAATCACAGAAATTCTTGACTCTATGGGGTTATATTGCTCATATTCTGAGAACTCCTAACAATATCTGGGGGGGGAGGACATGCTAACCCATGTGCTGGGAAAACTGATGCTTCAAAGCACACACAAGATGTCTGCTTAGTTCATGTTGTCCCCTGCAGCTGTTTAAACAGTGTTCTTTCAACATAATCTAATTTAACTTAAATCTCATCAACAGCACAGGCTGTGTGAACAACTGGAAAACATTCCTAGGGAACTCTGCCAAATAATAATAGATTAGAGAATCTGGCTAGGATCAACACAGGAAAGAAATGATGTAACTCACCATCCCGGTGAAGTGGAAGAGGAAAGCATTTATTGTTACTTGGCTCCTTAAATAAGCTTTGATTAGTAGTCATTTATTTGGAGGTATTCTTATAATGATTTGATTCAAAAATCATAACATTTAATATTTAACTTACTTTTTAAAAAAGTTTGATATTTAGGTGTCAAAAGGAATCTTAGACTTTCATTTTCCTAGGGAACCTTCATGTTAAAATACAGGATCTCACTGAATACACAAAGCTAGGGTCAAACTATGGAGGGCTCTTGTCTTAACACCCTGCTTCCAGTAAACATCTGGTAGGAAACAACATTGCCTCTCTAGTTTATCTGCCTTCATTTTCCAATTTCTTTTAAAAAAACATTCACTATTTCGTCTTTTTCAAGAAAATGTGAAAATGCTTGACACAGTTGTGCTCCAGTGTTCTGAATTTTCATATATGTGTGTGTGTGTGCGTGCACATGAACATATATGCTTGCATGCACTATGGACATCCCAAGGATTTTGGAATCTTACACTGCTTTATTTACTTACTAGTGTTGATGCTGTTAAATTTAAAGAGAGTTGGGAAGACATCTGGATACAGGGATGCCTCGGCCACACCATGAAACCACACACTTGTACAACTAATCACTATGAAACTCAGCTATGAGGACATATCTAGAAACAGTTTTAATCTGGTATGCATTTTAAGGGATGTGGCAAAGCAAGGAAGCAGAGCAGGAGTCTAGACAACTAGCTGTGTCTACATGAATTCTGACAGTATTTTACATGCCAGAGAGAATCAGATTGAAGAAACTGAATTTTGACATGAGATTACTTAGAGCAAAGAACTCTTACCCTCCTGCTTGCATTCAATACTCAATAGGGCTTGCAATGTGTCAAGTCTGTAGAATTAGTACATTTGCCAAAGAACTAGATTGAGAAAGAGGTAGATACCAATACTGAAAATCCCCAGGAGTAAGATATACAATTTATATTTCTAAGTGGTTAGCCTAGGAAACTATTTCTCATAATCTTGTATGGATCATTTCACACACTGAGAAATGTTTAAAAACGATGGACCATACCACAGCATGTTCTTTTAAAACAGTAATGTAAAAATGTTCTGTCAAAAAGATAGGTGCATTGCAAGCACAATTTTTGTAGACTGTTCTCCCCCCCCCATTTTTTTGGGGTAATATTCTTAGTCCAAGAAGATATTCAATACATTTTGATTCTGCATTTTCACGTTAACAAGCTTACTAGGTGGCTTACAACAATTCAAACAACAGATGAAAGCTAGCAATATAAAATCACCAGCACAATAAAAAGCCACAGTATAAAACCAATAATTGTTTTATCAAGTTGAAGCAATAAAACTAATTTAAAAACGAAGAAATAAAATGTCACAGCAATAGAAGAACAAATAGAAGCAGAAGTAGCATTTTTTTAAAAGCAAAAAAAATACAGACCTGTCAATTAATAGTTCTTGGGGAAATTACAATGTCACCTAATGTCAACAAGCTTGATGAAGGACAGATTGCTGTAAGAACTGAGTTCTGAAGACAATGCAACATAACAGAAGAAGCTCAGTCTCTGTATTTACAAGCCTTACTTCAGAAAGGGGGTGGGGACACCAAACAGGGCCTCTGAAGAGGATCTCAGCAACTGGGTAGGTTTATATTGGAGTAGGTGATCATTTACACCCAAGTTACAGGCCATGGAAGCCTTTAATAGCAGGAACCAGCATTTTGAATCATCATTAGCAAGATATGTTCTCTATGGTCTATGTAAGCCAACAATACTCTTTGCTGCTGTACTCTGAACTAACAATTTCTGAACAGTCTTCAAAGGAGGCCCCATGTACAACACACTACACCAATCTAACTGGGATAAGACTGCAGCATAGGTAACTGTGGCCAGATCTTACTTCTGAGGACAGGGGCACAGTTGGCAGTGGCATACCAAGTGAAACTGGCTTGTATGGCACAGATGATATGTAAATGAGCTCTGCAGGCACAGACGTAGTAGCGCTCAAAGCTATGTGACCCTGCTGCTTTACAGGTAGATCAGCTCTAGATTATGCTGGTTCCTCAGTGCTCAACCGGCTACAGTTAGCAGCATCTTACTCTTGACTGGTTTTAGTTGCAGTTTAGGAGTCCTCATCCAATTCATTACAATCTCCAGACACCTGTCCAAAACAATCTCCCAACTCTACTAATAAAGGGTGTAGAACTATGTATCATCAGAATACTGATGACAGTTTACTTCTTTTCTGGGCAATCCTTTGAGTGATTTCACATAGATGTGAAAAAGGGGGACAGGGTGGAACCCTGTAGGAGCCCTCAGCATAAATGTCAAGGGTCAGTCAGAGGTCACCTAGCAAGACTTTTTTGGTAATGGTCATCTTGATAAGAGTGGAGCTACCAAACTGCAGTCCCCCCAGAACCTATCATCTCCGCCAGCTAGCCCAGAATATAATATTAAGACTGAGTGGTGGATTCAGAAACCAAACTGAAACGGATCTAGAGAAACCTGCCTCTATCCAAGGAAGTATGGAACTGCTCAGCCAGCACCTGCTGGAACACCTTGTGTCATGCATCAGCACCTCCTTAATGTGCAAAAAAGCTGAAGACTTAGAAAAGGAGAAGGCTGAGGTCCTGATGGCATCTTATCAGGCACTTCCAGGAGCCCACTTGGATATTCAGGAGGAGCCCCCAGAAACTGGGTCTGCTGGCACAATCTGGGAAGTACCCTTGCCCTCTTCCTCAGACTCTGAACCAGCTGCAGCCTTTGATGCCTTTCCTCAATTCGCTTCTCAAACCACACCAAGCCAAGAACCATTCCAGCCCTGAGGAGTACTCACCATCATTACGAGGTGTGAAGTTTTAAGGATCAGCAGTCTGCTCAGAGAGACAGTGCATACATCCCCACAGCCTAGTAGGAGTATGTGAGCCCACCTTCTGCCTTTGCTGGAACAACACAGAAACTTCCTGCTGTTGAATCCCTCTTCAGTGATTCCCCCTTGATCCTGTCGCTGTACAGACTGCAGTCTTGACTCTGCACAGCCTTGAGCAGGACACATTGCTTAAAATATTTCCAACCAGCTGACAGTTGTTCACATCAGCTGGATGAAGGGATGGCTTCTTCAAGAACAGTTTCACAATTCCCTCCCTTCAGGGTGGTCAGAACCATGCCCTATTTTAAATAAAGCATCAGTTTGGACTCAGCCGAGCCACTGCACTCCATCAGAAGAGATGAACCAAAATTATTTATTCATTTACAAAATTTGTTTTTTGCTTTTACGAGGGTCACCATGGCGGCGAATAATTTCAAACGTACATGATAAAACTGCGTCTCAAAACCACTAAATTACCACGCCAACAAGCATTGTTAATTTAAAAAACCACAGAGTTTAAATACATACAAAACATAAAAACAGTATTAAAACATTGCCTAGGAAGGAGAGAATATCATGGGGATGCCAAATGAAATGGAAATGTCTTCCCCCACTGGCAGAAGAGGACAGACAAATCTCCCTGGGGAAAGAGTTCTAGAGCTTTGGTGACATAACCGATAAGGCCCTCTCCCAGGTTGCCACCCACCTTATCTCAGAATGTGGAAGCACACAAAGTTAGGTCTTGGAAGGTGACCACAGCAGTCAGGTAAGTTAATAAGGGAGTAAGCGGTCCTTCAGGTATATTGCTCCAAACCATACAGGGCTCTGAAAGTCAACACCAGCACCTTGAAATTGTGCCCAGATGAGCCAAGTCTGGAGTGATATGGTTCCTATGATCCATCCCAGTCAACATCCTGGCTGCAGCACTCTGTACCAAGTTTCCAAACACTTCTCAAGGACAGCCGCATGTAGATGGCATTGCAGTAATCTAATCTAGATGCAACCAGGGCATGCACCACAGGGGGCAGATCTTTTTTGCCCAGGAAAAGCCACAGCTGGCTAACCAGTCGTAACTGGTAAAAGCCACTCCTGGGAGCAGTTGCCTTCTGCTTATCCAACAGTAGACCATACATCCATCACTTGATCACTCCTGGCCACAGCTGCTATTCAGCAATAGGCCTGGGTCTATTGAGAACCCCCAGACTATGGACCAAATGGGCTAGGTTCAAACGTAGCAGGCCACATTTCCTCCAAGCAACTTTTCAATACCCTCAGGATACACAAACTGAAACTTATCCAGGTTTATCTAAGCAAACACAATACTTCTCAGTTGATAACATTTGAGTTGATCCTGCAGAAATTATGTCATTCAAGCCACAGTGGGTAACAGGAGTTTCATCAGAATTTTGGTAACATGGCCATTTTCCCAATAAACACATGGTTTCTAGCGCACAGCCTTTCTAGCAGGAGCCCAATTAAGCAACTACATGTTGCACTTACTACCAAGTCCTTCATTCAAAGGAGAAAGTTGGTGACGCCAGGCTGCAAGACAGAGTCAAGCCATCATAGAACCAACTCACATATAACAAATCTATTCCAATTTACTCATGTGAATGAGCCAGACAAATGGAAAAACAGCAAGCCACCACTGGGAAAATACATAAAATTTACCTTTTTGTTTGTATTCTTCACAATCACAATATGGCTTTAAACAGACAGAGGTTTACAAATGTTGTGCATTTACCTGTCTACTTCCTTGTTTAGAGGAGCAGCTGCTGGTACTTCGTGAAGGTGACAAGACTTTTTGAGACACACCAAGGCTCTTTTCTTCAGTCATGATCTTGAAAACAGTTTCTTTTATATCAATTCAATAACTAAACTATTGGAAGTATGGGAAGACATAGAAAAGAAAGGCGAGAGTCATTGCTTCCCCAAATGCAATCCAATGGCATTCTTGGTGTTCCAAGGAGATTCCTAAAAGAGATAAAAAGAGCATCCAAGATGCATGTCAGATATGGTCCAGTAATTCTTTGACACCAGTCAAGACTCTGTACTCTTTCAGCAATGTATTCTGGCAAAATTCCTATACAATTAGCAAATGTGATGAAAGGTAACAGCCAAGTTCTGAAAAGCTGTGATGAAATTGGTTTAAAATTACAGGACTGCAGGATTATACTACATATTTGGAGCTACCTTTCTTGGAGGCTTTCAAAGAGAAGATGGACAGGAACCAGTTAGGAATAATAATACTATACATATCTATGTCGTACTGTTAAGGACATTTCACAGTGATTCTCAGTAATCCTTATAACAAACTTATAATGTAGGCTTAAGGCTGTCAGTGGGAGCTAACAGCAGAGACTTGAGCTGAACCTGGCTCAGAATTCAAACACAGGGCTATTCCAAGCAGAGTTACACCCTTATACGCCAAATTACTTCAATGGACTTCAAAGGTTGTAACTCTGCTTGGACTGTAATGTTATGTAATGAAGCTGGACATTGCAAGCATTTGAAATCGGATTTTGCAAGTGGAGTTGGACGGGAAAAGGATATTTATGGTTTTATAACACCAGGAATTCAATTGGGATAGTGAAATACACATTGTAGCTTTTGAGTGATCGTCCATGTATGTGCAAGTATAATCTGTTACATATATGGTGATTTTATATTCAAGTGATTAGTAAATTGTAGCATTTATATTTATGGTTTTGAAGTAAATTTAATATACATTTAACATAATTCATGATTTCTGTCACCGTTTTTTATTTCATTTATTTTTGCCAATCACCATGATTCTCTCTTTGTTCTACTTTTTGGACTGTAATGTTAGCAACCACAGATCAGCTGTCAGTGATGTTGTAGGCGTGAGATACTCTATTTTGCAGTAGAGATATTAGACAGGCTGACCTGTGGGATTGCTTTTCAACTACGTTTCCATAGCTGGTCAAACTAACTCAACCTGTTCTGAGGGAACAGATTCAAATATGCATCTGAACACAGCAGACAAGGGTAGCTGACTCACGCAGAGAACTAAGTGAATGATCTGAAAGTGACAACTTGGATTAGGGAAATGACCCCCAAAAAATTAACTGTCGTAGCACAGGAGCTTTGGCAGATTATGAGGTTATTGATCCTGGCAGAAGAATACTTAACAATAGCAGGGGCAGCAACCTGAATAAAATCCTGGCCAGATCCCCTCCTTCCCATGACAATGTACAATGTAAGCAAGTTACCATGGTAACAGCTTCTTCCCACTTTGCATAAATGAGACTAAAAAGTAACACCTTTTACAAGTTCTTATTTTACGATTTCATTACATAATGTTCTTATTTTACTATTTCATTATATAAAGTATAGTGTTCAACTGAGCAAAATTCTGAATGGCAACAAGATGATTGTGGAAAGGACCTAAAATGCTGATTTGGATGAACAGAGATTGATTTCACAAAGGCAAATCTTATGTTTATAAACACAACACCCTCTTTTAAGGCTGTGAAATAACATGATTATCTCAGAAATATGTATTGGTGTTTGTTTTATGGGATCCAAATTTGTTTTATAAAAGCTTGGACAACACCATCTGGAACAATCTCTCTCTGTGCTTCCACAATGGATGCAGAAAATACCAGCGTCATTTTTATGCTCTTAAGCCTCGTGGGTGTGTTAATAATAACATGCTGCTAGTCCCCAGTCAACAGTGCCATATTTTACACACGCTTGCTTTCCATTTATAGCAAAGAACAATATGGTATTATAGCCATTTGCCTGGTTACCTATGGTTATTAACTTCAGCCACATTTTATGAGGCAATCCAAAGCAGAGTTATATCCTTCTAAGTCCACTGAAGTCAATAGGCTTAGAAGGGTGTAACGCTTCCTGGGACTGCACCATTATTCAACCGAACTGTGTGACAACAGGCAATACATGACAATTCCAGAAAACCTGAGGTCATATTTGGCTTCACTTTGACATGGCTTATTGAGAAGAAACACTGGCATCATGACACTACATATCATACTAATTCTTGTACATAAACTCAATATACATTTTAAAAACAGTGAGATGTAGTGGTTATAATACCAAACTAGGACCTGGAACACCCGAGTTCAAATTCCTACCTAGCCATGAAGCTCACTGTAGCTTCCTTACTCACTTACAGTCTTTATCTATTTCACAAGGCTGCTGTAAGGACAAAAGAGAGGAGGAGAGAACTACCTACACTGCCCTGAGCTCCTGAGGAGGAGGTCAGGATATAAATGTGATGCGACAGGGAGGAGATCCAAAGTCTTCATTGTCTTCACTGACCTGTGGATAATGGCTGTGTGCTATAATTTGGGTGCCAATGAATGGCATCACTTAATATTATTACCTTGTGACTTGAAAGCACCACTTAATATTTTAGAACTCTGCTGTTAGTGTGCTTGAAATATAATACAAAGTTCAGCAGAGCTCTGAACCACCGTCATACGATACACTTGCAGTTTAGAACTGATCAATGGACGGGCAAAGCTTTCTGCATCATTAGCAACAGGTACCTGCATATTCACAATGTCTCTGTAGACATCTGTGCATCACATTAGCAACTCTTTCTATAGGAAAAGATACAGATTGGAGCATAACCACAGGTGCAGATTTTAATCTTAACCAACACAATTCTAAACAATTGAGGCACCTAGAATTGGTACCTTAAAAAAAGCCTAAGGCCATATGGAAGAATACGTACTACCATTCTTTCAATTATGCTTAAAAGGCTTCATTGTTAAGCACTGATTCCATTTGCTTCTAAAGGATTCTTTTAGAACAGCATTAGTTCCCTCTCTAACTCCTTATTTTGGCAATCAAGGCAAATGATGGGTAACATTTAACTGTCATGTTCCACAACAAAAGGATATGGCACCTGTCAACAAAAGGCATCAGTATCTTAAGCTACTAGAATGTGAACCAGGCAGCAAGGGAGACAAAACCGCTCATCCTGTCAGAACTCTAAGCAACTGATTATTTAGGTGTCATTTCACATCGGCCATCTCCATGAATGCCTCAGAGGTGG
This sequence comes from Lepidodactylus listeri, assembly GCA_029233225.1. Classification (NCBI taxonomy): domain Eukaryota; kingdom Metazoa; phylum Chordata; class Lepidosauria; order Squamata; family Gekkonidae; genus Lepidodactylus; species Lepidodactylus listeri. The sequence goes on from JARCFY010000012.1 coordinate 47,035,876, forward strand.
ACGGGAAGGAACAGAACAGCTCCTGCCACTCTATGTTCAATTAGCTCTCTAATTGTTCTGGCAAGAAGAAAGTTTCATGGCAATACACATACCCACATCCATATGTGGCATTGTAATATAAGCAACCCCCGGTTTAAACAGAAAGCAAACATTCACCTTTATAGGAGTTTCAGGCAGCTTAGCCAACAATTCCATAAGGGACTGGCAGGGCAGCATGAAGCAGAGTTACACCCTTCTTAATCTACTCAAGTCAACAGGCTTAAAAGGGTGTATCTCTGGTTAGGACTGCATAGTACGCAAGAGTAAAGACTACATGCTCAATGCAGTGAGTGACAGGATCAGATTGGGAGTTTCAGGCAATTCACGGAACTTGGCTCTCCAAACCCTTTAAAGTTTTCTTCCACATTTAGCTACAAGACATTCTGCAAAAGTGGCTTATTATAATTTAGGACACTTGTTGCTTATTTCATCCTCTCTCTTTTGTGTGGAAGAGCTACTGCATTTTCAGTAAATACTACCAACGTACAGCCAAAAGACCACTAAAAACCACAAACTGACTGGTGCCAAATTCCAAACAACGATAACCAGAAATTAAAATAGTTTTCAGAACACCATGGCATTAGGCTATAAGCACTGCTTCACTTCTACAATATGTTGTACTACTATTACATAGCAACGCATGACTTCATTCCCAGCTCCACCCTGTGGGCTCTCCGAAAGAAAAATTTGAAGAAAGCTGGCAGAGGAGTTGCCATGGAGCATTTATAAGTTTTTGTCGTTGCTTAGCATTTCCCATGACTCTTTTGGAATTATGGCTCATCTCTCACCCAGTGGTTATCCACTGTATTTTTAGATTATACAAAACAGTCACTATAAATACCATCTACTTCATCATTCATGCAGTTCTCCCTAAATGCCATACAGAACGAAAACAAGCTCATTTGCAGCCATTGTCTATAGCAGTATTTTAAATGCACAAAGGAAGGCCTGGAGCAACTGGGCAGCAATGCTCTTGTAATGTTTGGAATCATGATCTGCTCAAGGACAACCATCATGGTCTGTTTTATATTCCACATTCATTTTTTTAAAAAGGTGACAAGACCTGACAAGGACAAAGAAAAAAATGAAATTAGTATTTGTGTTTTTTTAACAAGACACACGTTATGAATATGAAGGAAATACAGGAGACTGAAGAAATTTCCAGAGGAATTCAATGATGAAAGGAGGATTACATTCTAGCCTTGAGCCAGTGAAAGTAACACATAACATTTTTCAGAAAAGGCAGCCTTATTACATCAGATATAATATGGCCACCCTATGGTTGCCAGGACATCACCTGGGACCCCCATTGCTTTGGGGGCAGGGAAAGAGGCACAAATGATACTGTCTGAATTTTGGGGAAATTCCAGAGTACTGTCTAATACGCTGACATCACATCTGCACTTTCACCCAGGAGTGACATTGACACCATTTCTGCCCTATCCCCCACATTTCTCCGACCAACACAGACACACAGGCAGTCAGGAGGTCCAAACTGCAAGGGGATTGTCTGCCCTTCCATTCCCAAACATTCCCTTTCTACAAACAGGTATGAAGCGTGAACTCTCGCATCCCTCCACCCAAAACCAGAAGACCAACCAAAATCACTCAAAGGAGTGTGCAAGCATTCTAGGTCTCCAGAACTCTTCATCAGGCTAGATGTTAAAAAGGAAGTGGGAGATTGTTAGGCCATGCTGCACAGATGACTGCAACTGAAAATGGTTTGAAACTACAAAAGAAGACTTCCACATGGCTGTATACGATCCAAATGTGGCTTTGGCTTGAGCGCTAGCCTCTCTGAGGTACACTTTGAATCCTGGGTCTCAAACAGATATTCAAGTAAGTCACATTCCAGCAAACAGATACAATACATCCCACTTCATTGGGGAGGCTTGATCTACTGATATGATCTTGTTAAATACTTTGACAGGGACTGGCTGTAGCTTCCTACTGAGCATATGTTCAGTGGCAAATGCATAGTCATTGCTGCATACTGTAAAAATGTGAATAGCATATTAGTTTTAAAAGACCACATTCTGAACAAAGAACTAGTGAAGAAGAGGAGTACATTACCAATTCATTTTTCTAGTTTGGTTTAAAAGATTTTTGTCAAAGGATACTGCTGTATTTATGGGTAATTTCTATTGCATATTGGTTTTATAGCAACACGACAATGAAAACAGCATCATGTGGCTTCTCTGCACAGAAGACACACAAATGCATCTGTCAGTCTTTGGCAAATGAAGGGAATGACTACTACCACATACACGAGATAGTAAACAGTCCTGGCGAAGATGGAGACCTTTCATGGTTACCTGAAGTCTCTTCTCACATATACAATACAAAACCATCTCAAAAATAATGGGAAAACTGCTTTTGCTGCACACAGGCCTGCATGCAGGTATATTTACATGGGAGTTCCACTGATTTATGGGTAAACCAGTTTAGGGTATGGTTATTAGCCTAAGAAGGAAAAATTGATAGTTTGATGCATGACTACATTAATATTGGTTCGGTGAGAAGTGGCATATGATTCACCAGAAACAGGGATGGAAAAAAAACAGACAAGGGATGGGCTGTGGCTCAGTGGTAGAACATCTGCTTGGCATACAGATGGTCCCAAGTTCAATCTCTGGCATCTATAGCTAAAGGGATCAGGGAGCAGGTGATGTGAAAGACCTCTGCCTGAGACCCAGTAGATCTGCTGCCAGTCTGAGTAGACAATACTGAACACTGATAGATCAAGGGTCTGATTCAGTATGCAGCAGCTTCAAGTGTTCAGATGCAAAGAGGAGCTGTTCTGCTGCCACATATATTCCAAGGGGAGTTTTTCACTTCCCTCTGTGTACTTAAACCCAAAAGCCTTAAAAAAATTTCAAGGGAGTACATATGTGGATGTTTACAAACTGATCCACTGTGGAAAGATAGGAGAGCTTACTGGAAACTAGGGCTGGGCACTTGACCATTAAAAGAAACTCAACTAACCTGACAAATATCAGTCATGTATTTTAAAGCATCACTACAACAACAAAGATCCTGTAATCATCAAAAGGATAAAAGGTAAAGGTTTCCATTGCTCGAAAGCCAGTCAAATACGACTCTAGGGATGCGGTGCTCATCTCCATTTCCAAGCTGAAACGCCAACGCTGTCCAAAGACTTTTCCGTGGTCATGTGGCCAGCATGACTAGACGTTGAGGCACACGGAATGCTGTTACCTTCCCACCGAAGTGGTACCTATTTGTCTACTTGCAATTTCTTGTTTTCGAACTGCTAGGTTGGCAGGAGCTGAGACCAGAGACAGGAGCTCACTCCGTCACGCGGCACTAGGGTCTTAAACTGCCGAACTTCCGACCTTCCGGTCTGCAACTCAGCATCTTAACCTCTGAGGCACCATGGCCTCACATCAAAAGGATAGGCACATACTAACTACAAAAGCAGATTAGTTAACTGATGTTGTGAAAATGGAACACAGAGGACTTTCTAGGAGTGTTCCTACTACCCGGAAGTCAGGAGGACATTCCAAGGCAGGGCTTAGATCCACCTTGCTGCCTCCTATGGTATGAGAGAAGTCAGCTCAAGATTTCAAAAGCTGGAGGTATCATGAAAAAAGCTAGATGTAAATAGCTACCTTCCTTTCCACAACTAGGGCAGCTTAAAGAATTGTGTACATTTAACTCAGAGAGATAAAACATAATTACAGCTTAGTGATGTGTGTAAGGAAGAATTGCCTCATATAATTGTAATTAGAACAGGAACACATGATCCCGATCTCAAGAGATAATTTTCTCCCTTCCAAAAACATGGCAAAGCATGACAACCTTCCTACCTCCAAGTATAAGGAACACTCATAGTAGGTCCCATGTTCTATTCTCAGTGGAAAGGAGAGGGCTGATAAGAGTGCTACAGAGCAGCATCACATGGGCAGGATCATCTGAAGAGTGAGAGATCACAGGACCTCCTGAAGGGCTCTGCATCCAAAGGCCACATTGGATGAGTCAACAGTGTGTACTTTGCATTGCTGAATAACTGTTGATGCCCATGTCCTTGCACATGCCCTCTGACAAAGGATGTGTTTCGGTTATTGCCAAAGCTGCATCCTCAGCATGGGTACAGTCTAGAGGTACAAACTTGTTTTGATATAAGTTAGCAATGCTCTTCAAACATGCAAGGTATGCCAGTTTCTTTTCTCTTACAAAATTTTGGTTTGGGGCAGAAGGATAGCAAGTGCAAAAGAGTTTTCAGCCACAACAGAAAGCAAAACTCACTTTAGGAAGACAAGTTGGGTAAGACCACTTTAGTGCTTTTTACTCAAGACAGCCAGGGTGAAAATAATGTGTATAAAGGGGGAACAGCAATGAGCACGCTGACTCCATTTCCCCCTTGCATGCAATCATGTATAGGCGCATATACTCTGTCCCTGTGATCAGGAACATTCCTGATAACTGGAATGGAGCCTACATGCATAGCTTTTGTACATGCATGGACACTGTGTTCATGTCCTGGCAATTCTGCATAGTTGGGAAGGGGTCAGCACACTCATTCCCACTCCCTCTCTACATGCAGTACTTTTGTCCTAAATACGTTGAATGAGCATGGCTCTTAGCTTCATATTTTCATAAAGACCTGGATGAATGGAGAATGCTCCCAACTAGGACACATACTAAGGAGAGATAACTACCACCAGAGTAGGACATTAAGTGCTAAGAACTTTAAAAAGAATTTTCCTATAGTCTAAAAAGGTAGAGAAGCCTGTAAAACTAGGTGGAGCCACTGGAAACCGTGAAAACGACACACTTCTGAAAAGACATTTCATTTCGGGGTGCCTAAAACAGAGAGCTGCTGAATTGGCTGGAAGCGTGGTCAAGAAAGTGGCCCCTATCTTTTTAAGATCTTGAGATGAAGATCCTGTGCCACGCCTGTTTGCAAAAAGGCTATCAGCAGAAACCAAGGGCTCCCAAGCCAGTAAGGTGCCACACCAGCCAGTAAGGTGCCACTTGTACCTTCTCTAACCTTATCTCTGCTACTATCGGAGCTTATCAACAGCCATATTCTTATCATGGCAGGCAGCATGCAAACTGGCTGGGTAGGCATTATTTATGATCAGAGGAGGCAAGAAGCTAGAGCTCAGTCTGACCTCCAGATCTGAAAATCGCCCACCAATCAGAACATACTTCCCCCCTCAGAGTGAGGACAACAAATTCATTTTTTGAAATGTTTTAATAACAACTTTTACCAATGTTATGTAAGGTATCTACAAAATGAGAACAGTTCCCGGAACAGTTATTTTAGTTGGGATTTTCTCTTGGAAAACCAGAGGCAGCCTAGAATGATAAAATTTAAATAGAGAAATTGTATCAAACTGTCACGGGGAGCTGAGTCTAGAAGACCAGCCTGCTGCCTACTTAGCGCAAGTCCAACCTCTCACAGGAGCTTTACAGAACAGAGAAGCCAAATTCATGTGGAAGAGGAGATACTCTATGGTTTGTACAGCAAGCAAAGGACCTTTGCCACCAATGACTGCTCATGCCCCTGGATGGAAATGCCTGCAGTTATAATAGGTGGCCAGTAGAAGAAAATTTCTATACTTCTAGACTTCCCTTTGACTGCTACAGAGCTAGGAGACAAGCAGCCTTCCTTCCTTCCCTTGCCAAGGAACAATGGCATGACAGAACAGAAAGGGGAAGATGAGACCTTCACATGGTGGCATTTTTGTTGCCGGAGAATACTAGATAAGGTTTTACCACTGTCAAATAGCTTGCCTATTAAATAGCTTGCCTATTTAACTTCATTAATAGTCAGCCTTCCTTGCTGAGACTGAAAGTAGATTGACCAGGGTGCCTTACAATGAGATAATTATATGGGGTGCTCCAAACGCTTTCAAGTGCTAAAGCATTATTATTCTGAAGACAACCAGCAGGCAAAGCAAAACAGCAGACATCAAGACTGGGTATGATGGTTGATTTACACTGATGTTGCCGGCACATCATAAGGAAAAATTGTTCCACTTGCTGATGGTTGAGGAAGTTTGTGATTTTTTAAAAATATTAATCATGATGATGTATGTACATTACAAAATATCACAGACCTTTCACCAGATGAACAGGGTTGCCATAAGAGGGAACTGGCTTAATCAGCATTAGAAAAGAGCACCTCGCAAAACAGAACCTCCATCTCAATAAGGTCCTACCAAGAGAGCCACACTACGTGGCTGGAGGTGGTCTTTGTCTTTGATAAAACTGGTCATCCTTCCTTGTTGAGGAACAACTCTCATGTAAGCCCTTGGATAGAACTGACTGAATCTAAGCTGCCTTTTTTGGGAATTCAGACTGAGGACCTGAGGTCATTGGGGATGGAGGCTGCTTGAATGTTGATTCTGAGCCATTTGTATGAAATGGGTTTCCTGCACTCTTATGAAAGAGCACATAGAGTTAGCTCCCCCCTTTATCTAGGTTTGTCACACCCAAGGGCTTTCTCTGAATATTTAAAATATTTAACTATTCTATGATATAGAAGAGTATTTATGTTAGCCACATTAAATTTGTGATACCTTCTCAGGTAATGGATGGGCACTATAAGAAGCTTCCTTATTCAAATAGATTATGTTTGTGTAAATCAGGACGAATTGATACATTGGAACATTGTCTCTTGGAATGTGCTTTTTACTCAGATATAGGAAAATTATGTATTTTGCCACTTCTCCAAGGGAGGGCAAACAGACCTATTGAAGAGAAACTGAGAGAGCTCCTAGCAGGTATTGAACATAAAGCTACTTTGGCTATCGCCAAGTTCTTTTCCCAAGCTGTAGTAAGATATTATAATATGATTAAATAAATGAGTCCTAGTCTGGAGTTGGGTTACTAGGACTGTTTTTAGCTTTATTAGTTTGACACTGCTCACGGCTATTGGGTTGAATGAGTAGTTTAAGTAAGACCCACACCAGAAAACTGAAAAATACTGTTATGAATCTCAAGGAGTAGCACTATCAGAGGCTTTATATTACAAGCAGAGTTTATGTGAACAGGCACACCTTTAAGACAGCTGATCTGGTACTTCACATCATAGCCCAGAGAGATTGACAACGGGCACCAAAGTTCTCCACCTTCAGCATCCCATAGCTCTCCATCTGCAAATTCAGAACTCTTAACTGAGGTCCTTTGTCCACACATTCATCTGCCAGGCTTTCACTGCCCATTCTGAGAAACACTCACAGCCATTACAGAGCATTAAGGTTCTTACCAGGGCTTTTTTTGTAGAAAAAGCCCAGCAGGAACTCATTAGCATAATTGGCCACATTCCTGACAGCACAGCTCCCTCCCAGGATTGACTTCCCCAGGTACCCCATGGCTTGTGGGGCACCCGGGGAGCCCAAGGAGGGGAGGCAGTTTATATTGCCTTCCCTCCCTGGATCAGCTTGGTTTCCCCAGGTGCCCCATAGCTTGCGAGGCACCTGGGGAACCCAAGTGGGGGGAGGCTGTAGGCGTGGCCAACTCAGAAGCCAGCCGGAACTCCGTTCCTGTGCGTTCCTGCTCAAAAATAGCCCTGGTTCTTACTGTCTCAAATAGTCCCATCCAGAGTTACTCTAGTGATTGACCCACTCTCAGTAAAGCCAGCCAGCAAACTCACAGCCATAGTAATAGGAGGCTTCAGTTTACAAGAGGGATCAATAGACTCATTTCTAAACCAGAACAGAAAGCTTGCCTGTAGAGAAAGTCAGATTCTACTATACATCAGACAATGTAAGAGGCAAATAACCCAAACAAAATGTGAGAGAGGAAGCTGTGCAAAAATCAATCTTTTAACAGGAGTATGCCTGGTGAGACCAAAAACGGATTTTAATAATGCAGCCCTCTTAGCCTCCACGGATTGACAAATAACACTCAGAACCTAATTTAAGGAAGCATGTTAACATTTGTTTAGCCCAACAGGCCGGAAAATGTTTTACTGAACTTGAATGGCTCAGGCACATAAAGAACCAAAACAACAACAGCAACAAAACCCCAGACATTCAGTCGACGTGTTGTTTCAGAATCTGTGCTTTTTGCTTAAACCCTAGATGAAAGATAAAGCAAAGACAGACAGATGTTTACAGCACTGAACAAAATCCTGGAGACCTTCTACCACATATTTTAGAGTGACAATTTCGGGCTGTTCTGTTTTTATAGTACCTAAAGTGTTTGTGACATAAAAGAAAACCACAAATCACAGCAGCAAAATGAAAGCTTCTGTGCAGATGAAAGGCTATGATATTTACAGAGGTCCTAGGTAGGTAGATGAGGGACATCTTAAAAAGGCAACAGACTGTACACTTACAGAAATGTCTCTCCACACCATTCTACAACTACTTCTTCATAGTTTCAAGATTCTTCCTCCCTCCCCAGTAGGGAACTGCAGCAGGGCTCTGCATACACAAGCAGCTGTTTGTTCCATTGGAAAGCTCATGTTCTTCCCTACCCAGATTGGTAGGTGTGGCTGAATGGTAGAGCATCTGCTTGGCATGTAGAAGGTCCCAGGTTCAATCCCCAGCATCTCCAGTTAAAAGGATCAGCTGGAAGGTGATCTGAAAGAACTCAGCCTGAGACCCTGGAGAGCCCCTGCCAGTGTGAATAGACAGTACTGACATTTATGGATCTATGGTCTGATTCAGTACAATATAGCTTCATGTGGGTTCATGTGCGATACCAAGATAGGCACTCTTGGGAAAAACCTAGGTTCTGCTAAGACTTTAAGTCCGGTGCTGGGAAGCCCAGATTCTCCCAATGCCTGTTTTCTCAAATGTAAGCCTAGTATTAAGAACATATTATTATGCACTCTCCACTTTCCCATGCAGCAACCACTTCCAGGGGAAGCATTTCCTGGGTTGGTTCCCTATAGAAAATAACACAAGGAAAATTTATGCCTCTTTTGGTAATAATTATTTTATTTACATATAAAGTAATGCCACGAAGCCATGGGCCTTCAAACACACATTTCCTTAGTGCCTCTTTAGGCCTACTAGTCACAATGAGAGCTCCAGGCTGATCCACAAACTAGAGTTTGTTGAATCTTGGAAATGTCATGGTTATCTGGGTATAACTGTGACACCCATATTGCTTACAACATGTAACAGGTTATATTACATGCTTATCAGATTGTACAATGCTAAATAATATACGTGTGAAAAGCTAATACAATTACCTGAAAGCACTTCCATGCAGATATGCAAGATGACTTGTGCAAGCAGCCCTGTACATTGCGGCTACTGTGATCAGTCTCTAATGTGCACTTTACATGCAAAACATAGATCAATCTCTTGCTAAATAAAAAAGATGATTCATCCACCTGCCCTACATAAAGCAAGCCTTTAACCTTCCACTTCACTAATCTCCTAATGAAGAAGAAGAAGAGTTGGTTTTTATACCCTGCTTCATAGGCATCAACTACGCGGGGGCTCAGGGGCACAGGCCACCCCTGAAATTTTCCAGGAGGGACTGAGCCCCCCCGGGTGAAACAGAGCGCCGCCACGCCTCCCTGCCTTCCAGGCCTAAGAAAGCCGCCACCACAAGAGCCTCTCCCCCTAAGAAGCCACCACTGCAAGAACCTCTCCCCCCTACCTGGCTCTCCCACACCCACTCCTCCCTCCCTCTATCTCCCTCCCTCCGGGTGACTGCCCAGCGTGATGACATCACCCGGAGGTGACGTCATCACGCTGGGCATGTTGCTGGGGCGACGCTCTAGCAATCACCCCGAAACTCTATGGCACCATAGAGTTTCAGGCGGAGGGGAGAGGCTCTTGCGGCGGCGGCGGGGACATCATCCCAGAGCACATGCAGAGAAATGAAGTTAAAAAGGTAAAATTTTGCCAAACCTTCTCTCTCACTCTCTCTCGCTCTGTTTCCCTCTGCCCTCCCTCCCACCCCTCTGACCCAGCCCCCCCCCCGGGAAATTGGAAAGTCTACCCCCTTGCCCTGCTTTCTCTTTATGAAGGAGTCTCAAAGCAGCTTACAATTGCCTTCCCTTCCTCTTCCCACAACAGAGACCCTGTGAAATAGGTGAGGCTGAGAGAGCACTGAAACTGTAACTGGCCCAAGGTCACCCAGCTGGCTTCACGTGGAGAGGTGGGGACTCAAACCCGGTTCCCCAGCTTGGAATCCGCCACTCTTAACCACTACACCATACTGGAGCACACACGGAATCCATGGTGGTGCATTGCAGATACTATAGCTGATAAATTCACTGATGAGAGAGAACAATTATCTATGGAGATCCCCATACCCCATGCCATGTACTTAATATCTGCTGTTTGCCAGTGAAAGTAGCTTCCCAACTGTATTTGTGATAGAGTTCATACACTGTTCTTTCACAAGCCAACTTGCTTCCTCAAAAACACACAGGAAATACTTCTCTGGTCTAAGCATTAAAAGCTTCCATTTGAAAGCACTCTTGAACACAGTAACTGACTCTCTCTTTTATTGTGTAGCTATTGGTCCCTTTGCGGGAGCCTTTGAATATTTCATAGCTCGCTGTCTGCCCTTGTTAGTCTGAAAGGCATAAAAGCTTCCATCTCATCACTTCTCAAGACTAATTGGATTCTGGAAACTAGACAAAGACAATGTGGTAGATGGATTTACAAACCAGTTTTGCTTCCAGTTACTAGAGGTGGGTAACATATTACACTCAAGCCTATGTAAGGAAATGCCAACGGCAAAACAATAAGCAATTTTTACAGGGCTGCTTTCAAGTAACAATGCTGCAAATTTCACTTTAAAAATGCTCAGTTGAACTTACCATGTTAGCTGATCACCTGGTCTGATCGACTGGTAGGTAACTCAAATGCCTATCAAACAGCTTCGCACTGGGTGTTTTCCAAACTACACATGTGCAAAGCACTGAAGAGCCAAATATGTTGGCAACTATTAAAGAACAACTTAGACAAACACCAAAAGTTAATTTTTTTTTTTAAAAAACCAGAATTTATTTATGACCAACTGTCTGTGGCTGCATGCATTTTTGCCTGCCATGCCATCATAAGGGTTTGAGATTTTTTTTAAAAGTAGTTGCTATTGTGATTTAACATTCTAACAATGTATCATCACAACTACAGACATGCCAGCTTTCATTTTGTAAATAAAAGTCTCTAACCCCTTGCATTCCAGAGTTAAAGGGGAAGGGTACAGACAGAACATTTCTCTTTACAACTCTGCAACAGAAAGGGCTAGAAACTTAAAGAAATGAAAGCTGATATGTCTGTAAGTGTGGCAATATGTTGTTAAAATGCTAGAATCCAATAATACAATAGCAATTATTTTTTTTAAAACTTCAAGAGCCTTCTTGTGGCATGGCAGGAAAATTGGAGTCCATGGCTGCAAGAACAGCCAGTTGTGTTGTACTGCACTGTTAAAAAGGAACACAGTGAATCCGCCTGCTGAACAACCACAAACAGATGGACAGTCAAACCAATCACTGAAAAAAACCAGCTCCTTGCTCATGACTAGAGAACAGGACCAGAGCTGAACGGGTGGGTGCTCTAGCATCCCTGCTTTCAAGCGACAGAGATGCATCTAGAAATGTGGGTGCAAGAATGTGACTGTGCAAAACAGTCCTCCTCTGCTCCAACTATCCCATCTCCAAACAGCTTTTCATTAAAATAAATAAAACCAGCTTGGGGGCTCCCTTCAAGTGTAGGTTGTCCCTAACGGGCTGGCCAAAGGACATCTTCACATTATTTTTGTGCACACACATCTTTTCCACTCATGTAAAAGATAGCATCCTCTTTGGCACTCAGAGCAGTGTTTCAGCTATACCTGAAACCAGAGAGACTGATAATCTGCACAGGCTAGTACAGAAGCTAAGAGATGGAGCTATGCTCTCAGAACCTCTTGGCTCAAATCTTGAAATATAAATACTACAGGCAAAACCACACCTTGTGTTTAATTTGGGTCAATACTCCCAATACAAGTACTAGCAAGCTTTCTCCTCCCCACAACTTAGGTGAAGGTAAAGGTTTCTCTTGCTCGAAATCCAGTCGAATACGACTCTAGGGATGCGGTGCTCATCTCCGTTTCCAAGCCGAAGAGCCAGCGCTGTCCAAGGACATTTCCATGATCATGTGGCCGGCATGACTAAATGCCAAGGTGCACTGAACGCTGTTAATCTTCCCACCAAAGCAGTACCTATTTATCTGCTTGCAATTTCTTACTTTTGAACTGCGAGGTTGGCAGGATCCCCACAACTTACTTTCCCTTAAAGGGGCAACTACAGTAGCAGCATCTGGAACTGAAAGAGCCCCTCCCTCTGCAACTGCTCTCTTTATCTCAACTTCACACATACAAAGCATGATTCCAACGCACAAAGCTTTTTACGGCCTGCTCCCATGAGTGCCACATGCTACAAAGCTCTTGCCTGCCTGGGTTGCCCCTCTGTGCACACTACCTGCTACATTGAGCAACAAAGACTGGCAAATTATTCACCTGGATTGAATTAGCACTTGCCTAGCAAAGGAACTCAATTACAGAGCTAGATTATCATCATATTTTTGCACTCCCCTACAAAACATCTGTAACACAGTCCCTTCAGACAGAACAACAAAGTGTTGTTAATTTGACTTCCAGTCCAACACTAAATGCTTTGCCATCAAATCTACAAATACAGTTGTCTGTCTATTATACGACATTGATCTCTTGATCTATTTTAGTTCTGCTCCTTGCATGTTTAGACAAATACAGCCCAACAAGGAAGAAGAAACTGTCAACAGTATAATACAGATTTCACGCTCAGACTCCAACCAATTATGCTTACGCAACAAGATGCAACTTTATTCACTCTTCTAAAGACATATATACTCAGAGACTTTTACCATGCAGCCTTATACCCTACTAAGTCTACTGAAGTCAGATCCTCCATTTAAGATTGCACTCTTACTGACACAAGAGTCGAGTAAAGCCAAACAACTCCTCACAGAAAAAAATTGAAAAGGGGAATCCTGGCAATTTTATATTTATTGTTTATCCCCAACCTTTCCACTTTTTGCGTAACTTCACGGAGTGGCTAACAACACTACAATATATCAGAAAACAGGTAAGAAATATGGTGTGGTATAGTGGTTAGAGTGTCAGACTAGGATCTGAGAGACCCTGGTTCAAATCCCCACTCTGCTATGGAAATTTGCTGGTCAGCTACACACACACAGCCTAACCTACCTCATAGGGCTGATGTGAAGATAAAATGGAAGACAGGAAAATGTTGCAAGATACTCTGGGTTCCCTTTGGGAAGAAAAGTGGGGTATATGAAATGAAGTCAATAGAATAAATAATAAACAAGCATCAAAATAAGCCAAAACAGCAGCACATGATGCTGGAGGTCTACGGCTGGGATTCCAAATGAGCAATTTCGCCCTGAAAGAAATCACATTTGTGGAAGATCTGGATTAGGGTCATGATGCTTGGGGATGTATGTAAAGAACCCTCTCCTCTGCATGCCATTTTCTGGGACTAAGAATACCCCACTCCCAAGAAGGGCAGGCACGATACAAGTAATATTTATATCCCACTTTCTCCCCAATTGGAGACTCAAAACAACTTACAGCCTTGTTCTCCCTTCCTCCATTTTATCTTTACAACAGCCCTGTGAGGTAGGTGAAGCTGAGAGAGAATGACTGGCCCAAGGTCACCCAGCAGAACAGGGACTCCAACCAGGGCTTCCCAGTTTATACAAACAGCAACATATAGCCCTTAACCAACAATCAGCACAAAAAGAGAGAAATGCATGCACTAACAAAACAGTAGCAGCATAACAAGTGAATTATCTAGGCTTCCCTAATAGAATTATTTTAAAAGAAAGCAAAAAGGAAGAGGGCTAAACATACTTCCTGGGTCAATAAATTCCGCAGTCTGGCTGCAACAACTGGAAAGGTTGCCAGTTTCACATCAGCATGCCTCGGTACACAGAGCAATTTTGTTTTGCAATTAAGTTTTGCTATGGAGATACAGTTTCCATGCTAAATAATAATGCACAGCCTGTTTTGAAGAGAAATTGAATTCCCACTTCACATTCATTAAAGAACTATGATTTAGGAAGGGATTTTCAGTCTGGTCTGATCCCCTGATGAATCCCAAGTAAGCAAATTAAAAAAAAAATACTGTTCCTTCACCTGGTTTCCTCTTAATTTCTATCTTCTGAGCAATTAGGTATAAAAAAAGCATTGAGCTCTGTAGGGTTAATTAGGGTTACCAACCTCCAGGTGATGGCTGGAGATCTCTTGCTATTACAACTGCTCTCCAGGCAATGGAGGTCAGTTCACCTAGAGAAAACAGCCTCTTTGAAAGGTGGACTCCATGGCATTATACCCCACTGAAGTCCTGTAAAGGAGTGGTTTTAACTCTGTTATCAAAACACCTCCTGTGAGTGGTAGACTCAAGACACAGAAAAGATTTCAGATTTACTTGTATGTTTCTCCTCCTGCTTCTGAGCTATTTGGAAGAATGGCTCTGCTTACAAAGTGTGAGGCTCAACCGCAAGCCTGCCAGCTTGTCCACCAGTTTATAGCCTTCAGACAGTAGCACATTATGGATTCAGCAACGTGCAGGACTTCTGACCACCAGGTCAAAGATCAGTCTCTCAACAGGAAAAATTATCCACTCTAGAAGACTATAATATTGCCCAGGCAATCTGAGTGGGACACTGAACCAGATCTACCACCCTTGCAACCACTTAGATGTCAACCCTAAAGATGACATATTGAGGCTATGAAAAAGGTCAAGTACTCTCTATTTCATTGAGAACAGATGAGCCATCATTTTGTGTTCCTTACAAGTCCAGACACTCTTCCTCCAGTGGTTTAGAAAAAAAAACCTCTTCTGGGATATATCAAGTAGGCTTAAACAAGGTTTGCCACTTCAATGGACATTTTCATCCAGTAAATTCATTTCAGGGATGGATATCTAACAAGACAGCTCCTGAACTGAAGTAGCTTCTCTACCTCCACCCCCACTTCCCCTTTACAACTCTAACTCAATATTGGTATAGGACACGGCTGGCATTTATCCCAGGTTAGGGCTGCCAACTCCTGGTTGGAAAATCCTTGGAGATGTGGGGGTGGAGCCTGCATGGCTGGGGGTTGGGGACGGACCTCAGCACAGCAGCAGCAGAAGAAGAACAAGAAGAGTCGGTTTTTATACCCTGCTTTTTCTACCTAAAGAGTTGGAGGGATTCTAGTGTCCTGGCCCCACTGCTGGACCTCCTGAGATGGTACCTGTTATTTTTGGCCACTGTGTGACACAGAGTGTTGGACTGGATGGGCCATTGGCCTGATCCAACATTGGCTTCTCTTCTGTTCTCTTCTGTTCTTATGCAGAGCTTTTTTTTGTAGAAACAGCCCAGCAGGAACTCATTAGCATATTAGGCCACACCCTGGACAGCACAGCCCCCTCCCAGGATTGGCTTCCCCATGTGCAGGGCGCATGGGGAACCCAAGGGAAGGAAGGCAGTTTCTGGATCGGCTTCCCCAGGTGCCCCGCAGGGGAGGCAGTTTAAACTGCCTTCCTTCCCTGGATGCAGCTTGTGAGGTGCCTGGGGAACCCGAGGGGGGGGGGGCTGTAGGCATGGCCAACTCGGAAGCCAGCTGGAACTCCGTTCCTGTGTGTTCCTGCCCAAAAATAGCCCTGTTCTTATGGGTCTCAAAGCAGCTTACAATCACCTTCCCTTCCTTTCCCAACAGTCAATCACCATGTGAGATAGGTGGGGCTGAAAGAGTTCTGAGAGAACTGCACTGGCCCAAGGTCACCCAGCCAGCTGCATTGGGAGAAGTGGGGAATCAAACCCGGTTCTCCAGATTAGGTCCACTCTTAACCGCTATACCATGTTGGCTCTGTATATAATGGCATAAGAGTCCACTCTCCAAAGGAATTAATCTTTGTTGTCTGGAGATCAGTTGTATTTCCAGGAGATCACCAAGTACCACCTGGATGTTGGCAACCATATCCCAGATATACACTTAAACAAAAAAACATGGGGTGAGGTCAAGGACCATTCCTCCCCTCCACCGCCTTCTTTACTCACTTTTCAAGAGATGGAAAGTTATGGAAAGTGCCATCAAGTCACAGCTGACTTATGGTGCCCCACAGAGCTGGAGATGTTCACAGGTGCTCCACCAGTACCTGGATCTGTATCTGGTAAATTAATGTTCCCAAGCAGATGTTTTGCCTAAGTCTTGAACCTTTGACAATTAACACCCATACACACACACACAGTCAACCACCACCCACCCAAGTTTGTGTTATTTAGCCTTGATTAGTAGAAATGGAAAATCCTCAGTAAAGTAAAACTTTTGACTGCTGCTGTGTGCGTAGCTACATCCTACTGGTATCAGTGGGATTTTATTGGTTTCCATGAAACTCACTGCCAATTAACTCTCTCCAAATGCACCAGAGACACTGGACTAATTAGATGCCCTTCATCCACTACGTAATACCACCCAATTTGGCTTCTGTTGACTTCCAGGGGAACAGTCTAATATTTCCTATTCCCAACAATATAAAGATAATTTGGCTTTTCTGCTACTTTCAACCTCTCACATGAACACATGAAATTGCCTTATACTGATTCAGACTCTTGGTCCATGAAAGTCAGTATTGTCTGCTCAGACTGGCAGCAGTTCTCCAAGGTCTCAAGCAGAGGTCTTTCGTATCACCTACTGCCAGATCTTTTATCTGGAGATACCAGCAACTGAACCTAGGACCTTCTGCATGCCAAGCAGATGACCTACCATTGAGCCACAGCCACTTTTATAGAGAGAAGGAAGCAAAGGATGAAAAATGCCCTTTTATACTTTTAAAGAGAAAGACACTGATTATTTATTACATTACTGCAATTTTTGGAATAATTGGAAAATTCAGAATGGCAAAGTGCTCTGCTTAGTGAGCTTTTTGCCATTTCACACCTGCAGGCTTGAAGATGTGTCAGTTTTCAGAGTACTGTCACTAACTTTTTGTAAGTGAATAAATAACAGACCTCAGGTTTAAATCTTACCATAGAATGGGCGGATTGGGGAAGAATGAATGGAATTCAGATGCAACCTTGTGCAACAGGCAGGACTGAGCGATGAAGCAAGAAAGCGTGGGATGCAAGAGAAAGTATTAATGTGATTTAAGAACTCCTCCCCTGAAACCGGTATTTGCTGTAATTACAGCTATGAGGTTTTTATTCTTTTCCAATGATAGTGATTGCTTTCAACACTCATATCATTTTCTTCATGCTGCAGCAGACAGGCATTGTTGAACAGTGCAAGGATGCTGGATTCTGCTACTCCCACTTTTCACTTTGAGGGAAGGGGTGGGAAGGGGAGATTTGTTTATATAAAATCTACAAATTAAAGTTGTTGTGCACATTTTAAACTTTGCAATGCACCTTTAAACTTTGCAATGCAACCCAGTAGCTAACTTACTAGATCCATGAAGCTAGAAGCAAAAGCTCATTTCCTGTTTTTACTGAAAGAGAATCCAATAAATGGGGTGGGGGTATAGTCTTTCCCCAATAGAAAGAATTTGTATCCAGGAAATGGGACGCAGTCTCTCCCTCTCTGATTTATACAAAAACATTCCAGGTGCAGTTGTTGTCCATTTGGAATGTGAGATAATGGTTCTGATTTTGAACTCTTTATAAGCTAAAAGGAGGAAAGGGTTTTGAGAAGTTTTTTTACGGAAGGGCAAAAGCCATTTTCTTCTGCTTCAGAAAGCTGACTGTTTCGCGACTTCGCATAAAGCCCAAGCAAGCAACAGCTACATATAGAAGATAAGGGAAGGGAGGGTCATAAATCCTGTTCACCACAGCTTCCCTTAGGGTTGCCAGCCCCCAGGTGGGAGTGGGGGATCCCCTGATTGCGCTGGCTCCTGCCCGCTGGCAGCCAGCTGGCCGGGAGGGGAACCCCTGCCCCCAACAGCCACAACTCAATGCAATGTCCCCAACATGATGACATCACACAGAAGTGACATCATCACGCCGAGGACACTGCACGGTGATGCTCTGGTATTTTGGATAAAACTCTATAGTAATGTCGCCCTCCCCCCCCCCCCCCACACATCCTGAGAGCTCCCTCCCACCCCCCACCAGCAAGAGCTTAGGATCTGGCAACCCTGGCTTCCCTGCATAATAAACTGAACCCAGAAGCAACATACATCAAAGGTACAAGGGCAAGCCTTGATCCGGATTCAAATTCCAGCTTATCTTTGCATAGCTGTGAGAAAGTCATCACAAACTTTGGGCTGCTATAAAATTAGAACAGCAGTACCTTAGACTGCAGCATTGTCCTAAGGAAAAATGGTAGATGGTCCATGCAGGCATGCACATGATTTTTTTTTTAAGCACCATGACTGGGTAGGGGTCAAGTGCTGGCAGGTGAGCAGAAAGAAGGTGGATACACTACGCCTAAGACACGGTTTTACTGGCCAGTGCCTTAAGTACTAGTGACCACACAGAGAGATGTGGATTGCTGCCTGACTTCAACTCAGAAGGGTAATATCTGGAAATTATGAATTAATGTCCTACTGTGTAGTTAGTCTCTTAAACACAGCTTTTTGTTTTCATCTCACTGCTAATGTTCTTTTAAAATATTCTTACACACTTTCAATAATATCGTTTGATTTTTATTTGGTGTTCTGTGCTTTAAGTGCCTCAATTCTAATTCAGTACCTTAGGCCTTAAGAGTTCACCTACCAGATTAATTGCTGTGGAAACTCATTCTGCAAGTGGCCTACCTTGCAGGGCTGACTTTCTTGAGTAATCCCAGGAAGGTTAGAAGCTTAGCCCTTAGCTTCTAACTGTGTGGATAGTCCAAGGGGCTGGTGGCAGATACCAAGACTGTTGACTGTGTGGACACCCACCCCAGGGCTTTGTATTTTTGTGCTCTGCCAGCCTGTACCAAGAATCTCTTGGACTGGGGATTCTTGACACTGCCATATGGAAGCCCAGTTATGACAGAAACCCACACCCCTGGTAGAAAACAGTTGTGTAAAGTCAAAACACTTAGCACAAAGAAACACTCTAGAATAAAGTACTTATTTAACTATGTGTTAATATATGTCCAGTGGTAACAGGCTGATTTTTTTTAAGTAGATTCAATGCCATATCTGATTTTCAATTGGTAAGTACTTATATATGGTAGACTATGTATTAGGCACTGGACAGAATCAACAAGGCCCTGAGAATCAACATTACACAGGAAGATACCGGATTTTCTCTAAGCAAAAGAAATGGTTTATGGGAGAGTTAAAAGAAAACAGAAATGAAAAGGGGAGGCTAATGATTTAATCAGTAACAACAGGAAAATACTTGAAATGTGTATCAAAAAGGAAGTTTGAATAATTTTTTCTTTGTCTTTCATTCCAATTTCTGGGAACAATAAAAAACGGAATGCGGACTTCCAGTTTTAGCAGCTTAATGGTGGGCGCGCTCCAGTGGAGCTCCACATGGAGCGACCTGCAACCTCAATGAACGGGAGGAGCCCTTGTAGGGAGCTCCCAGCTTGGGGCGCGAGAGGCACGTCTCCCGAGGCAACAGCCAAAGGATTGAGGCGCCTCTTTGCCCCATAACATCCCGTTGCCGTGGAGCCTCTGGCACCTAAAGCAGCACACCGGCTTGGCAAGCAAAGAATGCAGCGAAGAAATGAAAATACCCCTACCTGTGGTGCAGCCTTGAACGAAATGTGAGTCAGCAGGTCCACTCAATAGGACTAACAGGCATCCTGTAGCCCCGAAACAAAGTGGTGAAGAGGGAGGGAAATTTTTTGGCCCCCCCCATCCTTTCTTTTTAAAAGATTGAAAAGCGGAGGGCTGGGACCACTGGAGCTGCATACAGGGTTCAAATAGTGTGGAATTCTTCTTAAAACGGCATTTAAAAAAAAAACCTTTCAGTGGTACTTTAACTCCTCCGAGAAGTAAATAAAGGCTGGCAGAAGAGAAAAAATGGCGCCCAGAGGGAAACCCTCTCCAAAAGCTACAGCTCCTTCTCTTCCTGTTCCTAAACAGGAAGCTGCCATAGATTTTCCAAACATGTTGTCGGTAGCATTGCGCCCTCTACTGGATCAGATGACTACAATGAACCAAAGTATTGCACCCCAGAAAGAGATTAAAGAATCTAATGCTAAAATAGAAAAGGTGGTTAAATCAGCAAAATCAGCTGAAACCAAAACAAGAATATTGAATCAAAGACTACAAGTGGTGGGGAAAGAAAGAGCAACTGACAGAGACCAACTTTTGAGGCTGCAAACTGAAAAAGTGTCTCATGTTCTACAATTTCAAGGTGTCCCAGAATAAAAGCCGGAAAAACTGAAAGAAATCTTAAGTGAAGCTTTGGCTCCAAAAACAGGTTTACATGCGGATTATTTGCAAAGCGAAATGGATATTGTCTACAGGACATATCCTGATTTTATGCAGAAGAAAAACCTGCCTGGAGAAATTGTGGTGAAATTCTCTAAGAGAACAACAAGAGATGTGGTGCTCAAGGCCACTAACGGGACAATCCTAAAAATCAAAGATGTGGAAATCAGAGTCTTGAAAGACATTCCATTTGAGATCAGAAAAAGAAGGAAGCAATATAAAAGCTTGACAAAATTCCTGCAAAAGAACTCCACCCCTTATAGATGGATTTTTCCGGAGGGTTTGGTATTCAACTATAAGGAGAAAAAAGAAAAGATCACCTCTCCCAAAAGTGCAGAGACTTTTCTGGATTTGCAACTAAGACTAACAAAAGAAAAGAAGACAGCAGAGGAAGAAGAGGAGGAAGAAGGCATCATACATGACTTGGAAAGCTCTGAAAGCTCATCGAGTAGCTCTTCAGAGGACTCCGACTCAGCAAAGGGAGCAGCTGCCCCTAAGCAACTGACAGTCCAAAGGGAACCTGCTAAACCAAAAAGAAGAGAGAGGAGGGGGAAATAGCTTTGTATACAACTTGAAAGTTTAAGAAATTTATTTTGCCACGTGCTTGAATCTACATATGCATAGCCAGTATTATTTGAAATTTATTATCACGTTTCAGTATTTTGTATTTTGCTATATGGGGGATTTCATTCATATATATTTTAAAAACAATTTATATTCTTTGCTTTAATTAGGGATAGTTTTGTAAGTGTAGGGATAGTTTTTTATAGTTTGTAGAAAGTTAATAAAAAGTTATATATAAAAAAAGAACGGAATGCCACATACAATACCTTTTTAAATGTTGCCACAACACAGGCACACTCAGGCACAGCATGAGGAATGCTGTGCCCCCCCCCCCACACACACACACACATTTCTACTCCTCAGCTATGCAGGAGAGAATGTCAAAGAAGACTCTGCCAAATTCTGCACTTCCCGCTAGCATCACACATGCTCGCCTAAGATTACAGATGGGCCCCAGCATAAAACCCTTCCCTTATATTTTGATTTCCTAAACTCCAGACATAATTGTTAACCGCCATGAGAGAAATCCAGGCCAAGGATTTAACACTTTCCTCACCTCGCACTCTCAACAAACTCTCCAGTAAGAAACAAACAAATCTCTCAAACAGAAGTAAGTACGACTACCATCCCAAGTGGGCTCCAGCTAACTTTTTTTTAGATTAAATACTTTTCTAACTGTCATAACAAATCTCAGACTATTCATCAACAGAATAGTTCACCCATACAGGAAAACAAAGATGGTTTAAAGCAGGGCTTATTCTATGGTTGCCAGCTTTGGCTTGGAAATTTCCTGGAGATTTGGGCATGGAGCCTGGGGAGGGCAGGAACCTCAGCAGGTATAATGCCAGAGTCCACCCTCCAAATAGGCTTATCAACCTTTAGGTAGCACCTGGACACCTCCCATTATTATAATTGATCTCCAGATGACCAAGATCAGTTCCCCTGGAAAAGATGGCTGCTTTTGAGCATGGACTCTATGGCATTATACCCTGCTAAGGTCCCTCCAGGTATTTCCCAATCCAAAACTGGCAAACCCACCTCCAAATAAGCCATTTTCTTTGGGGAAACTATCTCCGTCACCTGGAGATCAGTTCTAATTCTGGGAAATCTCCAGGCCCCAACTGGAAGTTGGCAACCCTAGCTGATTCACATTACAAAGTTCATGTGGTAGACAGCATGAGGACTGTGGACCAGACATGGATCTGAGTCCTGTGCCAGGAACTCACTTCTCAGGCACATGGGGAGAGGAGATTTAAGTCTTCCCTCTGCACCACTGCCTGACCTGAAATAGTCCTGGGGAACCACTACTTGATAGCTACACATAAGTTTCCACAATGAGGCAAACAATAACTTCTTCTGGAAGCATTTCAGGTAAAAAAGATGGTATGAGGGAGGCTTAACCCCTTTCTTCCTACCTGCCATGGTCCCGAGTCCCCGACCCAAACTAGAACTCCGGGCAAACATCTGTTTGACAGTCCATGAGTCCATCACATGGGCATTGAATCAGTAGGCACAGTAAAACACAAGGATATTGTTGAGAAATCTGATTCACATCACATTCAAATATAAAAAAGAAGATAACATAAAACCTGAATGAAAAATATTTTTTTGTTATTCCAGGCTACTGCAAAACGGGCACGGTCATACTTGCATGCATACAGGATTCTAGGACTCCATTCCCAAAGCCGTCTCCATGGTCTAGAACACTGGGCACAAGCCTTCATTTTGTCCAAGTGCATGATCTCCAGGAGAAGAAAAGGAGCACGAAAAAGAACATTCTTTCCATCACAGCAATTTCAACTCCATCTGAGACGAGAGCCCAGGAAATTAAAAGTCTTGTCATTCATACAGGGCATGTTAACTGGGCGATTATCATCTTGGTGACATGAACAAATTAACAGCATACTAGAGGGCAAAAATGCATGGGGTTGTGAAAAGCAGGGTTGCCATGTGCTCACTGGGGGTGGGAGATCTCCGCCCCCAGCAACTCCTTGCCACTGGAGTGCTGGTGGAAGAAAAAAAATAACTACTGGCAGCAAAGGCATGGTATCACTGCCAGGAAAATCAGGAAGTGATGTCACATCCTCTCTAAGGATCACAGAATTTCTGACGTTTCCTAGAGAGAAATGACACTATGCTGTTGCTGACAGTTGTCCTCCCCATCCCTGCCCCATCCAGTCTCCCATTGAAAAGCCAGTTGAAGTAAAGTAAGGAGGCAGTAGGGCAACAATTCACCAGCTCAAGACAGGGAATCCCACACTTTTGTGGGATCCTGCCTGCTGCCGGCCAGTTGGCCGGCAGGAGAAAATTATCCTCTCCAAGAGCAATGTTGGGCAATGTGCCAGTGTCACCCAGAAGTGACACAGGCATGTCAGTGATATCCTGGGGGGGGGGGGTGAGGGTGATTTTACCATAGAGTTTTGCTCTAAAACCAGAGTGTCGCCCCTGATGTGCCTACATCACTTCCAGGTGATGTGTGACATCACTTATGGTGACGGTCAGGGGTGATACTTCCGGCTCCTGGAGCATCCCCCCACCTGTGTCTCAAAGAGACCTGGCAATCCTAGGAGGCAGAATGAAATCATGATGTAGTTGCCAAGATCACATAGCATTTTGCCTGGTAAAAAGTCAGATTAGCACATAAAATGGGTGAGAACACAGGAGACAAAACAAGCAGTATTATCATAAAAGAAAAAAAAAGATGTCATAGGCCTTCCAGAGCGAGTTACTCACAGAATACCCTTAAAGCAAACTAGCGAAGTAATTTTTTAGGGGTTTTGTAAAGGGATGTCAGAATGTTTGTCTAAGTCATCTTGGCCAATATTGTTGATTCATCATTGCAAAAAAAAAAAATGTGCTGGGGAAAGAAAAATTACAAGTGACGAAATAAACTCTATTGAAGAGGAATACCCAAAGCCCTTACAATAAATATATTGGATTGTGCTTAGTATAATCTAGGTCCTAATAAATCTTAAGCAAATGTGTCCCTTTTCCTGTAAAAACGTGAACCTATATAAATCTATACAAACTTGAATATACGTAGAACAGTGCCACTTCAGCAAACATAAATAAAAGTAAACACTCCCTCACATCTATAAACCTGTTTTGATCTCCCTGAGGATCCTGTCTCATACACTTATTGAGTCCAATAGATTAGATTTAACTAATAAACCATATTATATTAAGTTAGCCAAATATTCATGTAGTTTCAGTCAAGTTCTTAAAAACATTCACATTAAATTATCCAGGAACAGGACAGAACACTTGTCTCACCTTTGACAAGGAAAGCAGCGATGTTAATCCCCTTCACCTGCACTCTCACAGAGCTTCCCAGCAAGTTCTCCAGTACTAGTTTCACAGAAACTATACATTAGTTTGAGCATATGTGGTTTGGTCTTGGAATGTCCCGTTTCAAACTGCCACTGTGTCATTTAACTCACACTCGCCGGTTAGCACTGGCAAAGCGACTGTATCTTAGCCTAGTTTACCTTACAAGGTTGGAATGAGGTTAAGTATGAGAGAACTGGCATAGGTCAGGTACAGGGTCATCAACAAGGGCAACACCACCAGTCAACATTAAAACATGAAATACTGCACTACTGTAGTCACAGTGACCATGGAAGGTTCAAAGCACAACATCATCACTAGACATGTGCAAATAAATTATAGACAATTACATGCATACACACACTTCTCATTACCTCATGGTAGGCATATAAACTGTTGGTTCAATTGAACATGAACCTACTTTGTATATTTCTGTTTCATGAACACAGAATGAAGGTAATCTGTAAGGAGCAGGAACATTTTCAGCCCAGCAAGGAAGCACTGATATTTGATTTATTCCTAGAAGGTAGCAATGAAATTGAAGCTAAAGTGGAACAAGCTTGAGGGAGATAAACTGGAGAGGCATAATGATCCTGTTTGAAAGCTTGTAACAAAAACCATGCAACAACAACAAAGTTCCACTGACCTGTTAGTCTTCTTTATCTTAATGGAAGACAAATATCTTTCAGGTTAGAACACACACTTTCTACCCAAGAATGCAGAGGAGGGTAGAGCCAAACGGGAGAATCTCTGTGTATATAAGGGAAATGGCAGCTCAGCTGACAACACAACAAACAGGACTATTAGAAGAATGTGGCAAGTACTAATGGCTAAAGGACCAGGCTGACAGGTACCAAGAAAGGGTGAGGATCTCAGTCAAGTGACTCATCAACAACCTATGATGCTGGAGGGATGAACAAACCATTTCTGGGACCTTGGGTACAAAGAACTATGTTTCTTTCTTTCCCCCTCCCACATGCTTGCATTTTTAAGTATGGAGGGGTCATGTCGAAGTGGTAGGTAGAGCATCTGCTTGAAAATTCAGTACCTGGCATCTCCATTTGAAAAGACTCAGAAAGTAGGTGGTGTGAAAAACCTCTGCCTGAGACCTTGGAGAGCTGCTGATAGACCAATGGTCCGACTCAGCATAAGGTAGGTTCATGTATTCAAGTACCATAGCACTAATCTATTATGAACCTATTGTTACATCATAATGAAGATCATGAACATTTTTCACTAGTGAAGGGAGAGTCTGCTAGCGTATCTCAAAGCCTGGAGGCCCGTTGATGGAAAAGACCTGTTCCTTTACCTCTTGGCTTTCTGTTCCCTCAACATAGTCATCTTCATCTAAAATAATACCCTGCCTTGTTCCAATATTTCCACAGGTTAAGAGAAGCACTCATGAGCTACTTCTGGATTTCCCCGTCTGTTTTCTTTTAAAAGAAAAGAAAAGTAATTCATCACATGAAATAATGTAAGCTTTGATTGTGAGTTATACAGGCTATAAAGCTGTTTAAACTGAAGTGAAATACTATGGCACACTCTATGCTTTCTGGAGCCGTGGAAAAAGATTTCAGTGGACTTTCAGAGCAACCCTAAACATATATACTCAGAAGTCCCATTTTATTCAACAGGGCTTACTCCAAGGAAAGTCTTCATAAGATTTCAGCCTATGAATGTCCTACCACACTGGCTGAAACTAGTCAACATGGGAGATGCAACCTTATGGCTAAAAATATCTCTGATATTACCATTTTGACTGTCCCATGTTGGACTAATAACCCAGCATCTGCTAATTCCTCGTCCATTTGCTTTCTACAGTCCCAGTCATGATTTTGGCTGTAAATTCAGTAACCTTGCATTAATTATACAAACCTCCAGCATTTCCATTTTTTAAAACCCATAATTTAAAATCATATTTTCTTATTTAAGAATTTTTTTGGTGGCCCCTTCAATAGATCAGAAATGATTTGAAGATTTCTCCTTTTACACAGCTACTACAGAAATCTGTCTTCCTCCCTAAAATTTTACTCATTGTTTCTAAGATAATTTCTTGAGACACATAACTTCCTCTTAAATCCACAGTGAACATTGGTTCCTGTTCCATTCTCATAGTGAGGAGTGTGCAGGAATATGAATACGGTAAAGAAGATTCCAGAAACATTCACTCATGTGACCATTACCTGACTAGGGCCCTCTCTGCCTCTTCCCAATGTACTGTCACAGAGATAAGTACATCTTTAGAAAGCAGAATACAGAAGTACTCTGAGATGTTTGCCCAATTCAGACTTCCCTTTATCCTAACAGCCAACTGTCAAACTTCCCTTATCCTAACAGCCAAGCTACAGCAACAGACAACAATAACACACAGTGCTCATTCAGTGTTACATCTGGAAAAAACAGGTCAGGCTAGGAGACTGCAACCTACCGAAGACTACCCAATAAACTATACAAATCAGGGGATTTGTTTCTATATCTTTAACAACCACCGTTACCCAGCTACCTTTTGGGCTACATGCACAAATCATTGGATAGAACAAACTTAAGAGTCCAGTGGCACCTTTAAGACCAACAAAGATTTATTGAAAATATGAGCTTTCACATGCATGCACACTTTTTCAAATACAATGGAATGGGAGGTAAGGTTCAGACTCATAGATGGGCTGAACAGCAAATTAACATGTAACATGATGAAGAACATCTACATTGTATTTGAAAAAGTGTGCATGCACATGAAAGCTCATACCTTCAATAAAACTTTGTTGGTCTTAAGGGTGCCACTGGACTCTAAATTTGTTCTACTGCTTCAGACCAACACAGCTGACTACCTGGATCTAACATCACTGGATACTGCACTAAGGCAAACACCTTCTTGATCGTCTCATTCACACAGGAAAACCCTGCTATCACACAGGAAATCACTGCTATCACATAACCATAATGGTGTCCAATGTTACGTGAATGCAGCCTTGGTCACGTAAAAGCATTAAAAAACCCCAAGAGCAGGAAGAAATGAAGGCAAAGTCAAACAAGCTGTTTATTACTGAAGGCAAGAACTTTTTTTCTAAATAGCAGAGGACTACAAATCTATTCTTGTCCAAACTTGCCCACGGTTAAGCAAGCTCACCTAGGCCCAGTGTTCTCTGTTGGAATCTAGTATGCTGCTTCACAACACAGAGCAGCACCAAGAAGCTTGAGGCTGATCAAAAGGCATGCAGATGCAAATCCATCAACCACTGAGTTTCACTAGGTCAAAGGGAGAAAGCTGGCTGTCACAAGTCAGCACTATACCCATGTTATAGTCAAAGAGATTGAGAGGCTGATCAAAAGGCATGCAGATACAAGTCCATCAACCGCTGAGTTTCACTAGGTCAAAGGGAGAAAACTGGCTGTCCCAAGTCAGCACTACACCCATGTTATAGTCAAAGAGATTGAGGTCCCACCCAGAACCTCCCCAAGAAAATTAAAGAAGGATGAACCTTCCAAATTTAAACTCAGTGATCCACCAGTAAGCCACTGTCTTTCCAAACTTTACCACCCACCTAACTGTGTTCAAGTAAATAAGGTAATCTCATGCAACATCCACTGTTTTGTAATGCAACATAAAATGATAGTTATCAATAGGTAAAGTTACCTGAAGTGCAAGTGGAATGGTTGCCTGCTGCAGCAACTGAAATTTCAGACACAACAGATCTTCCTCCCTCCACTACCCCAAATGGCTAGTAGCAGACTAGTTTCTGTTTTCCAGCAAGAATGGCAATATTTTCAAAAGTTTAAAACCCAGAACCATGGTAGATGTTAATATCTCTATATGGCCAACTAGGGTTGCCAGGCCTGGGCTGGAAAATACCTGGAGACTTCAGGGGTAGATCCAGAAGAGGGTGGGGTTTGGGGAGGGGCCTCAGCATGGTACAATGCCATAGAGTCCACACTTCAGAACAGCCGTTTTCTCCAGGGGAGCTGATCTCTGTCAGCTGGAGATCAGCTGTGAAAGTGGGAGATCTCCAGGCCCCACCTGGAGGCTGGCAAACCTATGGCCAACAGGTATATACGTTGAAGGTACAAGTTGAAGCAGCTGTACACCCATACACACAAACACAAGCTTGCGTGCACTTACACACACACAAACATGCACGAGAGAGAGAAAATAGAGATAGCTGAGTCCAAAGCTGACCTAGGTTTCAGTTCTTTCCTACTAAAGCTTATCATGAATAATCAACAGAAAAGCTGCTTATTGAAATCCTGGCAATTTCTGGTTGTGCAAAATACAGGCTAAATAATCAGCCAGTATCTGAAATCTGATCTTTCCAATGAAGATTCTCATCCCTGCATGTAAGCAGCCACACCTCCAAGCATTAAGCAGATTAGAGAATGCAAATATCAGAGCACTAATCATTCCTTCATTCTTAAAACACCATCTCCATGCCTACTGCTAATAGATTCCATGCTGTGACTGAAGAGGTCTGCAGGCAGATTTGTTTGTGTTTAAAAAAGGTGCTTAGCCAAACTGTCACAATATTTAGCAAAGTCAGCTGTCATGTTCAGCACAAGTAAAAGGCCCAGATAAGACACAAATAAGTGAAGATTCAATGCATTTGTGCCATCTTAAATTAATCCAATATGAGATGCACACACTTGATTTGCCCATCTTATATTCTAATAGTCAAGTGGCTCAGTTTGCACACAGAAGATTTTTCTCCAAATTTGGGGGAACCTCTAGGTGTGGGGAAACATCTGAAAAGCTTAAAGGAGCAGGTTTACAAATCCCAAACACTGAAGAACATGGACTGCACAGGCACACACATACAGCAGGACACCTCCTCCACCACCCACCAAGCTGCTGAGGCTTCAAAGCTGCAAGCAGGAGGAGGTCTCCTGGATTCTTTCTGAGTAAAAACTAAATTTTATCATGGTTTTTAAATGCTGCAAGTCCCCAGTTCTGCACATGCCTGTGGCACGGAGCTCCAATGGCCATAACAGGTGCAGAGGGTGGGAGAAAAAGCTCTGGGGGCCCATAACAAATCAGGGCTTTGCAGCATTTTAAAATCATGATAAAATTTAATTTTTACATTAAATCAAAGTCACATTTAGTGGGGCTCCCAGAGGCTACCCTGCCTGGGCAGAAGGAGGCTATATGCTGAAGGATTCATGACATAGCAGCTCCTGTTCCTCCCCTGCCCAGCCACTTTGACACCCCTCTGCCAGGCTGCTCCTTCAGCCACAGAAGCGCCGTCCATTTCCCCAGGGCCAGGATACCCTAACAGGGGGTGGCTAATAGGAATGTATGACTGGAGCAACATAGGGTGCAACTGTGTTGGGGGGGGGGGGTTTCTCGCCTGTTGTGGCTGCCCAGAGGTTTAGCCAGACAGCCCCGGCCAGGGCAGCACCAAGGCAATGTGCTCACCATGCTAGATTCAGGGTTCCATTCCTCACCAGCCCTGGTGAGAACCTGCAGCAGCACCCGCACCTTGCAAAGCAGAGAGGGGAGCCAGCTGCCACCTACCCATTGCTCACCCAGCACTTGTAGCCTTTGCCTGCTCTCCTCCCCACTGTGCTACACAGGAGAACTGGGTGGGTGGGGTCCGGCCCACCACCAGAATCTCCCAGATACTCCTTTTCCTCCTAAAGTGAAAAGACAAATGAGGAGAAGGTGACAGATCTCTGCAGAAGGAACAGGGTTGCCAGCTCCTGGTTGGGAAATACCTGGAGGTTTGGGGAGTAGAGCCTAAAGAGGATGAGGTTTAGGGAGGGGAGGGACTTCAATGGGGAATAATGCTATAGAGCCAACCTTCCAAAGTGGACACAGCCCTGGTAACTCAAACCCTAAAGAAGAATCAACCAAAAAAATCAAGATAAAGTTTCCAAAACACATTTTTTTCAATACACATTGACTTGCTGGCAACACTGAAGGAAACTTGCTGTCTGGATCTTGTCTGATAAGGAACAAAAGCTGAAATTCTATGCATACTTTCCTAGAAGCACCATGAAACTCTATGGGACTTACTTTCAAGTCAACATGAATGGAATTGGACTGCATACTTGATTGCATAGTTTACAGCAAAGTTGTCTATAAGATAAAATGGGTGTGGGGAGACAGCCACAGTAGTTTTAAAGAGCAGCCAATTTTTCTTTTCTCATAAATAGCAGTAATAACACTTGTTACAGCTAGCTGGTTTCAAGATGGCCACTGTTTTATAACAACTGACTGTTTGCTTTGGTCAACATTTATACAAGCATGAGGAAGATGTGTAATAAAAAATAATTAGACTAAGGCAAGCCAATACATGTTGCAAGAAACTCTGGAGGAAAAAGATTCCTGTTTTGCTGCATCCTAATTCTCTCCAGAAGAAAAGAGATGCTGTGACTTCCTATTTCTTTTCATTTATAAACATCTCCCATTGTATTACACTGATGTCTTTTTCAGATACAGACAAACATTTCTGGCACAAAACAGTTTTCAGAACATATAAAACAAAAACATAGGATTTCAAAATCAAAAAGATTTGGTCTGAGTAAATTACTCATGGTTTGTACAAGTAGATGACTTCATATGGCCGAGGCACAAAAAGGTATGGAAAAATAAAGTGACACGCATTTTACTGAATTATACCCTTTGTCAGGAGAAGGGCCTATTGTAGAGATCACTCAAAGCACAGGTCCTTTCCTACCTGAACACAATTGTTCTGCCATTGTTAAGAAACCCACTTTTTGATCTAAGTACACAAGAAGAGCCCTGATGGATCACACCAGTGGTCCATCAGCATCCTGTCTCACACAGTGGCCAAGCAGTTGCCCCGGAGGACAAAGCAAACAAGGCACAGAGGCTGAGGCATTCCCCAGATTTTGCTTCCTAGCACTGGTATTCCGAGGGTTGTTGAATACCTCTGAATATGGAGGTTCCCTTTGCCACTACAGTTTGTAGACACTGATAGACCCAGCCTCCATGGATCTTTCTTTCTTTTAAAGCCATCCATGCTTGCAGCCATCACCACATCCACTGGCACTGGCAGAGAACTCCACACTTTAATCACTCACTGAGTCAACAAAGTTTGAGGCCAACAAAGCTTTATTTAAGGTGTAAGCTTTCTGTGAGCAAGCACACTTCCTCAGACAAACTGAAACAAGCTTTCTTCAAACCTTACTATCTATTGCCCATCAACTCTACTGAGTGCCCCCCCCAACTGTTAGTATTATGGAACAGGGAGAAAGAGTTCTCTTTCTCCACTTTCTCCACCTCATGCATAATTTTAAAAACCTCTATCCTATCCTCCATCAGTTGTCTTTTCCCCTAATCTTAAAAGTGAAAGTGACAAGGCTTTTTAACAAGATTTCTTTGCGATTTGGGAATAAATGTATGGTACTCCACACAATGCCTGAGTCCATCACTGAGGTACTGAAACTTCACTCTGTTAACTGGTTAGAAGATTTCCTTTTGGTGAACAAGTTGTGTGTCCCCTCCTAAATTTATTACACCATCTACCTAGAAACAGTCTTGATCAACCTGATTGGTAATTGCAACAACAGACAGCATTGCTTTTCTTTCAAGCTTGAATAAGTAAACATCTTCTCAATTTTTCTTCATATGATTGATGAGGCCTTGCCTATGAAAGCTCATGCCCTGATAAACATCAGTCTTTAAGATACTATGGGACACTTATTTGTGCTACAATGACCCAGCAAGGCTTCTCTTCCAGTATTTATCCTAGTTTATTCCTCAGCAAACCATCTAAAATATTGGAATCATTAAGCTAAGAGAGACCAGGAAGTTCAACTAGTTCTAGCCAAATTCCCTTAACCACCAACCATATATTCCAGGCACCATTAACCCAACATGAGGAAGTAGGCCCCAAAATGCCCAACATTACTTCCAGTCTCCTGGAAGGATGTTGGCAGACCCCAACTGGCCAGGTAAGTTGACCTGGCAACTCTATTTGAGAGGCAGAGTGGTGTAGTGGTTAAGAATGGTGGCCTCTAATCTGGAGAACTAGGTTTGATTCTCCACTCCTCCACATGAAGCCTGCTGGGTGACCTTGGGCTGGTCACAGTTCTCTCGGAGCTCTCTCAGTTCCACCTACTTCACAAGGTGCCTGTTATGGGGAGAGGAAGGGAAGGAGATTGCAAGCTGCTTTGAGACTCCTTAGAGTAAAGAAAAGTGGGGTATAACAACCACCTCCTCTTCTTCATGACAACTAGGTTTGTGAAGGGTAGCGTGTTGTATAAGATACAACTTAGACTGTGACTGTGGAAATTTGAGTTCAATCCCATTGAGTTTATCAGGTAAAATTACCAATAGCCTGGCTTAACTCAAAGGACTATTGCATGAGTAAAATGGGGTAGCCATTTTATGCCTCCAGCTTCTTAGAGGAATATTCCTCTAATGCCTGCCACAAAACCCACATTACTCTTATAGGATCAAAGCATAGATATAGACTGAACATATGATAAAACATTTTCAGACTGTAGACTCCTCCTCCTGGTAGTTCACTGACAAAACCCATCTTCTGTACTGAAATCTGATGTTAAAAACAGGTGTGGGGGGGGGACTTCCAACTTACGCACTAATTAATATTTCAACTGAAGCTGATTAATGTATGAATATAGTTTGTTCAGACAATTAAGGATGTTCTGCTTTCTTTACAGTCCATGCTTGATAGAATCATGCTGCATTTCCACCTGACCTTTAAACAACATCCACCCAATTATGGTTCAGTGCCTGAAATTTAAGGTGTTGGGGGTTTTTTTACTTGGTGGTGGTAGAAAGTGCTGTCAACTTACAGCTGATTTATGACAACCCCGGGAGGGGTTTTCAAGGCAAGCCAACTTCAGAGGTGGTTTGCCACCGCCTGCCTCCATATCACACCCCTAGTATTCCTAGGAGGTCTCCCAACCAAATGCTTCCCAGGGCCGACCCTGCTTAGCTTCCAAGATCTGATGAGGTTGGGCTAGCCTGGGCTATCCAGGTCAGGGCTTTTAAAAATATACATATATTACCAATAAGACAAAACTTTAGAAAATAAACAGAATAGTTCACATATGGTACTCTGACTGGCAAGGCCTCACCAAAGGTATTATCCAAAACATCATACGTATTTTAAGTCATCAACTTCATCTGAAATATCTGTATTTCTTGTGTTCTGAAAATAGCCTGCAAACCCCCAGGTTAACCACAGCTGCAGAAGCACCATCTGCTTTTCCTCAAACTAATTCATACTGAGAGCAACACTGGGGTGGGGGTGGGGGTGGGGGTTTACTGAGCAAAGTCTTCATTTCTACACATGCAGGAATGCTAAGCAGCCAATCAACCCTATGAAGCAAAAGCCAGCATTATGAGAGATGCTGTATCCAATGAACAGAACATACAGAGAAGAAAAACCATCCTAGGCAGATTTGTCCAAACTAGAACAAGCACAACCTGAAATCAGTTCCACAGCTAATGAGATGCTTTCAACTTCACGGTGTATGACAGAAGCAATAAACTTCATTTCTCTTGGGCAGACTGTTACAAAACGGGGTGCCTAGAGGGAGTCACAGTAGGGAAGAAAGGTGCGTAAGGAATCCAGGTTTAGGGGGCACATTGAAGGAAACTGCCCAGCAGCCACAAGCCTTTTCAAAAGCATTCAATGAACTGATGACAGAGATCCTGGTTATGTGAACTGGGTGCACTGAAAGCTTCCATACCTTGAGGTAGAGACATGGCTGGGCTTCTTTCAGAGACCAGAACAAGTAAAGGCTCTTTAGCTAGCTACAGTGTACCATGCAGCTACTATGCAGAGACACAAAGATTAAACCCAATAACAAGGAGATTACTATAACTGGGGTGTTACTGTGTCTCATCTCAACACTAGAGAGTTTCAAACACTACTAGAAATAGACTCCAGACTGGTAAGGACAATCACTGCTGATACATTAAATACAGTCCCTTATAAGCTTTGTTCAAAAGGGGTGTAGTCAGAATCTTCATTCCAGAAACCATGGCCATCCAAAAAGACACCGAGAATTCCCTCCTATATCTCTATATCTACGAAGGCCAAGAATGAGCACCATTCTCACAGTAATCAGTATGGGGCTTTGATGAAAATTCCCTTCAAGGCTGCTTCAAAAGAGAGATTTAGCATGCATAAAATTGGATTTTAAAAACAATTAAACATGACCAAATCTTAGGGTTGCCAGCCTCCAGGTGGGGCCTGGGGATCTCCCACTTTTACAACTGATCTCCAGCTGACAGAGATCAGCTCCCCTGGAGAAAATGGCTGCTTTGGAGGGTGGAGGGTGGCATTCTACCATGCAGAGGCCCCTCCCCTCCCCAAACCCCACCCTCTCCTAGCTTCACCCCCAAAGTCTCCAGGTATTTTCCCACCCAGACTTGGCAACCCTACCAAATCTAGTCGTTCTTATAGCATGGTTTTGTACTACACAGAGGTACAGTGAGCAAAACCAGCTAAGAAATATGGCTTGTCCTGTAAATGCTGCCAATCAGGCCTACACTGAAATCATCCTCTCCAGCTAAAAGGATCACATCAGTAAGCAAGGCTTAGAAGCATCACAAGGCCTTGCAGGTCAATAGCACCACACCACCACAAGAACCAATGCTGTCCCATCCAGGAAGGACCTCAAGTTGCAGGTCTGAGTTGGCAACAAGGAAAACTGAATGAGGGGCCTTAATATCTCAGACTTCAGTAGGGCTGCCAGCCTTCAGATCAGACATAGAGATCTCCTGGAATTATAACTGATCTCCAGACTATAGAGAGCAGTTCCCCCAGAGAAAATGGGCGCTTTGCAGGGTGGACTCTGGGGCATACCCCACTGAGGTCCCTTCCCTCCCCAAGCCCCACCCTCCTCAGGCTCCTCCCCCAAAATATCCAGGAATCTCCCAACTGAGAACTGGCAACCCTAGACTTCAGGTGCTTGGTCTAGAGATACCACAGGGGACTTTAATGTGTTGATTGTACATCCATACTCAGTAACACTAGGCTCCCTAAAGAACGTGTGGCTGCTGTAAGCCCTTGCCTGCTCTCTGCATTTTAAGACCTTACGTTTCTGTTTCTCCTGGCCCCTTCTGGAGCTACTGGGTCCAGAGTACTAGTCTTCCACTGTACAACAGAACTGTTTGCAGCCTACAGCAAGGGTGGGCCAACCACTCCCAGGAACAGACAGAAGGAGGAAAACAGAGTTGTTGATTCAAACGTCTTACTTGTGAAGAGTCAGTGGGCCCAACTACAAGTGACAGAGGGCACAGATCTATCCCATGCAGTGTTCCCTCTGAGTTAGTGTGAGCTAGCTCACAGTTTTTTAGCCTCCCGCTCACAGATTTTTGTCTCAGCTCAGGAAGGAGGGCTGCAGCGCAAACTAATTTATGCAGTAGCCAAAGTGCTCACTCACAACTTTAATGCCAGTCGCTTACAAAGTAGAATTTTTGCCCATAAGACTCCACAGCTTAGAGGGAGCATTGATCCCGTGGTCTCTGAAACCATTTTAAAAACACTTGTAGTTCTTTAAAAATTGCCACAAGGCCCCGAGCTGGATGGGACACACAGCACAGTGACCCCAGGAGCTCTTGGGGGAAGTTTCTACAACTGAAAAGACTGGGGGGGGGAGAGAAATGACACAAGAGCTCCTGGGGCCACCAAGCCACGCACCCAATCTGGACCAGGGTCATGTGGTGACTTTAAAAGAACTAAATATGCATTTAAAATGGCATCCGTGGCTATGGGATGGATCTGTGCCCTCTGTTGCTTGTCCTTTGCATGCACACCACACCGAGCCATGTTTTTGCAAGGATGCTGAATTCCAGCACCTTTCTCTTGGACATAGGGAATGACTACTGTGAATGGTGCAGAGAAGTACTCTGTATCACTACAAGAATAAATAATGATAGTGCACGGCATTTTGGATACCACTATGGTATTGAGGTCACAAATTTTTTTTTTGCATGCCTGTACTTTCTGTCTAGGGCCATAGTGGCTCAGTGGTTAAGACTTTGAACTGCAGACCAGAAAGTTGGTAGTTCAGCAGTTCGAGACCTAAGTGCCACATGACAGAGTGAGTTCCTGTCTCTGGTCCCATCTCCTGCCAACCTAGCAGTTCGAAAGCAAGAAATTGCAAGTAGATAAATAGGTACTGCTTTGGTGGGAAAGTTCTGTGCACCTTGGCATTTAGTCATGCCAGCCACATGACCACAGAAATGTCTTTGGACAGTGCTGGCTCTTCAGCTTGGAAACTGAGATGAGCACCACCCCCTAGAGTCAGATTCAACTGGCTTTTGAGCAAGGGAAACCTTTGCCTTTTTACTTTCTATCTATGTGGATCCAATACTCCTTTCCTGACCATATGACACACCTCCTAAACAGCCATGGAGAAAGTAATTTAATATTCATACTGAAAAAGGCCACCAACTATTTCTGCAAGCAGGAAACGGGCAGAGATTCTCAGGGTCTCTGAAATTACATTCAGTTGTCAGCTGACTGCCAATTGTCATTTTCAAGGCACACAGCAAAAGGGCAAGCTCTGAAGTCGCTCCCTGATGAATGCCTGCCAGGAAATTCCACACTCAAACCCCAGATTTAGTAAGCAATACAGGATTAGCATTTGGAAACAAATGCTTAATGTATCAATTAACTTATAATTAAGTATATTTCACTACACAAACCCCATGATCTTTCAAAAGACAAGCCATGAAATCAATGTGTTGCAACTGTAATGTGTTGCAAGCTGCTGAAGACACATTTGTGATGGGAATGAACTAGATACAGCACCAACAAATACTTCTCCAGTGGGGATCACAATATGTTTTATAAGAGCAGACTAGATTGATGTTCAAAGACTCCATCTTTTGCAAGCACACAAGCAAACTGGGGCATCTGCTCATGCCTATTCAGGCTAATGAGTTTTATCTCAAGTTAACAGCTAGCAGTCTAACTACACTAGGGGAGCCATGCAGTGACACTGCTAACATTTTACACACACACACACACGAATGTAGAGAAAAAACTATGCATCTCTTTTTGCTGCACAGGACTGGAACCAGTGATAAGACAGTGGTGCTTAGGTTGCATCCATATGGCAATTTGAAACACAGCTGGACATGGTTTACACCACAGGAATAATGCCAGCTATGTATTTCACATTACAGACCCAGACTTCAGCTGTGTCACCAGCACTAATTCTGCTAGTTCTACCATTTGGGTTATCAGGGATCATCCAGGGATTGGGGGAGGGGCAGTCTTGCTGTAGGGTTTGTGTGCCTTGTATATGTTGGATATGCTGGACAGCCCAATTCCTTAAAATCCTCTGTATGGAAGTACCCTTACCCAATCACTCTGCCCAGATCCACAGAAAAATGGAAACCTGAACTCACACCCTTCTGAAATCAGCACAGATTCCAGAATGCTCCAACAGAAGCCCTTTCCCAAAGCCCTGTATGACAGAAAAGTTTCTCTTTTTCATTCTAAGGTAAAGATATTTTCTTTTGATGTAGGTTGCTTGCCATTCTAGGAACAAGATCTTGCTGTATCTAGCAAACTAGAAAATGAGAAATGCTTAATCCATAAATTAATCTAGATATATTTTATTGTGCAACATAAATGCCACGAAGTTTTCATGCACAAAGTAAACTCCATGAAATTTTCAAAACAATTTAAACCCTTAAATGTTATGCATGCGATATCTCACACCAAATGTCCACCAGCAGTCTATATTTAGCAGGCAGGGCTGCGCTTGGGGGGTGGGGAGGAGATTAAACAGATTAAAGAATAAAATTTTCACAAAGGTTGAAAATGCAACTGAAAGTTTTAAGTTCATCTCATCAGAGACCTCAGACTAGCTATCATCCAAAAGCCACATTCAGATGGATAGTACAGGATGTGAGTTAGTAGAACAGGAATTTATTTGATACAGTCAGAAAGGCCCAAACAGAGGTTACAGATTCACACTATAATAGTTGCATAACTTTTATTATTGAATGTTCCTTTAAGAGTTCTTGAGTAAAACATTCCACCATATGCTCTCTTACATGCAACTAGCAGTTCCACTGGCATTTGATAAAGTTGGTAACATCAACTGAAAGTAAATTAAAAATCAGTCTTAAAAGGTACAAATAAATTGTTTAAAATATAATTTTCTATAAAGACTACAACAGCCACACTTGACAAAAAAGAGATGATCTTATTTGAGGGACCTAAAGCAGCAGGAAAATTTGAACAATAGACATAACTCTCTAGTAGAAAAAAGAAGCCAGATCTCAGATGACACAGCTTCATCTCACAGACTTCTGAGAGATGTATAACGTACTGCTTGGAGCTCTCAAAGCCAAGTCAGAAAAATGGATCGTTCAGACCATACTTTTCATCAGAACCTTATATACATAGAATAGGATAGTCATGTTTCTAAAGGTTCTCCTTTCTGCTTTCTAGTAAGTGTCTAGAAGACAGATCACATTCAAAGTTTCATGGAACTAAAAATCACACGCACACACCTGGTAATTCAACATCACTAGGAGGATAGAGACTCACAAAGGCAAAAACAGCCTTGGTGGACCAGATGAAGAGTCCACTGAGTTTTGAATTCTGCCCCCACTAAAAGGCAGGGAGATGCCATAGGAAGGTCTCACAACCACAAATATACCTTTCATTCCCCACCCCCATGTCCACTAATAGATGGTACACTGCCTCTGATCATGGAGGTTCTCTTCTCAGTGATACCTTAATAGGCAAAATTACCTTTTTGCACGGTTTTATACACACACACACACACACACACATTACAGGCAACAGCCCATACAAACCAATAAAATAAAATTGATATAGTTAAAAAGGCTTTAAAAAGAAGGGGGGGACAGAAAGGGGGAAAACAGAGAGTTGTTTGATTCAAACCTCCATTCGGAATCAAAAAGTTCCCTACTTCAAAAATCCAACGCTACAAGCCGTCTTGAGGTTGAACCCCCTGCCTACCTGAGAGTTACCTTCCACAGTGCCCCTTTCACAGGCAGGGTGCGCACAGAGAGAAACTCAAGCAGCTTTTCCTCACTCTAAGCCACTACCACTGTACCTCACAGGAGGGCGCCCACAAAAACAACACGGGTGGGAGCGACAAACACAGAGATGAGCTCTTTAAGCAGCTCTACCTGAGCGCTCGATGTTCCCTTCGCCGGCAAGAAAGGGGAGGAGCAGCTAAGCTCAGTTTCAAGGGAGGTTCCTGAGGGAAAGCAAACAATCCTTCCGCGGGTTGAGTGACAGCACTATACACCAAGGGGAATCTCCCGCTAGACCAGAGCAGGAAGGAGGGGGCGTCAACTTACTCTTTGCCGGGCAGACGGGTGTGTTTCCATGATGTCAGTGAGCAGTGCTTCTTGAACAGGTAGGGAGAGGTGATATGGTGCGGGCGGGCAGACATTCGCACGAACAAGCCAAGGGATACGGATACCCCAAGGCAAGCCTTTTAATTTAACCCGAGTGGAGAAGAAGAAAAGGTGCTTAATGCAATGAGAGGCTTTTTGAGTTCCTGAGGCAGAGCGAGACAATTCAGTCTCAGGAGGACAACTGGTGCCCTGCAGACAGGCAGGATTTCATTGCAACAAACTAATCCCAAACCAGCTTTACTGCACCTCTTCCTGAGCTTAGCGATTTACAGTTTCCATAATTACTTCGGATTTGCATCACAACTGCATGCATGCTTCCCATTATCCAACGTATAAAAATCGGTCAGGGTTTGGTTTTTTTTTTTTTTTTTACAAGATACCAGACTAAGAGAACAAACTAACAGGTCTACTCAGAAGGAACTCCACTTTTAATCAGTGGGGCTTACTCCCAAGAAAGTGTCTTTAGACTTGCGCCATAACTGGTCGATCTACTACGTCCTTCATCCTAAAGTCCCCCAAAGTCCTTATATGATGAACAAGCACCATTAACATGCCATCGAGAGTGGTCAGAAGCAGGACTCAGGAAACTAATTAGCATTTCAGTCAAAAGCAAGGGAGAGGGGGGGAGAGAGACTTCAGACCTTTCAAGCAAATCAGCAGAAAAACTAAAAGGAAGCCGCAAGCCTCTAACTTCATTCCCGTAACCTAGTGAAAGCCCTTACCTGTGCCGGGCGCCTTATTCCAAAGAACTCTCACTCAGAAAACTAAAAGCAGAGTAAATTAGCCAACAGAGCCTGTCGTTATCTTCAAAGCATCTGAGTGAATCAACTCCACCAACAGAGGCGGGGAGGATAAATTAAAGAAAAGAGCGCTACCTTAATTTTTATTAGACGGCAGGAAGTGTCCCCAGACATGTTCAGGCAGCTCCGAGCATATTTCAAATTTCTGGACACTTGCCGTTGAGTAGTCACCTTCCCATTCTGTGGCGGCTCTAAATGCAGCAACAAAAGAAAAGAGTCTGCGAGCCCCACCCCGCCTCTTCCGAGGCGGCCGACGCTACTGGCTGCTCTCAAGGGGGCGGGGCTTCTCGAGGAGCTCACCAAATAATCGCATCAACGTCTTGGCCCCATTCACGATTTTAGCTGTCAGGAAGCGAGCGGGTCTGGCTAAAGACGCGCGCCTCAGCCAAAGTTCGTTAGGACGCTGCCCCGCTGACATCCCAATCTGGTCGTTGATTGGCTCCCGAGGTCCTCGCCCCCCCCCTTTACGAGAAATTCCATTCGCTCGGATTAAAATACT
The DNA here is from genome assembly GCA_029233225.1 of Lepidodactylus listeri. Taxonomy (NCBI): domain Eukaryota; kingdom Metazoa; phylum Chordata; class Lepidosauria; order Squamata; family Gekkonidae; genus Lepidodactylus; species Lepidodactylus listeri. The sequence goes on from JARCFY010000012.1 coordinate 47,076,804, forward strand.
GCCCCCCCCAACAGGAACCAATTACAGTGTTAAAATTAGCCCGGGGGGGGGGTGAGTCCGTGGGCGGGCCAAAGCAGTAGGTGAGATATTTTTGGTACCGCAGATACAAGGGTCGAAGTCAATATCTAAATGAATGCTTTTGAACCTTTCATGGATATTCTAAAAATACTAGCTTGTGGTTACTGAGAGTGCAGTCAAAGAACTCAGTACATGCTAGTTCAGCATAATACTACAGACCTACTTAAAGTTTTAAAATCTGTTGTTATTTATGTCTCTCCCTATTAGTTATAGCGGTCGTTTCTGTGGTTCAAGTTTACTTGGCTGAAAATACAGCTTTAAGCACCACAGAAATGGAACTCTGGAACTCACTGTTAATGGTATAGTTACCCTGCTGAGAAGGCAAAAGGCATGTTTTAAACAACATATTAAATATGTACATTTTTAAAAAAAAATGCTCACAAGAATACCCAGTTGCTAGCTTAAATACCATATACATACAAAAAAATAAAATAAAAAGGTACAGTAACACCTTAAAGGCAAACAAATGTGTTGTAGCATAAGCTTTGTGGTTTTGCACCCGCTCTGTCAGAGGTTAATACAACTGTGATTAAAGCCATGGTCTAAAATAAGGAGTCTTGAAGAGCTGGGAGGATGCCCCTACATGTGTTTTCTCTATTGTGGCTCCTATCATGTGGAAGGCCCTGCTGAAGAGGTCAGGAAAGCTCTCATTCTCCTGGCTTTCCTCAAACTAGGCAAAATTGAACTATTTAAGAGGGCTTTTCTACACAGGTAATAGGGTTGCCCGGTACAAAATGGTTTTCAAACTTACCTGTGGTCTGTACGCTAAATAGCATTCTATTATGTAATCTCTGCATCACTTAGTGTGTCAGGTGAATATTTATGCTATATTTCAGTTCTTTCCTGAGGCTCCAGACATCTAAAATCCTAATTCATTGGTTACTGAATGTCCCTTTTTGTTGATTGTATTGACTCACGATGCCTAATCCACCTAGAATCCCTCTGAGAAAGGTGGTTTATAAATAACATAAATAAAGATTCAGGTGGGTAGCTGTGCTGGTCTGAAGCAGCAGAACAAAATTGTAAAATTGATGGAGTTCCATTCCATGTGGCTTACACCTTGAATAAAATTTCGTTGGTCTTAAAGGTGCCACTGGACTCAAACTTTGTTTGCTGAGCTCCTAGTCTATTGGGAGTAATACTGACTAGAACACTTTCTAAATATCATCCAGTGCTATTACACATTCCTTAAAGGTCCCAAACTGGATGTGTCAAAAATATGCTACCTACATAAACATATATAATCATACATCAAGCCACTTTGGGTCCACACTAGAGAGAGAGAGGGAGGGAGAGAGAGGGGGAGGGAGGAAGGGAGGAAGGAAGGAAGGAAGGAATCTAATTTTAAGAACATTAACTTTTGTAGACTACAGGCCATTTTTGTCAGTTGAAAAAATGGACAGCACAATAAACAGTGTTCAGCGTCATTTCCCCCCCAGCTTTCTAAAAACCCTTCATGACCTGGGACCACAAAGCTGAAGGACCTTCTCTCCCTAAGGCACCTTGGAGTGTCACAACAGTTCCTCATCTCTGTGCCCTCCTTGGCTAAGGTGCCTTTCAGACACAGTCCCTTCTCAGGTGTTCTGTGTTGCAGTACTGTGGAACAATCTCCCTGCCAGCTTGAGGAAACCCTCCCTGCCCCCCCCCCCCCCCACTTTCAGGCGAGGCTGGAAAACACGGTAATTTATGAGGGTATTTATGCTTATTAGATACCTATTCCTATTGATTACAAAATCAAAACATACCTTCATTTAATCTTGTCTGGCGTTTACATTCAGGTTACATTCTGTCAGAAACTCTCATATATTCCAAGGGTCTTCCTGTTAACTGGTTTGTGAAAATCTGTTGTGCATGAATATATTTTTGAGGTTTCAGAGCTCCCATTGGAAAATGTTTTGAGGTAAGGTGAGTCATAAGCACATGTAGGCTTGGTTGATGAAGAAAGCACTTTGTGTGGAATGCCTGCCTGAAAGAAAAATGGCTACTTTGTGATCAGAAAAAGTAGCAGCCGCAGCTGCAGTTACAGAGCCAGTTAACTGGAATGTGTGTGTGTGGGGGGATTCCTTGAAAGAGAACAGTAGACAAAATAAAGGACAAAATAAACAGCATGGTGCCTATAGTGTTCATGTGGGCAGGGTCATCCACAGGCCTGGAGAAAAATGTCCTGCTAGGATTGCCAGTCTCCAGATGGTGGCTGGAGATCTCCTGGAATTACAACTGGTCTCACAGGTGACAGAGATCAGTTCCTCTGGAGAAAATGGCTGCTTTGGAAGGTGGACTCTGTGGCATCATACCTCATTGAAGTCTCTTCCCTCCCCAAACCCCACTGTCTCCAGGTTCCACCCCACAATTCTCCAGGTATTTCCCAAACCAGAGCTGGCAACCCTAGTTCTGACCCTGTAATGGAGGATTACTGTGTGGAAATGGGTAGTGGAAGATTTCATGGCATGGAGGTAAATTTATTTATTTATTGAGCGTAGCCTGGCGGGGAGGAGGGCAGAGCCCAGTATGCAGAGTTCAGAGGGTGGCTCCAAATCCACGACTACCATGGCTCTGCGAACATCAGCTGCTGTCCAAGCCCCAGTGGTTCAGTCGGTTCCCGCATCGCAGCAGAGGGTTCTGGTGCAGGTAACAGGCTCCACTCCCAAAGGGGCCCAAATGCAGCAGCTAATGGTGCCCAGAGTCCAGCAGGTCCTCAGCAGGTGCAAACCGTATTTATTTATTTATTTATTTATTTAATATTCTCGTTTATATCCCACCCTACCCCGCCACAGCAGGCTCAGGGCGGCTTACACAGCATAAAATACACATTAAAACAATCAAATTATCATAAGCATTAAAACCATTCATTAAGACATTACAGTATTAAATATTAAAGTGCTAGCGATGTTGTTCCGATGTCATAACAGTGGCGTTGCTACATGAGTGCCTTCTATGTGTTATTCATTTCCAGCCTATCGATCTTACTTGGCTCACACAGGCTGTTAACAGTTGACTAGGAGCCAGGCTCTACAGATTGATATGATGATTACTAGTGATGGTGGCGGCTCCTAAGTAAAAGTCTGGTGGAAGAGCTCCGTCTTGCAGGCCCTGCGGTACTTTAAATAAAAGGTCCTGCAGGGCCCTGATCCAGGAGCTCATTCCATCAGTACAGAGCTGCCACCGAAAAAGCCCTGGCCCTGGTTACAGCCAGCCTGGTATCCTTGGGACCAGGGAGGGCCAACCAATTTTGATTCCCTGACCGTAGTTCTCTCTGGTGTATATATGGGAAAGGCGGTCCCTCAGGTAAGTTGGACCCTGGCCATAAAGGACTTTAAAGGTAAGAACCAGCACCTTGAAGCGAACCCAGTATACTATCGGCAGCCAGTGTGTTGCTTTCAGGGCCAGCTAGATGTGCTCCCTCAAGCGGAGACCCATCAAAAGCCTAGTTGCTGCCTTTTACTCTAGCTGCAGCTTCTGGATCTGCAACAAGGGCAGCCCCACGTAGAGAGCGTTACAGTAGTCTAATCTCGAGGTGACCATTGCCTGGATCGCTGTGGCTAAATGCTACGTTAGAGGAAGGGAACCACCTGGTAACTAACTTCCCATTAAGGCTCTATTAAAGGGACAGGACATTTCCCCCCAGGCAGCTGGCAGCTCTTTGTGGCACTGAAGTTAAGTGGCAGCCTTAACTCACCATTCCAGTGTCTTTTGAATCCTGAAAAGCTGCATATCTGAAAAAAGTCAGTGTAAAATTACTTACAGAAATTTAAACAATTTGCCTCAGTCTTCAAGATTAGGAAATTGGTGGAAATTGCTGCCCTGCATGCACCAATATTAGGTGATATTCAAGTTGCTGAGTGAACTAAGGTTTGAACATAGATTCCAGTGGGCAGCCATGTTGATTTGAAGCAGCAGAACAAAGTTTGAGTCCAGTGGCACCTTTAAGACCAACAAAGTTTTGTTCAAGGTATAAGCTTCCCTGTGCATGCACACTTCTTCAGATACATTGAAGGTACTTTGTTGGTTTTAAAGGTACCACTTGACTCAAACTTTGTTCTAAGGTTTGAACAAGAATGATAGAATATAGATAGATTATAATTATAGATATCACCTTCCTCATCCTTGTCTTCTAGCATCTTTCTGTAGTACACATTTCCCCTCTACATACTGTTAAAGACTTAGTACGTCCAAGCTACATATGCCATCCTAAGCAGAGTTACACCCTTCTAAGTCAGTTGAAATCAATGGAATTGGAAGAGTGTCACTCTGCTTAGAATTGCAAGGAAAGAGTGACTGAAAGCTACTGAACATCCAGTAGCTGCAGAGATAGCCATCTTGCATGCAATCTTCCCTGACTCCAATTTTGAGCAATCTGGTTTGGATCCAAAGTTTCTGTTCCACTAATGGAGACTTCTGCTGGTAGAACACTCCTCTTACACTGGAGAGAAGGCCTCCACCAATGCATCAGAGCCAGCCTTCTGTCTCCCACCACATTCCTTGAAATGTTGTGCTTGTCCAATCAATTTAGACCCATAAATCAACCTGTAAGCAAAGCAACAGATAACTTGTACTGTTTTGCATATTTATTCTTCATTTTGTTAATTCTAATTGATGTTGTGTGGCAGTGCTACAATCCACCTTGAGCTATTACAGAAAGAAGCTCTGTTCTCTATATGCAATCTAATTTAGTTCATCTTTGATGTACTGTAATTCGAAAGGAAATTATATGATGAATTAAGCCATTGACTCAGGGTAAATTGCTCTTAAACCACTGTCTAGTCTAGAAAAGATTTCTGATTTGTCCAAAAAACTCCCATTAGACTGACAGAGTAAGGCTAAGCAAGTCTACACAGAATCCAGCTCAGGTTTACTCCCAGGAAAGCATTTTTAGGACTACACTGTGACTGAGGGGATTGCAATCTGATTTTTCAGTTTGGGGAAATTTAAAAAACAGAATAAATCTATCTGTTTGAAAGAAATGTAATGTTTCTTCAAATTATCCAAGCCCAGTGTTTGTCATGTCTCTCAAGTCCTCATAACCATTATTCTGAGTATAGCCTTAGGGCTATTCTGAAGTGCTGGTCTGGGCCTTAAAGTTGCCTCAAGATTGCTTTTGTAGGCCTGTCAGTATAAGCCACATGGTGTACTGGACAGCATTTCTGTAGGCTCAAGATGCTAAAAACCAGAATCTGAAAAACAGTGCAGTCTGGATAAGCATTGAACTGCCTTAGTTTAAAGTATTTCCTTTGTGTTCACTATGGATGGCATCACAGATACCTTAGGGTCCACCCTGGCCACCAGCAGGGGATGGGGGAGGGTTAGGGTGGCCAGATTCAGGTTGAGAAACTCCTGGAGATTTGGGGATGGAGCCTGGGGAGGACAGGGACCTCAGTGGAGTCCAATGCCGTAGAGTCCTTCTCTAAAACATCCGTTTTCTCCAAGGGAACTGATCTTGGTAATCTGGAGATGAGCTGAAATTCCAGGGGATCCCCAGGTCCCACCTGGAGACTGGCATCCTTAGGATACCTACAGATTGTCTTATCACTGTGGTCTTGCCATTTCTAACTTGCCAAGTTGATTCTCCCAGTCATATGGAGAATTTCCTCAGTAGAAGTGACCTTACCATGGGAAAGATGATGCCTCCATTGCACAAGACAGATGCTGGGTACCCTTTTGCTCTGATTCATAGAACACCATCTATTAGAATATTCTACTATGTAAAATCCATTCATGCAAATGGGAGCTGGGTAAGCACAGGTCCTCTTTATGTCAGTGATATCTACAGAGATGAGTTCCTAGTGGAGTGTGCCCTGCATTAATTAGAGCAAAAAAGAATAGACTGGGATTTTCTGCCTCAGTCTGGCATCTAAAAGTATTTGGCTCTCCCTGCTCTCCCATAGCACTGAAGACATTTCTTCCTGATACGGAAATGTTAACATGATCTGGAGGATCCATATGGCAAGCCGGCTTGCTTATTTATTTATTTATTTATTTACCGCCCTCCCCATGAGTGGGCTTAGGGTGGTTTACATCAATACAATCATTTAATAACAGATTAAAACAACATAAAATCGCAGATCATTAGATATTGCAGAAAGAGGAGGAGAACCATTCCAGAATGGAAGCATCTTGTTACAGGAATTATGGAATCTGGCCCCCAAAAGGCTTCTATTCTGGAGTTTTATGTGGAAAATAATTGTAATTTAATAATACCTACTTACAATTAAGTAAGACTTAAAAGACTGCTGCCTAAATCTCAGGGAAGAGACTGTAGCTCAGCAGCACAGTTAGGAAATATCTATATCTAAGACACGATAGAGCCATTGCCAGTCAAAATAGATATATGGGATAGATAGACTAATGGCTGAACTCAGTATAAGGCAAGTTCATGCATTCATATAAAACAGATTTGCTATTATCTGTCAGAGGCAGTTGTTGGTTATAGGAATGGGGAGAAAGACCTTATAATAATAATAAAAAATCTTTCCCTTCTAAGCCACTAACAGGGTACAACCCACTCCATTCCAGTTTGGATTCCAGCCATTTTATGGGGGGGGGGGGAATTTCATTCATTTCAGTGGGACTTATTTTTATGTAACATGGTTAGGATTTGGTTGTCATTCTCAGACTTCAGGTTGAATAAAAATTAGCCTTTCAGTGGTATATGGAATGCCAGGGAGGCGAAATACAGAGAGAAAGTTGATTGCTCATGCAGAGCATTAGAATGGCCTTCACTCCTGTATCCTGGTGATGAGTGGGTTGGCTGACTAAGAACAGCAGTGCACTAGCATTGAAGTGGGCTGGTTTAATTACTGCTAATTTTCAAGGCATTTGCATAGCATCTTTTTATAGCCTTACTCAAGGGCAAAGAGCTGGAATTTCACTGTAGCAACTGGACCTTGAACCATGTGATGAAACAAAACTAAACCAACAGCATCTAATAATAGTCATTTTTAGGGTTGGCAGCACCATCAGAAAGCTTTGGTGGCATTCTGTGAGTTAATAACAAAGAATTTGATCAGAACAGCAAGACACCGGCTGATCTCACAAGATTAGCATGCAATGGCCCTCAGGAGTCTGTGCACAGTCTGGCTTGTCTGCATGTCTGCTGCATGTGGATCTTAGGATCAATGAATATGTGATACTAAATATTAGTAAGAATTAGCTAGACCAGCAGATAGTCAGTTCCTTGGGATCAACAAAAGGAGCCCTGCTATTGTGTGTTTTAGCTGTAAGATTCGTTCCAAGAAATAGGGATTCTCTTTGGTCTAGCTCTCTTCTAGGCTGCTTGCAGGCTAGGGGAATCCATATATCAAATAAAACATTTCAATAAATTCAGAGGTTTAAAGAGGGTAGATGAGGTGTACTTTCTTTGCCTTATCCCCCCACTCCCACGTAGACATCTAATGTTTCAAGTCTTGGGCAGGTCTGCATTTCCCAACGTGCTCTAGAATTTCTATATGGCAACAGCCAGTTTTTCCATTTAAGTGCTGGCAGAGTAATTAACACAGCAAAGGTGCACAACCTGATTAAAGAGTAGATAAATGTTTATTTAGGAACTAACATACTTGATAGGAAAGAGGAGAGGCAGAGGAGAGGGATGGGCACGAACAAAAAAAACAATTTGTGGTGGTTTGTGGCTGAACCATGAACCAAACCACAAACTGAACCAAACTGGGAGATTTGTTTGCCAACCAATGTGGTTCATGGCCCTGGAAAACACATTGAAAGGGACTGCAGTCCCTTTCAGTGGGGTTTGCAGACAGTCTGAAAAACAGCTGAGCCTGCTCCCAATCACTCAGCTTTTTTGCAGCTTTCCAAGGAAACAGAAAGCAGGGGTTTAAAAAGACTTGGAGTCCCTTTAAACCCCTGCTTTCTGCTCTGTCCATGAACCCCCACCAACTACTTTAAAAATTCATGGAAGTTTGTGACAGTAGACCCATCATGAACTTTGGTTTGCCAACCACAAACAGGGCAAAATTCGTGACAGATTTTGCTTTTTGGTTTGATTTGTGCCCATCCCTAGATTGGTTCCTAACTGTATCTCTAGCTGAGAGAGAGAAAGTACGGCACTTCTGAGAAGAAAGAGGAAATTGCCCTAAGAGTAGCAATCTGGAGACAGACAAGGAATGTCACTTAACAGGAGAGAGAAGGTGCTGTCCTCACTATCCTATCTAATAGTCCAACATGAAGTATAAACATCTGAAAACCCCTCTTTCCCTATACCTTTTCACTTCCCCAAAGTGTTTTCCCCTCCTCTGAAAGTACCTTTCTCTCTTCCCAAAAAGTGTTTTTCCTCTTTCTCCCTCCTGACAAATGAACTGAGGAGTTGCTCATCAGGCTTTGTACTCCTAGGATCATAGGATGGGTAGCAAGAGATTTCTAGGCCCAAGAGCAAGCGAGACAGAAGCACTGCCTCAACATTCCATGTAGGGCCTGGTTACACAATACATTGTCCTCATGCCCCTGGGTCCCATCAATGAAATGTTCATGAATGGATTTGGATCAAAGACCACAGCACAAGGGAGAAAAGCTTAAGCCTTTCCCTTAGTGCTGTTTGCCCAACCTGAAACAATGCTGAAGAGTGACTATTTGTCCCAATGCGGAAATTTATGTGCATGGATAGTATACTGCAGGAGACTGGGGGGATGGAGCATGCAGGCACCACTGACACAGCAGCATGACATCATTTCCTGTTGAACCCAGAGGTGATGTCACACCACTCTAGGATTCAACAGAAATTCTATGTTAAAATAGAATGGCTTTATCATTAAGAAATAGCATCATGCCACCACATCTTTGGCATATTTTTCTTCATTCCCTCCCCCACCGACCTACCAAGCAGTGGCAGGGGTTGGGAGGGTGCTTCCAGGAGGTCTCCCACCATAACCTAGCAACCCTAATTGATAGGCTACATGGGAAAACTTACATGTAACCTAGCGGTGCACATAGGTCTCCCTAACAGGGGCAAATAGCAGCTCCCTGGGACTGTTTCAGGTTGGGAAATGGTATGGGAGAGAGGCTTAAACCCCCAATCCCTCTGTGCAGCAATCCTGATCTGAATTAGACTCTTATATGCCTGGGAATTAAGTTCAAAGTGCTGAACTACCAACGCATGTCTAGTTGGGGACCAGGTAGGGTATAGGGGAGACACAAGGACAATGTGTTTTGCAGTTGTATCAGAGGGTGCAATCTATCATCAATTTCCTTCACAGCTGTCCTACTGGACTTAATGCCACAGTGGAGTTGAACTTTGTAACCTCAGGTTTCCTCGGTCTTAAGGAACAGTTCAAATTACTCTTTCATAGGCATTAATGTAATTCATTAACTATGCTGCTAAATTGCAAGATTGCAAGGCAAGTCATTTTTTGAAACAAGCACTAATATAGCTCAACAACTGCAGCACAGCTTGCTTTTTAAAATTTGCACATCATTTGATATTCATGTTTTGTCAGATTGTACTAAATTACTGTGTGCCAGGCATTACTGTGTTACCATTCATTCTTCCTACACATCAGTGACTAGTACTTGTTGCACAAACATTCTTGCATTTTTCTATTCGTCCACTGGAAAATGTTTACTATATTTCCCTATTTAATTTAAGGTGGAACATACTGGGCTGCATTACATTACTAAATACTGGTTTTGGAGACCTAGTCCTAAAACCCCAAGGGAGAGGTGTTTAACTTAAGACATAAAAGCTAACTTTACATAAATGTTGTATTTCAAACTGAGTTTGGGACATTTTTTCAGAGAGGCAGAAAGCAATCTTAACATCTTCTGCTTCTTTCTGTGATTATCTAGTTGTGAGTGTGATGGCAAAATATCAAGTAATTGTCTTTTCCTTGGAATAGGAATGGTGTGTGTGTCACATGTTAATGAGAAAAGTATTCAGGCTGATTGTGAGCAATTTCCTCTGATCAAGGACCCCTTTCCATATGATATATAGCCTGTTGGAGTGCAACCCTGGAAGTGAAATTTACAGATCCTGTGTGAGTGTGTAGGAAGGTGAACTCATGAATCAGACCCGTGATCCATCAAAGACAGTACTGTCTACTCAGACTGGCAGTGGCTCTCCAGGGTCTCAGGAAGAGGTCTTTCACATCACCTACTGCCAGATACGTTAACTGAAGATGCTGAGGACTGAACCTGGGACCTTCTGTATGCAAAGCAGATGCTCTGTTGCTGAGTTCTGACTCTGTGAGTCAGGTGCTGAAAAATATGGCAGGCCTTGGATGCATGGATCTTTAAGCGGGGCGGGGGGGCTGACTGACAGTGCACTCCTAAAAATACTTCCCTGAGAGTCTGTCCCCTTGAATAAAACAATATAGGTTTGCTTAGGATTGCTACAGGATACTACTTTGAGATCAGCAATTCCGAGACTTGCTGCTGCACTCTTCCAATCAACAACTTTATATAGGAAAGATTAATACAAAGCCTCTATAGGTTTCCACTGTTTCCATGCAAAGCCTGACTTTAATTTCTCACTAATCAAAGGAGTGCAGCTTGTTCTTGGCTGGAAAAGGCCTTGGCAAGGGATTACGCTTGTGAGCCAAGATGATTAGCTGGCATCATTGCTGGTACTCAAACTCTGGGGGAAGACTGGGATGTTTTAGGAAGGTACTGACTGAAACATCACAGCCATACAGCAAAACTAAAAACTACTTTTAAAAAAAGAGCTACACAGTTCAGTCCCAGAATTTGTTTTTAGGGACACAGATCATTGTGTTTACTAAATGGCCTTTTGGTGCTATCTGGCTGTAGTGTTTTATAACATCCTTCTCCTTTTCATCAGGACAAAAGCACAGACACTGGCACTGAATTACTGGACCAGAGTTACATTTGGGCTGTGGTCAGATGGGCAGTTTGATCTGATGTCATTGCTTCTCCCTTCTGGATTTAACATGCTTGTCCAGACAGCAATATCTGTATCCTGTTCCTTAGTTGTCAGCCCCCTGTCCTCACCCCCCTGACTTTCCTGACACTGGAGAAAGTCCAGTGTTTACAGATTGTTCCAGTCTCACAGTGCGTTTCCAGATGTCTGTTGTCTCCATCACGCACTCAAGCTGGTTGGGAAGTCTGAGGCTTCTGCTCCCTGATTGCCATCTGACTGCAGCCTTGGTGCAGTAGAGTTGTTTTCTGCACACTGGATTGGTTGCTGCCAGCAGAAATCTCAAGCACTTGCATATGTGTTTTCAATCACTATTATAAAAGACACAAATGCACCCAGGCATAAGCATATAGATAGACATCTGTAAGGGAGAAACTATATATTGTTACTTGCAGGGGTTTGTTGCATGCACCTGCTTTTAAGAGAGCTTCAAGGAGTGATTTGGAATGGACAAGCAGCAGAGAGAGGGCTTGCTTAATCCTCCTCCCATTTACCACTTTTCTTTTAAAAACTATCCCCCCTTCCCATGCAGAGTATCAGACCAATTTCCCACAAGGTACTACTCAGGCATCATTCTTCCTTTTGCCCCAATTGCATGCTTGAATTTCCCACTATTTGCCCCATGCCGCATTTTGACCCGTGGCTTTGCCTGAATTCCCCTGCGGCTTCAGTGATCCTGTTTTTTAACCTTCATAAACATGTTTGGAAATTTGGAGGGAGCAAAACAGCTGAGGGGGTAAAACATTTTGAAAACAAAGAAAAAAGTAGTGGCTGAGAAAAGGGTCAAGCAGGCTCTCCCCAATGTTGCTTTTCTACTCCAAACTGCTTTTTCAAAGCTGATTTCCATACATGAAGTGTCTGCCAGTGTTACCTGTATGAAACTGCAGGGAAACCTGCCTTGTGGAAGCCCCATTGCTGCTGTGTTTCATCTGCAGCTACACCAGCAATGGGGAAACCACACAAGCCCCTTCTGGTTTGGAAACTACCCCAGTGAACTTCTGCTCAAGCAAGTGGGGATAAATATTCAGTAATGAAGATAACTGCTGGGCTGTACAAGGCATCTCCCTCTCATACTGCTTTCCCTTCTTTTTTCTTTTCATCGCCTTGTACACTGGGGCTGTCAAAAGCTTTTTATGATATAGATTGCAATAACAGCGAAGATATTTTCAGACACCGGAAAATCAGACCAAGTTAACCACTCATGTCATAACTGCAGAGCAGACCTGAGTTAATTTCCAGATCTCTGACAACAATCACTGGAGCAAGGGCTTTCCTGCGAATGCAAGGAACAGGCCTCTGAGCACACCAGTATTTACAGCTCAGGAGGCTTTGTCAAGCTTGATCTGATTTCTCAGTAGGAATAGCAGAAGAAGCCATTCAGTTACAGTTGACCTCATAAAATACAGGGGTTGAAAGTGAGTGGGCCCCGTGGGCTCATGGTGAGACTGTGAGTCATTTGATACCCTGAGTTTTCAACAATACTGTAGTGAGGTGCCACCAGAAAAAGTGTTGATGTGGTAGCATGCCAGACGACACAAGATGGAAGGTGGCATTTGGGCACACAGTGAGGCAATCATAGCATACCCACTTTTATTCACTCAAGTCACATTTGAGGGCTGATTCATTGTAAGGTGCTAAGGAAGGAGTGTATTTTTGAACCAGGGACCCTGGCAGGAGGACTCAGGTGCTGTACTCTCAGGGTCACCATGGCAGCTTGCCAGAAAAGAGAGTTCTTGGCAGTGCTTCAGCTCTACCGTTGTGGATTGCCAACTGCCGCTACTGAACAATAGTCAGGTAACCCAGGGGGCCAATAGGTTTTCACCTGGTTCTACAGAGCATCTGACTCTAGCCTCTTTCACAGGGTAACTTGTTATTTATACACTGGTGGAGGTGTTCTGCCTGACTTCGCTTCTCTCTCGCTTTCATCTCGGCCTGACATCCTCTGCGTGCCTCCAGTTTGCCATTGTTGATGATCGTGTGAACAGGCCTATGGAAAGCACATTTCATTCCATAACTGGGCATCCTACTGAATACAACTAATGTTTTTCCTAAATGCATCTAAGCCCGACCGAAACACAGATGCGTGCAACAGATACCATCAACAAGAGTGCTGCTGACAGACTGATAAATCCCTTCACAAAGCAAAGGCTTCTGTAATGGAGTTACTTGCAGATTGATCCCAAGGCCATTGATTTAAAGCAGTTATCAGCTGAAACTTGGCCATTACTCCTCTTTAATCCCATATCCACAACTGGGACCCATTTATGGCCTCACCATTTATGGTGAAACATGCCTCACATTTGTGCTTCAGTGACAGCCTTAAGACACTACTGTCTTTGCTGCTGAGGTTTAAAATAAGGCCATTTCCTGGAACCAGAATTCTAAGCCCTCGCCCAGCCTCATGACCATCTTGAAGGCAAGAGAATAGCAAAGTAAAAAAAAAAAATCCTCTCACTGAACATAGCAATGTTTTGGAGTGGGAGGAAAACAATAATATTGGAATTGATCCCTGCCAGAGCATCAACTGATATTGGGAACATAGATGCAAAAACCTCTTACATGTTTCTATCACTGTGAGATAGACTGAAAATCCTTTTCATTAACCTAGGACCTGTCTGTCTGTCATTAGTACTTGGCTGAACACTACTGCCAATTTGACCAGTGTTGTGTCCGCTGACCGCCACATGGCGCCAGCAATAACAAACCTGAGCTTGGCACCTAGGACAATAGGGGCCAAGGATCCTAGGTTCCACAGAACCCACCAATGAGTTCAACCCCCCCAATAGGACTATAGGTGGGACCAGGGGCAGGTCCGGGGGTGTGTATATAGTTGGCCTTTTGGCCGGTTAAGCCATGCTTGTTGTAACCCAATAAACCTAAGAGCTGATAGCTAAGCTGTCTCACTCATCCATGGTGTCAAGAACTCAGTACTTTATAACCAGCTCCCTCATTCCAGCTCACAAACCAGCCTAATTAAAGATGAAACAAAAACAGGGCTATCTGATACAAATCAGTTCCCTAGCACAAAATGCCTCATATGCTCTTCCTGTGCATGCTATGTGCAGATCAGTGTCTGTCTTGTTAGTCACCAGACCTGCTAATGGCCAAGCAATGAGGCAGCTTTTGTCTACATTTCCCCCTGCACTCAAAACAGCAGATCAATGCACCGCTAAAATAATTGGACACCATTATAAAACTTAACACCAGCCTTTCAGTGCCAGCGAGACAAGACTCTACCACTGTTAAGACTGTTAGTCAGAGGAGTTTTTGGATCTCTTCACAAATTACCAATCTGTACACAGAAGTCAATTTCTACATAGTCTATTTTCTGCACTGGAACGAATCTCCTTGATTGTTATAAGAATGTATTCTTACGATTAATGGTCTTTGACTGCAAATAAACGTTCATTCATACATACACACATACATAGTCTATAATGTAAAAATTATGATCCCACACAAATGCATATCACTACATGTTCATGCAACAATTTGAGAGCCTGTGGGATCATTATACATTGTGACATGTATGTGGAAATAACTCCTGTTCCCTACATGGAAATTCTGTATAAGAATTTATAGTTTCCAGATAGTGAAATCAGGAGATTTGTAGTGTAGGACCAAACCATATGAAGATGTTGGAAAACCTGTAATTAGATCTGCAGCACTTTCGTAATTCAGACTATGCCTGTGCCTTAGTGGGTGGGGCCTTCCTTCTTTTCCTATGTTGATCTCACCCCCATCCCGCCATACACATACTGCTATTTGCCACCACATTGGAAGATACAGCAGGCTGCCATTGTGTTGCATATATGTTTCCTCCAATGGGGGAAATGGGACCTAAGAGACGGAGATCATGACAACAGTGAGAGAAAAGGAAGGCCCCCTCCACACATGCCATGATCCCATCCTGAATCAGGGCCTGCTGTGGCATCTGTTTCTGAAGAAAAGTGGAGCTGGAGACCCCATCACAAATAATGCAGCGTCTTATATTACTCTTGTGTGGTAAAACTGACCAACTCATTGCAAGTCATTTCATTGGACCAAAACAGTCAGCAAATAACTGAATAATTTGCAGGGGTCATTTGGGGCTGGAGCAAGGCAGAGTGGTGCTCTGCCAGCCCAGGAGTGGCCACTAAGGCAGCCATGGGCCAAATCAGATTCTCTGATCTGATTCGGCCCGCTGCCAAATTGCTGCTGAAATTCAGCAGTGGCTTAAAAGGCAGCTTGAGAGGAGGGGGTTTGAGGGAGCGGCTCCAAACTTGCAGGGTAGCTGCTGGAGCCTCTCCCCTAAATACCCATCAAGTTTCAAGAAGATTGAACCATGGGGTCCAATTCATTGAGCCCCAAAACAGGTTGCCCCCATTCCCTCCATTGTTCTCTATGGTGGGAAAAAAGTAACATTTTTTGGTGGTGATTGGTCCCCGTGGTCCAATCTTCTTGAAACTTGGTGGGTATTTCGGGGAGAGGCTCCAGCAGCTACCCTGTACATTTGGAATCTTTCCCTCAAGCCTTCTCTCCCCCAGCCCCTCATATACCCTATGAGTTTTTGCCATTGACTTCAATGGCCCATAGGGTATAATGGGGCTGAAACTGACATTTGGCTGGCGGAATGGGCTTGCATTGCCAAAACTGTCATGCGGGGGTCATTCAGCAGCTGAAACAGATGCGGCTTGATTTGGCTTAATCTGAATCGGGCCAAAAAATTCTTATTTGCACACCCCTAGTGGGCACAAATGGCAGTGGTGACAAGCCCCTCCCCCAGCGGGCCTGTGGAAGAAGTGATGCGAGAAGGTGTTTAAAGTTTAACCCCCTTCTGTTTAGAGTCACACAGCAGCAGCGGCACGATCTTTCCATTGTATACTATGGGGCCTTTCTGCTTCACTCCCCCCCCCCCCGCCCGCCTTGGCAGTCCACTGGGGAAGGGAGGCTTTTGAAGATGCCCCCCCTTTTGCTTCCCTTTCTGACACACTTCTGGTGATGTCAGGGGGTGTGCCATATGCTAATGAGTTATGCTAATAGGTATGCTAATGAGCTCCTGCACCTCTTTTTCTACAAAATGACCCCTGATAATTTGTTTTGGTTTTCAAAAGGCTGTTGACTAAAGTCCTCTCAAAGGAAACTTGATCACTTTGCACTAAGGAAGTCATGAATTAAAAACAAACAAGGATTTAGGAGACAAAAAGTAATAATAAATTAGGTGTTTGCAGTTTGGGAGGAAGTTTATAGTAGAGTGTTCCACAACTCAGAGCTGGATCCAGAGTTTCATGCCAATATGGAATATATTATTCATGGCTGAGAATGGTTTGACAGAATGCAAAGTGCTAGAGTTTCTTTATGGAGCAGAATGCTCCATCAAACCCTGAGAAGGAGGAGGACAACAATAAAGCTACTGCAACTTAGTGGATAATAAGTAGGGCATTCATACCTTTGAAATCAAAAACTGGTTCTGGGGTGGGGTATGGGGCAAAATCTAGTGGGTTTTTAGGTTCCTGCACAAAAGGGATCTATTTGCTTAAAGTTAGTGTTGCCAGTTCCATGTTGGGAAATTCCTGGAGATTTGGGGGCAGGGATTAGCAAGGACCTCAATGGGATATAATTCCATGGACTACCCCCTCCAAACCAGCCATTTTTCCCAGAGGAATTGATCTCTGTAGTCCGGAGGTCAGTTGTAATTCCAGGCCCCACCTGGAGGGTGGCAACCCAACTTAAAGTACACCACCCTTTTCTTTTTAAAAAGCAATATAGGGAAAACCAGACAGTTTCCATCCCCTTGGTTATTTGACAACCCCAGTGATAGAGCAGTCTCAAAGAAACTTTGCTTTGTTGGAAATTCTTGTGGTAGAATTCTTCCTGCTGTAATGCCTATTGCCTCCACTTGTGACAACATACACTCCACATATAAGCTCGGAGGCTTGGTTTACACGTGCAGCACAAGAATGCAGAATGCATTGTACCAGGGGCTCAATTCCAGTTTTGGAATGCTTCTTTGCACAAAGAAGTCTATGCAAATAAAAAATTAGCACAGCAAGGGAAAAGTTTAACTGACTTTCTTTGCTTGCTGTGCTGGTTTTCCATTTGCAGTGACTTCTGGATTGTGGGGAACGTTTTCCAAATATGATATTGAAGCAGGATCTCAAATAGTACAAAACGTGCAATCTGAAGTAGTACCACCTCATTCGGGGCCAAACTAGACATGATGTCACATGTTCTCCATGGGGACTTGCTGTTGATCCCCACAAAAAACTCTTAACAGTGCCCTTGGTTCCCACCTCTGGTAAGAAACACAGTGTGTGTGTGGGAGGGGCTCCTACCTCTTCCCACACAATTTTCCTGACCCTAACCAGCACTGGAAGGTGCTATTTTCCCCTTTGGGCAGCTGCATGCGAGTCCCTCCTGCCCCCAAGCCACAGTCCTGACTAGAGTCAAAGCCCTGTCATACTTTTAAAGGGATTTCTCCACAGGCTCCAACAAATGTCACATCCAGTTTGGATGTCTTATTGTATGGGTCCGTCAGGCCAAAGATGGCTCGCTTACAATCTGCCACATCTCCAGAAACCCACCCAAGCTGCCTCCGTAAAAGCTTTCATCACCGCTGGTAAGTGTACCGCAACTTTAATTGGCTTGATTTTCCTGAGCACTTTGTGTAGTCCTAAGTAGTCGGTCATTTGCTGCATCATGCATTAATTCTTGAAAGCTGGCTTCAGTGTGTCTTTTGATTATCTGAAATGGTTTCATTGCTTCCAATTCAGATTGTACAAAAGAAAGACACAACAGGATGCAGAGTTACTTCAGCCTAAACTCATGGAAATCAGTGGGTTTTGACTGGAGTAATGAGGCTCAGGATTACACTGTAACTGTGGCAGTGGGAGGGCATGTAGAGCAAGCTCTGGGTTTGCCAATTCTAAAAGGAAAATAATCTGATATCTGGGTATGTACAGGGGAAAACTCCAATACATGCCCAGCAGTGGAGGCCAGAGGGAACACTGTCATTCTGGTAACTGACACAAAAGCAAGAAGAACCCCCACTACCGAAACCTACACACATGAACAGTCTGGTGTAACTCCTGCAGAGCAGATTTACCTTTAGATTAGATTATCACAATTTACCAGGTAGGGTTTATGGTTCACCAGTTTGGTTTCTAGGGCCAGTGAAACTACTCAACTACCTTCAGAAAATCTTTTCCTATAAAATCCTTGCTCTACCTTTGTGCATACCATCTTCAGTTATATGGCTTGAAATAGGCCTTCCAAATATCTGATCCTTGATATGGAAAGGTTATCAATTTCAAATCTAGGCTGCTTAATGCTGAAGACCTCCCTATTTTTACTCAATTAGCATTCCATGAGTGCTGCTGGTCTTTGTGGAATAGAACCTTGAATTACAAAATCAATCGAGTCCATGGAGGCCTATGAACCTCTTAACAGAGAAGAAGAGATTGCTACTTTCTGAGCAACTTCTTAAACAGGACTGGGACCTTTTATTTAAAGATGCCAGAAGGCAATGTTCCACACTTTATGTGAGAATCAAATACCCAGTTGTATTTGAAGCTGCACAATAACTCCGCATGCTGATGGTTTCCAAACTGAATCGGTTGCCCACAGCTCAGATGGAAAGTCATTTCCTTAGGACACTTCCAGAATAGTTGTCCTTTGTCAGTGGTTGATTCACTATCATATGTCTTTTCCTATTGTCCAAAATATGCCGTAGCCAGGGAGAAATTCCTTGTAAAGTTACTTTTTAAATATTCAACCTCTTCAGATGTTCATAAATTAAGATTATTTTCATGTAGTTACAGCAGAACTTGCACAATTGATGTAGCTAAATTCAGCTTTGTTGTCATTTCTAATTCCTAAAGGCTCCTTGGTGTATGGCCTGTGGCTATTAAGACTGAATAAAGTGTGTGTGTGTGTGTGTGTGTGTGTGATTCTCACAATCTCCCAAAGTTTATTAGTAAGTTCAATGATGTGAACAAACAGAATTAACAAGTAACTAGAGATACGGGGTAGACTGCCTGATCTCATCAACAGGGGATGGGATTGTTCTGCCTAAGCTTCCCTGGCTGCCATTATCTACAGGTCCCATTCTCAGAGGTCTTTCTGAGTCTCTTTATCTGTGAGGCAAAGGCAGTACTACTGTGGCTGGCACTGGCTCAGATAGTTCTGGAACAGGGCTAAGGTCAGGACATTCACAAGCATCACTTGGAGAATTCACAACCCCGTCATGGGACTCTGATCTGATTGAGGCTATGATGGCTGTGGAAGAATCCACCTCAGGTACATAATTTCCCCCACTAGTCACCTCAGAGGAGAAGGAGGAGGAGATTGGATTTATACCCCACCCTTCACTACCTGAAGGCGTCTCAGAGTGGTTTACAATCCCTTTCCCTTCCACTCCCCACAACAGACACCCTGTGAGGTATGGTGGGGCTGAAAGAGCTCTCTTGAGAACTGCCCTTGAGATAATAGCTGTGAAAGAACTTATGACTTGCCCAAGGTCACACCAGCAGCTGCATGTGGAGGAGCAGGGAATCAAACCCAGTTCTCCCAGATTAGAGTCCGTGCTCCTAACCACTACACCAAGCTGGCTGTCTTAAGTTACCATGATACCTCAGGTCAGCAGTACAAATTTACCAGAGGACAAGTTCAGATTCTGCTGGTTCTTCCGATTCTGAGGTTCTGTAAAATTGGTTTCCTGCTGTTAATCTATAGCCAGGCTATTGAAAGGTTGATCACACCATGTTTTTGATTAATGCTTTTAGACTCATTCTTGAAAGTACTTCTAAACTGTCTTTTCTTTTTTTCATTCAGCTGCATTTACAAATGGCACAGGAGACTTGAGGTCGTGACTAGTTGAGTCATGAAAAAATTATGGCTGTAAATTTGGATTTTAGTAGATTGATAATCAAACCCATCTATTTTGGAACAGGGTGTGCCAGCTTTGCATTAGTTTTGAGGGACTAAATGGGGAAGAAAAGAAAGTTGGTGAATAATTCTTATTCTGATGTGGGCATGCATGCAAAGAGTTGTGTGGGGAAAATGTGGAAGATTTACTGTAGCATTGAGCTGTAGTAACTTTGTTTGACGTGACAGTATCTAACGTACACAGAATTCTTCATTGGGCAACTCTCTCTCTCTCTCTCTCTCTCTCTGTGTGTGTGACAGTGAATACCTAAAAATGAGATGCCAGCTCAAGACTTCCTGTGTTGGTAACAGAGCTGGTCCTAGAGTCTGGTGAGGCTGGGCATTTGCCAGGACTTCAAGACTTGTGAAGGATTCATTACTTGAACAGCACCGTCATTCTCACTTGGCATTAGTACCAAGAAAGATCAGAGATGGTGGGAACGAATTCTCAGTTTGCATTTCCATATCTTCTCTATTAATGGGTTCCATGGAGGGTGCATTGTCTGTGGATTCCCTCTGGAAATGCAGACTCATATAGTCAGATTTCACGCTATACAGGCAGGCCTGCTATCAACAGAACCCACATGACACACAGGGAACCATATTTCTTCCAGTCTGTTTTACTCGCTGATTCCCTTACTTAACGTTGCAACATAACCTCCTCATAACTGTGGGTACTGCTCCATAAGGCCTGGTATATTTTAGTGGTATTAACAGCAAGGCTTTGACAGACGCAGCTCATCTATTATCACGATCCTCAGAGTGCATCTGTTTTCTGTACATGAAACTGATTCACAGCGGCAATTCCCCTAGAAGGGACGGGAGGCTAAAAAGATTCCAAGACAGCTTAGGTATTTATATTAATTGATGAAACTCCTTCTGAAAATCGGAGAGAGGGCTCACAATGCTGATCTCTCTTGTCGGCCCTGAAGACCATAATGAGCAATTAACTGCTGGGCCTGTTCTTCCCCATCACTGCTGTTCTTAGGTGATGTCTACCTTTCAGTGGCCATGCTTAAGCCATTTTATCAAACTTGAGAGAAAATGTGGCATCTGTAGTAGTCACTAAATGCCTTAGGCTTGGAAGTTGATCTGTTTGAAAGACAAAGCAGAGTCAGAGTCAGGTCCAAGTTTGTCTTTTCCATAAACTATTCCAACAGATCATAAAGTATCTTAGAAATGAATGCACTGAATCAGCATTGTAAATTCACATAAAACTGGAAATCAATAGCAACTTTCTCAAAACTCTGTAACAGAATGTCAGTGTCAAGTGCAGACATCAGATTTGCTGGTGATTGTGTGGGTAGCTAGAAGATTCTGGCAAGATTAGATAGCTACAACAAAGGCGATAACCACAGTAATAAACTACAAGAGTACAAAAGCACTGTAATGATGCAGAGAAAATTAATGCCAACAGAATTTATATCAATATCATCTAGTTAAAGAGAAACAGTGCATAAGAACTTGATTACAAACATTCTTTCTTTCCTTCTCAGGCACAAGGTCCACAGACAAATTAAAGGACAAGTAAATATCAATACATCACATACAAGGGAAAATATCTATTACAATAAATGTTTCTTCTTTACTTAAGGCACAAGGCTCACAGAATCTTCAAGAACAAAGTATCCAGTAAAAGGAAATACAATAAATATTTATTTTTTACTTCATCTAAAAGTTTATTTAACATGGTGAGGTAATCCGTGGTATCCATGACTACGATACCTCCACCCTTGTCTGCGTTCTTGATAACAATCGTATCATCACTTGCTAAGGAGAGTAAAACTTCCTCCTCCTCATGTGTAAGATTAAAATAGTACCTAGGTTTAGATCCCTCTAACTTTTCAATGTCTCTCAATACTAGTCTTTCAAAAACCTGAATGTCAGGTGAAGTCATGAAGAGAACAAAATGTGATTTGTTCTTAAATTGGCATAACTCAGTTGTTTTATTTTCCTTATCACTTAAGCCTACGGAATTACCAAACATTAATTTCAATTTAATGAGTCTCACCAATTTAAAGATATTCACCCGGGTCTTGAAGGCATCATATCTAGCTGTGGAAACAAACCCTAACTCTAGGTTAAGAATGTATAACTCCTGTGGAGACAAATCTCAGGAAGAAAGATTAATAACTATATTGGACACTACCTCCTTTGGCGGCGACGTGGAGGAAGCTGTTCTAAAAACAGGAGGTCCTGTGCCTGGGTCGCTGCGGCCTGGGGCGGGGGGTCCCGCTCCCGAGCTTCGGCGGGGCACCATTGGTGCCTGCGTCAAGGGTTAGGAGTTTGGGAGTGCTCCTGGAGCCATCCTTATCAATGGACGCCCAGGTAGCAGCCACTGCCAAGTCGGCCTTTTATCATCTGAGGCTGGCGAGGCAGTTGGTTCCCTACCTCGACCGTGATGACCTAGCCACAGTGATCCATGCGACGGTCACCTCGAGGCTAGACTACTGCAACGCTCTCTACATGGGGCTGCCTTTGGTACAGACCCGGAAGCTGCAGCTAGTGCAGAATGCCGCAGCCAGGCTTTTGATGGGTCTTGCTAGGTGGGACCACATTGGGCCTGTGCTAGCGGCATTGCACTGGCTGCCTATAGCATACCGAGTCTGTTTCAAAGTGCTGGTTCTGACCTATAAAGCCCTATATGGCCAGGGTCCAACATACCTTAGGGACCGCCTTTCTCCGTACGTACCCCAGAGAGCACTACGGTCGGGGTCGAAACATCGACTGTGTGTCCCTGGCCCCAAGGACGTAAAGCTAGCCAGTACAAGGACCAGGGCATTCTCGGTGGCGGCTCCTATCTGGTGGAATGAGCTCCCGGAAGAGATCAGGGCCCTGCGGGATCTGAGGCAGTTCCACAGGGCCTGCAAGACGGAGCTCTTCCGCCAGGCTTTTGAATAGGAGCCGCCGCTGAAACTACTTACCACCTGACATCAGTGTTGTAGCCCTGGTCCTGTCTGGTTCCGGCACGGGAGGGGGGGGGTTTAAACCTGCCATTAAGTGGCCATCTGAAGGATTTTATGGAATTTTACATGTATGAACTGTATTTATTGTATGTTTTATTGGTTTTAATGTTTTAATGTTTGACTAGGCCTTGGGCCCATGTAAGCCGCCCTGAGCCCTTTCGCGGGGAGGGCGGGATATAAATCGCAAAATAAATAAATAAAAAAAATAAAAAAAATAAAAAATTCCTCCGTGCCTGAGCTCTAGTCTTACGATAACAGGGTCAGTCTAAAAGACGGACACTCATCTCCTGATGTATTAACTGAGTCCTCCCCTTCTGTAGTATCATAATCATTCACTCTCCTCTCACGATCAGCCCAGGACACCCTTTTCTCCTGTTCGTCCCAAGGAGAACTCCACTTATACACCTTATTGGAGGTATATTTCCCGTCCCTCTCGAACTTCTTTGTTTTAAGCTCTAAGGCATTTCACTCAAAAGTTTTTAGCGATTCCTCCAATTCCTTCATATGTTTGTCAAACACATCCGTAGCAGTCTGTTCTTTAAGTTTAGTTTCCATCCTTGCAATGTCTATCTCTAATTGCTCCATCTCCATGGTAGATTGTTCTATGACTAGCAGCATAAGATCATATGCACATTTATTAAGGATTGAGGTCCACTTATTACAGAAGGCCTCATTCTCTACAAAGAGGGCTGGACCCTTCTGCATCCTCAAACCACATGGTATGATATCAACATGACAATAATCACTGAGAAAAAAGGCATGCCGTGCCAGACGTGTTTTACATTTGTGTCAAACAGGATGCTCCTGTCTCTGATGTCCCTTGACATGTGAATTTCTGATGATGATGAGTCATTCTTTTCATCTCTGCTCAGGTCCCCCTTTTCCCAGCTGGTCTGGCAAGTGAAACCAGAGAGCAAGGTGACAGAATAATCATCATATTAGAAAGTCTCTGCTTGCTCCCAAAGGTCAAAATAATTCTCACAGATCTGGATTATTTCCAGTATTACAAATGGGGGATATTCAAGTCAAATCTTGATTAGCAAATTTCTGAGTGTGCAGCCCTATTCCACTGTGGGTACATTTCACACAGGCCTATGGTCTTCTATACTCAAAGTTCCAGCAAGCACAACAGTTGATGTACATTGTCAGATAAGCATCTACATCCTGGTTAAATAGCTTCAACACATGTTTAGCATGCACAGATCTATGGTGGTTCTTGAGAAAGTCATGGGGGAAATGCAAACTAGACGCTAGTCTGCCCTGTCTCTTTATACCTTGAAATGCAAGAGAAATGGTAACACAGCTACCAGAAGGCATGAAGAAAAGGAAGAACTTAGTGTGGTTGTTGGTTTATAGGGAGGGGCTGTGGCTCTGCAGTAAAGCATCTGCTTTGCATGCTAAAGGTCCCAGGTTCAATCCCCAGCAACTCCAGCTAAAACGATCAGATATGAGGTGATGTGAAAGACCTCTACCTGAGGCTCTAGAAAGCTGTTGCCAGTTACTATAGACAGTGCTGACCTTGATGGACCAATGCATCCAGGGGCCATTTCAAGCAGGAGCTTGGGGGAGCTCAGCTCCGGGAGTTGGTGCCAGCCCTCCCCCACCGCGGGGGAATGCCTGCTTGTGTCATGGCTGGAGCAAAATGACCCCGTCCCCTGGAAAGGTCCTTGTTCCTCTGACCAGCCTTCTGAAGGCTTCAGCCACCACTGAAGCTATCCTCACAGAATAGTGGTATTTTTGAGGCTTGGATTAGTAGCTGTCCCCTCTCTGCCAGCTGTCTCTCTCTCTCTCTCTCTCTCTCCTTCCTTCCTTCCTTCCTTCCTTGCCTTCTGACATATGTCCAGTGATGTCAGGTGATGTAGCATATGCAAATAAGTTATGCTAATGAGTTATGCTAATGAGCTCCTTGCACCTCTTTTTCTACGAAATGACCCCTGAATGCGCTGGTTCAGTATAAGGGAGTCCAATACGTTTGTGTTTGAATAGCATTGTCTAAAAGTGAGGAAGGAAGAAGAAGACCAAACCAGGAGCAGTGTTCCCTCTAAGCTGAGTTAGTGTGAGCTAGATCACAGTTTTTTAGCCTCCAGCTCACACATTTTTTCCTTAGCTCAGGAAGGATGGCTCCAGGACAAACTAATTTATGCAGTAGCCAAATTGCTCGCTCACAACTTTTAATGCCAATAGCTCACAAAGTAGAATTTTTGCTCACAGTTGCCACAGCTTAGCGAGAGGATTGGCCAGGAGTGGCCTGGGAAGTTCAAGTGGCCCTGAAGCAAGCCAAGCTCAGTGGCCCCTGCAGTGCTACAAGCTAGCTACTCACATTAAGGGACACCATCAATGGGCATTAGATTCCCCATTGCTTTCTCCTGCAAACCGATAGCAGTAAGGGAAGAAGTGCTGCTGTTGAACCCCAGGTGGGCCTGGGTTGCTGGCAAGTTGCAGGGCTTGGTTCTGCTTACTCCTGGCCACCAGTAGCAGCACCCTTAAGCAATGGCCCACCAGGACATTTCCCTGTAACTTAAATGAGCAGTCTGCCCTGTTTTCGAACGATGTTTCTTTCAAGGCAAAAGAAGACTGGCGTTTAAAACTGGGCCTCTAAACATGACATGAAGAGTCTGATTGTTGGCAAATATCCTTGCCTGCAATTCCCTGCCTTCTTCAGTCTTGTTAATTATGTTGTTTATACAAAGCTATCCCTATTCCATCCATCTCCAGGAAAAATTACAAATGAATACAGAAAGAAAAAGAGCAATGTGAAGGAAGAAAGGTCAAGTTATTGGCTCCTTCTTGGTAATAAGCCTTGAAGCACAGTATTTAGGACATTGCAGTAGCAACTGTTGCTGCTTAACAGGGAAATATGAATAGAGGCCATTGCCCTCCCTTCAAGAGTCCTCTTTTAAACAATGCCATTTGTACAGCAAGTTCAAACCTCAAGAGCTTGAAGAGAAAGATTGTGTTTGCAAGCTGTTTTGCATTTGTAAGATTTCTTTCCCTACAGGAAGGTTTGCCAGCCCCCTTAGCCCGACTGCTAGATATTTCCCTTTGGGCGTGCATTTCTTGGCTGGGCTTAAGCAGAGTCATTTACATTAATGACATTTGATCATTTTAAGCTTTTCAATGGCATATCATTTCCTGATCTGAGCTGCCAGAATCCAGCGATATGCAAGTCAAAGAAAGAAATGAAGGAAGGACTTTAATTATTTTGTTTCATTTTTTATCCTGATCTTTTCCAAAGAACTCAGGGTAACTTACCATACATAATTCTCTCCTCCTCCATTTACAATCACCCTGTGAGGCAGGTTGTGCTGAGAGAGCACAGCTAACTCGGTAAGTTTCACAGTCAGCCGGGGTTTAAAGTTTGGTCTTCCCAGGCCTCACCCAACATTCTAACCATTTGGACTCTCCCTTTGTGGTCAAGTGAGGCTAGGAAATTTGTTTGTATTTTTATCACCTCTAGTTAGGAACCGGGTTGTCAGAACAGCTGTAGAGCTTTTATTTAAAATATTACCACAACATTAAACATGGCCTCTGGAAAGAACTGAGACGAATTAACAAAGCTTTGTACTAGAGCAGGAGCAAAGCATAAACAGAAATTATGCCATGGTGGAGTTTTGATCCGGCTACCACAGTCTCATCAGATCTTGGAAGCTAAACAGGGTCAGCCCTGATTACTATTTGCATGGGAGACCACCACAGAATTCCAGGGTTGCTAGGCCGAGGCAGGCAACTGCAAACCACATCTGTTAGTTTCTTGCCTTGAAAATCCTACATGGTTGCCACAAGTCATCTACACACACACACACACACACACACACACACAGAGGGTTTTGATATGGATTTGTATGAAGAACAACTTTAAATTTAAAAGGCAAAGTGGAGCTTGATAACCTTGAAGCAGTAAAGCCATACTGCTTTAATCCTTTGAGCATAAGATCCTTCTGTTGACAGCATGTTCCAGAGGTATGCATCCCTCTCCCTGCAGGGAACCGAGATATTTCACAAAGTATGGCCACATCCTTCTAGGGCAAGTGAGTAGTGAATAATCTTTCTCTCCAAAAAACAAAAACCCAGTATCAGGGCTCAAGCTTATGAGAAAGTAATTATCTATTGTGCTCTAATCCCAGCTATGTGGTGAGTTGAGACTGTAATTATTCAGAAATGAGAAACTCAATTTTTTTCACATGCTCAGAGGCACTCTATTATGACCTTCTGTGTTCCAGAGCTAATGCCCTCAGAGCCAGTACCATACCTTGTGGAGCTACAAAGAACTGAGGGGTTAATGGCAGCTACCTGTAAGCATTTGTGCAGATCATGTCTTTCATAAGTGCTACAATCCTTCTTCTGTTTTATATTTGTTATAATGGACATTACCTGGATTTTAGGGCTTACATCAGGCCTTAAAAGGCCAGCTTATCCCACAAGGAAAGGTGAACAAGAGCGGTAAAGAACTTTTGAGACCCCCTGGTCTGGACAGCCACCTTAATTAGGGAGGCAAACCTTGTCATGGTTTGTGTAAATGATGGGTTTTTTGGCAAATAAAATGACTGAAATGATAAAGCATCAAGCAGAAGCCGTTGCATGATATCCATGACAGGGACTGAACACTGGCTGACAGAAGACCTGGGAAGGCTAAACACTAGAAGGCTTTTCTGATCCTATGATAATTAATTGGGCTTAGCACCATTTCCCTTTTCGTTATGGGAGCTGCTTGCTAACATGCTTAAGTTAATTATTGAGCAGGAGCACTTAAGGTAGTCAGATTCAGAAATGCCTTTTGGACTTGTTTTGTGAGAGTGGTCATTCAGTTCAAAGACCGAAAATCACACAGACTTTGTTAAGCACTTTAATGGCTGCTCAAGAGTCTTCCTTTGCTTTACTTAACGTGAATGACTGCAAGGTGTGGTATTCCCAGGGCCAGCCCGTTATTGTTAAATTTTAGACCATTGCCTAGGGTGATGGCTTGACGAGGCCACCATTCTGGCTGGCCTTGTCCCCTCCTCGCCCCGCACAGGAAACCTCCCTTCCCAGCTTCTTGCTCTGTCCCCAGCAAGAGACTTTCCTCTTTGCAGCCCTCCAGACAGAAAGAGAAGAAAGCGGGGTGGGGGTGGGGGGGACAGGTGCGGGGAACAGCCCGGGACAAAGGGAAAGTGCCACTCGCCCTCTGCCACCTTGTGGTCTCTTTGGAGCTCCTTTTACAGCCCCTTGAGCAATCCTGCCCCCCACATGCATTTGCAGCTCACCCCCTCAGCCTGCCCGCTGCAGCTCCGGCACCCACTCCCGCTCCACACGGTGGGGGGGCCCCGCTGCCAGAATGTATCCTCGCCTAGTGGGTGGAAAAACCTGGGGCCATCACTGGGTGTTCTCACATTATCTATACCTAGTGCTGGTTGTCCCTCTGGCAAACCTCAGTTTCTGGCCTGTGTTGTCCGATGACTAAACTTGGATGCAGAACTCATCATGACGTAGCTGGTAAAAGTTTGACGGAGTCCTCTTTCCACATGACCCGCTGCCTTTTCTTTCCCACTTCCTTTACCATCCATTTTCTGGGGTCTGCTGCAAAACTGACAAAGTTGGGAGAAAGCCCTGTCAATTTCAACCATGCCCATTTCCCTGACTTTACCCCCTTAACAGACTCTGGTGCTCTGTGAAACTGACAAAATTGGAGGAAAGCCTTGCCAATTTCACCAATGCTTCCTCCTTGATTGTAGTTAGTTTGTTTAAAAGTACAGCATTGTGCAGGAAGGCTGATGCCTACATCATCTTTGGAAACAAAAATAACCACTTTGGTGACATTGACAAGATTTCCCCTCTGACTTTGTGGGGGGGGGGGGTTTGATAGGGAGAGAAATAGTTATGCCGCAGATGTCTATAGTTATGTAAAAGGAGGAGGAATTAGGTAAGGAAACTGTAGTTGTAAATAGTGTCCAAACAGACTAAATGATTTCACACAGGGAGGAGAGATGAAGAATGCAGTGAAAAAACACCTTTCAAAATGTGTACAACTCTATGACTATTAGCATAATAAGACAACAATACAGAATAAATAAATTAGTTCTCCTTTCAGGGGGCAGTGTAAGGACAATGAAATGCAATCAACTCAACCTTCCTGAATAGTCATCAAGCCATTTAAAAAACTGTTTTCAATCGGCATTTTTTGGTCTTTCATACATGCGTGAAATGTGTCCAAGTAATCCTGTAATACAGCAGAGTTGGCTACTGTGAAAAAAATATATTACAAGGGTCCAATCTAAGGATATCGTAGAACAACAGCTGCTAGATGTAAATGCACATTGTGTAGTAAAGCATGGCAGCCAGTAGTAGATCATGGGGCAGGTGACTGTCCACTAAGCAATTAACAAAACTGGAGAGTTAATAACATCAAGTAACTATCCACTGCATTTAGTCGTGTATATGCAGACTCAAATCCAGATGCAGCAATTACCTTTATCATCACTAGAAAATGAGCAATAAACCTGAATTCTGAGGCAACCGAACAACTGTGTACTCGGAGTATCCTTAGGTCATCCACAAAACATCCTCTCCTTCTGTTTTCATTGACATTCAGAATCTCTAGTCTTAAACTTATTTCATAAATGGGCATTTCAACTCTAAGTATAAATTTTAATGTAGTTGTTGTCTTCCTGACCATATCATGCCATAAAGGCAAGCTATAAACTTGTGTGTGTGTGTGTGTTACTCTTCTCATGTTGTGACTCCATGAGCTCTTTTTCTTCCTGTAGTTTATCTGTGATGTTCCCATAGCATTTCCACATTGTAGCATACCTTGTGAATGAAAAGCAGGGGTTAGAACACCCAGGGTCTTCCCCTCAGGCTTAAAGGAAGCAGTGCCATGGCCACTATATGTCTCCAAGGAGCCTAGATGCTGACTTTTGACCGCATCTGCCTGCATTGACAAACAATATTCCAGTTGGGTCTTTTCCTCTTGTTGTGTGGTGCCAGATTTATTCCCTAAATAAACAAGAATCTAACAAGACTTTATTCTAGCATAACCTTTCATGGCCTAGAGCCCACTTTGTCAAATACTATTTATGCACATAGATTTCTTCTGTCTCTTGAGTAAAACTGACTCTTTTTTGCCCTGCCTGAAATGTGACTATTATCTGAACAAATGATCAGGACTGAATAACATATGGGGGGGTGTGAGAGAGGCAGAATCTTGGCACACACCAGTTATCTTGGAAAGTTACATAACACTGATAAGAAGCTAGTACAGAGAATCAGTATCTCACAGTGCCATTCTAAGCTGAGTTATACCCTTCTAAATTCATTGAAGTCAGTGGACTTAGAAGGATGTAACTCTACTTAGGATAGCACTGTCAGGAACTTAGATGAACTGGAGTCTTATGGTACTTTGAAGCACTTGGCTCCAGCAGGGT
Organism: Lepidodactylus listeri; assembly: GCA_029233225.1. Lineage (NCBI taxonomy): Eukaryota > Metazoa > Chordata > Lepidosauria > Squamata > Gekkonidae > Lepidodactylus > Lepidodactylus listeri. The sequence goes on from JARCFY010000012.1 coordinate 47,107,022, forward strand.
AATGTCCATTACTAAGCACTTGGTAGTGACTTGATATTTACTAGTAGCTGATTCCATTGAACTCAGTGGGACTCACTTTTAGAGGCATGTGTTCAGGATTTAATGTCAGAGTCCTTTTCATTTATTTTTGGTGTGATGAAAGTTCTTGATAGATTCTGGAAGGCTAATCCTTAGCATTTAGAAGTCACTCATCTTTGATTTCAATATATCTTAGATAAATGTAAATCTGAATTAGAATTGAGTGGATTAGATTGCCAGTTTAATAAGAAGGAATATTAGTTTGTGGAAAGTCAAATTCTGAGTGAGTATCTTGCCAATGATGCTTCTTAGTTCACCTGATCAACCGTCAGGAACACTTAACTTTCAGGTCTAAGTTTCTGAAGGATTTGACCACTATGAGCAACTGAAATACAAAAGTGTTTCAAGTTGAATTGCTATTTTTGCCCAGTGATGGTAGATCTTACATTAGTTAATGGCAGAATCTCATACCAATACAAGAGAGAATGGTGCAAACCGTGAACAAATAAATATAATAAATAATGAATTTTAAAATAAACTGTAAATAAATTGAAATACAGCAATTTTGAGTCTATTATTATCCAATTACATAAAAATTTATTACACACATATAATACACAATCCCATCCAGACTATGAACAATACCCAAAGTTGGCATCAATATCAAATGTCTGTAGGTCCACCTCGACGGAAGAAAACTTAAATAAGAATCCTCATCCTGGGCCATAAAAGTACTAAATCCTAGCCCCCTCCAAATGAATCCTCCTGTTGTAGCACTGGCAAGGACCTCTTATAGTAATGTATCATCAGCTGTCTCTTGATCATACTAAACAGCATGTTTCCTTCTCCATGCATGCAGGTGCTCAGCAGAGTTCCACTGTCATTCATATGATAAGCTGGTACAGAAAAAGGAAAGTACATGTGCTGCTGTTTGATACCTAACTACATTAAAGTAATATTAAATGTTTGGTGATTTCAGCCATAACTGCTTGGGATGGAAGAGGGGAGGCTGTGACTTCCCATGTCATGTTTCATCAAATCCATTCTTACAACTCCCAGGTGTTCTACTTAGGAACATTGCCTGTGCACTTTAGTAGACGAGGCACTTCCTGTTTGCAGTCTAAGTACTTGGACCTTAGTTTAGTATTCTATGTCTGTGGAACAAAACAAGCCACACAGAGAACCAGCTGTTCTTAATATTTGTTCAAAAGTCTCACGCAACATGAAGAGCCCAAAAAGAGAACTCAAGGTAAGACATTCCATAAATAATTCAGCCAAGACCCCAATGGACCTTGAGCTAGTGGTTTAGAGAACTTCTTACAGAAATAATGTTTACTACAACACAACGAATTTACATGGCTGAAACTGAGGGTGATTATATGCTCTGTGCATGTGTTCTATCTGTGTGAGTATCCCCAGTCTAAAAGAGAACTAGCATGATCTCTTCTTGAATTTATTTAGTATTTTGAGAATGTATAGCTCTCTTTTCAATCACAAGATTCTCAACCTGAGGAATATTAAACAAACCACAATATAAAAATGGAAACCTGAGGAATATTAATAAGATAGGAAAGAGATGTGTCATAGTTACATTACTGCCCCCCCCCAAAAAACTGAAACCACAGAAAGCCCAGGCAAGTAAATGAGCCTTCAAAAGTGTTTGAAGAGAAGGACTATATGCTGTCTCTTGTCTCAGCATTCAGAGGGGGCTACAATAGAGTGTGAGAGACAGATGGGCTCAGGACACTGACCACCCTTTCCTTTTCTCTCTGATGCTATCCCTTTGATATAGATTGCTATTCTTAGGGAAATAATTCCTTCCTTCCACACCTCTCCATCCTGGCAACATAACAGCAGAACATGCTTTCCTGTATCTCCATCCATTTTAGCTAGTTAGAGAGATTAGAACCCTATCTCTACTCTTTTCTATCTAGAAATGGAGTTCTGTCTAATAAACTCCTGTTATTAGCTTGAAAAGTTAAAAGGGCTCCATGTAACTTGTTTCTTGCTTGTACACACACAGCCTGACTGGATAGCTTGGCTGCATTTAAAAGCCTAGTGCACTCTGCTAACTTATTAGTGGTTCCTGGCTGTACCAAACCAACAAAAAGAACAAGTTAAAAAAATAATCAAACGTATCACAGTAGATGGCAGGTTCCATAATCTGGAAACTACTGCCAAAAAAAGTGGACTATAAACGGAAAAGTAAATAAGTAAAGCTAATTCAATGGTGGCTACCAAGCTAATAGATAGTTGGATCACAACAAGAATTTTCATGCCAGAACTCAGACAACAGTAAAATATATATGGAAGGTATTGCTGTTTTAAGTATCTGGGGTAAAAAGAAGCTCCAGATTAGCCTCAAAGCCTACTGGCAATTGATTGAATTACATAGCACCAGGAGTCAATCTGGTTTCTGCATTCTGGAAAACCATTAATCCCACATACACACATTATAGTAGTCAAGTTGGGAGTTTAACAGGACATCCATGACAGTGGCCAACTAATTTCTGGGAAGTTGGGGAATCTGTCCAAGTTGCTGAAACATGCTCTTTGTTACTACCTCAATCTGGCCTCTAGGCAGAAGCCTGAACTAAGAGATTCCCAAACTATGAGCCTGATATTTTGTGACAGTGTGGCCCCATTCAAAATAGGTGTTTCCATGATTCCATTAATATTAGGTGTGCCCTGTCTATTGATTCAACAGAGTTTGATGCATAATGATAAATAGTACATTCAAATTTGATATCTACTGCTACCAAAATACTAAAGGCAGAGTTGCCTTCACAGCAGGCTTATGTGTCCACTGCTTAGGAATCAATTCATACTTAAGCTTGTTACTTTAGAAAGCAAACAGAAGTCCTTTATTATTAATAAATGCTATACTTGGCAGGAAAGACAGAGTAAAGGTTGCTAGCTATCTGTCGAAATGAGGGTGGAGAGAGATGTCAGATAAAATGCCCAGCCCTCATGGCACACACACAGAGGGACAGAGAGGTAGCCAGTAGGAAGGAACGCCTAAGACTAGCAAAGTGTGAAAAGGGAATTAAATGCATGTGAAGCTTTACTCCAAATACACAGAAATCACTCAAACTGATCTATAAGATTTCACCTGAGACTACCCATATATTTCTCCTTCTCTGGAGCCACATAGTAAAAAATTGCTTTAAAAAATGATAGTTGACATTCTCAAGGCAAACTAATTTTGTAGGAGATGCTGCAGTGGAGCCAACCCCCATCCTACCACTCCACTGAGCAAAGTTTATTCATTTACCTATGTCTTCATGAAAATGAAGTGCTTGTGCATGAACCTTCCCAGTATTTAAAAGCAGACTTAAGGATCTGGACAAACATGAAAAGTTTGAGTCAGCAGCTGATCAGCAGGTTAAGTTCCCATCCTTATCTAGGAGATTCTCAAGGAGATGAGGTGTGGGGAAGAGAAAAAAGTCTTTATGTTGTCCAAAGTAAAGGGTTAAACTTTAGAAAAATCCAGGTCTTTTTTTTGTAGAAAAAGCCCAGCAGGAACTCATTAGCATATTAGGCCACACCCCTGACAGTGCAGCTCCCTCCCAGGATCGGCTTCCCCGGGTGCGGGGCGCATGGGGAACCCAAGGGAAGGAAGACAATTTCTGGATTGGCAGCTGTGGGGCACCTGGGGAACACGAGGAGAGGAGGCAGTTTAAACTGCCTTCCCTCCCTGGATTGGCTTGGCGTCCTTAGGCGCCCGACGGCTTGTGAGGCACCTGGGGAACCCAAGGATGGGGGGCTGTAGGCATGGCCAACTCAGAAGCCAGCCAGAACTCCGTTCCTGTGTGTTCCATCCCAAAAATAGCCCTGGAAAAATCAAAAGCTGCCAAGTAGCGGCATTCATTTTTATTCTGTGTTTACCACAAGCCAGTTAACTTGACTACCTTGGGGACTTGTCAATCTGCAGAACTTTTTTTGTCTTCAGGAAATGAAAATATCGGCAGTGAAGACTGCTGAATGCACCGCCATGGATCTAGCTCGTGATTTAGGATACCACTTTAGGATGTGTTCCAGCAAAACTGTTTGGAGGGATGCCAGATTTATGCCTAGAGATGCTGTGTGTGGGTTGGACCCCACCAGCTTCTCTGCTGGTAAAAAAGGGAGGAAGGATCCTTTTTGGCCATCAGAAAATGCCATGCTGAGAATTATGGGCCCTGGATGCATAAAAACCATTTGGGATGGGGGCTGTAGCACCTCCTGTTTTGTTACTCCACAAATCCATTTGACCCATCCTCATCCACTGGCCTTTGTAACCAGCAGGACTCCTGTTTTGCCCCACAACAGACCGAAGGATATTATGGTATGCAAGTTACTTTACTCTGCCCTATAGACTGGTTTTTATTCCAGCCACAGAATATCTAAAGCATTAATGAAGGTTGACTGTGCACATATACAGAGACCATTTATCTCACTGCTGAGGAACCACAGTACACCTGGGATTAAAATCATATTTGAAAGTCAGGGGACATGACTTCTCAGCAAACTGGGAGCCCCAGAACATACTAACACGTGTTAATCACTGGGAGTCTGAAGATGAAGGCTCAAACTATCTGTTTCTGCACTAGCTGGGGAATTTCCTTGCAATGCTGAATAAACAGATTGCTCTGATGATTCAGTCAAAACCTTGTGGAAAAGTTCAGCAATGTCCTTTCCCAGGGAATAAGATTTCTTTAAAAAACAGCAGTAACAACTGTGCTTTATCAAGAAAAACTAGATATTTTCAATGAAAGTTTGGAATCCTTTTTTCCAGTTTAATTTTCATCAGTTTGCAAAAATGTAAATGTTTCCTTGAGTCAGAAAAAGAAGAAACTGATTTGGAGCTTGATAGTGTCTGAACTGTGTCACATACAAAGGAAGTGCTTTCCAATTTAACAGCATGTTCAGTATAAAAAAGTTGGTTTGATCCTATTCCTGGTCCAATCCCAAAACAACTTCTCCAAAGTTATGTGGGCACTCCAGTCTTGCAGGACTATGGTTACTGTGGTGACATGATCTTGTCGTCGTCGTCTTCTATTATTATTGTTGTTGTTGTTGTTGTTATTATTATTCTCCTCCTCCTCCTCCTCCCTTCCCTGAAGGGCTCAGCGTGGTGTACAACATAGGTAACATACAAGGTTAAAATGTACAATAAATAATTAATTACAGATAAAATCAACGATCAGTAATCAATGGCATACATTGCATTTTGCTCCCACCCTAAGGCAGATCAGGGATTGGTCATGGTAAGGCCAAGACGAAAGGCCACGGTATGGGACGTTGCTGTCCTCAACTGTAGGCCGGGTGGAACATCTCTCTTTTACACACCCTGCGGAACTGAACTAGGTTCTGCAGGGCGCAGATGTCACCAGGCAGAGAGTTCCAACAGGCTGGAGCCAGAGCTGAAAAGGCCCTGGCTCTAGTTGAGGACAGCCAGACATCTTTTGGGCTAGGGATCACCAGTAGATTTTGCTCTTCTGAGCGCAAACTGGGAGAGGCTGTCCCACAGGTATGTTGGCCTCAGACTATTAAGGACCTTGAAGGTCAAAACCAAAACCTTGAAGTGGATCCAGTACTCACCTTGGAGCCAGTGCTGCTGGTGAAGCACAGGTTGAATATGTGCCATCACTGGGGTACCTGTAAGTACCTGCACTGCTGCATTTTGGACAAGCTGTTATTTCCAGGTCAGCCTCAAGGGTACCCCTACATAGAGCAAGTTGCAGTTATCCAGCCTTGAGGTGACCACTGCATGGATCATTGTGGCAAGGTCACAGGGTTAGAGATAAAGGGGGCTAAGTTGCCTGATTTGGCATAGTTGGAAGAATGCCAGCATAGCAACATTAGCTACCTGGGTCTCCATAGATAAGGAGGGATCTAGGAGCACACCCAAGCTCTTGATGGTTGATGCCAGTGTTAATGGGATGCCGTCAACTGCTGGAGCTTGTTTTGGATGGAGGTTGATGTAGAAGGTCTGGGTGGTAATGATAGGCATAACCTATGCCCATCTCCTCCTCCTCCTCTGCCAGTGGTTGGGAGCTTGCAAAGCCCCAGCAGCATGGCAGTGCCCTTGCTGGACTGGGATGCCTCAATTGACTGTTTGTGTTGCCTGGTTGGGGAACCAGTCCAAAATACCTGAGCTCCAAATTCACTAGGTGGGAGTAAGTCCTTTGGATCCACTACTACAATAATGAAGTAATGCATGTACATTTATTGCATAATAAACCAGTTCTCTGCAGAGAACAAACCTGGGCAATTTAATTCCGTTTCGGAAAGTACTTACGTTGGAGAAACAGCAAGATTAAGAGAGGTGTTTATACCGAACAATGTTTTATTACTCTTTTTTCAGGCTATTATACCTGGTATATTACACAAAGTACTGCTGCGCAGGTTAATATAAAGTAATGTTAAAAGGCAGATGTTGTTCTCTGTCATGCTTGTGTCGCACTCGTCTTTGGAAAGCCCAGGGAGGCAATTATGAGTGTCTAATGGATCCCCACAATGTGTTAACCAAATGTACACGATACATTTCTGAAATGAAGTTTAATCTGATTTATTTTAAATGACAGCTCACAATGTACCCGAACACACTTTTCCAGAACACGAGCTGTGGTGTGTATGACATTTCAGTGATACCAAACATCCAAGTGAGATTGATTTCCAGTGTGTTTTGAACGAAACAAAAAAGGGGCCAACAAGCTCTTGCTTGTTTACTTTCACTCCATACCCATCAGCCTGGAGCCCCAGTGAATTCACTAGCATATATATACATTTATAAGTTGTACTTATTTCTCTGGGTTTCTATCCAGAGTCCCCTCTCTGCCCTGCCACTGTGATGCCTCTGTGGCACCGCTGGCCATCAGTAAACTTTTCATCCCACCTCCTGTGCAGACTCCATTTCCTTCCCTGCATGAGGATACCTGTACAAGCTCAGGAAGAAGTTATTACAGTTTGTAGTCCAACTGGCTCCCAATGTGTAAACACTGATAGCCACCATGATTTGAATTTTAGGCCAGCTGTTAAATCTGAACATCCAGAACCCTGCAAGCTGATGCCTCACAGAAGAGTACAGGAGATAAGCAAAACACTGTGAAACATCTTCCCGTCATAAACTCTCCCTCATTGTTGCCCTTCTGGTTCTTTCGTTCCCATCCATCCCTCCATGCAAAAGCTTTGCAGGAAATCGTGTCACGGTTACCATCTTCAGCAGTTCTCCTGGAATTATAACTGATCTGCAGACTACAGAAACTAGTTCCCCTGGAGAAAATGGTCACTTTGGAGGACAGATTCTATTGCATCACATCCCTGTTGAGCTCCTTCCCCTTCCCAGAATCATCGTTGCCGAGCACCACCCTCAAACTTCCAAGAATTCAGCTAACAAAGGAATTGTGCATCAACAGGTCAGCACTATAATTCCAACCACATTCACCAGAAAGAAAATCCTATTTAATTCAGTGGAACTTTCTTCTGAATAAACATGGTGAGGATCAACCCTAGTAACATTGCAGATACCTCATATTGGGCTGTGAGGTGTTCCAATTCTTGAACATTTTTAGACGGGGAGCTCTTCCACCAATAGAGGGAGATCTCCCATTCTGGCCCAGTTCCTGGCTGCTGCTCAACAGGATGGTGGTGGTGGGGAAATGGGAGGGGGGAGAGTGATTCAGCATCATTCCAGTGTGTGACATTGCTTCTGACATGAAGCATGATGTGATGTCATCATGTTGGTATGATGCTCTAGGATTTGCCCCAAACTATGCTCTAACTCTAGAGAGTGGGTGAATCCTAGAGTGTCACCCTGACCTGAAAACATTACTTCTCATTTTGCACAGGAAGAAACATCACACATTGGCACAACACTGAATAGCTTGTTCCCTACCCCTCAAATGCTTCTTTTGGGGTGCCAGCAAGGATTGGCAACCCGAAACATGTGTCATTGTGGGAGGTGCGCATTCAATGTTTTTGCATCTCCAGACCTACCTATTACATTTTAATCTCTCCCTTCTTCCAAAGATTTCAGGGTGGCTTACATGGTTCTCTCTCACCTATTTATCCTTAAAGCAACCCTGTAAGGTAGGTTAAGCTGAGAAAGAGTGACCGGCCGATGGGCATCCTGTGAGCTTCAAGGCAGTGGGGATTTGAACATGGGTCTCCTCAGTCCTAGTTCAAATACTATATCATCCTGGCTTTCATATTCAGATCTTCTGACGTAGCTGATTAAAACCTACCATTTCTCTAAAACTCTGAATTCAATTTTATTTTTCCGATTATTGTTCTGTTGAATATTTATGTCCTTTTCATTAAGGTTGTGTGGATTTGTCAGCTATTCACAGTAAAAAGTGTGTGTGATTAGAAACGGCTTATGAAGGAGTCTGGGGAATACACTGCAAATTTGGCATCTGGACACTGAGGTAAATTTTGAATAAAGCAAACGTGCAACTGGATTGCAACAAATAATTTGCTCATTCCTGAGAGATTGATTTTGTTCAGTTTTCACAGTGCTAACACACATTGCTTCTGTTACCAGTCCTTTCCCCAAGGGAATCCCCCTACTTCTCAGAGAGAGAAAGGAGCAGGAGCAGCCCTGCTTTTCCAAGCCCTTCCCTCACTCGGTATCTCCAAACAGACTCGGGCCCCCGAGGAGAAGAAAGGAACATGTCCCCCATACCATCCTGTTTTCCAGTCTGGAAGCTGTAATTTTTGAAGTGGAATCACCTAGGCTTATCTCCTGGAGTGGGGCAGAAATCATGTTTCCCCTGCCCCCAGAGCTGACTTTGTGGGGGAGAAAACTTTTGCTCTCTCCATTGGATCCGAATCAGTGGCGGCTGAGGAACCCACAGGTGATGGAGTGGTTTATTTCAGTGCTGCCTTCAAGTGTACTTTTCATGCTGCCACAGAAGCAAAACAGGTTTCCTGTCCTTGGGGATCTCAGCTATTAAGAATCAAGCTTGTTCAAGCTTGTTATTATTTATAGTGCCCCATCCTGGGCTCTGTCTCTTGGGACCTAAAAAGAACACTCTTGATTTTTTAAAACAAGAAGCTACTTTAGGCTGGGGAAGTTCCAGTTATCCCTTCCCCAACAATCTTTCCTTTGGTTAGGGTTGCATGCAGGCATTAATCCTTGCAAACATGTGACTATCTATGCAATGCCAGGGGGGGGCATATTTGGGGCTCAAAAATAGGCGGGAAAAGGATCACAATCTCTCCCCCCTCTCTGTTCTCCCTCTCAGTTCGAGACATGACTTGGGGGTTCTGTTACATACATTTACATAAAGTTAGCCCAGATATATGTAGATAGATCAAGATGGGTAGCTGAGTTAGACTAGGCATTTGACATTGGAAGAAGAAAAACATTGATTCGAATGTATTAAAAATCCTACCCTCCCTCCAAGGAACCCAGGGTGGACCTTTGCTCTAGAGGGAAACATTTCAGGAGTCTCTGGTCTTAGGCCCTTTAGCAGCAACAATAAATTGGGGTCAGTGTACCAACCACCACCTCCTATGCAGCTACCAGATGCCTATACTTGGCAGTGCTATCTGGGTCTGAGCCAAGTGCCCCTTGTAGTGCTTGTTTGCATGCAGTATTATAGTCCCATCAGCTTGATTTGATCCTGGACCTGGACCATTTCCCAGTGACCTCTTGGGTTGATAAAAAGTGATTAGCCCAAGCTGTCTTACTTTAGAGTCTGGGCCTGTCAGACTCTGCTTTTAGTTTTGTAGAATACCCAGTAGAGTTGCCAGGCCTCTTGCTGTGGCAGCACTGATGGGAGAATTTTAAAAAATGCTGGAGTTGCATGTGCCATTATACCACTTCTGGGGAAACCCTGAAGTTATGTCACATCACTCTAGGAACTGCCAGGGTTCTACCGCAGAGTTTCTGGCAGTTTCTTAAGTGACATAACATTGCTTCTGGGTTTTGTCATGTCACATTGCTCTAAGAATTGCCAGAAAGTCTATGGTAAAACCACAGACTTTCTGGCAATTCCTTAAGTGACATAGCATCACTTCTGGGTTTCCCCGGAAGTGATCTCACATCCTCATCATGTCCCCACCCCCAAAGTTTCAAATGGCTGGCAGGTTAATACCCCAGCATAGGCTTAATCACTCATGATAAAGATGGTGTTTATTAATGTTTAACAAGGTGTTATAAGCGGGGTGGTGACTATGTAACTGGGCAAAACAAGCAAAGACTATCCAACATCCTTCTCTGAAGACTGGGGGACCCTGGCAGCCCTCTTGAGATATCACTCCGTGGATGTGTCACTCATGTCTGTGCAGTTCCCTGTCAGCCAGTGAGATCCAAAGACCTCGAAGCTTGCCCAGCTTTTAAAAATCGGTTGCTGCATTATTGCATGCAAGTGCCAGCACATGTCCATGGAATGCTTTCCTGTAGGCAGGCTGTTTACTGCCTTCAGGATTATCTCTAACTATGCCCTGACAGAGGTGAGGCTAATTGGCCTTTAAAGCCCTGTACAGCCTGGGAGCAACATACCTTAAGGTTTGTCTTCTGCCATGTGAACCTATCCGCTCACTCCAGTCATCTTTTGTTGCCCCGCCATCTGAGACTAAATGGGTAGCAACCTGAGAAAGGGTTATGGCCCTAAAACTTAGGGACTCCCTCCCCAGAGAGAGTCGTCTGTCTCCCTCAATAGGTGTCTTCTGACAGCAGATGAAGAGTTTTCATTTGGTATACCCCGGTAATGGTTATTGGCCCTACTCTGTGGTTCTGGTGTTGTTTATGAGTTTATATTGCATTATTTTATCATTTTAAGTGTTATTTTTACTTGTTCAAATGTTTTATAATGTTTTTACGCACACTACCTTGGGGACCCTGACAGGGTAGAAAGCTGGCATTAAAACGTTTTAAACAGGGGTCCGTTGGAGCGGGAGCGCACAGGAGCGCAGCTCCGGGAGTGAGGAGCCCAGGGGGTGGGCACATGACCAAGCCCCACCCCCTCCTCGGCTTCCCCGAGCAGTGCAGAGGCGCAGCACCCCGGGGAAAGCCCTGCTAGGGTCTTTATTGATTTTAATGTTTTGTTTTAATATTGATCATTTTATCATTGTTCCTTTTATGACTGTGTGCTGCTTTTCCAGAGACTTGCTCAAGGTGGCATCTAAATTTTCTAAGTATACCATTTTTTATCTGGGCACATGGCACATAAGTACTGGAGAAATTTCACCAACCCTTCAGCAGCTTCCACCTTATCAGTTTGGTATAGTGGTCAGGAGTTGGACTCTAATCTGGGAGAACCGGGTTTGATTCCCCACTCCTTCACATGCAGCTGCTGGTGTGACCTTGGGCCAGTCACAAGTTCTCAGAGCTGTTCTCTCATGAGCAGTTCTCAAAAGACCTCTCTCGGCCCCACCTGCCTCACAGGGTGTCTTGTTGTGGGGAGGGGAAGGGAAAGGGATGGGTGGTGCACATGTCCTGGGTATCTCAAGTCTACTGGTGGTTTCAAGGGAGTAGGAAGAGAATGAGGGTGTGTTCTTTACGCTTATTTTTATTGCACAAAGTATGGGATGGGGAAGGGAATGGAGGAAGAGCTGGTCAGTTTCACTCACCTGTGGAGTGCAGCCTGGGGGGTGGGTGTTGCCTTCTGACACACTTCCGGTATGTTAGGGGGTGTGGCATGTGCAAATGAGTTATGCTAATGAGCTCCTGCACCTCTTTTTCTATGAAATGACCCCTGGTTTTAAATAAATAAACAACTGGCTGGGAATCGGCAGTGCAGGCCTTAAGCTTAGGATAGAGTGAAAGAGGACAAATACAGGGAATCCATAGGGTTCCATAGAGATTCACTGTCTTCTCACCATACAATGGTTCTCCATGTGTAAAACCACTACACAAGTTCACCGCCATGAGTGTCATGGCAGACTAGGTTGCCAACCTCCATGTGGCACCTGTAGATCTTCTGCTATTATAATTGTTCTCCAGATACCCAAGATCAGTTCACCTGAAGAAAATGGCTGCTTTGGAGGGTGGATATGGCATTATACTCTGCTGAGGTACCTCCCCAAACCCTCCCCTCCCCAGGCTCTGCCCCCAAATCCCCCAAGTATTTTCCAATCCAGAGCTGGCAATCCTATGTCATAGTCCAACATAGCATGGAGCATCTCCAGTTCCATGTCAAATTTTCACATCGTCATCAATGTAGAAGCAGCCCTGCAACCTAATCAATTTCTGTCTTGTGAAAGAGTGTCCTTGTCACCAGGCACTGTGACCTTTGGCCATTCTGCCATGATGGATCATCATTAAAATGGACAGCACTCTTGGAGGAAGGTTATGTTTGCTGGAACTGAAAGCTAGATAATACTGCAGGGAGGGAAATACAAGGATTGTATAAGCATTTTACACAGAGAACAGGATGACAGAGAACCAGGCAAGCCTGAGAGGCTACTTAGCAAAGTCCAAAAAGTCAAAGAGCCACAGAAGTACAGGATGGCCAGAATCCAACTCAGTAATAGGTATGTTTAAACCCTGTAGTTCACAATGATCTTAAGCGTAGGCATGTCTGTTTTGGATTGTAGCCAAGGCCGTTCTCCTTATCACTGTTTTATTGTTTCACAAAGGTGAAGCTAATTTGCAATGTGATTTTCTCACTTGTGCTGCAAGTTAAAAACCCACTCAAATACACTCACTGTTCTGTAAAGTGTATTTCTAATGGGGAAAAGGCGATAGGGACAATGATTTCACCTCTTCTTTTTCATAAATAATTTGACAAATAGCTAAGAGCTCCAACACACTTGCCAATCTAAAGTCTTGTCTTCCTGTAAATACTAACCTTTTAATGCCTCAAAATGAAGTAATGGCTTGCTAATGCATTTGCAGTTGGAGCCGTGGCTCTCTTGGTTTCCAGCGGAATCCATATCTTTCTGTTTTGCCTAAATTTTAGATCACCCAATAAACCTGAACAAGCACAGTCTGTCCTAGGAGAACAGTGGATTGTCTTTAATTGTAAAGCCTATCACGATTAAAAATAGAAGAGCAGAATGCATTAAGCACTATTCAAGTCTGATTGTTTCACTATGATTATGACAGGGAGACAGATAATGTACAGTCAGAAATCGAACACCAAAGCCAGGGTATCGAGTGATTCAGCCATGCAACGGGCACTTCAGTTCTGTCATATGCCCAGTTTAACAATAGATGTTTCGAAGAAGCTGTATAGATTTCTTTTATCATTAGCTCCTAAAGCCTTATTTTTGTAATTAATCATCCTGAATATAGGCATTATCTGTAAAATATAAGACAACTGGCCTGGTGAGACAATTAATTAACACACAGTACTCTGAAGACAGAAGAAGGGCTGTTCATCAAAGACACCAGATAACAGTCCTTGTTTATAGTGATGATTCAGGGGCTGTTACTTTAGTGTTGCTGACTTGAGATAACTGAACTTGCCTGAAGAAACAAATTTTTTAAAATCCAGGTGACCAAGCCACAATTAGTGCTGTGGATTCACATTTATGGTGGATGCCGATGTGAATGATTTGGGTATGTGTGGAGGAACACTATTCATGTAGCCAGGGAACACTCATGCGGAGATACCATTTGTGATGACAGGCATTTCTATGTGGAGACCACATGTGTCATTGCTGTGTTGTGGGTGATCTCAGTAGCTCTTTTGCAGCTCACTGTGATCCCACAAATTATAAAAACTCCATGCATAGCTCCCATGTGGCTCAGTAAACATACTGGCATACCCCCGAAGAGCATTATGCTCAGCTGAGAAAAATCCACTGATGATCCCTGGCCCGAAAAATGTCCGGCTGTCTTCAACCCAAGCAGACCTGGTAGAACTCTCTACCAAATGACATCTGTGCCCTGCGGGATCTAATGCAGTTCCACAAGCCTTGTAAGCCTGTTCCATCAGGCTTATGGCTGAGGACAGCAATGGGGTTTTTAATTAGTCTGGCACCTTCTTTCCTTTCTCACTGCGATGAGCATTTAATCTGGCCTATTCTAGGCATCCTCTGTAATAAACTTTGAACTGTTTTAATTATTGTTTCATTGTCCATTGTATTTAAATTTGACCTGAATGTATTTTATGAGATGTTCTACACTGCCCTGAGCCCCAATACTTTGCGGGGGAGGGCGGTCTAAAAATTGATAAGATAGATAGATGATAGATCCACCGTGTTGTGTGTGCCAGCTTTGTTCCTGTCCACTGTGCTATCTGTTCCTCCACTCAACGCTATTATATCTGTCCCATCCAGGTCATGGGGTATTCTTTGTGGTGGCACAGCCTTCATGGAATAATCTCTTATCAGAAGGACACCACTTGGGCCAATCTCAATTTTCCCCCTTCCGTCCCCATCACACTCCTCACAGCTTCTCCTTCTCCTGGTTCTTTCCCTACTTCCCACTAACCTGCCTCAGCCCTACCTGCCACCTTCCTCCCTTCCTCCTTCCCTCCCTCCCTGTTTAATGTAGTGGTTAAGAGCGGCTGACTTTAATCTGGAGAACCCGGTTTGATTCTCCACTGCTCCACATGCATCCAGCTGGGTGGTCTTGGGTCAATCACAGATCTCTCAGAGCTGTTCTCTCAAGAGCCATTCTCTCAGAGCTCTCTCAGCCCCACCTACCTCACAGGGTGTCTGTTGTGGGGAGAGGAAGGGAAGGAGATTGTAAGCCACTCTGAGACTCCGAATGAAGGGCAGAGTATAAATCCTCCTCCTCCTCCCCTCCTTCTCCTTCTCCTCCTCCTCCCCCCTCCCTTCCTTCCATGTTTCTTCCCCCTTGCAGAATTTTTGTTATTTCTCGGCTCCCTCTGGTCTTCTCTGCACTTGTTTTGACCGTTTTCTTTCTTCCCTCCCTTCCCTCCATCTGATATCTTGCTTCTTGCAGGGATAGGCATGAACTGGCTGACAAATTAAAGTTCATCACGAATTTTGGCCGGTTTGCTGCTGAGATCTCATGAGGATATAATGTGAAATCTTGCCATTTTAAAACTCTCCTTCTATTTTCTCCTCTGCCTTACTGTTTTACAGTGTAAGATTTTTCTGCAAACCTGGGTGTTCCTCCAAGTTATTAGAAAGGTCTCCTTCCACTGTACATGGCCCTAATCTGTGGATTTAATTATCTACCTCTATGGTAGAAAAGATGTCCAGAATTAGATATGATGATTACTTTGAAAGAGGATTAAACAAATTCAATTATAGATCCATTATTGTCTCTTTGTTGTAATAACTAAATGAAACATCTATGTTCAGAAGTAGTAACCCTTTGAACATTTAAACTCGGGGGGGGGGATGATGACAGGGAGAAGCTTTAACTTTCATGCCCCACTGGTAGGACTTCTGGGGGCTGCTGTGTGAAAACGGCTGGTTTGGTTTCATCTAGCATGGTAGCACTTATGTTCCTCTGTTGTGACATATTGTGATCCTATATTCTTTTTTCAATGTGTTTTGAGAGATGCCTATTTTTTGTTGCACGCTGTTTCATAAAACACTTTGAGTCCCCTTTAATGGGAGAAAGAGGGATTTAAATGACTTAAAACACGCAGCCTAGAAGTCTGAAACTCACAACATCCTGAGTTTTTAATCTTATGCTTAGCCCTTTGTAACAAGTCCACAAATGCCTTCTGAAGCAAAACTGGTATCTCAAATTGTGCCTCCACATGGTTCCTAGTCAACTGCAATGTTAGCAGAAGACCCCCCATTGTGCTCCTTGTGCAGTTGCATAGGGGCATCATGAATGGGAACCAACCCTTCATACCTGTATGGAATGCTACCCACAAGAGAGTACCATCTTGCCATTGTCTGCATGGTCACTTACCCAGGAATGATAGCCAAACGAGTGAGACAAAAGCTGATTTTGCCAGGAATGTGTGATTCTTTTTGTGGCACCAGTAGATTTTGCTCTTCTGAGCGCAAACCGGGAGAGGCTGTCCCACAGGTATGTTGGCCTCAGACCATTAAGGACCTTGAAGGTCAAAACCAAAACCTTGAAGTGGATCCAGTACTCACCTTGGAGCCAGTGCTGCTGGTGAAGCACAGGTTGAATATGTGCCATCACTGGGGTACCTGTAAGTACCTGCACTGCTGCATTTTGGACAAGCTGTTATTTCTGGGTCAGCCTCAAGGGTACCCCTACATAGAGCAAGTTGCAGTTATCCAGCCTTGAGGTGACCACTGCATGGATCATTGTGGCACCTTGAAGATTAATGAGGTCTTGCTCTAGCATCAGGGTTGGGTTTTTTTGTGGAACACTTATGCTAGAATGAAGTATTTTTAGTTCTTTAAGGTGCCTCATGACTCCTGTTTATCTTTTGTTGCAACAAACTAACACAGCTACTCTTCTGGAATTATTTGCATACAGATAAATCTTTTCCTCATCCATTGTTTATTTATTTGCTAACTTCATTGCTTAAAGGGTCTTTTCTCAGAAAGGAATGCATATTTTTAAGCAGTAGATGATATATTCTTAGTTACATTGCACTTGAACTGTGCAGAGTACTGTATTTTCTTGCACCACAATCCAGCACAGAATTAAGGCTGTTTAAACCTATTGATTTCAATGGGATTAGGAGCGCCTAATTCTATGCTGGTTTTGACTTGGATGGTCCAGGCTAGCCTGATCTTGTCAGATCTTGGAAGCTAAGCAGGGTTGGCCCAGGTTTAATTTGGATGGGAGACCACCAAGGAAGTCTAAGGACACTATGCAGAGGCAGGCAATGGCAAACCAGCTCTGAATGTCTCGCTTTGAAAACCATGTGAGGTCACCATAAGTTTCACCACCAATTCTGTGCTAGACATCCACTTTCCCTGTGGAAACAAAGCAAAGACCAAAGTTGTTTGCTAAATTTAAAACTGGTGCCTGAAAACCATCCAAGGGCATGCAGAACCAATCATTTCCTTAATCACAGTAAACTGTGCCTTCAAAAGTAGGTATCTGATTCAAAATTAATTAAACATTCACCTGTTTTTCGGAGTGATACCTTTTTAAAAATAATATGTTGTCAAACGTTTTAGGGTTGTGTATTTTGAAGTTATTTTTTTAACATTTTTATTGACAGTACATAAAACATTAACATATAACAATATAAGATCCAATTATATATATCAAAACATTTAAACCAACCAAACAACATAAAATTAATCTGCGAAGAAGAATGTCATACAACATAATAGTTGTGACATGTTTGTTTGTGCTTTATGCCATGTTTCTAGCAATTAAGTCTCCGGACAACATAAGAAAAGTCAGTTTTCATTTTGGTAATGACTGAAATATCATTTTGCAGTCACGCAGAGCCCTCTTGTTGCAAAAGGCCCGTCTAGTGATCAGTGGAAAAGAAAGATTTCCCTCTGGTGGCTACACAAGGTCACTGGCAATAACAAGACTAGAAAGTTCCTCAAACCAAAAGTCATGTCCTTAAAAGTCATGGCTTATTAAGACCAACCAAAATAGCTCCATCACACCTTCCTATAACTCTTCACCAGGCTAGATGTTCAAAAACAAAGTTGGTGAGAGGAAAGATCTTTGCCACCATGATCTGAAGGCCCCTTTGACCCCATCCTGGGAAGAAGAAAAAGAGGAAGAAGAGATTGGATTTATACCCCGCCTTTCACTACCCAAGCGAGTCTCAGAGCGGCTTACAAAATCCTTCCCCGTCCCCTCCCCACAACAGACACCCTGTGAGGTAGGTGGGGCTGAGAGAGCTCTGACAGAAACTGCTCTTTTTCAAGAACAGCTGTGCCAGAACTATGGCTTGCCCAAGGTAATCCAGCAGGTGCAAGTGGAGGAGTGGGGAATCAAACCGTGCACTTAACCACTACACCAAACTGGAAGAATGCTTTGCTGACTTCAGAGAGTATTTCTGTGAATAAAGAACAGTCCCTGGAAGTAAGGAACAGACAGCAAGCCTAACAGTGCCTATCAGGAGGAAGAAGGGGACTGGGGGGAAAGTGTAAATTCTGTTTATGTGCAGGATAGAGGTGACTAATCTTGTCTCTGTGGGTTGGGGGAGGTGTGGGCTGAACTCTTAAGGCTTTCCTTCCCCAGCACATCCTCCCCCTCATTAACCACAGCAAGTGGAAACAGCATTGCCACCTCCTTCCCTCCTCAACCACTTCCTTCTCCTTGCTGTAGGAACCTTTCAGTTCTAACTCATTTCCTGTTTCTCCCAGCCTTCATACTCATGAGTAGGCCCTCAGGGCCCTTTTCACTGTCCAGGTGGAGGAATATGCAGCCTGCAGCACCCCCTGTTCTTTCTTCTCTAGAGTCCATGGGAGAATCTGGCTGCCTCCTGGCTAAGGCTGTCTTTGAAGTTCACCCCTTGACTATGCCATTGCCACCTGTCTCCTTTGGTCTGTTTACCCAGCCTAGGAGACTTCTCAACCCCCTGCAGTACACCTCTATTGCCAGTGGCACATGCTCATTCACACCACACCTGTTGCTCTTAAGGTGTATCATGAAAACTGACATTAGGCCCTTTTTCAGGGGGAGGGAATAGATTAGAAGATATTGGGCTGTTCCCTATGCCCATATACCAAATGGAATCCTCAAAGTAAGATAACCATAAAAGTATCTTCACCTCATCAGTTGAACAGTTTACTTCTCTAGTATCAGAAGTCTTCTATTAACTAAGAGCTAATTAAAAGGTTTTGTACTAGCACTTTCCCTGTATATGGACATAGTCTACAAGAGATAAATGCTCCACTGAGAGGAAAAGATGAGTTTTTCTCTAGACTGGCCAGCTCAGTTGAACAATGATAGCTAGTAAACCAGTACACACAATGTTTCCTTGATAGTACTCAACCAAGTATCATCAACAAACTTCATGGACCTTTTATGAAAAGAAAAAGTGGTCTGCAGCATAAAGTGCATGTATTAGCATTTATTGTGCATAGAAATACATGTACAAGTGGGCACTATTACTTTCTTTACAAAGCAGGCCCTTAGTAGAGTACAGATTGTTATAGATGCAAGTGAACACGCAGGAACATCTAAAGCTGCCTTCTAATGAATCAGACTATTGGTTCATCAATGTCAATACTATCTACTTTGACCAGTAGCAGCTCTCCAAGGTCTTAGGTGTAGGTTTTTCCACATACCTACCACCTGATCCTTTTAGCTGGAGATATCAAGGACTGAACCTGGAACCTTCTGCATTCCAAACAGCTGCTCTGTCACTGAGCCACAGTGGACAAACAGGGCAAATTCCTCATTCAACAAAGGCAGTGCAGATTAAATCCAACAATTTAGGCAGGAGTAAGAGTTGTAGGGAGAGAAAAAGCCAAGGTGTCAGTCAGGAAGTAGGGAAGAAAGTAGATAGGAGTTGGTAAACATAAGGAAAGTTCTATGTAACAAAGGCAGCAAAACAGAGGAGGTGCTATATGCTACACTGGACATAGCTTCAAGCTGGAAGGGAGAAGGAGAAATGGAAACCAGCCAGACACTGAAGAGAAGACAAGGTAAAGAGCTACTAATGATCCTTGGGTATTAATCCTGAGTGACACCAGTGGTGTGCTCCATGCTAGTTCAGGCATACAAATGAACCCACGTAAACTGCTTAGACACAAGAATGCTTCCTGGCTTTATTTATATTTTTCTTTTCGCCGAAAGGGCTTTCTTTCTCCTAGAAGTGGCCAAGAAAGTCAAAATCTGTAAAACGACATCTACTTTGCATCTCTGTAGCTAGAAGGTCAAACTTCAGTTGAAAAGCAGTTTGTGAATCTTATAAAGGAAATCAATACTATTAAAAATAATAATTTCTTATTTGAAGCTGGAAAAGAGTCTGAACTCCATTAACATAACAAAAAGGAAATGGAAGGAATCCCAGTTCTGTTGATGCTGCTTTATAAGCAGGAATACCCACTGCCAGAACAGAGAGCGATAAAGCATCACATACAATATTCATAAATGGGGCTTTAGCCACAGGGGAACCAGTGGGAGTTCTTGGTACCTGCAGGGATAAGCCAGGCTTCCTCCCTTTCTCTTCTTTCATAAAAAAGAGAATCCTCTTATTATGGAGATGGAAGGAAAAGTGTGCAGCTGGTTTTCCACCAAATCGTGTTGCCAGGAAATAAACTTGATCCCATTCTTGAGTGTTCTGACCCAGGAGCACCCTGTACTGACTATGCTAGACAATTAAATAACTTGGAACAGAGTAACCCCTGTCTTCATGCTTTGGTGGTTCTGCAATGATTCCCTGTCCTATAACTCCTCACTGTAACATTTCTGGCTACGGCTCTCTACGTAACAGGGGGGAAACATTTGGAACTTGGGTTTTCAGATTTTTTAGTTGATTCTACATTGTCTTTCCTTAGCAGTGTGGATACAAACAACTCATCTTCATGTTCGTGTTTACAGGTGTAACTATGCTTAGGACTGCACTGTTAATCTTCCAAATACCAGTGTACATTGTTTTGTCAGCCAAAGTGTTTTGTTGTTCTTCGCAAGTTCAAAACTTTGACGCTCTTTGTCTGAGAAAAGAGAAAGTTCTGCCAATTCTAATGCTTGTCTTACTGATAGCAAAGTTGTTGGATGTATACAAGCTGCTGACTCTGGAATGGCATTTACTGTTTTAAGAAACTATTAGAGCATGGAACAATCACGCATCACAAGTTCCATCTTCGACTCACACCTGCCCGTGGGAGAGCTTTGCATTACAAAAGCCCTGTGCAGCAAGATTGCTAGAAGTAGACATGTTCATTCCTGAGTCAGTTCCACTGCATTCCATGGGATTTTAAAGACAAACACAGTTATGATAATCACACATCTTTGTCCATCTATAAAATGCATACAGCCTCAGAGCCATGCATGGAGTGGACTGATCTTTCAACCTCCACTCAGTTTTGCTGTTTGATACGGGGCTCCCTGCTTTGCAATTAGCTCTTTGTGTTTTTTAAGTAAGTATTTTTAGGATCTGTATTTTGAATCCCTAGAAAGACTGTTTAGAACTGTGCCTTAGACAGAAAAATATGGGATCCTGGCTGTCAGAGGTGACTCTCGTCAGCTGAAAGAAATAGACGCAAGAGGGCCAACTATCCATAATTTATCAATGAAATTCAACTGCCAGTAAAACATTTCTCTCTCTCTCTCCCTGTTCTGCTTTCACTTGTCTGTTCTAGTCCTTGTTATGTTGGGCTTAAAAGGCATGCTTTTCTCTCTCTGCCCTTCTAACATCTGCAGGGAGATGACAGTCTGTCCCTTCATAATGTTTCCATACAAGCTGACCTTTTAAAATGAAACACTGTGCTGGGAAATGAATGACACTCAGTTGTTTGTGTTTTCCCTTGTTTTCAGATGCTTACTGGAAGACTAGCTAATGCAGCGGTGTCAAACTCGTTTGTTATGAGGGCTGGATCTGACATAAATGTCACTTTGTCAAGCGGGCCATGAGTGCCGTAAAATGTAATGTCAGGTACCGGAGATATTTTACCCACACCCCTCCTCAGCACCTAACTAACCACCCTTTGCTCAATACGCACAAGACGTTTTGCACAGCACAGAGAACTATTGCCTGACAATCAAGGTGCAACAACCAAAGTCTCTCATGGCTCTTTAAAGACTAACACATTTCAGAAGCTTTTGATGAGCTGGAGCATGAAGTGCTGCATTCTGTTGCTGCAGATGCGGCTTCCAAAGACAGATGGCCAAGTGGCATCATCCAGGGAAACCCAACAAGCCCCGCTTTAACGAAACCTCTACAGTCAACAGGCTTTGGGGAGAGGAAGGGGGTAAGGCAGCCACACAACCCCACACCTCCTTCTGTCAAAGTCCCGAATTCAGCAGCAAGCATGAACCGCAAGGGGAACAGCGGTGCTTCCCAGCATCACAAGCAATCGTCAAGCGCTGCCAACTCTCCGAAGATGCCAGCTCCACTTTAATTGCCTTTTGCAGACTTTTATTTCCTGCCAGTCCCACAGCATTATCCAACCACCCAAAATATTATTCCCCATGTGCAAGCACACAGCTGCACATCCAGCACCTGCCTCTACCATGTGCAAACTCAGCATGCTTTTCTGAATGCCTGCTCCTGAATACTTCCCACCCCCACTTCCATTCAGACATTCACATAAGGCAGCGCTTGCATGCAGGGAACCTGGGAAGTGTGTGTGTATTTTGGCTTTGCCTCTTATTTAATTCTCCCCATGCTGCTGAGGGATGGAGGGAGGCAGGAGAAGAGCTGCGCACATTTGGGTCAGTGGGTTAGTGGGCTCTGGCTCACCAACTCAGTGGGCTTCCTCCACCCCAACCTTCAGTGTTCTGCATGCATGGTGCCCCTTACGTAAGTGCTGGGCTTTTCTCTCTTGCCTGGACTGCTGTGTACAGTGCGCCCAGCTCAGCTAGTTGTTCTGTTCACACACTTACATAAGCAGACATGTTTTGTGAGCTGGTCAGTGGCTGTCCATGGGTGTCTGTATCCATGGGTGACTTCCCAGGGCTACCTGCAAGTGGGAAGCCACTTGGATGGACTCAAGAAGGTGGGGCCAAAGAGATGCTGCCTGCCGCACATGAACAGCCAGCCATCTTTCCAGCAGCCCAGGCTGCAGACCCAAGACTCCAATATGCTCTAGCTGGAGGAGGAGACAGTGGCGGCAGGCAGCACATCCCCACCTGGCCTCTTGGCCAAGGGCATCAAGGCAGGCCCTGGGGGCTGGCTGCACAGAGCTCAGAGCCAAACCAGCCCTCTTTGCCCCTTACGGTTGCCAACTCTGGGTTGGGCAATCCTTGGAGATCTGGGGGAAGCCCCTGGGGAGTTTGGGGAAGGGAGGGACCGTAGCCGGGAGCATAATACCCTAATATAGGCCCTTCTGGTCCACAGTCAGACTGGCTTCCCCCCAGTTGCTTGCAGGCTAGATAAGAGCCTGGACAGGCAGCTTCCAGCCCATAGGCTGTATGTTTGACATGTCTGAGCTAATGGATGGATTGTCACAGAACCAAACCAGAGAGCTGGAATATAGAAGTTCAGGGCTAGTGTCAGCATATCCTGAGGTTCAGCAGCTGTCAGGTCCTTTGGCAGGGCCCACTGCTGCTGATTCCCCCCCCCCCCGGAGCATTACCCTTTGTATCCATGGGCAGGGGACAGGGTTACCAACTACAAGCTGTGAAATTCCAGGAGATTTAGGGGTGAAGCCTGGGGAGGGTGCGGTCTGGCAATGGGAGGGACCTCTGTGAGGTATAGTCCACTCTCCAAAGCACCATTTTCTCCAGGGAAACTGATCTCTGTCATCTGTAGGACACTTGTAATTCTGGGCAATCTCCAGGCCCTACCTGGAGGTGGGCAACTCTAGCATGGGAGCAAGGACTCCAGACAGCTGGGGGGCATGTGGGGAGCAGGAAGGGGCCTGATGTGGGTAGGGGGGTCCCTGGGCATTCACTGCCTGAGGCTCTTCAAAACCTAGAACTGTCCCTATAAAAGTTAGTAGTCATAATAAAACAACCAAGATCCCTATGCATGTTTATGTGGAAGTGTCCCAATGGAATTTACTCTTAAATGCAAACAGACTTGTGGGTAATACAAATTTATAATTTTATACATATTCAATAAACATCCTGGATTATTTTTCATATTTACATTAATGTGAATCTTTGATCGGCAGCAGAAAGCTCTCCTTTCTCAATTGTTGGCTCAGCTGCTGCACAGAACAATAAGCAAATTTAGCCATGGAGCCACACAGGTAAATACCGGATCCAGAGCAGCATTCTAAAGGAGAATACTGAGTCTGCTGAAATTCTATCATGGTCTCTCATTAGTATTTCACAAAAGGGATTAAAGTCTGAGGCTTCACAAAATGTCATTTGATATCTACAAGTAACAGTCACACTATACTTTGGCTAGCTATTTATTAATGTGTAATATTAACAATTAATACCCAGGAGGAGCAAAGGAATGAAAAATGGTACCTTTGCAGCCAAAGAATCTTCTGCAGAAGGAAATATAGCTCACATTTTGCCTGCGCTCTTCAGTATGGTAACTGAGTAGTCAGTTACCCTGAAGCTCTGAGATGTGTTTTGAAATCACTGGGCATATTCCACTGCAGAACTAATCACAAAGGTCTACACATTTTAGTGGCCTTAAGTGGGGGACTTCTCAACACTTTTTCCACCCAGCTGCTTCCCCCTTGCAATCCCTTAAGGAATTTTCCTCCCAACTGTGATTCCCAAGGGTGAGGGAAGTCATGAGGAAGGAGTGCAAAGGGAAAGTACTGCACAAGAAAAGTTTCTGCTGTAAGAACTGTTGTGTCCACTTTGCGCTTACTGCTTGTCCATTGCAAATTGCAGCCAGTGTTTCTAGCTGTGTATGTACCACCAAATGAGTTGCCCAACAAATGATCCAGTATAAGCCAGGGATGAGCTATTGGTGACATGGAGGGTACTTCCACTTGTTGTTTCTCCCCCATGCTGCGGAAGTGGTGTAACAAGTAACCCTCCCAGCACAAAAACCAGGATGTTCCAGAGGCCAGTGCATCATTGCTAAGAGGGACAGCTGTTGGAAAAGAATTGGCTCTGGTTCCTAAGCAACTGAGGTGGGCAGAGGCTGGCTTGCTCCCAAGCTGAAGAAAATTGGCCAACGGCCATTGCTAATATAAGCATTACATAAACATCAGCATTAATTATTCCTGTTTCATTGATTTTTTAATCCATTATGCTTAAAACAGAGAAGAGTTGCCTAAAACTGACAAGCTTTATCCCTGTTCAAATGTTGCAGTGACTGCACGCACAGCTTGCATGTAGATTTGTTCACCTGTTTGTATGAAACAGCCAACACATATTCACTTTATTAATGAAATCAGGGATCAATACCTGAATAAATATGGGGTTTCTTTCAATTACAAATTCAGCTGTACAGGCATTGAACATAAAATGAGAATTACTCAATGCATGTATAAAGAACAATCAAGTGTTCACTGTACATGGATTGTATGTGTGTGCACTGTAACTTGTGAACAGGGCTATTCACTACAGGTGGTAAAGCTGATGAGGAAACTGATGGTCATACCATCTACTTTTCTTATTGGATGAAATTAGTTTGCCTTTTTATGTCATGTCGAAATCTTGAGGGATATTGTGCTCCCCACCATTAATGGGGTCCAGATGACACTCACCGACTAGGTTAAGAACCTACTGGATCCAACACTATTACTGAAGAAACAAGCTTATGCAGCTCCCCCCAAAAGGCATTTTACCAGGTTCTTTTAGCTTGCAACATGGCCCCCTACCTTCATTCAACTCACCTGGCCACATGGATCCATGCTATGGTTACCTCAGGGCTAGACTACTGTAATGGATTTGCCTTTATAAACAACTTGAAAACTCCAGTTAGTGCACAATGCCAGTCAGGCACCAGGAGGGACATACATGTTATACTCATTCTGCAGACACTCCATTGGTTGCCAATCAGTTCTGAGTTCAAGGTCCTGGTTAGAGATGGGCATGAACCAGGGAAATGCAGTTCAGTTCATGTTTTGTGGTGTGCCCAGTTTGCGAACCACAAACTATCACGAACTTTTAAAGGCTAAACAAACTGGTGAGGTTTGTGATGCAGTAGAACACCCCCTGGCATGCCAGAGGCACCAAACACACAGGGGATCTCTGGCTGACTCTCCTCTACCTGCCTTCCAAGTTTGGTGAAGACTGGATTTCTGAAATCCTTGTTATGGCCCCCCAAAGAAAGTGCCCCAGGAAAGTGCTTTCTGGGGAAATGACAGGCACAGTCTCAGGAGGTTCAGGAGTGTATTGAACAGGCCCTGTGCAAGCTAGAGACATCAACATTGCTGGGGACCTCCCCTAATGCTCCTCTATATGCCTCCAAGTTATGTGCAAATTAGATATAGGGGGTCCAAGTTATGCCCCCCCCCAAAGAAGATGCTCCTAGGAAAGTGCTTTTGGGGGCAAATGTCAGGCGCAAGTTTAAAAAGTACAAGATACACACACCAAATGCACAGGGAACCTCACCCTGCCACCTACTCCTCTAAAATTTCTCCAAGTTGGGGGCAAATTACATTTCTGGGATCCCACTTATGGACTCCCCAAAAAATCTCCCCAGTGTTCTCTCTGGAAAAGACAGCTGCACTTACAGGAGTCTATGGAATGGCTCAGGAACAAGCCAGTGACACCAGACTCACAGGGAAACTTCACCTGGGCAGACTCCCCCAGCCAGACACTCAAAGCAAGGCAAGCATCCCCCCTACATTCGTAGCCCTCCCAAGTTTCCAAAGGCAGGCTCTAAAGGGCAGAAAGGCAGACATCTCTAGAGTTTCTACAGGGGCCCCCCAAAGTAACCCCATGACAGCTTGGTGGGCACCCTAGCCACACAACGCAAGCAAGGGAAGCATGCCCACAACTCCCACCCTGGCTGAAACACACAGGTCCAGAGCACACCTATCAACTGGAGAGTATTCTTCTACTCTGCAAAGAAATAAAAAAACACGTCAAGCTGGCAGGGTCACCCCCAAGTCTCCAAAGACAGGTTCTGAGGGAAAAGATTAGGCAGACATCCCCAGCGTTTTGACAGGGGCTCCCTAAAGTAACCCCATGGCAGTTTGGCAGAGACTTCTGGCAAGCATTGGAACCCAGCGAGGCATGTCCACAACACTCCCAGGTCCCCTGAGGCCCAAACCCATAGGTCCTCTGGTTACAGCCCACCCTGGGTGAAATTTCTGGTTTTTCACCATTAGTGGAACATTGTACAGATAAAGATCACCTGTTGTGAATTGTACAAATACAATGGAAAGGGGTAGTCAAACAGGGGCTTGCTTGTACAGGCAGATGTTTGTTGAGGTAACTGTTTGCCAAAGTGGATGTTGTTCCATGAGGTAGGTGTTGTGTTATGAGATAGATGTTCTTTCGTGAGGTAGGTGTTGTGTTATGACTATAAGGTAGACGTTGTTTCATGGAGTAGGTATTGGGTGAGGGAGATTTTCTCTGGAGAGTTAAATGGGGATATCCAGGGGGTTTCTTAGTGGAGGAATTTATTTATTTATTTAGGGATTTATATCCTGCCCTCCCCGCAAGCGTGAGAAAGGGTTGGGTGTGGGGCCTGCCCACCCCCACCCAGCAGAGGGGGCCATACTCCCACCCAAGCACCAAGGATGCAACCCAAAAGCTGCATGCCAGATCACCCAGAGAGCAGGAGGAATGGGGGGGGGGGGGACATGCAGTGAGAAAACAGGAGGCCTGGATCTTACCCTGTGAGGTCCAGAGAGAGTTAGCCAAGCAGGGGGAGGCTGACCTGCAGGAAAGCCAACTCATCCACCCTGGCTGGGTCCAGGTGGGAGCTGAGAATGTCTCCCAGGTGGGAGAATACCCGCTCACTCTGGACACTGGTGGGAGGGCAGGATAGGAGAGGCTGGGCCAGACGACAGCCTTATGTGACCCAGTACTTCAGCGGATTGGTGGAGGCAGGCTCAGGGGATTTGGCGAGGTACTCCCTCCCCATCACCTCTGCCAAATCCTCTGCCATCGCATGCCTGGCATCCCTGCTACTGCTGGCCTCCCCATTCACCACTGACAACCAGTAGCAGGGCTCTTTGAGGCAGAGCTGCTGTTCCTTCTCCTCCCCCCCCCCCCCGCAGTGTCTTCTAGCCTCTGTTCCCTCTGGCCACGTCTGTTGGTCTGTACCATCTGCGCTTCTTTGCAGAGCTCATGCTTCCATTGCATGAGCTCTGCATTCCAGAGAGCAATGCTTCCCTTTATCAGGGGGGTCACAGATAAAGGCCATCTTATACTCCCCTTCCCTGCAGAGAGGACGCAACATGGTGGTGATGGTCACCCACAACCTCTCTGCCAAGGCCCTGGCCCATGGGAGAACAGCTATCCCATCAAGGCTGGGCTCCAGTGCAGAGGCCAGCAACTGGTCCAGCCCTCGAATCAGGGGATGCCTTGCCCCAAGCTGGCCATATGGGTGCAGAGTACGTTGGTGGTGTCCTGGAAGGGCTTGAGGACATGCATTGTTTAGGAGAGGGTCAGTCAGTTGTTGGAGCTGATGCTGAGCTCCTCTTCCCCATGCAGGATGGTCATGGAGGAGATGAGATCCTGCACTGCGTTATTCTGCTCCACCAAATGTGCAATCACGGCATAGGTGGAGTTCCAGATAGCACCTGGGATAAGAACATAAGAGAAGCCAATGCTGGATCAGGCCAGTGGCCCATCCAGTCCAACACTCTGTCACACCGTGGCCAAAAACACCAGGTGCCATCAGGAGGTCCAGCAGTGGGACCAGGACACTAAAAGCTCTCCCACTACTGCCCCCCCCAGTACCAAGAATACAGACCATCACTTGCTCCAGACAGAGAGTTCCTATCTATACTTTGTGGCTAATAGCCACTGATGGACCTCTGCTCCATATGTTTATCTAATTCTCTCTTGAAGCAGTCCATGCTATATGATATTGGCTGTTTGCAATGAACATGCAGAAGTTTTAAGATTTAAAATGTCTTTCTCCTTGGAACGCATTTCTGCATCTTTTTAAAAAAGCATGAAAACCACTTGCCAAGCATCATGTGAGATTATAGTTCAATTATTCCAATTTAGACGCATCAAAGTCCAGTCTTGGATTGGATAAAATTTAAATAGAATTGCTCTGTTTGAGAAGTACATCATGCATGTACATGTTTCAGGAAGCCAGTTAGTCAGTTTCCAAACTTGTGTGTAGACAGTGAAATAAACTGTTGATGGTCTACATGTATCCTTCATCCCTTTTGGCATAGGGAAGTGCTTTCCTTGTAGAAAAAGTAATAAATTGTGAAGAGTCCTGGAAACCTCTCCCACTCCCACCACTTTCCAGTTCTTTGGCTCCCCCTTCTGGTCCTACTGAACAATCAATGATCTTCTCAAAATTCCTGGCATCATTAAAGCACTACTTCTTATTAACCATCTTCAGAAAGCAATTCTTTCTTGGAACAGCTAATTTAAAAATACACTGTATTGTTTGCTTAAAATTATGTTGATTCTCTGGATATATTTTGGGAGATATCAAGCAAGTAATTTTATGCGGCTTTTGCAAAAAATTGTCCTCCAATTCAAAACTTTTGGGAAATGATTACGTGGATTAATTCAAGACTTGTCAGGATGCTTGCTGGTTGTTGCCAAATAACATTTCTGTGTTATTTGAAAGGATTATCTGAGGAATCTTATCTGGAAATGAATCTTAGCTTGCTTACAGCAACGTTGCAATTAACTGGAAAAAGTCAAAACTACCTTCAATTGTGGATTAAGTCTTTGTTTCAAGCCCACAGAGAGGGAATGCCTCTGCTCAGGTAATGGATTCCACTGTTGAACAGCTCTTACTATTAAAAAGTTTGCCCCAACATTTAACTGAAATCTAGCCTGTTACTAAAGTCTATTAAAATCACATTAGCCTTTCTTTGGAACTGCATCATGCTGCTGACTCACCTTCAGCTTGTGTTTGCAGTCCCGAGATTCTTTTCACACCTGCTGTTGCCAACTCAGTTATCCCCCATCTTATACTTGTGCTTATGATTCTTTTTGCCTAAATGCAGAACTTTTGTGTTTCTGTGGAATTCTATTTTGTTAGGCTGGAAAGCTGGGCTGAGATATCCGTACAATTTTGAATTTGCCAACTTTCAATGTCTGTTTGCTTTCTTCTCCCCACATCTTTGCTCCTCAGATCCCTCTTCTGCTACTTCAGCTCCAACTGATTTCTTCACCTTTGCTTTCCCACATGATATGCCCCTCCCTTTCTGTTCTCTTCATTCTAAAGTCAGACTGGCCAGTATATAGTTTCCCTGAGACTTTTTGAAGAACTGGACAGCATTTGCCTGTTTGTAATCTTGTGGAACCTCACCTATCCTTCAAGATTTCTGAGATGCTAGACCAAGGGACGGGCAGCACATCAGCTGGCTCCTTTAGGACACAATTCATGACTTGAATTCATTTAGGGTAGCTAGGTATTTCCTAACTCTGTAATCTATCTTGAGCTGCAATCCTGTTCCCTTATCATTCATGCACCTTTTGCTAGGCTCTAGAGAGTTCTTCATTTGGGAGGTGGAGACAAAGGAGAAGTTCAACATTTCACTTATCCTCACATTTCTTCCTCTTCCTTTGAATGTACATGCAAAAAGTCATTCCTTGCCAGCCTCAACTCACTTTGAGCTGTGCCCCTCCCAGTCCCTGAAAGTCCAGGCTACTCATTTGTAGACATCCCTAGTGACCTGTTCTTCCACCTATTCCTTATGACATTTTAAAAATTTTCAGTTCATCACTTAGCTTATCACACAGCCACACTGGTTTCTTTAGCTGCCTCCCATTTTTCTCACTGGCACTCTTTGCAATTATGTTCACTGACTTCTTTTCCAGGATGTCCCACCCATCTTTGACTTTTCTCTATTGTCCCTGAGTGTCTTGAGTTTACTGGTTATCTTACTTTTTTCCCCAGAGTGCTTTTGGAGACAATGAGCGCTCAAGTGGCTTCTTTCAATTTTATATTATTTATTGTTGTTCTCCAAACAAAAGTGGTGATTTTTATAAACTCTCCTATTACTGCAGGAATCTTCAAAGATACCATCACTGTGATCTGTACAACTGAATTGATGAACTAATCTATTAATCAGGTAAAAAAATAACCTGATAAGCAACTAAAAGTCTTGTATCAGTTGATGTGCATCAGTCCATTGATACTTCATAATTGTGCCGGCAAAAGTTTCTTTCACTTGCTATTTAACCAGTCTTTCCCCAGTACAATAGTACAGACATTAATAATTCCAAACATTCAAGATCTTTTTCGATTTGGGGGAAAGATTTAATGCTCACAATTACTTTTAGATTAGAAGCAATGATACATGGAAGAGTCCCTTAATTCTAATAGTACAATTTATACCTGTGGTGTACTTGACAATTCACACTATCGTTGTGCAGACAAAAATATCAGAACTGAGCTATGGCTAAATCCAGGCACAATGGAAGACTGAATGTCCCTCTTAATCCATGCTTCTTGGAGTGAGCAGAAATGCACTTGACAAGTTACATATGCACTTCCTAAGCCACTCACTCAAATTACTGGCTTCAACTAAACCCATTATTTTATGCAATGTGTTTTGATTGCCCTTGTTTCATTTCTTAAAAATATATTCTCCTCCTCCCACTCCAATCTAATAAATACTACCTCTTAATACCTAAACTATGTGTGTAACACTTAAACTATTTTATAATCCTCAAAAGCATTTAAAAGTTCAAGAACTACTTAACACTTTTAACTCATAGGATGCATGGTGATGGAGTATTTGGTCTAGTAGAACATTTTATGACAACTCTGAGCCACTTGTGTGTATGCTTTCAACTTCAATGAAATCTAACAAGCTCACATGCAGCCGTGGCATGTAAGTAATGTGGCTTGTCATGTGCAACTACTGAATAGTTGAAACAAGGCATACAATGCCAGGCAAATCACATTTTCCTGAAGCAGAGGAGTTTTGTAAAACACCATACTTTTGCTTCAGATGCACCTGAACTCACTGATAAAGACAAAGCAGAAAAGAACATTGATGATTTCTTTTTAATTACATGATACATTTCAGACAGCCATCCTGACTGTACCCATTCAAGCCCAATTATACATCTCTATAAATTATGACACAAGTACGCATGTTTGAACCATCATCCATGATCAAAGTTCTCTCTCTGGCTGATGAGAAAGATTTAGTAGATAACATGTATGTAAAAATAGAAAGTTTAAAAACCAGTCTCATCACAGAGAGTCATTTCTATTTGTTTGGTGAAATAAATAAGGCAGCAGATAACCATTACTTAGCAGTGGCATCCTTAAGGTATGCTATTAGATCTGCCCTCTCCCCCTTCTTCTTAATGCCAGCAAAGATCATCTTAGTTCCTGGAATATACTTCTTAGGGTTTTCCAAGTACTCCATCAGCGTATCTTCCCCCCAGATTATTCCTAGAAAACAATGATAATAATGATAGCATCATAAAAATGAACAAAGTCAAACAGCAGATTTGGACAAATTAAGCAAAGAATGCCATCTCTAGAAAATGGTTAAACAGTGGCTTACTAAACCAATCAACATTGTGTTACTTTTACAGTTCAGGGACTGGGTTTATAGTTACTAGAGCCTGCCAAAAGGAAATGAGTTTTTAAAATGTCTTACTCAAACCCTGTATTCATTCAGAGCTGCTGCAATAATACAGCAACTTCAGATAATTATAGCTGCACATTTAAGTTTAATAAATGCTACAAGTGCCAGCCACAAAACAAAAAATATGTTATGGCAATGTTTATTTATAATACACTGTACCACATATTAAACCACAATCACAAATACTCATCAGCTTGTTCCATGCATTCCAAAAGAAATTAATTCTTCCTCTAACACAGCCAATTCTTTTTAAAAATCCGAGCTGTCAAAATGACAGCAAAAGTCTTGCCGTTTGCCAACTGCGTGCAACCACTATGTCACCAGTACCTTATTCAGCAAGATCTTTCTCTAGCTAGCATGGAAGGGCAAGGAATTCAGGAAGAAAACCAAATTTAACTTGGGATGTACTAAAACAAAATGGCAGCTGTGAAGTACATGTGTAAGGAGACTTTCCCAGAGAAGCTTAGAGTTAAATATGGGAAGAACAGCACATGCAGGATTAGAACTGTGGCTGATCATATTTTGTTGAATGTGGAAGACCTAGAGGGTGGTGCAGGAACCACTGTTGTGTAATGGTGAAGGGGTCTGGGAAATCAAACCCTTTTTCCATGAAGCTTTCTGAGTGACCTTGGACCAGCCACTTCCCTTCTCAATCTAACCTAACTCACAAGATTATTGTGCAACATTCTTACCTCCATTTTATCCTCACACTGTCCTGAACACTTTGAAGGGCACGTGTCATAAAAGCTTACTAAACAAATCAATAAACACACATATGCATGCCCTGGCCGCTGGAAAGGGGATTCTGTTCTGTCAGGGCTATTCCACTGTTTAAGAGAAGCATCTGCTACCATGTTCTTTCCCCCACTAATAGGTTCTTAGCTACTTAATATTGTATTTGTGCCTGATTCTGAAAGGATGATGCAACAGTTCCATTTTACCTTTGCTTTTGTTGGCTTCTGTGTAGGAAAAGCCTTCAGCTTGACCAGTCTTTCGGCCTATTAACCCATTCAGGTTCGGGCCAGTCTTATGCTTGCCTCCTTTTTCAACTGTATGACACTGTGCACACTTCTGAACAAAGATCTTCTTGCCCTTTTCAATGTCTCCCATTATCGGTACTGATGGGGGAAAAAGATATCAGAGACATATAATGTTTCCAAGGACTGTGGAACTCATGTGAGGCATACATTAACTGGGACAGGAAAGCAAAACGGTGTACACTCATCTGAAAACATCTATGGCACATACAGAAACAGAAAAATACTATAATAAATTTTAATATGAGGTCCCTTAATATGAAATCAAGTGTGTTTGTTTTTCAATTGTATTGTGTTTCACTGATTATGGGCAAAGTTACACTACAGAACAAAATCTACAAACATCTTCTTTGAACAGAGAAGGATTTGTGCTGGAGCCCCAATAACCTTAAATGTACCTGACCCCTCAGGGCAAGATACTGAAGGTATTCTTTCTGCCCAGTCAGAATACATACCCTAACTGTCTCCATACTCAAGAGGGTGCAACTGAGTGCAGATAAAGAGGTGAATTACTTCCTGCTAAAGCAATAGTTCTGGATTTTCCATCCATCTTGCAAAACAGCTAACGGGACTCTTAGAAGGCCCAGTAAGCCAATCCTTTGCATACTTATTTGAAAGAAAGCTCCAGTGATATCAGTGGGAATTGCTTTGAAATAAACCATACATAAGATTGGGCTTTGAAGCAAGAGTCCCACCATCAGAATTCAGACACATGAGTCCCTTTAATCTGCCACCCCCTTAAGGTGAAAACAATACATATACATCTGAGGTCATATACACCACTGCAAAAAGCTCCATCTATCCCACCCATCTTTCTTCCATCCAGCCTCATTCATACGACACGTGGGCGGTTAGCAGTGTTCCCTCTAAATTGAGTCAGTGTGAGCTAGCTCACATGTTTTTTTATCCTTTGGCTCATACATTTCTGCCTTAGCTCAGGAAGGATGGCTCCAGAGCAAACTAATTTATGCAGAAGCCAAATCGCTCGCTGACAACTTTAATGCCAATAGCTCACAAAGTAGAATTTTTGCTCCCAAGGCTCCACAGCTTAGAGGGAGCGTTGGTGGTTAGCCATCAGGCACCCCGCGGCCCTCCACTCTCCCCATATTTCTCCTCCTCCTCCTCCTTCAAGGCGGGAAACAACCCCCACCCCACCCGGAGCGGAGCAAAGGGGCGCCCGCTTCCCGGGGTGGGGGGTGGGGGACGTCACTCCCTGCGTATCAGTGAGGCAAGGTCGAAAGGAAGTCGGGCCAAGCCGCAGCCGCCGACCCGTATCAGGAGGGCGGATCCCCGAAACCGGGAGAAGCCGCAGCCCTGCAGATGAATCAACGCCGGGCGCTTGGCGGGAGCGGCTAGGGATTTCCCACCCCCAATGCCCTGCCAGGGCTGGACAGGGACCCCGGAGAGAAAAGGGCCAGGCGGAGGCTGGAGGCCGACACAGCGCTCTCTGCCCAAGACCACGCGGGAGCCGCCAGGCCACTCCGCCCCGGCCCCCCAGCGGGGTCACCTGCCTGACCTTGACCCCTCGCTCTCCTGGCTTGCCCACCAGCCCGCCGCCCCACCACAGGCGCCTGCCTCCTCCCCGCCCGCCCGCCCGCCCGCCTGCCTCACAAGGGGAAGCGGCGCTGCCCAGCCCGGTGCCGGCCTTCCGCCCCATCCCACCCGCGGCCCACCGAAGGATCTCTCGGTATTCCGCCGTTACTGCCGCGCGAAATAAGGAGGGGAAAGAGAAGAGCGCTCACTCTGGCCGGTCGCTGCCCTCTACTCACGCTGCCGTTAATCTTCTCGTGTGACTGAAGCCCTCAAGGGCACCTCGTACGCCGGGATAAGAAGCCGGTGTCTGTACAACCAAACTCCCCCTCCCTCAGTTAACAGCCTCTCTCGTCGTCAGCCAATCGGACGCCAACAGGAGAAATTGCTATTGGTCGAGCCACATGCCTGTCATATACGTTTAGCAGCGAGGGTAGGCTGAGCCCGGGGGGGAACTCAGGTCGCCGGCTTCGTGGTGGCGGAATGACGAAGCACGCAGGAAGAGGGTGGAGACGGCGCCCGCGTAGGCTGCAAGGTCAAGAGCGCGCGAGAAAGTGGATGGGCTTTTTTTCTTCCGGTCGCGTGATTAAACGTCCTTTCCGGCAGAAAGTGACGCAAAACCTGTAACTTGTTTATCGACGGATGATGAAGAGGGGATTCCGCCTGGTGCATGAGGGTGCTGGAGTTCATGTTCCGGCAAAATCTATATTTCAATCGTGAATAGATAATAGTAAGACTTCTGGCAGTCTAGTGAGAGAGCTGCAAGTGCCATGTAATAGGGAAAGGAGCGCCTTTGATAGCTTTTTTAAAAAGCGACAAAATTATTCTAGTATAGTTTGTAGTGGATCCTCACTAGACAACATAGGGTTGCGAGCTCTGGATTGGGTGATACCTTGGGAGTCTGGGAAGGGACGGCGGGACAGATCTGATGTGGAGACAAGTTGTAATTTCAGGAGATCTTTAGCTGCCACCTGGAGGTTGGGAAACAATGTATATGAGGGTCTAAAGATTATGTACATCAGCGTCAAAGGGCTGTGAAATATGGGAGTACAATATGATATCCTTATGTGAATTTAAAATATTCAGAGTAAATTATTTTGGAATTATAATGTGAAAGAGTGGGACACAATTCTGAAATGGATCACAGTGCAAGGCTGACGTCAGTATACCTGAGTAGGGTTGCCAAGTCCCTCGAGCTTACCGGCGGGGGGGAGTCCTCTGCTGGCCGGGAACTTCATTGCGCCAGCTGACGTCAGCACGTTTGGGGCGTTGCCAGGGCGACGCTCTGGCAATCGCCCCAAAACTCTATGGTACCCGGAAGTGACGTCATTACGTGAGGGAAGTCGTCCAGGCTGGACGACTTCGGGGGCGGGGTTTCCCCCGCCTGCCGAATGCTGGCCGGCGGATCAGGAATACCTGTAGCGGGGGATCCCCCGCCCCCCGAGCTGACTTGGCAGCCCTAACCCTGAGGTGGTTCAGTTGTCCAAGCCCTCTGCTGCCAGCATCTCCTGCCCCACTCACTTGCAAGCGCTCCACCATCCCTGACTGAGTGTTGCACGTAGCTAGGAGCTTGGCAGCCTTTTTCAAAAGAGTACAACAGTCCCAGGTGGCAGTTCTTAAATTCTCCATCACCTGTTACTTTATTGAGTGAGATGTATTGCTTATTTTAAGTTTTTTAATTATATTATTTATAGTCCACCTTTCTCACTGGGATGCAAGTTGGATTACGCATAACGAGTCAGTACCGTCAACAAAATGGGACATTCATTAACCAGTGCATTAGGATTTTAAAAGTCTAGAACCACCAGAAAGATCTGAAGCATAGTGTAAGTATCAGTATGACACACTGAGCAGTGCAAAAATTACATAATAGGACCCCACTTATAGTAAGCTATACACAGTATAGTACAGACCATAGTCCCAATAATTTATCCAAGTAAGTTTGTGACCCATTTTGTACAGTACAATCGTATTACCTGTGTAGAAAAGCCCTCTTGAATAGTTCAGTTCTGGATGGTTTGTGAAAAGCCAGGAGAGGGAGTTTTTTTGACCTCCTCAGGCAGGAAACTTGTTTATACCTTCCCTTTCTTCCCAGCAGGGACCCAAAGTGGCTTACATTGTTCTCCTTCCTTTTATCCTCACAACAGCCCAGTAAGGTAGATTTGGCTGACAGTATGTGACTGACTCAAAATTACTGAATGAGCCTCCATGGCAGACTGGGAATTCGAACCAAGGTCTCTGGGATCCTAGTCCAGCATTCTAACCACTACACCACACCGACTCTTTGCAAATGGTCCTGGAGGTTATAAGTTGAACATCTTTATTTTGTGCATCTCAGTAATGTTTTAGATAGAAATGGATGTTTCAGATACCAGGAAGCAGCAATCCACATTAAAGTCATTAATCATAAGCTCTAGCATGAGCGTTTGTAGACTAGACCCCACTTCATCAGATGCAGCAGTCCACTTTAAGTCTTTATGCAACTTAATGAGCTTAAGGTTTTTGTACATTCAGAAGTAGCCTTTATGATAGTATGATTCTGTATAATGGTAGCTGAAGCTAGGAAACAAGGCAAAAATATGATGACAATGTAGGCTGAATAGTATAAGGGTACAGAATCAATCTGCTGTCTTATGGATGTTGATTTCAGTATATTTTGAGGCCACCATAAACTGTTTCATATTGTGCAACTTTTGTTTTGTTAAAGGGAACAAGGAAACGGAACTGTTTCAACAAGTGAGCAAGATAAGCTGAGCCTGCTTGGCTCCTCCCTTTTGTAGAGTTCTTAAATGTGTCAGATCTCCAGTATGCCTCGCAGGTGGCATTCCCAGAAGCTGTCAAATTGATCGTTGCCACATTCATCTCCACAGCACTCAAAAGTCCACACTAACTTGGTTCATATTTGTAATTATTGAGTAGCTCCATACTTTCTTTGACTAAAGGTGATGCTGGTTTGTGGCTATTGCCCAGGGCACTTATGATTTTATGTGATCTGGGGTGGTCCAAAAGGTTGTCTTGGGGTACAGTTTGGCCTCAGTGTCTGTGTAATTGACTTGGGGGCACCTCAGTTTTGGAGGAACTGGTACAAGAACTGGACTTTGGACCAAAGAACAACATATGTTGTTTTGGAGGGCAGAGACCCCTGAATGTTGGGGTGCATGATTAATGGTGGTCCAAACCTTATTTTGGGATTCAGAGCTTTTAAACTATCCTCAATATTTTTGGTTGGATTCATGAATAAGTCATGAATAAGGAACAAATAAAGAGCTGGGAACCAACTTCAGCCTTGTCCATACTCAAGACTTGGAGGGGAAAGCACTCCTACCACCCTCAAGAGCCTGGTATCCAAATGACTGTGAAAGAGAAAGTGAATACCAATGTTGGCCATGTGTGAAGAGCCACAAAAAAGTTCTGAGTAATAAGATTCTTGGGTTTGTTGTATTCTTGCTCCTGTAGAGCAGTGCTGTAGATTGAGCATACTAACTCAAATGAAGAATCAAAGGTATAGTTTAGGACTGAGATACTAATGCCCTTGTTGCAAATCCGGAAGTTGCAGCTGGTGCAGAATGCCGCAGCCAGGCTATTGATGGGTCTCGCAAAGCGGGACCACATCTGGCCTGTGCTGGCGGCGCTGCACTGGCTGCCTATAGCGTACCGAATTCGCTTCAAGGTGCTGGTACTTACCCTTAAAGCCCTATATGGCCAGGGTCCAACATACCTGAGCGACCGCCTTTCCCCACATATACCCCAGCGGGCACATTCGGTCGGGGTTGCAACATCGACTTCATGTCCTGGGCCCCAAGGAGGCCAGACTCATTGGGACCAGGGCCAAGGCCTTTTCGGTGGTGGCTCCTGTCTGGTGGAACGAGCTCCCAGAGGAGATCAGAGCCCTGCAGGATCTTATGCAGTTCCGCAGGGCTTGCAAGACGGAGCTCTTCCACCAGGCTTTTGACTAGGAGCCGCCACCACTATTACCATCTACCATCGCGAGCAACACCTGTGACGAGGGTTGGCCCTGAAATGCATCACGGGGGGCCGGATCCCGATCCGGGTATGATGCCATCTGATTGTTGATCATCATCATGATTGGAAGCACTTTAATTGTAATGGTTTTATTGTCGTTGTAGGATTCTAAAAGGTTTTAAGCTGTATGGGGTTGGCACTGTGTGCCCTTTGTAAGCCGCCCTGAGCCCGCCTTTTCTTGATCTTGAAGTGAGTGGACAGCCCTTGTGTACACACCCCTCTGTGCACATCTCAAGAGTCCCAGGGTGCAGCCCCAGTCTTTGTAGCCTCATTTGATTCCCCAAATCAGAGCCACCTGGGCAGTTTTAGTAGTCGTTTTTTTTTAGTCAAGAACAAATTGTAAAACTAGGATACTAAAGTACATAAAGAAAAGCCAATTCCCAAGCAATATCTGGAGGAACTGGTTGACATTTAATTAACGTCTGTGTTCTACTTAAATAGTGAGGACGTTTGTCAGTGAAGGTAATGGGCATGAAAACTGTAGAATTTGTGCCTTCTGCCTTTTCGGTCATGATCTCTGAGGTCTCTGATTCCTCCTCTAGTTAAGTCATGCAAGCGCTTGATTGTATCAGTTTTTGTATAAGAATCCTGAATGTCAAGTACGCTTGTTTGAGGCCGAGCCACCCCACAGTTAGGAACCCATTCTGGCAACAGGTTTCTTGGTGGGATATCTTCAGGACTAGAAGCAAACTCAAGATCCTGAAGGTTCCCATGCTTTCCATAATTTAGGTCTGTTGAGGCTGGTTTATTGAGCATGACAGGATGGTGCCATACTATGTATTTGTCTAGGCGGGAAGGTTTCAAGTCTTCATAATAAATCGAGTCTGTGCGCTTCAGATCTGAGTCTGGATCAGGTGGTACTGCCAGCTGCCTTAAATACAGAGATTCTGTTTTCCAAGTATCTGTAATTTTCTGAAATTTATTCCAGGGAGGACGCTTCTGTGCCAAATACTCATTCCTCCTCTTGGTTCCATTTTCTGTACTTGGACACTGCTGAACTGGGATTGGCAACACTTCCCCACAGCTTAGTACCCCTTCTGAAAAACCATGGATAACTGAGTCAGGGGTACATGGAACTGGAGGCATATGAACAAGTGAGGCTTCCTGCTCTCGAGGGCCTGACAGGAGAGGTCGTCGGTTTTGAAGTAAGCGTGCAATACGTCCTTCTAAGGGTCTTACTTGAGAAGTGTGTGATGGAAACGTTTCTCTCTGAGGAGTAAAGAGTTGAAAATTGATACCAAAGCCTGGATGTTTACACTTAAATGCAACTCTTAATCTGTCGCTATCCATTGAGAGAACATTGCTGCAGTTAGTGGCAGGAAGTGGGGACTTAGGGGATATTTTGTCAAAGGCCCATGCAGTGATCCTTACAGGGTGAGGCCGATGTGCCTCCCCTTTGATAAAAAGTATTCATGCACAATTCTGGCACAGCGACTGAA
The DNA here is from genome assembly GCA_029233225.1 of Lepidodactylus listeri. Classification (NCBI taxonomy): domain Eukaryota; kingdom Metazoa; phylum Chordata; class Lepidosauria; order Squamata; family Gekkonidae; genus Lepidodactylus; species Lepidodactylus listeri. Next base: position 47,147,127 of record JARCFY010000012.1, read on the forward strand.
TTTTGTGATAGGTTACATATACGAGTTAGTAGATCAACTATCTCCTGTTTGAGATCTTTAAGAACTCTTAGGTGTATGCCTTCAGGACCTGGAGACTTATCAGTTTTTAATTTCCCTAACAGGTGTAGAACTTTGTCTCTAGTCACCTCAGTTTGTCTCAGTTCTTTGGATTCCCTGAAAATAGTGGCTGTGGCATGGGTGCATGCCCCACATTTTTCAGAAAACACAGAAGCAAAAAATTCATTGAGCTTCTCTGCGATCTCCCCAACTTCCTTTAGCAATCTCTTTATTCCTTTATCATCCAAAGGCCCCACTGCTTCTCTGGCTGGTTTCCTGCTCCAGATATATTTTTTAAAAATGTTTATTGTTTGTCTCGATGCTTTTAGCAACCTGCTCCTCAAAATCTCTTTTTACATGTCTAGTTGTTGACTTACATTTCTTTTGCCAGAGCCTGTGGTGCCTCTGTGCTATTTGTCAGAGCAGACCTTTCATTTTTTTAAAGAATCCTCTTTATTTTTTATAGCTTCCTTGACTTGCATTGTTAACCACACAGGCCTTCTTTTAGACTGGGCAGTGCTTTTCCTAACCTGTGGAATGCATTCTATCTGGGCTTCAATTAGTGTGGTTTTAAATAGCTTCCAAGCATCTCTTGGGTTTCTCTTTCAGCTTCCTTTTAACTATTCCCCTCATTTTTGTAAGTTCCCTTTTTTGAAATCAAAAGGTACAATTTTGGACTTTAGAGGTAACTTTCCATTGACCTGAATGCTGAACTTAATAGCACTGTGGTCACTGTTCCCAACTGATACAACAGCCTCTACATCTCTCACCAGCTCTTGAACCAAAATCAGTACCCCTCTGGTTGGCTCTGTGTCCAACTTCATGCTATGCTTAGCATGTTCATAGCTGAGTTGGACCTCAGGGACCCTCCCAACCGTATCCAATCTTTCTTCATTAACTGGCCCTGTCTTTTTGCCCACTTTCTCTTGGACAGACATTTTCTCATGAACAAGAAATCAATAAATATAGATCGAGTGAAGCCAACAACAAAGCCTTTTCATTTTCAGTGGGACCTGTATTACACACCAACCTGCCTTCAATGACACAGGAGTGTTCCCACAAGGCTTTCTTCTGTCCCCAGGCATCTTGTGGAGAACAAACAGTGGTTTTCAAAAGTGGCTGTTGAGCAGTCTTTGCTATTATTGTGTACGTTGGGTTGGGCCCTATGGCACTTCCACTCACTTTATTTATTTATTTATTTCAAATTATATCCCACCCTTCCTGCGAATAGGCTCAGGACAGCTCACAACAATAAATACAAACAATCTAAATTAATACAATAAATAACACAATAAAACCAGTTTAAAATTTAAAATATTTAAAGTGGGCAGTGCAGTGCAATTAATTCTAGTTACTACAGCCAGGACAAATAAGTGGGCCGGTGCCAATCCATGATGGTCTCATGTAGCAGCAGTATGGAGGCCAGCTTGGTAAATGGCTGTTGCCTCACCAAAGGCCTGGTGGAACAGGTCCATTTTACAGGCCCTGCAAAACTGCGACAGGTCTTACAGGGCCCTGATCTCTATTGGGAACATGTTCCATCAAGCTGGGGCTAGGACCAAAAAGGCCCTTACCCTGGTTGAGGCTAGACGGGCATCTTGGGTCCTGTGAGTCCAAAAGAGAGAGACTTCCTTCAATAAACAAAAATTTGCCTCCATCAGAGGAACCCTTTCTCCATCAGAAAAAGACATTCAGCATTGGAGAACGTCTTTCTTCCTTGAAGAGAGTCACAGGAGAGGATCACAGGACCCAACTTGGTGGAGGTCCTCATAGGATCCATCCCACAGTTGCTGAGCCTCTGTGGCCAAATCTTTGACATGTGATAGACACAAGAGTGACTTCTGGAAGCATTCTTGTGTAAATGGCAAAAATTGTGCATGGAGTGCGACTTTATTGTGTTTTTACTGGCCTTTTCATTGCATAGTAGTACGTTTATTATGGCATCGAGCCAAGCATAACCATAACATGTTTGCTTCATTGGCCCACGTGAATGCTTTTCCTGGACTACTTGGGCACCTGCCACCAAAAGTGATGTGTAATGTTGGGTTGACAGGTAGCTGTGGCCATACTTACCAGATCAACGTTTACGCCTAGTTCCCCAGTTGCTCTACCAATTGTCTTGACATCATGATCATCCAACAGCAAGGGGTTCATAGGACCTGTGCCTTAAGCAGAACAGATTCGACATAACATGTAAGCAGCTAAAATGCAGTCTTGTTTACATATTTTTTAAAAACTGCCTAAGCAGCTTCTTTTGTCTGTCTCTTTCTGAGAAGGCAGAATGTGTGATACTTTTTCAGAAGGTATGTGTACTTGTATCTTGAGCTCTGTTACTTCAGTATCTTGAGCTCTATTATTTCAGTGGTTTTTTTAAATTTAAAAAAGGCATACCTGTGAAGTCACGCTTGTAAGAGGATAACCAAAGGGCCTTCTTTACATTTTCCAACATGTTGGCAGCTCTGGCTGATATATTAAGTTCTGGGATTTTGAAAGTGGATTCAGGAAACTTTGGGACATTTGAATCATATGCTGGGCTATGTTGTGTAGCACACTGAGGAAGCTGGAAAAATGTGTAAAAATATTACCATACAGATCATAAGAGCATGCTGAAGTACAACAAAGAAGCAGTTTTCAAAAATAAATGGAAAGCCTTAGGACCCTTTAAAAAAAATATGCTTTGAAGATGTTAAATACAAAGTAAGAATTTAAGGCTATATGCCTTTCTCTATACAAGCAATTAATGCACTGCCACTACAACAGTTGGCATCATGTTGTTGAACTGAACAACTCAGATCATCTTTTGTTTCAGTTAGCTTTGATTTTCTAATCCATCTGGCTTAATGTTTTTGCTTAATGCTTTTCCAACTGTAGTACCAGTTACTTACACAAATATGCTCATTTTTGCCTGGCCATCCTGCAGCCTTCTTATGAATGTCCAAAGGTTTGCTGCCATCATCATACCTGTCAGGTATACCTGTCAAATGTAATGAAAAACAACTCAGTTATTTGATGATCTTCCAAGAGCTTGCAGTGTTATCCTAAGCAATGTTTTACCCTTCTAAGTCTGTAGAATTCAATGGGCGTAGAAGGGTGTAACTTTGCCTAGAATTGCAAAGCGCATCTCCTTTTGAAGAATTCTGCTTAAATCCAGATTAACAGAATTGGCATTTCCATGACAAAGAATGAAACAAAAACAACAACTAGTTTTTGGCAGTGTATAATCTGTATTCAAACCCATAGTGATTCTAATACCTTCACTGTGGGCACAAGTAACGATGTTGCAGGAGTAAATTCTTAAATTTTGCTTTGTGTAGCATTGATTCTGAGATAAATGCATGCATATGCTTTAGACACTGTCTTGAATGCTAAATACTGCACCAAGTTCTTTTGTAATGTAACGTAAAATGAAATGTGGTTCATGGAGGTCTGGTTTAGGTAAATCACGTTTGAGGAACTGACTGAGAACAGTCTGAAGAAAATGTGAATTTAAATTCCTGACCTGTTCTATCGAAGGATTGTCCAGACCAACAGGAAGTATAGATGGTTATTTAGAGTGGCAGAATTTCAGGGATTTCCTGGTTAATTGGGAAAATTATCTCAATTTCCTACCCCAGACCTTGACAACACATCAAAAGGTTATGGGAGCACTTGTGCCCCAAACTCATTTTTTCAATTGCAACTCCTTGCTCCTTATTTTGTTCAATTAATGGTGAGAAAACCTTTCCCTTTATAAAATTTGATCGTTCACAACGGGAACGGCTGCAATCAGAAATACTCGTGGGGAGGGGGCAAAATTGCCAGTCCTTGCATAGAAGAAGATACAAAGAGTACAGATTCATTTTTTACCAGGGAAAGCAAAATAGCCATGCCTATATATTGCCAGGTATTCCTGCGTCCCATTTATCACTGTGTTATGTTATGATTTATGGCTGTGAAGTATATAGCAGATTATAATGCTTTGCAGATTGTTTGCTTTCAACAACTATGGGAAACAAGCCATCTTGTAAGAAACAGCTTTTCCTGTAGGCAGCAAAATCAAATGATCTAGCTTTTGTCATGGCATGCCATCATGAGAACATTCGGAAGACTTCAAGAATTCCTCAAGAGAAGGGTTAATGCATAACTAGACATGTGTGCTAGGACCATGTGAATGAGGCCCATTCCTTACTTGGGTCCAAATTCACTATGAGGAAGCTAATCCTAAGAAAGACACTTCCCCTTTACCACCTTTAACTCCTATTCTAAAGGGCATATAAGTTTTCGCTTTTAACACCCAGTGTGAGGAAATAACACACACTTTGAAGAGATCTTTAAAATAAAGGGGTGATACTCCATGACAGGGTTGGAAATGAAGACAGAGGGTGCAACTTAGTAAATTAATCAGAGATAGTTTTATTTGGTGAATCAGCAAGAGACACGTATGCAGTCAGAATATCATGGGCAGACAAATGTGGCACCAAAAGGCTGACCGGCAATGCTAGAGATTCCTGTGTGTACACACACACTTGTGCCATGAATAGCTCAAGGGATAGGTCTGGGTGGGGACAGCAAGAGAAAACTGCAGGGAAAGCACAGGATTATGATTCGGTGTGGGAAAGCCATCTGGCTAGTAGTTTCCAAGAGCTGATAACCTTCCTACACAAACTTGGAGGTTTGGGGTTTCAGGAGGGATGCTGGCTGAGACCACATGAGAATCCAACCAAATTGATCCAGGTAAAATTCCAAAGGAGAGACCCAGAAAAGAGTCCAGGAGGAAAGCAAGTGGAAGTGGAAAGGTTGTCAACCTCCAGGCGAGGCCATGGTGCTTTCCCAGCTATATTACAGAGATTAGTTCCGCTGGAGAAAATGGCTGTTTTGGAGGATGGAGCATATGGCATTATAACCTGCTGAGGTCTTTTCCCTTCCCAAACCCTGCCCTCCACAGGCTCCACCCACAATTCTCCAGGCACTTCCCCACCCAGAGTTGGCAACCCTAGCAGCCATATGGTGGGGGTTGGGGGTCACTGAACAAAGTTGCTCAGAGTATGCAGCCAAGCAGGGCTTCAAGATCAGATTACTGAGCATGGGTTGGAATCATGATAGCTCTTGAGAGGAGCCAGGGAATAATAGGGCGAAACAGTTTTTTATTTCCTGGGCTGGGAGAGAAATGATATCAGAAAAAAAAGCTACCTGATTGGTACCAGAGGAGACTTTACGCAGAGGGTCAACCAGGAAGAGCTTTCCCCGTGAAGTTTTCCAGTTAAGGAGATCAGGAAGGAGGATCGTTATGCAGATCAGTATCATCTTCCAGCATAAAATTCATTAATTTATAGGCTGAGATAGGGTTGCCAGCTCTGGGTGGGGAAATACTTGTAGATTTGGGGGATGGAGCCTGGGGACAATGGGGGTCATGGGCGTCACCTACGGGGGAGCTCGAGGGCTCGAGCCTCCCCCGAAATTTCCCGGGGGGGGGGCTCAGCCACCCCCGGCAAAATGGAGTGCTCGCCCAGCCGGCCGTCGCCGCCTCTCCTTCTCCCCCACCCCTGGCCTGCCCTGCCCTCCTGCCTCCCTGGGCTGGGGGGGGGGAGGAGCGGCGGGGACACGGTCGCGCACTTTGCGCGGGCGGCAGTCAGCCGGCCAGCTGGCTGCCGCCGCCGCCGAGACTGCCAGGTCTGTCTCTCTGGGCCGGGGGGGGGGGGGAGGAGCAACGGGGACATGGTCCCGTGCGCGCGTGCACGCGAGAGCCCCTGCCCCCCCGGGGATTTAGAAAGTCTACGCCCCTGATGGGGGTATTGGTAAGGGAGAAACCTCGGCAGGGTATAATACCATAGAGTCCACCCTCCAAAGCAGCCCTTCTGGGGAAATGATCTTGGTGATCTAGAGATCAAACTGTAATAGTGGGAGATTGCCAGGTGCCACATGGAGGTTGGCAACCCTAGGCTGAGATCAGGCATCTTTTTGAGAAGAAAGGGCAAGGCAAGGCAACAGAGTTAGAGTACATTAATTGGCTCAAAACAGTATAATAGTTGCAGAGTCAGCTGTGCCTGATTCGCTCAGTTTCTCTTTGATTCTTTCTTTCCTTAAGCCAGGTCTCATCTTTTCTGGGCTTGTTTGGATTGGATGTGCTTAACTGTTGTTTCTTCATGGCTAAAATGACTGCATAAACTGGCCTGCTGCTCACGCTTCTCCTGCCCCTTTGCCTCCTTTCTCCTGCAAAACCTTCTGGAAAACTCAGACAAGGGCTGGCCAGGGTTTTTTCAGACTAATATACCTAGAAATTTGACTGAAGAAACTACACTGTATTGAACTCTGTGGGTGCAATCACACACACAATTAGCCTCGACATAGGCATGAATGCTGGGTGGATTTAATGTGCATGATCAGATCTGAACATCTGGGAAGCGTCCTGCAGCCAACAGCAACCCATGTTGCTCCCCCGCAGAAGTGGAGTAAACAGGCACTGGGGAAAGTCCGGTAGCAAACAGGTTGCTACGGGCCACGGGTGGACTTTCCCCTGTCTGATCCAGCACGCTCTCATGGCATCTCATGGCATCTCATGGCAACTCTGTGCCATTTCCCCCCCCCCCCCCTTCTCAGTATGCGCATCGTCTCACACTCCACAGGGAGCCCTCAGGGCTGAGGTGGGAATGATTGATCCCTTGTTTAAGTGCACTGGGAACAAAGGCAACCCGCAGCTGTACCCACAGCTTCAAAAGACTGTGTGATCGCACAACTGCGGTTCAGCTTCCGCCGGAGGAAGTAGCCTCTCTCCCCCCAACCCGGCTTTATTTTGCGCGGGTGACCGCAACCTATGATTCTTGATATGTAGGTAATTTACCTTTAACTTTATTTTCTGTTGTCCAGTCTTATTTATAACTGATCTATTAGTCTGAAAATTTTTTTGTTCTGTTTTCCTTGTGTATTAGTATGATATTCTTGAAGAAGATATCTGAAACGAAGATTGTAATCCAGAGCCTTTGTTGAATGAGAGAAAACAATACTATATAGATATAGATAAATAGGTAGATAGATAGGTATTCAAATATTTTCCAATTTATTATTTATTTTACTATCACACTAATGTATATTTGAAATATGTTCACTTGATTAGCATTGTTGTACACAGTTGTTCTTAGCTCATTTGACTGATAGGTCATGGCAAGTGAGGCTATATGGAGTTTGCATAGGGATGCCAGCCTCCAGGTAGGGTTTGGGGATCTCCTGGAATTACAGCTCTTCTCCAGCTGACAGAGATCAGTTCCCCTGGAGAAAATGGATGCTTTGGAGGGTGGACTCTGTGGCATTGTACCCCGCTGAGGTCCCTGTCCTCTCCAGGCCCCACCCCCAAATTTCCAAGAGTTTTCCAACCTGAAGTGGCAACCCTACCTCCCACCAGTGGTCATGGAGACCTGGCAACCCTATGTTTGTAAGACCAGATATGTAAGGTAGGATAATTCTTAACCAGATAAAGCTTTGCTTGAAATAGAACTTGTCCTACCATGGTCCCGTGTAAAACAAAAATAGAACTTGCAGGCCTGTCCATTGCTATAGGCCTTAAAGCTGGTATAGAATAAAGCGAAGTCTGAAGTGGGAAAGTTATAAGCATGGGGAGAGTTAATCTTAATATTGTACAGTGTTTTATAAGCATTTCTTATTTCCCAGGGAAGGATCACACGGTATATTTGAATGTTCTCACACAACATGGTGAAGACTGGTGGCTAAAGAGACCTGCTCTTTAATTCATCTTGACCTCTGACTTAATGCTATTACTCCTAATGATTAAATGCTTCTTAACACTCCAGCATGTGTACTTATGCTTTCAGACTGAACGACTGTACGGTGGTTTCAGTTGTCTGAATGCCTGCACTCTACCCTTTATTACCATAATCTCTTATTTTATTTAGAACTGTGCAAGAATTCTAATCTGTTTATCATGAAGCATACATCTCTGGGCCATGTTATTTCTATAGCTTGGCCTCCTGGGATTCAAATTAGTAGTTCCTAGGCGTTTTCCAGACTGCAGCCGCCTTTCGTGTTTTCACACATGTCGTGCTGCTTCTCATGATTGCACTATTGGTGGGATTAGTTCAGACTTCCCATCATGGTTCCATCTTTCTACCCCCCCCCCTTTTTTTTGTGCACATGCGCTGAATTGTTTCAGCAGACTTCTCGTTCATTCTGCATATCATCTTCCTTGGAACACAATCCCCTTACACAAGAGTAGCCCCATTGGCTTCCACATGTTTACTCTTGTATAAAGTGAGGGGGCTATCAAACAGCAGCTTTGAAGCAGAAAAGTTAATTTATTTGCTCAGTCACTTGCCCCCTGACATTTTAAAACTGAAAATGTGAAAAGAATGTAACCCTAAGAAGAAGGAAAGGTGTGAAGGGTCAAGAGACAATCTGGTGGATGGTGGGAATATTTGGATGGGGAATGTGTTGCAGTTCGATATGCCTTTTCACAAGAGTAGCACCATTGGCTTTGGTGCATCTACTCTTTAGGGGGACAGGATCCAGGTAGGGCTGCCAAGTCCCCCGCTTGGGCGGGGGAAACACCGATTTTTAGAGCTTACCTCCCGCTTTTCCAAAGATGGCCACCGGGGGGACAAAATGGCTGCCTTAAAAGGGAAATGTCTGCAGAGAGCCTGCCCTGCAGTAAAAAGCCTCGCCAGACATTTCCCCTTTAAGAAGTCAGCAAGAGAGCTTCTTCCACAGCAAGAGAGCCCCGCCCAGAGATTAAGGAGGGACTGAAGGAGCTGCTTTCGCATGTGGCTGGCAAGGTGAGTTTCTCTTCCAGCTCTTTTCATTCTCTCTCCCTCTTTCTTTTTTCTGTCTGTCTGTCTGTCTGTCTCTCTCTCTGTCCCCATCCAGCAGAGGTCTATCAGTGGCTATTATAGCCACAAGGTCTAAATGGAAGTAAGTGCCTCTGCCAGTTTTTTCCCCTTCTCTCTCTCTCCCTCTTTCTTTCTTTTTTCTGTCTGTCTGTCTGTCTCTCTCTCTCTGTCCCCATGCAGCAGAGGTCTGTCAGTGGCTATTATTAGCCACAAGGTCTAAATGGAACCCTTTGTCTGGGGCAGTGATGCTCTGCATTCTTGGTGCTTGGGGGGCAACAGTGGGAGGGCTTCTGGAGTTCTGGCCCCGCTGCTGGACCTCCTGAGGGCACCTGGTATTTTTGGCCACTGTTGTGACACAGAGTGTTGTACTGGATGGGCTGTACTGGATGGGCCGATCCACTGTGGCTTCTCTCCTGTTCTTATGATATGAAAATCATATTCAGCACTTGTGTAGCACTTAGTGCTTCATATTCTGCTGAGATGAGGAAGGATTCAGTAGGGCCGTTGCTCAGTGATAAGAGCATCTGCTTGACATGCAGGAGGTATCAGCCTCTTCAGCTAAAAAAGGATCAGGTAATAGGTGACATTAAAGATCTCAGCCTGAGACCCTGGAGAGCCACTACCAGTCTGAGTAGTCAATACTGACCTTGATGGACCAATGGCCTGATTCAGTATTAGGAAACTTCATGAGTTCATGTGGAAGCATGTGGAAGCAACATCACAGGATGTGACATCACAAAATGATGTCACTTCCTTTCTCCTGGCTCCACCCCCAAAGTCTCCTGGCTCCACCCCCAAAGACCCCAGATATTTCCCAAGTTGGACTTGGCAGCCCTAGATCCAGGGCATCTCTCCCCCTCATGAGTAATATGTGTATCTTCTTCAGTCTTTCTCTGCATTGTTCTGGTAAACCTATCAAGAGCTGTTTTTTAGGAACTGGAGTTGCAGGACTGCCCCCGCCCCCAAAAGATCCCTGGAGGGGGGAGGTGGTGGTAAGTGAGCTCCTGGCTTTCTCAGGCTGGAGGGGGAGAGAGAAAGGCAAAGGGAGGAGAGCAGACCAAACACACATGCGCATGCCCACACACACTCACAAGGCGGAGCTAAGAGGAAGGGCCCCCCAGTGGGAAGACTGCTTGTTTCAATGCAGGCGCCTTTCAGCATTGAAACATTTTGCTGCTGGCATGCCAATTTTTTTTCAGTTTCCAAATCCACCCTTTCTGGGCGGCAATTGTGAAGGCGGAGAGAACTCTTCAGATTCCCAGGAAGAGGCTTTCTTGCGAATTCATTCCTCAATGAAAATAAAAAGGGAGAAACCAATTATAAAAGGAACAGTGGGGGAAATGGGGAAGAAGTGGGACAACGGTGGGATGTTTATGAAGTGGAATTTTAAGGCAGTCTGAAAAACACCCTATTCTTCTGTTGTTCTCATCCTTAGCTGATTTTTGTTTTAATTTACCACCGAGAGTGACTGTGCACAGTACGTGGAGGCTAGGAGGGAGAATGTTCAGCTTTCAAAAAGATGTCTGTGAGGTATAGCTGTGCAAGTTCTGAATGCAAAGACACCTTAAATATGTTCAGCATACTAGTTCCTCTAATAGCCAAACAAAACTATCCTGATTGCATCCTCTCTCCGCCACCTGCCTCTAAGCCCTTGTTAAATGTGCTGAGTTATCTTAGGTCAAATCTACATCTGACTTTCCCACTGGAATCATTCTAGTTTCAAAAAAACCCTGTCTATACCTATTTCTAGTTTCAAACCATGCTTGTTCTAGTTTAAAAATTACTGTTTACATTCGTTAATTGCCCTCCTGTGGACAAGCTAGCATTATATTGCTTTAAACAAATCCTGTTGCTCAGTACTCTTCAGATCCAGGGAGTGAAATTTGAAACCAGTGTGAAATGAGTGCAGGAAAAGACAGCAGTCAAACTACTTCAGAGCGGAGGTGTAAATTGGGCCTAAATCCACTGAATTCAGTGGTCTGCTATTTTTACTTGAGAAAACAATCTACAGTGGTCCCAACTGTACAAGTCTCTATAACTTGACGTAGCAGAACATTTAATGCATAAAACAAATGCTTTGACACATGCTGAATAATACACTTTCAATCCACTTTCAATGCACTTTAGCGATTGTTTGCAAGTGGATTTTGCCATTTCACATAATAAAATCCAGTTGCAAAGAGGATTGAAAGTGGATTGGAAGTGTGAGTGAGAGCGCCAGTATGATGTCTTACCTCCCGTGTGAACATGATCAGGCTCAGAAGTATGGACATAGGGATGAAAAGGATGAAAGCGGCTCTCGACAAGACGAGTACCTGGAACACTTGGTGGCAGCTTGTATTTTGAATTTCTTGTGTCCCTGGAGAACAGAAAAGATCTGATAAGGGTTGATGAGGGAGCAGAGTTTTCAGTATTGTATGGTATTGGTACACCTAGCTGGATTTTAGACAAAGAAATGGCATTTCTTCAATTTCATTTTAGAAATATATTGGTTTCTCTAAAAGAGGGGTGATCAAGTTGAGAGATTATTATATTGCACCTTATTATACTGGACCTTAAGAGGGAGCATTCGATTTGGTTGGTCTAAGCAATGGGAGAAACTGGAGAGCCTATCCATTGATAAAAGATTATTATGGCTAATCGAGACCCTGTACACCTGTACTGCTGCCCAGGTCCACTGTGGTGGCGAGGGGGAACTTTCAGAGAGCTTCACCATCGATAGGGAGGTGAGGCAAGGTTGTCTGATCACTCCTCTCTTTATATCTAAATGACCTGATGTTGCCTCTTTCTTCTCCAGAGTTTCATGCCTCCAGATTAGCTTCAAAAGAAATACTCTTGCTGCCATATGCTGATGATTCAGTTCTTAACTGTCACACCAAGATTGGCCTGAAGAGACTCCTGAGATGTTTTTCAAACTATTGCCCTAGATCAGGGATGTCGAACTAATTTTTATGGCTGGATCTGACATAAATGAGACCTTGTTGGGCCGGACCACGTGTGTCATAATGCCAGGTAGCGGAGATATAAACTTTATAAAGGGCAGAAACACAAAGATTTTTTTAAACTTAAAATAAAAACATGCTTAAAACATTAGCATTCTTGCAATATTTTGTTTATTTAACAGTATCTGATAACTGACACCTCTTGCTCGGGATTATTGCATCATTTCTGCGCTGTTGCAATCTTGACTATGCTGTTCCAGTGTGTATCTGTAAGCTGCAAACTTACTTTTGATTTATTGACATTCACCACAGGAATCTCATGCTTGAGTTCTGAGTCTAGGACCCAGGGGAAAACATGAAATGGCCGAGCAATTGAGAGAGTCTGGTAAAGCAAGCTGTGATGCAGCAGCAGCAACAGAACTGGAAGCAGGAGATGGCCAGTTCCAGAGCGGTCCTGATAGAAGCCCTCCGGGTGCCTGATCTGGCCCCTGGGCTGCGTGTTTGACACCCCTGGCCTAGATGAAGAGTTGCAAATAAACTACAGCAAATCTAAAATCTCTCCCCCCCCCCCCCAAAAAAAAGTGGCAACCTGAGTCTTTCGAAATGGACTATAGCAAACTCAGACACTGAACAAATCAGAGATTTCTGTTGCCTGGGGGTTGTTTTTTCTTCAAATCTCTCCTGGTCACGCCAGCATAAGTTTGCTTTAAATAAGATTTAAGTCTGCTTCCAGAGTGATATCTCACTTCTTTTCAAGGGGAAGAAGATATATCCCTGGTTCAGTCCTGGTGTTCAGCTCCAAAATAATACCCCAGTTACTTTATGGTGTTGCTATCTGGATTTTGGCGCTCTCAGAATCTTTTGATCATCCCTGATTTCAGTTTATATGTAGGATAATGGGAGTCCCTCATTGCATCTCAGATTCCTCAGAGCTGAAGTTGGCCAAAAGTAATTGGAAGCTGGAGCGTGGCTCAGCAATTTTAAGCTAAGGCTAAGGATCATTTTCACTTCAGAAGTCGAAGGTCTGCTGTTCTTTCTTAAACAAGATGCTTACCATTCTCAATGGATGAATAGAGTAGATGCTAGATTAAGGCAGCTAGGGTTTATAACTAAGGATATCTTCTTGCTAGGTTAAGGCAAAGACCCTTTTGCTTGCCCAGCATTGCCTTACAGAGCTGGATTGTAACAGTCTGTTCAGGTCATTTTTTTGGTATTTTACTTCCTTGGAGTCTGCCATGATACATGACCCACCTAACAGCTTCCCACTATGTTAGGGCATTTGCTTTACCCTGCCTCAATACCATCCCCTCCGAAGTATTACAGGGCAGGTGGGTGGCGGCGGTGGGAAGTGGGGGGGTGAGGCGTGCCGAGGGGCCAACTGGTCGGGCCGGTGCTTACCGCTGTTACCTTCTCCTTCGCAGTGTTGTGGTCCCACTGGTTGGCTGACTGCTACCCGCAGGGTGCCTGCTGTGCTTCCACTACCCCATGGCACCCGGCTGCTCGGTTGGTGCAGCACAGCTGCCAGGCCTGTTGATTTCTCCCGCTACGGGCACCAGTGATGAGGCCTGAGCAGCTGTCAGCCGCCGGGCCCGCTCATCTCCCCTCCCATCCACCCCTGGCACCAGCAGTGAGTCTTGGACACCTCCCAACTGCCAGGCTGCCGTACAGTTCCAAGAGCATTCCCTGCGCATGCGCAGGGGATGTGCTTTAATTTGGGGGGGGATTTAAATACCCCCCATATAGTTTTTAAAACTTTTTAGATTTTTCTGCACACCTGGGGAATCTCCCAAGTTTGCAGAAAAATCTTTCTGCCCCCCCAAGTGGCCCCTCCATGCAGATTTAGATATCTGCACAGAAGGGGCACCTTGGGAATTAGTATATGGATATTTTACCAATAAGGGCAGTTTAGGGATGGAATCAGTTACCAAGAGGTGTGGGTTGTTCCTGTTTGGAGGTGTTTAAGCAGAGAGGTGGGTTATCTGTCAGGGTCATCCTGCATGGTGCAGGAGGTTGGACTAGATTGACTTTAGGCCCCTTCCAGCTTTTAAATTCTGTGATAATTCTATGAGAAAGAGGCACAAAGGGCCTTGGCATGTGATGCTCTTGGTGGACTGTGCCCAATTAGCAGGCAATATATTGACTTCAGTGGGATAAGATTCTTCTTTTAGTTCTTTGGTGAAAATACACTAGCATTGGCTATAATTCTCTAGCCAAGGAACAATACATTACTCATTATCTATATATATCTATATCTATATATTGCTGAGCACTTTCAGGATATTGCAAAAAGGAAATGGAAGGATTTCTTCATTCTAACACAGAAGAGTGCAGGATAAGTTATATATACTTACTCCACTGAGTTATCTGGCAGTCTAGGAAGCCTATAATAAGACAGGGAGACAAGTGAGTTACTTATATGTACATATATTTCAGGATCATGTGTGATGTGTGATAGCTAAATGACTGGAAAACTGGATTGTATCCATGAACATTTCAAGCTGCATCCAATCTCAAACTGGGTAGTTGTTTCTAGATCCCCCATCTGCAAACCTGTTGAGTGAGAAATATGGCTGGGCATGATTCCAAAGGAACTGCAATTAGACTTCTCTGGCAACTCCAGCTATAACTGGCTAAATTGTTAAGAGTGTACTTTGTAAATGTCACCCATATATTCCTATTGCCAAGAGCTGTACAGCTAGCAAACATGGCAGACTGATCAATACTCTATATACTTAAGGCAATGCAGTAATTACTCTCAGTGGTAGTTTTGTAGAGATCCTGGGGAAAAATGATGAGAGCTCTCTTGATGCACCTTTAAAAAAAAGAAATACGAATCAAGTGCCCTTGTGCATTTAGTCAGATAAAGGCAATCAACTGCTTCAAATATAAATTTACACTGGAGAAACAGGAGTTACACAAAGCCAGGAGAAAATAAATTATTCTAATTACAAGGAAAGGTAGGAGTAATGAATGTGGATAACTGTTAGGGTTTAGCAGAGAATGCCTTGATCGTGCTCTCCAGTAGAAGAAAACTATATTGGAAAACAGCAACAGACACCCTAGGTTTGAATTACCTGCTGACCTGGAAGTAAATGTATCAGTTTATTGTGGTAGTAGGAAAACATATACTAGTATGATATGGGAAGGGGGGGGGCGTGTAAAGTCTATATCCAGATATTAATGACTAAAATTGGAAAGGAAATAGAATTACCTGGATGACTGAAAATAAATATTTGAACAGCACTTTGTTGTCCATCTTTGTAAGAATGATGAGGATGAAGCAATTATTGATGTTTACATCAGTAATATTTCCATAAGGTATTTTCCTTTATTGGATATAAATAGCGAGGAAAAGAATTGCTCCCCCGACCTCCTACAATATTTTAGTAAAGCTAGCAATGATTAAGAAGATCATCCACACACTGTAAAGCCCTCCAATGGTTTATTTGTATATGATCAGGCTTGAAATTGTGTTTTGAATTACAAAAATGAAGATAGGTGGGAAAGGTTCATCTTCAATGCCAAAAACCAACTATATCTATTTCATGTGATGAAGCTATGGTAAAATGGTTATGTGTGTATATTCTGGTTTCTTTTCAGATTGTATAGACCTTAAGAAAATGTTTAACTGCCGAGTGTTGTGTTTTAGTTGCTCTATTGTTGCTGTTTTAAATGCCTGTTTAGTATTGGTTGCTTAGCTGAATCAAGTTAGTAAACTGCCTTGAATGCCCTATTCTGGCAGAAAGGCAGCACAGATATTTTAAAAATTAATGTATACTGTTTGAAATAATAAATTAATTTTCCAGTGAGGAAAACTGGAAATCTGAATATGAGTAATATTCAGAAACTCATGTAAGATGGTCCTAGGGTACCTCTTAGGAAAAATAGCCTACAATATGGTTCTAATTTGCTTTTTAAAAAATCAGTATTTACACCTAACATCTTTTAAAAATTACAATGGTAACTTTGTGTGTTTTAATGCCACCAAGTGGTAGAACTATATATTGCAGTTTTACAGCAGTTGAAAAAAATGCAGTCAGCAAAGTAAAGAAGAAGAGCTGGTTTTTACACCGAGCTTTTCTCTACCTCAAGGAGTCTCAAAGCAGCTTGGAATCACCTTCCCTTCCTCTCCTAATGACCGTCACCTTGTGAGGTAGGTGGGGCTGAGAGAATTCTAAGAGAACTGTGGCTGGCTCAAGGTCACCCAGCAGGCTCCATGTGGAGGAGGAGTAGGAATCATAAGAACATAATAACATAAGAGAAGCCAGTGTTGGACCAGGCCAGTGTCCCATCCAGTCCAACACTCTGTCACACAGTGGCCAAAAATACCAGGTGCCATCTCAGGAGGTCCAGCAGTGGGGTCACAACACTAGAAGCCCTCCCACTGTTACCCCCCCACCCCCCAAGCACCAAGAATACAGAGCCTCACTTGCCCCAGACTGAGAGTTCCTATCTATACTTTGTGGCTAATAGCCACTGATGGACCTCTGCTCCATATGTTTATCTAATTCCCTCTTGAAGCCGTCCATGCTTGTAGCCGCCACCACCTCCTGTGGCAGTGAATTCCACGTGTTAATTACTCTTTGGGTGAAGAAGTACTTCTTTTTATCTGTTCTAACCTGACTGCTCAGCAATTTCATGGAGTGCCCACGAGTTCTTGTATTGTGTGAAAGGGAGAAAAATACTTCTTTCTGTACCTGCTCTATCCCATGCAATCAAACTCCCTTCAGATTAGAGTCTACCACTCTTAACCACTACACCATGCTGGCTCTCTTAAAAGATTTTAAGCAATGTCAGTGAGAAATCTTCAGTTATTAGCTAATAGCCAGCCCTCCTGAAGTGCTGAGAACCTACTTCTAAATCTGAAAATAAACTAGTTCCATGTACTATATGTTGGTTTGTGGGGTTTTTTTTAGTCTGGTTTGAGAAGGAATGCAACTGAGGTTTTTGAGGCATATCTGGTCATATCTCAGTGACAGTGCAGTAACATAGTACTCAGCCAGGATAAACTGGGAGCACATTCCATACCCCCCCCCGGACCTATTTTGCCTGAAGATACTGTCTATGAAGCTTGAAGTGTCTTAGTATAATCAGAGAGAGACCTCTGATCATGGCACTGTAACTATTTTTTTGTTAAATGGAAAAATATTAAACCAAGTGTCCAGGCTAATGTTTCCTTTACTTCCCACCCACTTTTTCCTTCTTTGTCTCAAGAGAAGAGCAAACAAACTTGGTTCAGTATGTGTGAGTAAACACAGTGTGAAACTCCCTTGTCCATTTAAAAATAACTCATTAAAACAAATACTGCATGCCCCCTGGGGAGGACTGGTAGCTCAGTGCTAGAGCTCCCAATTTGTACATAGAAGGTCCCAGGCTCAATTCTTGTCATCTCCAGTTGAAGGAGTTAAGGTAGCATATTTGGGAAAGGCCTTTCCTTTGCTAGAGACCTTGAGGGACCCTCAACCAGTCATTGTACTCACTGCACTAGGTGGATCAGTGGTTTGATTACTGTAAGTTAGGTTCATAAGTTCATTGGCTCCTTGGTTGACAGATGCCTCCCTTGCTACTACTGTCTGACTTGTTACTCTCAAGCTACTTTTTCTCACACACACCCTCCCATTTGGGGATGATAATCTGCCTTGTAGGGTCACTGTAAGGACTATTACAAAATAATATATGGGACATGCTTAGAACACTCAAAAGTGCTATATAAATGCTAGATAATATTAGTAATAATAAGAAAAACATTACCTGGGCAAGTTACTGTATCTAGGTTTTTGCATCTCTTCATAATGTAGTATGAGCAAGGGCGTAGACTTTCCAATTTCCGGGGGGGGGGGGGGGTTGGGGCTGGGCCAGAGACATTACAGGCCATTGTCTCTGGGGGAGGCTTAGCGTGTCCTGGAAAAGTTTAGGGGAGCTCCAGCTCCCCAGCCCCCCTGAAGTTAGGGCTGCCAAGTCCAACTTGGGAAATATCTGAGGACTTTGGGGGTGGTGCCAGGAGACTTTGGGGGTGGAGCCAGGAGAAAGGAAGTGACATCATTTTGTGATGTCACATCCTGTGATGTTGCTTCCACATGCTTCCACATGAACTCATGAAGTTTCCTAATACTGAATCAGGCCATTGGTCCATCAAGGTCAGTATTGACTACTCAGACTGGTAGTGGCTCTCCAGGGTCTCAGGCTGAGATCTTTAATGTCACCTATTACCTGATCCTTTTTTAGCTGAAGAGGCTGATACCTCCTGCATGTCAAGCAGATGCTCTATCACTGAGCAACGGCCCTACTGAATCCTTCCTCATCTCGGCAGAATATGAAACACTAAGTGCTACACAAGTGCTAAATATGATTTTCATATCATAAGAACAGGAGAGAAGCCACAGTGGATCGGGCCAACAGCCCATCCAGTACAACACTCTGTGGCCAAAAATACCAGGTGCCCTCAGGAGGTCCAGCAGCGGGGCCAGAACTCCAGAAGCCCTCCCACTGTTGCCCCCCAAGCACCAAGAATGCAGAGCATCACTGCCCCAGACAAAGTGTTCCATTTAGACCTTGTGGCAAATAATAGCCACTGATAGACCTCTGCTGGATGGGGACAGAGAGAGAGACAGACAGACAGACAGACAGACAGAAAAAAGAAAGAAAGAAAGAAAGAAAGAAAGAAAGAAAGAAAGAAAGAAAGAAAGGGGGAGGGGGAGAGAGAGAGAGAAGGAAAAGAGCTGGCAGACCCCAGCAGCTTACTCCAGCAGCAACTTTGCACGCCACATGCAAAAGCACGCCCTTCAGTAGAAAGCACCTAGTCCCTCCTTAATCTCTGGGCGGGACTTTCTCTTGCTCGCTCTCTCTTAAAGGGGAAATGTCTGTTGAGGCTTTTTACTGCAGGGCAGGCTCTCTGCAGACATTTCCCTTTTAAGACATTCAGGCCTGGTAGGGACAGGCCAGGGCAGGCTCCAATGTTTCCCTGCTGGCAGCCATTGCCTCCCCCGGTGGCCAATTTTGAAAAAGCGGGGGGAAGCTTTAAAGATCGGTGTTTCCCCCGCCCTACCGGGGGACTTGGCAGCCCTACCTGAAGCTGACGCCTATGAGTATGAGGACTATGATTCTGGCGTACTTTACAGGGCTGTTTTAAAGGTTGCTATATGTGAAATATCTTGAAAGCTCCGAAGGCATGATGGGGCTGCCAACCTCCAGGTGGGGGCTGCTGATCTTGCAGGATTACAGCTGAACTACAGATGACAGTGATCAGTTCCCGTGGAGAAAATGGATGCTTTCGAGGGTGGAATCTGTGGCATTATACTCTGCTGAGGTCCCTCCCCTCTCTAAACCCTGTCCACTCCAGGATCTACTCCCAAATCTCCAGGTATTTCCCAAAGAGGAGTTGGCAACCCTATTTAAGCTAGGTATTACTAGTGTAAATTTGAAAGACTTGGCACTCACCAGAATATTCAGTGGAATTCTGAGGACACAGGACTTTCAAAGAACAGTGGCAATGGGATTCCTCAGCTCAAGGGAATAACCCACATATTACCCTGCGTTGATAAGGGTATGATAACAGCATTCTTGTATTAAAGGTAAAGATTTCCCTTGCTCAAAAGCTAGTTGAATCCGACTCTAGGGGGTGGTGCTCATTTCTGTTTCCAAGCCAAAGAGCCAGCATTGTCTGAAGACTTCTTCATGGTCATGTGGCTGGCATGACTAAACACTGAGGCGCACAGAACACTGTTACCTTTCCACCAAAGTGGTACCTATTTATCTTCTTGCAATTTCTTGCTTTCAAACTGCTAGGTTGGCAGGAGCTAGGGTCAGAGACGAGAGCTCATTCTGTCATGCGGCACTTGGGTCTTGAACTGCCGAGCTACCAACCTTCCGGTCTGCAGTTCAGTGTCTTAACCTCTGAGCCACCGTGGCCCAGAATTCTTGCATTAGAAGTGTCCATTTCTGATGCTCTGTAGAAACCAGAGTCTCAAGAATGACATAAAGAGTAAAGGGCAGCTGGGTTACATGGCTGAATGCCTGTATGTAAATTCAGTCCTTTGAGATCATTCAAGACAAGCTGTTGCTGTTAAACTTTTGCCCAGCAATTAGCACAGTGCTGATGTGGTGATGTCACAGTTGCAGGACTTCTACATCACTGCTGCTGTAAGAAGCACTGCAGACATTTCATGTTCAAGCTTACCATATCATTGTAGATAAGGAAAGTTCTCATATTCTCCCAAATTCAAATCAAATATTCAGTAGCACAAAGACATAAATAACATGAATATGTAACCTACCTTAGTGGAACGTATTGTGTAGAGCCATAATACCGGTGTTCGTTATCAAATGTATATGGTGGCTCATAGTTTCTGTGAGTTTCTGGCAACATGGGCTCACTGCCTCCATATTCTTGTCCTGCTTTCAAGACAGGCTTACACAGCTGGAATGTGTCCCTTAGTTCCTCATACCTGAAATGAGACCAACTTTCTGAAATACTAGCTGTAGCAATGGCAGTTGAAGTGACTGAAGCTTGTTTTACAGTGTGCTTGTTGCAATTCATGTTTCTCATCTCTTCCATACTATCAGCTTAGTTGAGAAGCCCCTGGCAAATCAGTTTGTTTTACCCAGCAACCTAACATTAGCACTCTCTTTTGGGCAATGAAATCATTTCCCTGCTTTAAATAATAGAAAATGATTTAACATTCAGTCTTTTTAAAAAGTTCCTTTTAATGTTTCCTAATGTATTATGGCTTTGCCTCTTCAGTGTGAGTGAAAATGAAAGATCTGCATTTGGAATGTAACCAGTCAAAACCTAAACCAAATGTGCTATTTGTTAATCTCAGAAGGAAAACTAATCTTAATGAAATAATTTCTGGTACTTAGTAACCCTCCACCCCAAGTGTTCTTCCAAGTACACCAGATCTGGCAACTAGCCTCCTACCTGTCTCGTCTTGGCCTGGTCACTGTAATCCATGCAACAGTCACCTCTAGGTTTGATTACTTTAACTTGCTCTACGCAGAGCTGCCATTGAGGCTGATCCGGAAGTTACAACTGGTTCAGAATGCAGCGGCTCGCATCCTCATGGGAACACCATTAACTGCACACATTCAACCTGCACTCTGCCAGCTACACTGGCTCCAGATTGAATACCAAGTCAGGTTCAAGGTTTTGGTTCTGACCTTTAAAGCCTGAAACAGTCAGGGACCAATGTACCTGCAGGCTCCGACTTGGTGCAACTCTCTGCCGGATGACATCAGGGCCCTGCAGGACCTATTACAGTTTCGCAGGGCCTGTAAAGCAGAGAAGACAGCAAAAGTTTGGCCAAATAACTGCCTCCCACTCCCCCCCCCGCGATCGGGGGTTAAATTGCATTGTTAATGCCATATAGGTTTTATGCTTCTGTATATATCATCTGTTGTTTTTCAGACTTGTATTTTATCTGTATATTCAGACTAATGGCTTGTTTTATGCAAATGTTGTACACCGCTCTGAGCCCGCTTTGCAGGGAGTGCGGTATAAAAGTTTGATGATGGTGGTGGTGGGATAAACATCCACAAATCAAGAAACTAATCTACATATTTCAACAGTAATGAGAAAAGTCAGATGCTTCCCATCAGTGAAGGACATTCAGTCTGGCCTGTATATATCCCATTTTATCCCATCCTCCTTGAAGGAAGCTCAAGGTACCATACATGGTACTATCATCCTCCTTTTTAGCCCCCAACAACCCTACAAGACAGGTTGGACTGGAAGGGAATGGCTGAGAGAGAACAACTGACCCAGCCATAACCTTCAGGACAGAGTGAGGATTGGAATTCAAGTCTCCTTGATCCAATCCAATACTCTCATCACTATTACACACTGTGTGTTATTGTATCTCAGTCCAGTTATCTGCCAGTTGACAAATGTAAAATGTCAAGTATTTGAAATGTTGTTAACTTGCAAAACCAAATGAACGTGTTCTTAGTATATGGCAAAAGAAGAATCAACTAGATAGAAGATACAGAAGTAAACAATGAATAGTGTTTCTTACCTAGCTGGCAGTATAGTTGGTGCAGGAGGAATATGGAGCGGAGTCAAGTGATCAGTTGTTTCTAAGGTTTTTGTTACTAATGCTGTTCCATCTTGTACATCATTGTAATAGGACAACATTGGGTGCACGTCCATCTTTAATATCAACAAAGAGGATGCATAGATATGACATTCAGGGATCAAAGCAAACAGACCTGCATTTGCACCATCTGGACAGATAAGTTCTGTTTGAACAGGTAACTGGCTTTGAAACAACGCCAGACTACTTTTATTACTGCTACAGATTGCTTTTTCAGAACACAATGCAAAACTAAGAGAAAGTGGAGACACAGGGATGTAGCCCAAGAGCATTTTCTACCTGCAGAAGGAGGTGGGCAACTATTTCAGGTTTACCGCTGTACCAGGCCCCCAATTTTCCTCTGATGCTCTTTCTAAGGGTCCCTTGCCAGGAGCAGCATTCTGGGAAGTTCAGTGAAAGGAAGGCAAGAACGTTCTGTTCCACTGAGAGAAGCGTACTTGCCATTCCTGATCCTCTCTCGCTCTAATTTAAAAGATAAAACACAATTTCTAAGATTTTTACCAAAGTGTTTTCAGAAACACTGCAACCCTAGTCTGAGAGATTCAAGGGTGTTAGGGTGTGGCTACCTTATATAGGCCTAGTTATGTGAACCGCACATGACTTTATTAAAACTTCTAATGCATATCCACTGAAGGCATGATGTAAGACTCCTCTGAACACTGAATGACGCTTTCCTCCCAAATGCTTGTTTCTAACTGTGTTCTGCTTGTTCTGGTCATTCTTAAGATTTGTTCTGAGCATAAAGCCATTTATTCATAACCTGTCTTTCTCTAGGCTTTCTCAAGGAGAGCAATGCTGAAACAGTAAGGAACAATATATACTTGCGGATCTGAAAACTAGAAAGCAAATTCGCAGGGATATTTTGTTCAAGATTCTGTACCAGGGGTTGCCAAACTGTGGCTTGGGAGCCACATGCGGCTCTTTCACACATGTGTGGCTCCCGGCAGGGCAGCTGGGAAAGTGAAGGGGAGGCATGCCTCCCCAATCAGTCTTCCTTTCTCCAGCTGGTGTTCCCCTCTCTAGGTAAGCTTGAAGTGGGGGGGAAGCAGAGAAAGAAAGCAACTTCAACTTTAAATGTGTTCTCAAAGCCCCCACCCCCACCCCGCCAACCAGCTTGGAGAAAGCATTTGTCTCTTTAAATCCCTTGGCCAAGGCAAGCCAGCCAGCCAGCATGGGGGTGTGGGGTTTTTGGAGGACACATTTAAAGTTAAAGTTGTTTTCTTTCCACCTCCCCCCCATCTATTTGCTTTCTTTCCATTTTCTTACTTTCTACCTTTCTTTCTGTCTTTCTCCCCTCCCTCCCTATCTAAAGTTAAATGTGTTCTCCAAGCCCTGCCACACCGGCAGACTGGCTTGGCTTGGAGAAGGCATTTGTCTCTTTAATTTAATATGCAAATTTGCATATTTTTCAATAAAAATGTAGTGTGTTTATGTCTTGTGGCTCTCAGATGTCTGATGTTTATTCTATGTGGCTCTTAGGTTAAGCAAGTTTGGCCACCCCTGTTCTATACCATTAAAGTCAAAGTCCTTCACAGGCTGTACTTTCTCCAGCTTCAACTCTGGCAAAACATTTTCCTCAGCCACTTTCCTGTTCCTGGGGCCTTTCTGCCAGCTTTTCACCCTCATCATCACTGCTTGCTGGCTCCTGTATAGGCAAAGCATTCCAGCACTCTCCGCTTTTGAATACAGGACTTCACAATCCAATGGTTTACAGTCCAGGCCCATCAGCCCCTCATCCAGGTCAGTTCTCCCTGACCTGGTGCTTCTACAGATGTTCCTGTTGATGAAACAAGGCTCTCAACTCTTTCATAGTCATTTCAGCCTCTTGAAATAGCTCATGTGATAATCTGATCTCATCTTGAAGAGAGGCTCCTATGCTGAATAGTTGTATGAGGGGTTTTTTTGGTGTTTTCTCAATACTGGCTCTATTGTACAAGCTTCTCTCCAAGGATATGCTATCCCTCTGTTCACACCAACACATATGAATACATGGAAGGTGCCTTATACCAAATCAGATTGTTGAGCTGTCAAGGTCAGTGTTGTACTCAGACTGGCAGCGGCTTTCCAGGGGTTTAGGTAGAAGCCTTTCACATAGGGGTTTGGGTATATTGGACCCGGAAAATATTGGTATTCCCAGATTTGGGGTTTTTGGGGTATCTGAATTTTTCAGGTCCATTATTCCCTATGAGGAAACTTTCCGGGTGGCTGGAGGATATGTGTGTTGTTTTTTAAAAAAAATATAGGCGCAACAATTGCAGCTGCTGCTGGTGCCTATCCTTGATGTAGCCCCCAAGTTTCAAGTAGATTGGACCAACGGGTTCAATCTATAGGTCTCTGAACAGGGTGCTCCAGTCATCCATCATTATTTCGGGGGGGGGGGGGGGAATGAGGACTCCAAGCTGCTTCCAGGGCAAGAACCATGCCTCCAAGCAGCAACCCCAATGTCCAATGTCTCCCATAAAAGAACCCACAACATGCCCACTGTAGAACACAGTAATCCCAGTAGAACCACAAGCCAATGTGCCAAACCAAACAGAACCAAAGTCAAACTAAATAAAATCTACAGTAAAAACTGAAAGTGGTGGTGGAGCACTTTTGCAAGTCCATTGGAATTAATTGTTATGTGCAGAAGCCTAGCAGAACCCAATGCCACTATGGCAGTGCAAGCCCAACAGATCAAAAGTCCAACCAGAGAATCTTTGTAGTAGAAACTGAAGGTGGGGGGTACTTTTGCAAGCCTGACAGAACAAATGGCAATGTACTGAATGCCCAGCAGAATGCAGTGCCACTGTAGCAGTGCAAGATCAACAGGACTAGGGTGCTTCAGCCAATTTACAACTGTCTCCCCTCAACTCTGTCTGTAGGTTCAGAACTTCCTTCTGTGTCTGTCTCTTTCTCACAACTGGTACAATTGGAAATGTTGTCAGTTAAGGAAGGCTATCCAGAGATCTGGTAGGGCCTTCAGATCCTCTGGTTGTTACGAAGTTTTAAGAACCCTATTCCACCTTAAATTTTGGTCCCTGATTTCTAAAGCAAGCCAACAACCCACTTTGCAAAATTCTGTTTCCTCACAAAAGTGGGTGCAATATTTTTCTGAACTTCATATGTATTCACATTCAAGCATAGCCCCTCTTCAGATCTCTGTGTTAAATTTACCTCCCTGGCCCAAACTTACTGTCCAGGAAATAGAAAATTTGATTAACAAGATCAAATTAGGGAAGGCTCCTGGCCCTGATTTCTTACCTCCAGAGCTTTCTAGTAATAAGCTTAATTGGTGGGCCCCCATACTAGTGGAAGTCTTCATGAAAATAAATGAGTCAGGTATAATTCCAGGCAGTTGGAAGCAGGCAATTATAGTCCCAATCTCTAAGAGAGGGGACAGATTACACCTCAGGAACTATCACCCAATTAGCCTTCTTTCAGTAGCAGGTAAAATGTACATGTCCTATCTGTTAAACAGACTATCTAGCTGGATAATAGAAAATTCTGTATTGGCCCCTGAGCAAGTGAGCTTCCGGGCTGGCTGTTCCATATTGGATCACTGTTTTGTGTTATTGCATTAAAAAAAATACATCTTTATCCAAAGGCTGAATTTATGTAGCTTTTATGGATTTAAAGATGGCCTTTGACTTAATCCCAAGAATTAGACTGGCAGAAACACACTAAGTATGGTATAGAACAGGGGTGGGCAAATAGCGGCCCGGAGGCTACATGCGGCCCGCCACAGAGTTTTTTACGGCCCGCCAAGACAGTCGGCCACGTGGTGTGATAGGGTACATTTGTCTCATTAAACTGATTCTAAAATTAAATATGCTTGCAGCTATAGATGATATAAAATTAGCACAATAAATAAATTGAATAAAACTACCACTATTTTATTTAATTTATATGTATTGATTTTTATGATACAATTTATACCTTTTCTGAAAGGCAAAGTTAACTAATGAATGCAATCATGTTAAAAGGTGCGGCCCTCCGCTAACCTCCGCTCCCACAAAGTGGCCCCCGAGCCAAAACAATTGCCCACCCCTGGTATAGAAGCTTGTTTACTCTGGTTAATTCACACGCCATATGAAACATCTGAAGTGCAAATAAGGATTAATAATCAAGGATCGTTGTCAGATCCCTTCAAATTGCATAGAGGAGTTAGGTAGAGTTGTGTTTTGGTGCCTTCCTTGTTTAAACTCCTAATTAATGATCTTCCAGAAAAGCTCAGGTTTCCTAGCTCAGATACACCTGTGTTGGCAAATTTTACAATCTCCATGCTCATGTATGCTGGTGATACCATGTTGAAAGCCCACTCTTGTCGGGCTGCGTTGTTTATTGATAGCATTTGGAGACTATCAATGAGGGCCTAACTATCAGTTATGACAAATCTAAGACTGTAGTTTTTACAGAAAATCTCTGACCCACCTCATATGCCTGGTATTTAAATGGCTATAAACTACAACAAATTACTAGTTATAATTATTTATGTCTGAAATTCCAATCCAGTTTGATTTGGAAGAATCACCTAGACCTTATGAAAGAGAGAGCCTCGAGAATGTCCAAGGGAATCCAGCGTTTTTTCTATTCTAGAGGCGGCCAATGTATTCCCTTAGCTGTTAAGTTTTTTTAAGCTAAAGTAGCTACCCAACTCCTATATGGCATTCCCTTGTGGGCTGACTTAGTATAGGAACACTTAGATTCCATCTTACATAGCTTTCTTAGAAAGTTGTTGGCTGTTTCTTATTGCCTAGCTAGGATTGCTATTAGAGCCAAGCTTGAGAACTGATCCTTGGAGGCAAAAGTGTGGGCCTCTATTTTTAGCTACTGATTAAAACTTCTTCTGGCCCCTCCTATGGATAGTCTTCTAAGCTTGCTCCTAAGGGACTCATATGGTTTTGGTATGTTGATGCCAAATTTCAAAGGCTGGGGCTGGATAGCACCTCCCTGACAACTATGTCCTTTTCTGCAGCCCATTCTCTGATGAAAAAAAGAGATGATTCTAGTGGGATTTAAGCAGTACTATTCTCCATGCTCATTGTGTATGCTCTCCTGCTTTCTTTGGCTTTCTATAGTCAAAGTCCTGTTGCCTGTATATGGACTTTTTGACCATCCCAGCCTATAAAAGAGCCTTTTTTCTAGCTAGGTTCAATGTGTTACCTACTATTGTTCTAAGTGGGAGTTATGCTAAAAAGCCCTAGTCTCAGCATCTGTGTGGCTGTGGTCTTGGTTCCATCCAAACTCTTGTTAAAGATACAAACACTTGAGAACCCAGTATATTGATTTGTTACTCCCTGATATTGATTTGCCTGTTGCAACTAAGCTCCGATTCTTGCTTGGTGGATCTGATCCAGCCATTACAGTCTCAGTAGTTAAATTTCTTTTGGGAATGTTCAGACACAAGAGACACAAGGAGAACTTAAGGAACTCATGTACTACTAAACAAACGAATTAGTAATCAAATTAAGGAAAAGGATAAATAAATAAGGATATGATCTTAAAATTGATATCACCAGGTATGTTTACAGATTGAAATATTGGATAACCTAATTGCTGTATTTGTAATGTATGTATAATTCTCTTATTTGCTTATAACCAACTGGTCTGTGAGCATTACTAATAAATGAATGAACAGCTGCAAAGATATTTTCTCCTTGGAACTCATTGCTATCTTATTCAAAATAATTTTAATGAGATACTAGCTACCATGAAGCCATCTCCTAATATTACCATTCATGAAAGAAACATTAGCTGCCCATCCTGAACTGGAATTCTGGAAGCTGTCAAAAAAAGACATGGTTGGGCAGAAGCCAGAAAAGTATGTGTTTTATGAGCTGCTAAGGTTGCTCCTAAAAATCTGGAATTGACTCAGGGTGAGACATAATATTTAATGTGGACTGTGCAAGCTACTGCCAGCAGTATTTTTAATATGAAGTATGCAAGTTTTTCAGTTGAACATTAAAAGAAACTTCCTGATGGTTAAAAACAGTTGAACCAGTTACCTAGGGAGTGGGTGGGCTCTCCCCCAGTGAAGGTCTTAGAGTAGAGGTTGAAGAGCCATCTTGTCAGGACTGCTCCATTTTTGGATTTCCTGTACTGAACAGGAGGCTAGATTATATAGCCTAAAAGGCCCATCTCTATGATTCTATGACAAACATATGGTGCAGATCTATGCTTGCTGTTTTCATCAGCCGCTCCCTTAATCCCTCAATCATTTAATCCAAAATCTTGACACTTATAGAAAATATGATACCTAAAAGGCAGAAACAAGTGAACCAAGAATGCCATTTTGACCCTCAAACTTACCTTTCACTTTGGTGCAGTACACTGCAGTAGTTTCATGGCTTGCTCTCCAAGTGGCCTTTGACATCACAATGACTTGGTATTGCAATTTTTTTTGGGGGGGGGGCATAAAGTGTAAGGTAACAAGTGATGTAAGGAGCCTGTATTAACCCGCACTGCATTGTTATGATACATATTAAAGCAGGTATTTCTTTGCGTGACAGCTGCTACAGTTTGGAGGCCTGGATGTTAGGAGAAAAATGATGAGATGGCTAATAAGAGCTGGTCTTAAACAGCAGGTTGCCACAGCTGCCAGATCTGCATTTTTCCATTTTAGGCAGATCAGGCTACTTAAGCCCTAACTCCCCCCCCCCCCCCCCCAAGATCTTGCTACGGTTATCCTTGCAATGGTCACTTCCAGGCTTGATTACTGCAGTTCGCTCTACGCAGGCTTACCCCTGAGGCTGATCCAGAAATTACAACTGGTGCAAAATGCGGTGGCGCGCCTGTGCGGGCTTGCTTGTGCAGCCCGCCTGTGCGGGCTCATTTTTGGCATAAGCTTTGCCAGCTGCGCTGGTTACCAGTTGAGTACTGGCTCCACTTCAAGGTGTTGGTAATAACCTTCAAAGCCTTATACGGCCTGGGACCAACATACCTAAGGGACTGCTTCTTCCCATATAGGCCTCAAAGAGCTTTACACTCTAATAATCATGGTGGTCCCTGGCCCTAAGGATGTTGTCTAGCCTTGACCAGGGCCAGGGCTGTTCCGCTGTTCCACCAGGCCTTTGATTGAGGCAGCTGTTCTGCCAGGCCTTTGGTTGAGGTAGCAGGCATCCACACATGGCCTCCCCAAGGTTGCTGTCTCCCACCTACTGGCCATCCATCCGTCAGTAACCGGCCATATCCATCTGTATTAATGGGTCAGAACTTTCACCAGTAGTTGTAACCACTGATTTTAAATGTTTATATTGTGTTTTTAAACTTTGTTGTAACTGTTGAAATATATAATGTGACCCGCGCTGAGCCTGTTCGTGAGATGGGCGGGATACAAATACAATCAATCAATCAATCAATCAATCAATAGTATGAAGGAGGGCCAGATTCAGCTGTATAACTGGAGTCCAAAGGTCAAGAACTGGTGAGTTCAGAAACCAATTGAACACAAGACTCTGTACCCTAGCTCCACCCAAGTCCCTCCATGATGGCAAGACTGTTTAGCAAATGCCCATGAAAACAGAAGTCAAAAGGATTTCTCTGCTTTTCTGCACAGGAAGGCAAACCCTTTAACACACTGTTGAGTCCTAATATTTGAGGGGATCCAGGGAGTAGAATGACCTGCAAGCTGTGTATTTTATGAGGTCTGTGCGTCAGTAGGGTTACCAAGTCCAGGTTGGAAAATACCTGGGGACTTTGGGGGTGGAGCCAGGAGAAAGTGGGGTTTGAGGAGGGGAGGGGCCTCAGCATGGTACAATGCCATAGAGCCCACCCTCCAAAGCAGCCATTTTCTCCAGGGGAGCTGATCTCTGTCAGCTGGGGATCAGTTGTAAAAGCGGGAGATCCCCAGGCCCCACCTGGAGGCTGGCAACCCTATGCGTCAGTCAACCTAATCACCTTCAGGATCTGAAGGCTTGCTTTGAAATGTCTTGCTGCTTGTGTAGCAAGCAAATTAAGACACCATGACACACAATGAGCTGTATCCTCCTCTTCATGTCACTACCAAAAATACAGAAAAGACTGGAATGAAGAAGATCGTGGCTGGCTGTTATAACTTACACTTCCAGATTGCCTATATTTTGGCATAGTATGTTTTAATCAAGGAATGGACCAAAGTAAAACATATTGTTGTGAAATGGCAAAATAATAATATTGATAATAATGAGTTGCTTACTTAAAAGGGAGTTTAGGATTAAATGGGAGGTGACCATCTCCCAATTACTCTCCATCTTAATCTTACATAAACTTATTGTCATACTTCTGGCTAGTGTGTGCCATTACTCTAATATAATAGTGATTTGTGCCAAATTTGTTAGAACTAGTGAAAGGTGCTCTCCTGTAGCTACAAACTTCAGAAATGAGTTACTTGCAGATAATTTCCTTTCTGATGGTTTGCAAACATGTTTTTAGGTTAATCTTGCTATTTGAACCCATACGTTGCAGGAAAGCTTTGGTTGATTCACCCCCAGTGGCAAATTGGAAGGGTTGGTTAAATAGGCTTGCCAAGCCCCCGCTGGGGCCGGGGGAACCCGCGATTTAGAACCCCATTACTCGCTTTTAAAAAATTGGGCCTTGGACAAAATGGCGGCCAGAAAAAGTGACGCTCCACCATTTTAGTCCTCCAAGTCTCTATGGCTATGAAAGCCATAGAGATGAGGGCAGTCTCTGCTGCTCATGGCTGGCCTTGGAGGAGGAAAGGTAGGAAGGGGGACAAAAAACCCCTTAAAAATTATTTAAAATTGAAAAAACCCTTAAAAGAGCAAAAAAAAGAAAAAAAGCAAAGGAAAAAAAAATCCCTCCTGATGACTCAGGAGGGTAACGGACAGCACAGCGCGGGACGGAAAAGGGAAAGTGGCTGACTGAGGTGCCTTCTTCATCCCCTTTGCCTCGCTCACGCCCGGCCCCGCTCCTCTCTGCGTGCACACAAAAGCTTGCTGTTGGTGTCTCCTGCCCCCCCTTCCTTAAAACTAGCTCCTTATTAAACCCTCCCAAATCTCGTTCGTTCCATTGCCCCCCGCCCCCTCGGTCTCCTCTCCACCATCCCTTGTGTACCATTCGAGGTGCCCTCATCCTTGGAAGCTTGTTTTTTGAGTTGGGGGCATGTGGATGGATTTTCAGAACTTCAGCAGACTTTTCCAATACTCAGTGATAGCCCCCTTCCCGTTCATTCCTGTGGCGAGCCTGCCTTCTTCCCCTTGTCGGGCATTTCCTGCCGGTCCCCTTGTCTGGATTCTGGAATCTGCTCCCCATCAGAATCTGTTTATCTTGGCTGCCCTCCCCCTCCCTTCTCGTCAGCACGGATTCTCTGGCTGACCTTCCCCTCCCCATTCCCTCATTTTTGAGGACTCTTTTTCACCCTGTCCCACTCTTGTGGCTTCTCTGACTGACCCCCCCCCCCTCCCCAGAGCTCCTTTCCTTGGCCTTTTCGCCTCCTTGGCGACCTCACTGTCCATTTTCAATTTTAAGGTATTTAAGCCTCTGTTGAACCCACAAATGAGCTGGAAGCTATTTTATGTATGCTGCCTAAATTAATCTTATGGGACAAACAGCCCCCATAAATAAATGTTTTAAGAGATGAGGGCTACAGCGTCAGTTCCCTCTGGTGTGCACCGGGTGCAAGTTTTGATTTTCCTCCCTCCAGCTCCAGCGCCAATGCTCCCTCTATGCTGTGGAGTCTTGAGCAAAAATTCTATTTTGTGAGCTGCTGGCATTAAAGTTATGAGCGATCAATTTGGCTGCTGCATCAATCAATTTGCGCTGGAGCCATCCTTCCTGAGCTGAGACAAAAATGTGTGAGCTGGAGGCTAAAAAACGGTGAGTTCTGGTTTTTGGCAGAGTGTTCAGCCTTAGGATCTTAGACCTTTCTGTTGTGTATTTTGAAGAGTGTAAAGGAATGTTGTCTGGTGATCTTTTTCTAGGACCTCACACACATACCTTTTGTTTTCATTATAATGCATATGGTCTCATTTGGTCAAAATTAAGCACACTGAATCTTGTTGATTTCAGTGGAACATTTTGAGAGGGAGAGGCAGGTTTGGGGGAGTGCCTGGAAAGTGACATCACAGGAAGAGGTGAGGTTTTGGTGCAGTGTACTGGAAGTGATATCATCAGAAGGGGAAGTGACATCACTTGCCATTTGACCTGGAAGTGACACCACAGGAAGTGACATCACAGGAAGTGATATCACAAAAGTCTCCTGGCTCCACCCCCAAAGTCCTCAGATATTTCTGAAGTTGGACTTGGCAACCCTATGGTTAAATAAAGCCTGCCAATTACTTAAATGGAGAATGCAGAAAAAGCACAGAGAATTTTGAAGAAATAACACAATTTATGCTTTGAGGGACCTTTGTTTTTTAAGCAGCTTTAAAGAGACCTGAGTAAGATAAGAAAACAAGAATTCCTTCTTAAGGACTGGCATTGCTTAATTTCTTTCATTTGTAACAAGTACTTTTCAGTCTTTTGCCCTGGAAAATTACTGGATATGTGGAGGAAATGCCTGAGGAAGGTGGAGTTTAGGGAGGGGCTCAGCAGGGATGTGAAGTCATTCTAGGAGTTCCATGTCTCCTAGACTGTATGCTATACTATACAGTCCACTCTTCAGAGCTGCCATTTCCTCCAGTGAAACTGAGCTCTGTAGTCTGGAGATCACTTGTAATTCTGGGAGAACCCCAGGCCCCATTTGGAGGTTGGCAACCCTTGTATGAAGTCTGTTTTGTTTTATAAAAGCAGAAATTCTGACTTGGATATAGACAAGATATAAAAACAGAATTTATAGTTTACCTCTGAGTGCCATAGTGAGCTGGGGTTTCTGACTAATGTGAGAAATGTGCAGAGCAGTGGACTGAATATCTACTCAGTCTTCTTGTGTTTCCACTCAGCTACAGAGGTGGGTATCATTTGTCAATCATACTTATTTTAAAAAGGGAAGCTTTCAATGCTAGATTGCCTTGGGGGATGGTGACATCATGGGGCCCAGCCAATATGCAGTGTGCCCACTTGGCTCCTGTTTCAGACTTTCAGGGCTGTTCCCCCCCCTCCAGAGCTCTGATTCGAAGATAAAAGGTACATCTGGACTGAATGCAGTGAGACTGCTTACAGGGTGATCCTGCTGCTCGAAACAATATTACATCTGTTTTTATTCTACATGTTCAGGTTACTGTACTTGAATATTACCAAGATCACTGTTACTTGCCCTGGACCATCTTTTCTCATCTACACAGTCCTGGGCAAATATATGTAATGCCAATTTGATTGAGCAACGATTGCAATATTAGGAGGCCACACCAGGAAAGCAAGGGTAAAACTGTTTAATTTGAGTCACGTTCAGTACAGGACACAGGCAGGCATCCATCTTAGAAAATCGCTATACAAGCCCCACCTTCTCCAGGAGCATGCCTAGTCTGCTATTCAAAAGTACCATTTAGCCACTAGGAGGCAACTAACACAAACAGATATTACAATGATATTGTTATAAGTTGCTTTATAAAGCATGTTACTGAATATGCATTATACAAACCAGACCTGTTTTTAAGTGTTTACTTGTTAGTGTCTTGATCAGACTGTTGGCTCTCTTGAGGTAGGTTGAAGAGAAGTGATCTTCCAAACCTTTGTGGCAAGTTGGCAAGAGAATGGATGGAGCTTTGAACAAAAGGAGCTCTCTCAAACCTGTGTGCGAAAGGAAGGGTATGGCTTGAAAGGACGCTTTCAAATGCCCTTCCAAACCTGAGAGGCAGGTTGGCTGCTGGTTTGATGCTTCTTTCTTCCTGAAAATTCCTACCAAACCTCAGAGGCAAATTAGCAACTGAGTTTGGCATCTTGTTCACTGTAGGCATGCTCATCTTCACAATGTTCTTTAATCCCCAGTCCTTTAGCTCTTCAAGGTTTAGACGTCTCTGCTTTTCTTCTGTAATGTCTTCATTAGACTAAAATGAAACATAATATGCTTTCAGGAGTGATCATTAATCAGAGACATATTGCTAAGATGTCTCTTGTAGTTGTGGCCACTTAGAAACTGTGACATGTACAGAGGTCAGAGGTCACCTATACAATTTAATTTGAAACATCTGTATGCAACATTTTTAGCATCCTAATTATTAAAAAAAATCTGAAGGACATTTCTCTTTCTAAAATTGAGGGACTCAAAGAGTTGTCCAAAATTGTTAAGATATTTCTAGGCCATCTGGAAAGTTGAATGTTTGCAAATGTATTACACAAGAAACCCTGATAATAAGAAAGCTGGAATGGGGGTCATTTGTAAATCTCACTCAAAATGAGGACTCAGTATGTGCACCCAAATCTTTGATATTTCTGGGCCTCACAGAAAGCTGAACTTTTTGTACATATACGGCTAAAGACACCCTAATTACCCCAAAAGTCTGGGAGATTTGTTAAAGTCTCCTTGGAAATGAGAGTGGGGGGAGTGGGCAGGAATAATTTTATTTGTTTAGTAGAAAATCTGTATGCCACCTCTTCAGAAAACATAGCTACAGTGGCTAACTTGGATCCTGGCAACAAAGATGAAATGTGATGTAAATGTTATCCTTGACCAGTTTTATCTGGCTTCTGGTCTGGTTTTGGGATAGGGACAGCTTTAGTTGCTCTGGTAGATGATTTCTACCTACAAACGTAGGCGTAGAGTATGGGGGGGCTCGAAGGCTTGAGCCACCCCCAAAATTTCCCAGGGGGGGGGCTCAGCCACCCCGGGAAAACGGAATGCCTGCCGCCGCGCCTCCCTGGGTCCTTCCGAGACCCGGCCACTGCTGCTGGAGAGGGAGAGGGAAGGGGTGGCGGGCGGGGGGGGGGGAGAGAGAGGCACCGGCAGCAGCGGCCTCTCTCTAAATGTTCAGAAGGGCCTGGGGAGGCGGGGCGGTTTCCCGGGAGGGGGGAAAAAGAACATCACGTGCACGCTAAGGAGCCCCTGCCCCCCTGGGATTTCCAAAAGTCTACACCCCTGCCTACAAATGAACCAGGGGATTAATCTTGTCAGGTTCTGTTGGATTCATTCAGAGCCTTTGATCCCTCCATTTTGCTAACGTATTTGGAGTGTGATGCTTGTGGAGAATGGCTTTTCACTAGTTTAATTTTTTCTTATGTAACTGGATGTAGAAAGCTGTGGTCCGATTCATACCCAGAAGAGCTTACATAAGTGGGTACCGTAGGACTGTCTGTCTTGTCCACCATGAGGATTGGGTTATACCTGTACAGATGACCCCAGTCTTATGTTTCACTGGCTAAATGTTCAGAAGCTGCTATCTCCATCCTTAGACTGAGCTTTGATATCATGGAACAAGCTGAAATGGAATCTAGACAACAAGATGAAGCTGATGCTTGTTAGTAAAGCTGATGTCTTACACAAAAGTGCATTCCCGTCTCTCAGTGGGATTCCTGTCAGTGACTAACTGTGTGAGGAGCTTGGGAATTCATTTGGATCCATCCTTGCTGTTAAAAAAGCAGTTTAGTGTTGTTGCCAAGAGTGCTTTTTACCGTCTACACATGGTAATGTGTACATGGCATGTAATCTGGCACACCTTTTAGACTCAGCTAACTAACCCACACACCTATTCACTGATCTGACCTTTATTACTGTAATGCATAGCATAGGGATATGGTCTTAAATACAATTCAGATTTATTAACCAGTATATTTTTTTAAAACTGAAATTCTTAAAAGATTTACACTGCTTTCCTGTTTGTTTCAGGGATCAATCTAAAATGCTGGTTTGATCTGTAAGTGCTTTGAGATCTGAGGGGGGGGGGGCGGGGCACTATGGTGGGCTCTATGGTGACATAGAGTTTCAGGGCAATTGCTAGAGCGTCACCCTGGCAACGTGCCCGGCATGATGGCGTCACTTCTGGGTGATGCCATCATGCTGGGCAGTCCCCAGATGACCCAGGAGGGAGGGAGAGAGTGAGTGGGTTGGCTGGCTGGCCGGGAGGCTCTTGCGGCAGTGGCGGTGGGTGGGCAGGTGGCAAGAGAGGTGCGGTGGCGATGGCAGGTGGCAAGGGAGGTGCGGTGGCGATGGCAGGTGGCGGCGGGTGGCAGGTGCTGGGGGGGCTCAGTCCCCCCTGGGAAACTTCAGCGGTGGCCTGAGCCCCCAAGCCTCCCCGTAGTTGACCCCTATGGGTCAGATAGTACACTCCCAGGTTGTTAAGGCATTCCAGACAAACCAGAAAGCTGAAATTTGGCACACACATTGAGTCTGAAAATGGGAACAGTCAAAATCTCAGCATGGAGTTTATTACATGAAGGAAACCAGTATTCCAGCACAGTAGGAAGCACAGAAGAGAACGGTTCTTTCTACACCTGTCTTTTCCCTCGGTTTCCAAGTGTATGTCAATCTTCCATTCTGCATTCCCTCCCACTTTCACTGCCACTTTGTGTCAGGGCTTCTTCTTTGTTCTGTGTTTATTTTAGGGGGATCAGCACTCAGACTGCTTCCAGCACAGTGGTGCCCTGCACTTCCCCAAAGTGCTTTTGCTGCAAATCTTTGTTCTGCTCTGTTCTGAAATCGATACAACTATTTAAAGTAGAATTGATTCTGCAAATATTTAAGCACTCTGCCCACTGCCCTCCCCTGTTTCAGCCTCTTTCTCTTTGGTCTATGTTAGGCAGCCAATTTACATGATAACAGGTTTCCTCATGGGCAATTGCTTAACATTTACATTTGTTTAGAGTCTGCAGCGGTTTAGAGGATGGGAGAGCTACTGGAAAAAACAGTTTTTCGTGAAGCACTTCTAATCCAAACAGAGTTTGATCACAAACATTTCCCTCAAACAAAACAGATGCATGGATTGATGGTTTGCATTTTAATTTGATACTAAGCGTTGATAACTGTATATTATTCCTGGGTTATTCCCATTACATAAGGTTAGTGGACATTGCCCTGTTAACACTGAAATGCCTCATCCACTCAATTTTCCTGGAAGAATTCCTCCCACCAGCCAAGGCTCTGTGTAAAGGAAGAGAGAACACAGGGCATTGAAGGGAAGGGAAAAGTATCATGCTGGTGCCTTGGCTACTCCTTCTCCAAAGGATAAGAGCAATCAGGGCTCAAAACCCTTCAGTGAGTATGCAGAAAGCATAATCCGCAGAAACTTAAGTTTTTGTCACAAAGTGCCAAAGAGTGAAATTATTGCAGAATGAAAGGAAATTATTCGAATCAAAGGCATACTGCCTTGAGTTCTGGGAAAGTCAGGAGTAAAGACTGAATGCAGAAAGGTGCAATGTCTGTACGCTGGCTGGAATACTGGATCTGTGGAATTCCCATCACTTCTTCATTCTTGGATTAGAGGAAGATCTGATTAGGAATTTTTTAAAAAAATTGGAGCACCAAAGTTGCTTCCATTTGGGCAATAAAAGCACTGTTCAGGTCTCCAAATCTCCTGTCACTTAGAATTTCCTTCCAGCTTAATTAGTTACTTCCTGTTTTTCTCTCATGCTCAGCAGTTTCTCAGCATTTATTAATCAAATATAAATTATATTTTTGTCACATAACACAGGGTACACGTAAGTACAAAGTGAGTCTGTAATCAGCCAAAGCCCCTATTTCTTTTAAATAATTATTTCACAATTGCACTTTTTGGCACGGAGGGGCTGGAAAATGGCACAGCACCATAAGGGCAGCTTGTGGAGGTCTAAATGAGGGCAATCGGCTGATGGCCAGAAGGACACTGGCCGGAAAAAGGCCGGCTGTTAAGGGCTGGGAGCTGCTTAGTCTGGAGAGGGTGTGCCTCTAGGTTGAAGAAGCTGCAGAGCTCAGAAATGGAAGGGGTTGTGTCCTAATCTCACAGCTGTTGAGCCAAAGCCAAGGGAGGATTTAAAGACACAGTGGAGAGGAGTTAGGTGGTGCAGAACATGAGCAGCATACATGCCTTAAAGTGAGAAGGCAACAGTTGAGTGTATGGGTGAGGAAAGAGATGCGAGGAGGCCAGGGAAGGGAGTAAACCGCCCTGGGAACTCTGCTACCTGTAAAATCCTGAACAAAGTGTTTTGTTGCTGCAACCTGCACAGTGTCCATGTCTTCCTCCTTGTGGGAATGGAGAACCAGCCAAGACCTAGCCTATTAAAGTCGCTTGCCCTGGCCCTACAAATGATATGTGAG
This sequence comes from Lepidodactylus listeri, assembly GCA_029233225.1. Classification (NCBI taxonomy): domain Eukaryota; kingdom Metazoa; phylum Chordata; class Lepidosauria; order Squamata; family Gekkonidae; genus Lepidodactylus; species Lepidodactylus listeri. Next base: position 47,185,108 of record JARCFY010000012.1, read on the forward strand.
GCGTGGAATGTAACATATCGACTCCACAGTTTATGATCATAAACATTCAGTAAAAAATAAGCAGTGACTTTGGCTGGCTACGAAATCGGATATAGTCCATGCCTTCTTACAGGAATAGAATAATTAACCATTGATTCATGAATGCCAAAGAGAACTGGTCAGCCCTGAGAGAATATAAAGCAATTATTTAAGCTTAACACAAAGGAAAAAATGGGAAATAGCATTGTGAAGGAGGACCTTTGCTGAAAGAAACTTATTTTCAAGTAGATATACAGTTGGACCTTGCCATGGGGGTGGGATTTTATGGGTCAGTAGATCAAGTCCTATGAGGAAAGTCAGTTTGCAACTGAATGCAGGAAAGGGATTCTTCAGCAGCACAAAAGATTGGTTGTGTGGAACCACCCTAGATAAGTGGAGAGCACAGTGTTAGTGGTCCCTTTTGCAAGTCAGCCCTTATAGGACAGTATCAGAAAATTCTACCATGTCCATTCAAGAAGCAAAAACAATTTTAAAATGTCACTCAGACCAGCATTTTGCATTGCATGAAACTACAAGCACATATTATGTTTATACAGACCTTGGTCAACATACATATTTGGTGAACATTTTCTTGAGAACCTCTTTACAGGTTCAAAGGATAAATAGCATGCCATTAAAGACCTTACCTCTGAATAGTTATCACTGTACTCTTCTCTGCTCTGCAAATTGGTCATCACCGATTCATCAAGGCAAATGATTTTGGGGGCTAAAAGGAAGCATGTGGCTAAAGTAAATAAAAGAAACCTGTTCACTGAGATAATTCTCATGTTTCCTAAATTGTATTTACATAAGAAATCAACATAGGAACAGTAGAAAGCAGTAGTGTGGTTTTATACTGTTGGACAACAACAAAAAATCCTGTACCATGACGCTAATCCCAAATGCCTTCATTTTCATATGAATTGAAGTTTAATCATATATTGGAAGAATTCGGGGAATTTGTTTAGACAACAGTATTTCCTGCTGAAAAATGCAGATAATTTCACAAGTATTTGCCTTGCCTATTAAAGGAGCTTAATTAGGCTACAGTAATCAGGACTGACACAGTCACCTCTGGCTTAATTACTGCATTTTAAACAAAAGCACCATTATTCCTATTGCTTGCATCAGCCTCAGTCAACAGCATCTGGAAATAAAATGTCAATGCATTTTTTTAAAAATATGAGAATGTAATTATAGAAGTTTGTTAGTTGAAATTATATTATATTGAAATGTGAAATGACAGATATTCCCAGATATAGCAAAGGCGCAGAACACTTACAGAAAAAAGTTCTGCTTTACTTGTTTGGTCGATTTTTATGCTGCTTTTCAGCCTAAGGAGGCCATTAAAAACATCTAAAATATTTAAAACATCCTAAACCAGACAGAGAATAAGAAAAGAGATAGCGCTGTCACCCATAATTCAGTTAGTCCGTGAGTTCAAGGACTGTCCAGAAAAAAAGGTTTTTCAGTTTCTCCAGAAGGCAGTGACCACACCTCTTCAGGCAGGGAGTTCTACAGATGGGGGCAGCAACTGAAAGGGCCTCCCAAGAGTTCCTGCCAATCTAATTTCTGATAAAGCAGTTCCCACAGGATGGCTTTCCTCAAGGATCTTAAAGCTGGGGCAGGATGATGCAGAAGAAAGCAGTTCAGGTACTCTGGGCCCAGATAATGTACGGCAGTGATCTTCAATGTGGTGCTGATGCATTTCTTCCCGCAAAGCATCTCCTCATCAAAACAAAGACCCTTTGTCTTCTGTTCATTCCACTGGAACAGGACAGGAGGTGCTTCAAAAGAGCCTGAGGCGGAGGACAGACTGGCAGAATGACGCACAAGAAAAACAGGGCAAAAAGACCCGGGCCAAGTTGTCGCAGGGCTTTCCAGTCGCACTGCGTGGACTGATGCAGGACCATACCAGGGAGAAGTGGAATGGAGCGTTCGCACTATGGGGCAGCCCCTGGTGGTGCCACTGTGGAGGTGTGTGGCTTTGGTCCATTTTGCTGATCTGCGCATAGGTGCATGGGTGCATAGGCACATGGGTGCAGCAGGCGGATCAGCAGGTTCACATTACCGGTGCTGCTTGATGTGTGGCTTATTTGTGTCCACACTTCTAAGAAGCGGGATCAACGCACACCTAGACGGCTTGACAACAGTTTCACCAGGTATCTTTTTAAAGCGGGATCAAAAAGCTTCAAGATGGGGTGAGTACGGCACGGGAACACCAGACAGCTGTGGCTGTGTGAACCAGCCCACTTAATCTGCTTGAGAAATGTGCCTATATCGGGCCAAACTGCCAGTCTGAACTCAGCTTGAGATGCATCACTTTTGTACCTGCAGACAGCATCCATTCAGGAATAGCTGCCTCCATGATAGACAGATATTTGGGTTGGAACTAGGGTTCCCAGGTCTCCTGCATTTTATATTGATTCCAGTAGAATACTGGAAGACAATGAAATTGCAAAATAACACATGTTATATATTCTATCTGGTGGTATCCAGTAAGAGCTTTGACTGCTATATTTTATACTAGCTGTAGTTTTTGAACTGTCTTCCAGGGCAGTTCCATGTACAGCATGTTGTAGTAGACAAATCTGGACTTTACCAAGGCATGGGAGTTTGTGACCAGAACAACCTTCTGCAGAAATGGCTGTCATTAGTGAACCAGTCAAAGCTGGATAATGGTACTCCTAAACACTCCTGTGTCCTTGTGGGCAGCAAGGCATCCAGAATCACTTGCCAGCTGCGGGAAGGGTATGCTGTGCAGGAAGGGTGTAACTCCATCTGGAACAGGCTGTAACTGTTCCCACATCAGCCTTATTACCACTTCACACACTTCCATCATAACTAGATTAGGTTTTGATTTGTTCACCTACCTCCAGTTTCTCACAGCCTCTAAACACAGATCCATTATTTCCATACTGCTTCCCTGGATTTAGAGGGAAAGAAGAAACGGAATTGAGTGTCAACTGCATATTAATGGCAGAATTCTCTCAAATTCTGTTCCAAGTGTGGATTGCACAACGTGTGTGTTGCTGTTCTTGATTTCACTCTGTGCATGCAGAAGGATGCTGTAACAGAACAAAACAAAAACACCAACATCCTGTTTCTTGTCTATATCACTGAAGAGGAGACTAGCTGTTACTTTGGGGGGAGTTACCATGACCTTTGTCAAGCACTGTGGACAGTGGAATCCGTCAGAACTGATCATATGAACAAGCTTGAATGTCAGGCTTCAACTGACTCTGCATCTTGTGCAACACTTGAAGTTAAGCTCCAGACTTGTTAATAGAAAGACTCAAGTGCTTCCTCTGCTCTCAACCTTCAAAAGATCTACATATCTCACCTGGTGTTAGAGAGACATTTGGTCTATTGCTAGCCTTTGTGTCAAGGAAAGGAATCCATTTGTTACTTATTGCTCCCAGAATGCTAGTGGTACAACCAGACATCAGCACCATTTAAAATCTGCATGCCTGCTCAGCATTTTGCACAGGTTGCCAACAAGACCAGGTTTTAAGATCATGACCAAAGACATCCCCCTGCCCCAATATTGGTAACAGCCAGCCTGATAAAGAATTTTGCTTTGTGTCACTTTCATTTGTTTTGATAAAATGGTATCACATGGATATTGTTTTTGGGTTTTTCTTTAGTATTAGATCAGCTACATTTGAGTCCAGTAGCACCTTACAGACCAACAAGATTTTCAGGGTATAAACTTTCTAGAGCCAAAGTTCTCTTCATCAGATACTTTAGTATTAGGTATTGCTGTTGCAGTAGGAATGTGCATGGGATTTTTGTTGTTATTAAGGAAAGAATTTTCAGCTGTAAGCACAGGCTTTTAAAATTTATATATAGGGCAGAAGGAAGGCCCTATATATAACTTTGCGGAGCAGAGTGGTAGTATACAGGCCTTTGTTTTGAAATACATTGATGATACGGTCAGCTGCACAACTTTATTTCAAAAGAACATTGCAATTATTAGACAGCTCAGATGTAGTCTAAAGAAAAAAACCATTGAACAAACAGAATGAAAGAAATTCAAATGGTATTATCTTTACCTGTGTCTAAAAGGCAATTCATTATCTGTTTGTATTATGACCATTAATGGTCTATGATACAAATATTAGGACTTCACTTTTGATAGTTACTGATTTGAACATTTATGCTGAATGAATAAATGAATGAAGGATTGCCTGACTGGAGGTTTTATCCAATTCTAAGACATAAAATTAAAGAATTTCTAATCTTTCTTTTATTAATAGACTGCTGATTGGCTCCCTTTGGGAACTGATAATGATTTATTTGCTTAGACTAATTGGATACATTGAATGGAAGTTTGCAGGGCTTTTTTTGTAGAAAAAGCCCTGCAGGAACTCGTTAGCATAATAGGCCACACCGAACAGCAGTTACTCATTAGCATATTAGGCCACACCCCCATGTTACCAGAAGAGTGGACATCTAGCCACACCCACCTTTTGCTTCTTATTCTTTTTGCCTTGTTTGTTGACAAAACCCAGGGCTTTTTTTGTAGCAGGAATAATTTGCATGTTAGGCCACATACCCCTAATGTAGCCAGTCCTAATGAGTTTCTGCTGTTGGGTGTGGCCTATTATGCTAATTAGTTCCTGCTGGGTGTGGCCAACTCAGGAGTCAGCCGGAACTCTGTTCCTGTGCATTCCTGCCCAAAAATAGCCCTGGAAGTTTGATTTTACAAATGAAAAAAAATTACAACCCAGTCTTGGAAAATGTTTTTGTCCTGGTTGGACCCAGACTTCCCTAGTGCCTCTTTCCTTGGATTGGGCTTGCCAGGACCATGATGCTGGATGCTGGAAACAGCCCCACTGGAGTATGTAGTGTGTCTGGGATGCCTCCATTCTTTAATTACCTAGCACTGTATACTGTCACCATGCTAGAGTGACATTGGGAGAAGGAGCAGGATAAACTAATGATGGTCTGTAAACCTGCTGAAGGAATGCACAAGCTGCCTAGGGCCTTAGAAAGCCTAGATATCTCATGGGACAATGGAGGCTTCAGGGGACACCTCAGTTTGCCAATTTACTAATTTCTTAAGAGACAACAAGGCAGCCTTTCCTTTTTTTATCCTTAATTGATATCAACATTTGTGGGTCTTGGAGGGCAATGAGTATGTTCAGTGCTCATTAAGCTGTTTGGAGCTCTTTATCTCTTGCTTTTCAAAAAACGACTGTATGTATTTCAAAGAAATGAGAGCTCCTAACAGGTTATAACATTCTGGACTGGTAAGAGAGGAATTATGGTTGGGACATAGGCTGGTATGCATCTATGATCCAATTCTATACTTTCAGGAGACTGTATGAAGAAGAGCTGGATTTATACCCTGGCCTTCACTCAGAGTCTCAGAGTGGCTTACAATCTCCTTCCCTTCCTCTCCCCACAACAGACACGCTGTGAGGTAGGTGGGACTGAGAGAGCTCTCTCGAGAACTGCTCTTGACAGAACAGCTCTGAAAGAACTTGTAACTGACCCAAGGTCACACCAGCAGCTGCATGTGGAGGAGTGGGGAATCAAACCCGGTTCTCCAGATTAGAGTCTACCACTCTTAACCACTACACCAAAGCCTGGCAACCCTATTTATTGGGGTGCCTTTCTCCCCAATAGGGACTCAAAGCAGCTTATATTGTTCACATGTCCTCCATTTTATCCTCACAGCAACCCTTCAAGGTAGGTTAGTCTGAGAGTGTGTGACTGGACCAAGGTCACCCAGTGAACTTCCATGGCAAAGTGGGCATCTCAAGGTCTGCTCTCATGTAAATTACATTACACTGATCAGTGGTCATGCAAGAAGCATCCCTGCTATACTGAACTCTTGGTCTGCAGAATCAGAGGTTTCATATTGTATGGCATGAAAATGTGATCAGTAGTAATGAAAAGAGCAACTCAGTCTTCAAAGCAAATTAATATGTGTGCAGTAAATCATTTGATTCCAGTAGAAAAAGAAATTTTAATATTGTTCGTTGCATTTAATATAATAATATAATGATAAATCCTTATTCATTATTAACAACACATCATACAAAAATGATACGCATTACATGACTCATGTCACCAATAAGTATCGAAGGATTTCCATAAAAATGAATTATTCATAGTGTATTCATTTTGCCCCAGTGTGTAATGACCTATTTTATGGCTCAGTTTGAAATAGCACAATTTAAAAATGCATACATTTTTTCCACTGGAAAAAGTCATTTTTCATACATTCTGTATATTATGCAGCACTCAAGCTGAACTCTGTTCTGATATTTCTCCCCTTCACAAATACTGCTATGTACAAAGGTTCAAACAGATGTTAATGATTTAATTAATACCCCAGTATAGATTATCAAGGTTTGCCAGCCTATTGCTGGCAATCCCTGGGAGCTTTCTGGGGCAGAGCCCTGGAAAACAGCATTGCATGCTGACTTTGGGACATCATTTCCAGGCAAAAAGCCAGAAGGGGCATCGTACCCATCCTGCAATTCTCTTGTAATCCCACAAATCTTTATAATAAACACCATAGAAATAGGTGGAATTCCTAGAGTGGTAGCCTGTGACATCACTTCCAGGGGTTCACCCAGGAATAACATCCTGGTCAGTAATGCTGTTCTCCACCTTTTTCATGCCACTCCTGCATTATTTGGAGGTGGGCAACTGGGTTCAGCAGCAGGGGATTGCTTGCCAACAGCTGGCAACTTCACTTTAGGTAGTTTATTTTACTGAAAGAAAACTCCCTGCCCATGTAGCTGCTGTAATTTCATGTAACTTTGTATCAGAACATTTGGCTACTGTTTGCCATTTGTCTTTAATGTCAGGAAAAGTCCCCCCCCCACAAGCCCGCTGGAGCATCAGACTGTGGGGAGGGATTTTTTTTTTCTGGTCTGAATAGAAAGAAGTAGGCCTGGAATTGTTGTGAGGCCTTTTTCATTTGCAATTTTACAAAACCCAGGTCTGGGCCCCAGCAAGCTCTTCTTAGGCCCAGAGATGCTCAGGCCACTTTGAGCTTCTGAGACATCTAGCCATTATAAAAAAATAATGACACACATAAACAAAACGAGGCATCAAAAAAAGAGTGACGAGAAACTTATCAAATGTTCATATATTAATATGTCTGGAGATGGAACACCTTCCTTATGAAGAAAGGTTAAAGAGATTAGGCCTCTTTAGCTTGGAGAAATGACAATTGAGGGGCGGCATAATAGAGGTTTACAAATTTATGCATGGGATAGAGAGGGTAGAGAAAGAAGTACTTTCCTCCCTTTCTTACAATACAAGAACTCATGGGCACTCAATGAAATTAATGAGCAGTAGGTTTAGAACAGATAAAAGTTCCGCATAAAACTGCCACCGGAAGTGGTGGCAGCTACAAGCATAGGCAGCTTTAAGGGGGGATTAGATAAACATACGAAGCACAGGTTAGGGTTCCCATCCTCCAGGTGGGGCCTGGGGATCTCCCGCTTTTACAACTGATCCCCAGCTGACAGAGATCAGCTCCCCTGGAGAAAATGGCTGCTTTGAAGGGTAGGCTCTATGGCATTGTACCATGCTGAGGCCCCTCCCCTCCCCAAACCCCACCTTCTCCTGGCTCCACTCCCAAAGTCCCCAGGTATTTTCCAACCCAGACTTGGCAACCCTAGTACAGGTCCATCAGTGGCTATTAGCCACAAGGTATATATGGAACACTGTGTCTGGGGCAGTGATACCCTGTATTCTTGGTGCTTGGGGGGGCAATAGTGGGTGGGCTTCTAGAGTTCTGGCCCTTCTGGTGGACCTCCTGATGGCACCTGGGTTTTGGGCACTGTGTGACACAGAGTATTGGACTAGATGGGCCACTGGCCCAACCCAACATGTCTTCACTAATGTTCTTATGTTCTAGGAACATGGCCTGTTTAGAATTGTTTTTTATTTGGATCAGCATCAACTGGGGGCAAGGCAACAGGTCAAAGAGCCAGAAGCCAGAAGTGATGTAGGGTGCTCTAGAAGTCCTAGAATTGTAGGTTGTCATAGGATTCCTAGAACTACCCTACATCACTTCTGGCTTTTCCTCAGAAATGAAATTGCAAACTAGGCAATGCCACTGTTGTTTTTTAATCTCCCACTACTGTTCTGAGCAGCAGTGGTTCTGGGCTCTCTCCAGATCAATTCCTGGTGATTCAGTCCACAAAAATGGGGGGGGGGGGAGGGCGGAGAATAGGGTGGGTAATGGGAGGCAGAGAAAAACCATTTACATTATGAACATTGTGGAGCTCTATATCATTTCCCTATGGAATAATTTCTACTGAAGTTTCAGGAATTTGTTTCATACATGGAAGAACAGATTGAGAGAATTATGATGTTGGTATGAATCTATGAGACTGTCTTTATTTCATTTTCCCCTCTTAATGAACCAAATCTTGCAAATCAATATATGACATTACAGTTTATTCTGCCTTTTTTCCTCTGGTCATGGTATATGAAAAACAATACAGAAAACAGAAAATCAACAGGGGGTTGGTGATATTATAGTAAGAAGCCGCAGACAATTATATCTTAGTGAAAAAAAGGGAGGGAGAGAACAATATTTTTAAGTTGGACAGGTTCTTCAATTATGCATTTGATTTTTGTAATAAAACAAACATGTCTTCAAGAACAGCTTGAGCTATAAATATACTCGTACTTTTTACTAATCCTTTGGAAGAGAATGGTACTGTACTTACAAATGTAATGCAACGTGTTCTGTCCTCTAACTCATTCGTTTCTATTAAAAATTCAACTAATTTAACATACATTATTAAAAGGGCTCTGGCTGGCTGCAAATCAACAGTCTTCATAAAGGCTTATGAGTAGGAGAGACAAGCTGATTAAATCTGGGTTCAGAGGTAATAACAAAGAATATAGGAGGGAAAAAAACTTCCATAAATTTATATTTTAAAAGTAATTCCAGAATTTTAAAAAGGCATTAGTGTATTTAGCTGTTAACTATTAACCAAGGGCCTTTCAGTATGCATACTCGTTACTTGAGAATTTATTAAATGGAAGTTTTTTATATAAAATTGCTGATTAATACAGCTTTTAATTTACCTGTTTCAATTTAAACTGTGTGCTTTCTTATTACTATATCTAATATACACCTCAAATAGTCTTTCAAGGACCCATTTCTCACCCATTCAGGCCACACATACTATTTTAGTATAGGGGTGGCCATAGAGAGTTGCCTTATATCAAACCATATGATAGATTCATTGGACCCACTACTGTTTATTTCAGTGATTTCTAAACTGTGGGTCAGGACCAATAAGTGGGTCACAACCTTAGTTCCCTCTAAGCTGCACTAGGGGGTGCTGGCACACAAAATTTTAACAGGCAGCTCAGAAAATTTCTGCTTCAGCCCACAGATACTGTTTCAGTTCATTGGCAACAATGGGAGGATGGGGGCATCTCCTTCTGGGGCCCATAGAATTGGACCCCCTCGTCCAATCCTTTTGAAACTATGCTGCAGATTTGGTGCCCCTACCTCAAAAAAAGGCCCTCTCAGAGACCCAAATTGATTCTCCATTACAGCCTATGGGGCCCAATGACTATAATGGTCCCTATAGGCTACAATGGAGCTGGTGGGAGATTTTTTGCACACCCTTATTATGCTTCTCAGTATGATTTGTAAGCTGCCTTGACTAACAGGGACAAGTGGGATATAAATATTTGAATTTTTAAGATTTTTACAAGGTTATGGAAGTAATCTTCTAAAAAACTAATTTACACAAGATTCAAATGTAGACTTGCTCACAACTTTAATGCTATGAGCTTTTTTTGCTCACAAGGTAGAATTGCTGCTCACAACACTGTGGAGCTTAGAGAACATTACTCACAACTTTTTGGTATATGGGTTGTGAGGGTGTGTGAATTGGTCAGCTTTTCTACTGGTGAAAACAGGAGGGGCCCTCTGACCACGAGAAAGGTGCTGAGAATTATGGGACCTAGAGCTACAAAAGCCATGTGGGATGGGTCTATAGTATGAAGGGAAATTGAATGACTGAATTAAAAAAATATCTAGCTCCAGTTGGAGAGGGAGCTCTGAGCCTACTTCCTCCAAAAATTGAGAGAAGGAAAGAAAAGGAGGGCCTGCGATGTTCCCCCCCTTATTTTCCCTCTGGTCTGCCTGTTCTTCTGTTTTATGTTGTAGGAGGGGAAAGGACAACTAACAAGCTTCTAGGCAAAGTGGAGATTTGAGCCTGGGTCTCCAAGGCCCTAGTTTGATCCTCTAACCACTAAACAATACTGGCTTTAATGGTCAGGAATGCGGGTCTGAGATTCCCATCAAAATACTTTTGATTAAGCCTCCTTAAGCACTGAAGAGCATGCTGGTAGAGTTACCATTAGGGATCCCAAGTCCCCCCAGGGGCAGGGAAACCCCTGCTCCAGCAGACCGCTCCCCGCCGGCCTAGATTGGGCTGCTGGGGGGAAACCCGCCCCCAAATTGTTGGGCTGGGAAGACGTGCCCGGCGCGATGACATCACCCAGAGGTGACATCATCACGTTGGGCACGTTTCGGGGGGGATGCTCTATAATTTGAGGAAAACTCTATGGTTTTCCCTCGAATTAGAGAGGTCTCACCCCTATGTGCCTGACACGATGACGTCACTTCTGGGTGACATCATTGTGGCACATATGCTTTGCGCACGTGCAAGAAGACTCCCGGGCGGCAACGGACTCCCCCCACTACAATAAAGGTAGGACTTGGCAACCCTAGTTACCATACAGGCGAATACCAAGGAACAGTCACTTCCCACTCTTCTAAGTGGAAGATGCATGTGATTATTCCTTGGGGCAACTGTGCCTCTGGCCAGCTCACTGGTTCTACACACAGAGGCAACCTAAGCAGAGCACTTAGAAGGGTGTAACTCGGCTGAAGATGGCACTGTAAGTAACTTAAAAGTCCATTTGCTTTATTCATGAGACACTGAAAAGGTAGAAAATAACCATATCCATTTCAGGTTAGGTAACCCTCCCCTGTTGTTTGTGCTATGGTCCCAATCTGAATTGGGGCTCACACTTCCTTTCTTAAAGGAAAAATGCTTGGGATCTCATTCATGCAGTTTGCAGCATGTTGGCCCTGAGCAGTTAGCAAAAGTGTTATATACATTCTATTTATATTTATTATTATTAGAAGAAGACCTTAAGTCTCCGACTAGAGTTGAGTGGCTGCGGCTGCTTTAGTTTCTTTTTGATTTCATATTAGTTATGACCATCAGTTTCAGTTTGCCACATTTTATTGCTCTTTTGATGATTCTTTTGTTTCCTTTATTCTGTGCACACACTGTTGTTTGTGCCATATATGTGCAATTGGCACAAAAATAACAATAAAAAGGGTTAATTTTAATAGGAATAAATTCAGTGTGAGAAAGGGAAACTGATGTGAATTGAAATGGAGATATTTGAATGGAACCAGGTGTATAATCCCTTTTGTGGGATTAGATGGCCTCTGTGTGAATTCATACTTTGGTAGGCTCTGTCCAGCCCTTCAGCCGAAAGCATGGAGACTGAGGTCAGGGATGGCAGAGGCAGTCCTCCATCCCGGACACCTTCATTGTGAACAGAGCTCGGTATTTTTCTGGGGCAGCTGACTTCCATGGCATTCTTGAGACCTGAACAGGAGTGCTTCTGGCTTATAGCTCAGCACTTGCAAACACTGTGCTTTGCCAGTTCTATAAACTGTATGCTTAAAAAAGATGGAAGAATAAACCCACTGACAATCAAGATCCCACGATTGGGTCAGATACTTATAGCTATATCTCATCCATGCTTTAGAATTCTGAATCTAGAATATAAGCTTAACCTTTCTAAATCCATTGACTTGTAACTGTTCTTGCACTGGAGCTTTCTAGACTGGAACATTTTGTTATCTGGGTTCCTATAAACCCACCTACCTGTGTCTGTATGTGTTTCTAGGCCTCTGCAATAAGAGAAAGGTCAAGGGACACAACAAAATGCCATGTGATGTGCTGATTGTTGATATTTTCCAGTGGATACCTGCACTTTCAAAAACCTTGGCACTAGGTGGGTATCTGCGATCCTAAACAGAGTTACATCCTTCTAAATCCATTTAAGTTATTCGGCTTAGAAGGCTGTAAGTCTGCTGAGGACTGTGCTGTATTTGTCCCCATTATTTTGATTTAAAAACAAAAGCAAATATTTGTCATTTAAAAAATATTTGTATATGCAGCCTGTCACATAAACAGCTGCTTTATTAGGGCAAGGGACTATCAATTCCAGGGGGATGGGTGACTACCATCTGCCACTGAACACTTATTTTCCTGGCTGGAAGAGGGAATTCTGCCTATAGTTTCTAATCACTTTCATTAAATTTAGTGGTTCACAACCTGTTGGTTTCATGATGAAACATCAGTCACAAATCTCACACTGATTTTATGTTTATCGGTTTTATAGTACAAATCTAAGAAGGGCAAAATCATTCTAAACCCACTGACTTCAATAGACTTACAAGGGCACAACTAGTCTCACCAGCCCCTAGGTCTGGGTGGGGGAGCCCCTGATTTCAGAGGCTTCTCCCTGCTGTGGACCAGCTGGCCAGCAGGGCAAACCCCACCCCTAAACAGTGATGTTGCCGCACAACATCCCTGATGTGATGATGTTTCACAGGGGACGCTCTGGTGTTTGGGCAAACGCTATGGTTTGAGGATAATTAAAATCATAGAGTTTCACCCAAATACCAGAGTGTCCTTGCACAATGTCCCCAGTGCAATGACATCACTTCCGGGTGACATCAGCACATTGGGGACATCCTGCCCACTCCAGAACACCCCCCAACCCCCCTGCCATAGCGATGAGGGGACCTGGTAACCCTAGGCACAACTCTGTTTAGGATTGCACTGTTAATGTTGGAAAACTGAGACTTGGATCTACTACATTTCTCCCCTATGTTATAGACCTTTCATTTGTTTTCATTGTATTCATCATTATACATATTAAGTATTGAGACGATGCAGCTGTTTTCAAAATATCATGCTTCTTTGTTGAATTCTGGAACCAGCCTGAACTTAGTGGCTCAACCGGAGTCAATTTATACTTGTAGAAACCACATCCACCTTTAATAACAACCAATACAAAGTAGGCAGCTAGGATCCTTCATTTGCATGAACCATATACAAAGTAACTATTCACAGTACAGCTACTGGATTATGAAGACACAAATGTGATTGGCCATTACTGGCAACACAGCCAATAGCCTTGAAGGCCTCAAGATCCAGCAGTACATAACAATACAAGTTTATTTTCATTATTACATTCCTTTCTCTTCCCATTGGAAATGCTGCCACCACCAGCATCCTGCTTCTCCTCCTCACAGTCCTCTTCTCCCCCACCCTCCCCACTGGGCTGCAAGCTGCTGCTGTAGTTGGCTATGATTGCAGTAGTAGTAGTAGCAGCACCTCGTTAGGCTGACAGGAAATTGGCTGGCCAACCCAACTGATGGTTGTTGGGAAAAGAATCCCCCTTCTGCTTGTCCCCTACACCAGGGGTGGCCAACCTGTGGCTCGGGAGCCACATGTGGCTCTTTCACACATATTGTGCGGCTCCTGGCAGGGCGGCTGGGGAAGCAAAGGGGAGGCATGCTTTTTCTCTCTTTCTCCCTTTCTCCCTTTCTCCCTTCCTTCCTTCCTTCCTTCCTTCCTTCCTTCCTTCCTTCCCTCCTCCCTCCCATCTATTTGCTTTCCTAGTTTCTCTCTCTTTCTTTCCACTTCTTTAATTCTTTCTTTCCATCTCTCTCTCTTTCTCTCTCTCTCTCAATATCATTAGCAAACAAGTAATATCATTATCAATAACCGGTTTTCCTCATTTGTTTTTATTTTTGGCAGTCCCATTTAATGTTAATAAAAAGCAAATTTGCATATTTTAAAAAATAAAAACGTGTGTGTGATATTTGTTCCTGTCTTGCGGCTCTCAGACATCTGACGTTTATTCTGTGTGGCTCTTACGTTAAGCAAGGTTGGCCGCCCCTGCCCTACACCATTAAGATGGCAAATACCTTGAGAACTACATTTTCCAGGATGCACTGGAAATGAATTTATCAGGATGCACCAAGGTACAGTGCCTCACTTGTATTGGTGGCTGTGTCCAAGATGTCAGAGAAGGAAGGGGAAAGATTCTCTTTCAATCCGCATGCCTTCCAGATGGCTGACTTGTTGCCACCTCTGCAGCAGTAAGCATGGTGGAAGGATCAGAGAGGTGAGGCAAAAAGGAGAGGAGAAGCAGGAAGGAAGGAAGAACAACACACAAACTAATGACATTCACTTTTTTGTTTTCCCATGCATTTTTGTTACTATAATGCATGAAACAAATGAGATTTTTGCCTTGTTTTTCATTTGTTAGCAAGGAATTTTTGTAATATTTTTCAGTTTTTCCCCTTAAACTATTTTTGATTTAGGATCAGGATTTATATTTTAGGAGCTTAAAAGATGTGATACCCAATAAGAATAGGAGCATTAAACTGGTGGTGGCAGCAACCCCATTTTAGGAAAAAATGGTAAAGCTGTGATTTATTATCAATTTATTCTTCTTTTTAATAGTATGCCACCTTTCTCCCCTAATGGGCATACAAGGAGGCTCACAATGGAATTAAAACAATAAAACCAAGCAATAAACCACTACAACAGCATCATATAAAGACTACAGCACAACTTATAGACCAAGGAAGGGAAAGAGAAAGGAAATAACCAAATAAACTTTGTCTATCTCACAAATGACAAGGGTAGCAGCAAATAGGTCGTTAAGCTGCTTGTGCCTGCAGCAACAGACATCTCCAAGTCTAATCACAGCCCAAAGTGGGTGAGTGGGTAAGTATGCACATTTTTAAAGTAGGAAAATTTGTGAATGGTGGTAAATGGGCATTAACTGAAGCAAGGTAAAGTTCCTGAATTACCATTAGAATGCCTAAAAAATAACATGTGCTTTCAGTCTATAATAGGGCTACCAGATGTCCTCTTTTTAGAGGGCATGTCTGCTTTTGTTGGTGTCCGTCCTCTTTTGGGCTCTTTTTAAAAAAAAACTGATTAAAATGTCCTCTTTTTGGGTTGGAAGGTTAGGAGTATTCCTAATTAGTAGCCATTATCACAACTTTAATAATGGAGATATTTAAAATGAGATTGGTCATAGTGATCACTTGTTTGAAGTAGTCAGTCTGGAAATATGTCCTCTTTTTTGTTTTTCAAAATATGGTAACCCTAGGCTATAATACTCCCCACCCTACTCTGGCTTGCAGTTCTGGGATCAGTCATTTGCTTGTCACAATCTTCTCTTTAAAAACTTTGTTTTGAGACTTCTGCAGTCTGAATTGTCTGGCAAAAATCTAAAACATTTAAATATCGGTCAGATTCATAGAATTTACAGAAAATGGAATTATTTTTCCATTTTATTTTGATCAAATGATTTCTTCCCTGGACTAGGTGCTTTAGGAGTTCGACAAAGTAGGGTGTCTGAGTCTAAGACCAGAACCAGTTCTTCCTCTGACTTGTGTGCTTGATATGCCCTATTTTTGTTCTTTGAGCCTGTACTTCTGCTGTGGAGATATGGCATTTCCTGAGTACTCAGTGCACATTATCTTGTACCTGGAAATAAAAAATTCTTATCCCAGTTGGTGCATCAGTCACTACTGTGATTGCAGCGTGAAGTGCAATTGGCTGAACATAGTGGCATCCTCTTAGAAGTTCCTTTAAATGTGATGACTGAAGGGAAGGCATCTCACACTTGCATTATTTTTATGAATTTCCTTTTAACAGACCATTAAAAAAGTTTGCTTTTTTCTCCCTTTGCTGTACAGTTTTAAAGACTTCAATATTTTCAGCAGCCTTTCCATCCAACCACATGGGGGCATGAGATGTTTGCTTAAGAGAATTTTAGGTGCTTTAGAGAATCATATACAGGCTGTGGAATATGGAGGTTTGGTGTTCACAAATATGCCCCCACAAATAGTGTTTGCCTGAAAACCATCGCAAACTAAGCCTTATGTGAAATAAATCTAAACTCAATTACAAACTATGTTTC
The DNA here is from genome assembly GCA_029233225.1 of Lepidodactylus listeri. Lineage (NCBI taxonomy): Eukaryota > Metazoa > Chordata > Lepidosauria > Squamata > Gekkonidae > Lepidodactylus > Lepidodactylus listeri. The sequence goes on from JARCFY010000012.1 coordinate 47,201,173, forward strand.
TTTGTTTGGGAGAGGAAATGTAGAAAACCCTGCTCCATTTATCTGCTTTCTAAATGGCAGAATTGTATTTTTGAGCAACAGAAAATACAATGTTCTGAAACGGTTTTGAATCTCAACCTGTGCATTTTCAGGCATTTCATTGTGTTTAATTCTATTATAAGCCAGACAACTATAAATTCAGGCTAAAATGAATTGATTTAATTGAACACCAGTTCTTAATATCCTGGTGTAAGAAAAAGACAGCTCTTACTCACACACTTGGTACAGTTTATTCTTAAATTTTAATTTACTTAGAATACTTTTAGAAAGAATTATGCTTTCAGAACTGATTATGTGCTGCAGGACACCATTTATTGCATTTTGATAGGAGAGCCTCCTAAACGTAAGGCAGATTGAAGAAACAGCCATTCAATTAGCTTTTCAGTGCAGTTGGAAATGTGATAAACTGATTTGTACTTTGGATTGGGGAAAATGTATGTACGTGAGGCCCCTCTTGGGAGAAAGATGACTAAACCTATTTATCCACTTTGGTGAATGAGAGTACGAGTAGATAGATTCATTTGTTTTGCCTCTTTACCTAAATTTATGCATTTTATTTTGTTATGGTTGACTTTCTAAATCTGAAGGCTATAGAATGTTTTACAAGTGTTTTAGTATATGCTACAAAATAGAGAATGCTCCTTTTGAGAACTCCCTTTCAAATATTTCAGTGTTAGTATCCTCACAGTGCAGTCCTAAGAACCTTTTCCTGGCAGTAGGCCCCACTGAATAGATTTGAGTAGGATTCTGAGCAGGCCTGCTGCGGATGCTGGGACAGAGCCAACACATCCCCCCCCTTTAAATGCAAAGTGTAACATCTCGATTTTAGAGGTGGACAAATAAGTTTCTTTTTAATTTCTGTTTTAATTTTTTCTTCAGGTATCAGCAAGACCATTTGAAAGGTTTTTCATTTTAGAAAAAGAGCTCACTACATGATACATTTGTCCACTTATTTATATGAGTGTTTCCATGTTCTCCACAGCAACACGAAAAAAAGGAAAAGAAAAAAAGGAAAACACAAATGTGCTCAGAACAGCACCATGGAATAAACGAGGGCCTCTTCCCCCCAAAGAGTTTTCTCACCCCAAAACTGCACAAAGGGGCATTACTTTGCCAATTTTGCTGCTCTGTGTGAAGAATCTGCTACACATGGAGCAGCAAAATCAGTGAAATAAGTCCTCTTGTGTGGCTTTGGGGTGAAAAAAAAACTACCTGAAGGGAGGCAGGAGCCCTTCCCCCCATGTGGCTGTGGGGAACAAGGGCAAACTAGTGTAAATGAGTGGACAACCTAACTGTGTAGTTTGCCCCTAAGAGGAGATGTGATAGAGGTCTATAAAATTATACACAGAGTGAAGAAAGTAAATAGAAAGAGCTTCATCTCCCTTTCCCATAATACTAGAACTTGGGGGCACCCAATCAAGTTGATGGGCAATAGGTTCAGTACTGTCAAAAGGAAATACTTCTTTATATAGAGAGTAACTGAACTGTGGAATCCACTGCCAGTAGAGGTAGTGGTGGCCATGAGCATAGATCAAGGGAAAGGGGGATTAGACAGATTAATGGAGGGTAACTCCAGGGGTCATTTCATAGAAAAAGAGGTGCAGGAGCTCATTAGCATACCTATTAGCATAACTCATTAGCATAACCGGCTGAATGTCAGTTTCAGCCCTATTATACCCTATGGGCCATTGAAGTCAATGGCAAAAACTCATAGGGTATATGAGGGGCTGGAGGAGAGGGGGTTTGAGGGAGAGGCTCCAAACTTGCAGGATACCTTCTGGGACCTCTCCCTGAAATACCCACCAAGTTGCAAAAAGATTGGACCATGGGGTCCAATTCTACAGGGCCTCAAATAGGTTGCCCCATCCCCTCCATTGTTCTCTATGGTGGGAAAAAATGTTACTTTTCCCCCACCATAGAGAACAATGGAGGGAATGGGGGCAACCTGTTTGGAGGCCCGTAGAGTTGGACCCCCTGGTCCAATCTTCTTGAAACTTGGTAGGTATTTGGGGGAGAGGTCCCAGAAGCTACCCGGCAAGTTTGGAGCCTCTCCCTCAAACCCCTCCCCTACAGCCGCTTTTAAAGCTGCTGCCAAATTTTGGTGGCAATTTGGCGGCGGGCCGAATCAGATCGGCCCGTGGCTGCCCTAGTGCTCACTCCTGAGCTGGTGGAGCAGCACTCCGCCTCACTCCGGCCCCAAAGGACCCCTGGGTAACTCCATCCATTCTCTTCTGAAGGAAGTCCCAACATGAGATGGGTTGACTCAATCAAGGAAGCCAGGGCCCTCAGTGTGCATTTGCTGAGAATGGCTGTTAACGATGAGACATTTTGGAGGGCATTAATTCAAAGTATCACCATAAGTCAGAAGCAACTTGATGACACTTAACACACACACACACACCCCTCCATCCATGGCTACTAGCCATGGTGAATGAAGAGAACTTCCATGTCCAGAGGCAGAAAGCCTATGAATACCAGTGCCAGGAGGCTACATTAGGGGAAGGCCTTAGGATTGCCAGGTCCCCTCTGGCCATTGGCAGGTGATGGGGGAGTACAGTTGCCAGATGCAGGGTGGGAAACTCCTGGAGATTTGCGGATAGAGCCTGAGAACAGGAACCTCAGTGGGGTACAATGCCATAGAGTCCACTCTCCAAACCTTCCATTTCCTCCAGGGGAACTGATCGCTGTAGTCTGGAGATCAGTTGTAATTCTGTGGGGACCCCCAGGTCCCACATGGAGGCTGACATCCCTATGCCTTGATCTCTATGCCCTGCTTGTTGGTCCTCCAGAGGAACTGGTTAGCTACAGTATGAAGCAGGATACCGGACTGGATGGCCCACACATCTGATCCAGCACATCTTATGTCCTTATTTTCATCCTGTCCATTTTCTTTGGCAAATTTCCCATGCATGTTTGCCTCTTTTATGGAATTTTGATGCTATTTTGAAGCCCTTTATACACTGCTGATGCAAAATGGGTATCAGTATTATGGTTTTATTTCTGTTGAATTTAGTTAATTTAATATGGAAAATGGACAAGGGGCCACATTTCTCCCCAAATATGGAGAAATTATAAAGAAACCTGAACATTCGTACCAACCTACAGCTGTTATGAAATTCAGTAACATCTGGAGTTTCAGTCCACTGAAAGAATGGCAGGGAAAGAGACTGTTCAATCCTCTTCTTGCCAACTGTTTGTCTGCTCATGATCACCCACCCACCTACTTTCCCCCCAGGAGGGTAGAATATGGATAACCTGGTATCTTTTCCCCTATGAGTAGAAAACAGTTTGGGGAACATTTTGAATGTGCATATGCATGGAAGGGATAAAACAACCTTGGCCCTCCTGCCAATTGTTGGCTCAACTTTGTAGAGACATGTCTTACATGCCTATTTTTTAAAAAATAGCAAAACCATCCAAGTGGCTTATTGTACAGTGCCCGATTACATAAAAAGGAATATTGACAAGTGTGCACAAAATTGGATTCAGGTTACATTAAAGGTTGTTTTAATAACTTGAAAGTTAAAGCATGTAAAGCCTGACATTTTATTCTGGATTCTAAAATAAAAAGCTTCTAGTCATCACTCAGACAGATTTTTAGGGGATTGGGTAAGTCTCGGGATGCTGACTTCATTCTCCTCCAATTCTTGAGACCACTGCATACCACACTGCAATGGGGTGAACACATGAAGCTTCCTTATACTGAAGCAGACCTTCAGTCCACCAAGACCAGTACTGTCTACTCAGACTGGCAGCTGCTTTCCAGGGTCTCAGGCAGAAGTCTTTCACATCACCTACTGCCTAGTCATTTTAACCAGAGATGCTGGGATTGAATCTGGGACCTTCTGCTTGCCAAGCAGATGCTCTGCCCCTGAGCCACTATCCTCACAAGCATCTAGGGTGGAGTTTAATGTATCCCTTTACATCCATTTCATCCACATCACCAGCCAGCACCTGTCTGTCAGATTCTCCTGTATCAAGAGTGTACTTTCTTGGAAGCTGTAGTTTGCCAGGCACTACTGGACCTTTCATGGTCTGGTGCGTCTCCTCTCTACATCATCTTCCCAACAACTGGAGGTATGGGACCCTCTAGCCTTGTCACACTGCAACAAAACATATCTCAGTTTTTCCTCTCCTGCTGTCATTATCTTTCCCTTGGAAACTGTGGACTTGTCTCTACCCCCAAAGCTCCTTCCTCTTCCCAATCTGGACAATACCAATTATTTGGCTAATACTCTCTATTACTACTAGTGCCACCCATTTCCTCACCAATGAATGGTCACCTTAGCAACAAGGACAAGAAGCAATAGAATCCATACATGCTGAACAATGGCTTCACAACCATTTTTTCAATAACAGTGTACTTTTAAAAAGATTGCTACAAACCTTTATGGTTTCTGATAAAGCCTCCTGCTACCCAGTTACATCTTATTTATGTTGTTTTTCAGTCGCACAGTCACGTCCGACTCTTTGCGACCCCATCCTAGTTTCACTCCCATGGAACACATTTTGTCCACTCACTGGGGGTTTACCTTTCCTTGGGTTCCCTGTGTGTGTGTGTGTGTGTGTGTGTGTGAAGTCCGGTCAAGTTGCAGCCGATTTATTGCAATCCCAACAAGGACCTTCCATGGAAAGTGAAAAGCAGAGAAGATTTGCCATTGTCTTTCTCTGCAGAGTCTTCCTTGGTGGTCTCCCTATCACGTACTGACCCTGCTTAGCTTCCAAGATCTGACAAGATCAGATTCAGATTATACCATGCCACCTTCCCTCCCTTGGGTTCCTTAGATCCTTCACATTTATTTATTACAATAATGATACCCTTCTTTATCAAAAAAAAATTCCTGAGGTGTCTTAAAACAAGCTGCTACTGAAGTCCCTTGCCAAATGTTCTTTGGCTCCCTGCACCATCGTTCTATTGTCCCTTTTATTTTGTAGAGAAGACAAGACAAAACCTCCCCCATACACTGTTGCAGAAATGCTGCCTCCTTATAGTGACAAGACAGCTATTGTCTCAGCTTAACAGAAACAACTGGAGGGCATTTAAAGGCACATGATGGTCATATCTTTGGTAGCACCTCTTGCTTTCTAAAAGCATTAACAGTCACACTATCAAGAAGATGTCTTTTGAAAGCCCCAGTACTTACTCCGTTTCTGCTGTAATCCTAAACTGAGCAAAACTCTTTGAAGCCTAGTAATTTTGATGGATTTAGGAGGCTGTAGCTCTGTTTAGGATTGTGCCTTTAATTTAAGAATTGTTTCTCCAACTCCCTTTAGCAGCCTAAGGGTAGTACTAAGGCTGCCAGGTTCTTGTTTTTATAGGCTCAAGACAATGGGCATGTATATAGCTGTTAGGCCTCCCTCTGCCCTGTTCTTCCACTAACTCCATTGGCCATCCTTCTTCCTCAAACATTTTTCTCAGAATAGATGGGTAAAGGGACAAGTAACTGCATATGTTCTCATTGCCTGGAGAACAAAGCAACTGAAGATTCTGGAAGGCAAAGTGTTGGCAATAGGTCTACTGTGACATCAGCACAGATCAGGCCCTTATTGCAGGATGGTATTTGCAGCCTGTGGACTACAAACATTATTGTGACCATCATACTAATCATAGTTTTTGCCGCTCTTATCTATGGGTAACAATATAGCAGCTGAGGCCAAACCTGGCCCCATTTGTTTCATGGATTTGTTGGCCATAAACAATTTGCCTGTAAACTATCATCTCATTTACAGTGCACAGAAATTATGGTGCAGTGAATACAGTTTTAAAGCCTGTTTGTGTGCTGCTAATGCCTTGAATGTACTTGAATTCTAGGATTTATATAACATTTTATGGAATGCTATTAAACTGGCTTGTTGATAACCATTGTAACATTTACAATGTTCTACAGCGATCGTGAAATCATTATTCCCGGATGTGTTTTTCAGAGATCAGATGCTGCATATCAGCGGAGAAACAACCAAATTGCTTGCTTTTTTGTTTGGAGAGTGGCTTAGCAAGAATTATTAGATTTTTGTATCAAATCAATGAACACCAGCAAAGGAGTTGTTCAAGTTTGTCACCATCACTTGCAGACCTTATGCATGCTTACTTGGAAGTAAGCCCTACCGAGCATCAAAAAAGTGAGCATAGGATTGCATCCTTCATACATATGACACAAATCCAGTTTTACAAAGAGATCCTCTTTTGTTTCTCAAGGAAAAATCTCTGGAAACCCAGAAATTTCCAAAAGACATCTGGAGCTTTCTTTCAAAGCTGATACACACTTTCATCTAGACAAGGAAGGTGATCTTAAGGTTTGGATCAAAGTCTATCTTTCAGTTAATTGGTGTGAGTGAGGAAGGTTTGACAGACCCTGACACACAACTCTGGAATGCCTGACTCGATTAAGACTTGTCTGTCCTGACCCAGTCAGCTCAAACACCTCAGCATTCTCTTGTTTAACTTCTTCCCCTCTGGGGAGGGGCAGAGGCTTCCTATTTTTCACTCTGTTCTCTTGCACAACTCTTTGGGCCAAGAAGTAAAAACACCACCCAGAAGTTCAAGCAAAAGGCAATTACAGAGAGAGGTATGTGCATCAAAATGGTGGGTTTTTTTAAAGAACATCTACAAGAAACAACAGAAGGGGCAATGGTATGTATTTATTTATTATATTTCTATACTGGCTTTCCTCATTGCTCAGGGCAATTTGCAGTAAAACAAATTGACAGAACACAATCAAACACCTTTAAAACTGAGTCAGGAAAAGGCCTACCTAAATGGCACACTTTTACACTGCCTCCTCAACTGGACAAGAAACCAAGCAGCCCTTACTTCAGCTGGCGGCCCATTCATTCCATAAGGACAGGGCTGCTATCGGAAGCATCCTTGCCCTGGCAGTCATGGACTGTGTCTGCTTTAAGGAGGGAAAAGAGAGCAAAACTTGCTGTGAGAACCTTTAGTTCCATTGGGGCTCATATGGGGAGAGGCTTTCTCATATACGAGAAAGGGAAATGAAAATAAGGAGAAATGTTTCCGGAAAACATATCTTTATATCTAAGAGCTTTCCCTGCTCTTAGCTTGCTCAAACCAGCCAAGAGGGAAAACATCCATTTGGTAAACAAAAGGTGCAATGTGACATTGGGGGGCGGGGGGTGTCTCCGCACTAATATCTCACTTTAGTGGGTACAAACAATACTGCTTGCAGGGAGACAGGTATCATTATCCTCTGGCTTGATGAGTGCTGAGGAGGGGAGAGACAGAAATAGAAGGGTTTGAATTGAGTCGCTAGTTCTCTCCAGGGTCCTCAAGTGCCTCATTTTACCTTGAGCTGTTTCAGAATGTGAAACTCTGGAGGAGACTTCCTGTGCATATCAGTAGAGCAGGAGGATGTGAAAAAGGAGAGAGTTGGGGCCCTGACCTGGGTAGCCTAGGCAAGCTCGATATCATCAGATATCAGAAACTAAGCAGGGCTCAGAAAGGAGACCTCCAAGGAATACCAGGGCTGGGACACAGAGGCAGGCAATCAAGCCACCTATCTGAAAATATCCTAGCCCCACTAGGGGTCACCAGAAGTCACTGTGACTTCCAGGCTCACAAGCACACACACAAATACTCATACCCCCCCTTCACATTATACACATACATATACACATACATATACACAAGAGTCTATGGTTGTACTCAGATGACAGTTTAGTAGAAGCAATGCGAGAGTTGTTTTCTATGGTGTTTCCATTGCTCAAGCCCAGATCCTTCACCAGGTGTAGGATGAATAATTAGATGGCAGTAACATGGTCATCCCAAGGATTTTTGGTGCCTTAGGGAAATGATTTTGCTGCCTCCCATGATGTGAGAAGCTGCCACCTGCTCTCCTGCCCCCTATTACCTCAAGGAAGCTGCCCCTACTCATGCTGGCCTCACTCCAGCCAGGATTGTGCCTTGTTGTAGTGTTACTCCTCCCAGTGGGGCAGATTGGAAGGCAAAAACAACCCACACCCCCAGCCTCCTGATGGAGGGAGGAAGAGGGCCCACCATCCTGATGGAGGGATGGAAGAAGAAGGCTTGCTGTGGGTTGTGCACCAGGCTGCCACTGCTGTCTGTGGCTGCCGCTTGCCACCACAGACCCCAATTCTATGAGTGGATGTGGTGGCAACTGGGCTGGTTTGTGTACCTCTCCACTTCTGGTGTCCTAGGTTAGTGCCTAGATGCATCCATTGAATGGGCCAGCCCTGACCAGTAATCTTGCCTCACATTCTTACTATGGAAGAAAATCCTTTTTACCTCTCCTGCCTCTTTGAAAAGGAGCATTTTACAGATGGATGGATGGATGGTGATGGCTATATTTAAATCCTAGCCGTTCCATTGATTTAGGACTGATTCACAAAATCCACTTTTCCTGTACCCATGAGGTTGAGTTTTGAGTAAAACAGCTAGAAACAAACTGTTAGTCATGTTACTCTACTGCTCCCAAATCCAAAAAAGGTCCTGGCACCGTTAAAACCAGCACATTTATTTGGTAGCTTTTGTGAGTAAAGGAGCACATTTCATCAGATGCATGATACTCAACAGAAAGTTACCTTCTCACAAAGAAAACATATCAATTCTGTATATGCTAACATATCTTAAGGGCAGCCTGCAGTAGATAGCCTTGCCAATGACTGCCTTTTGGTAATGACAAACTCAGGACGGAATACACAGTAACAAAAAGTATCAATAATAAATAACTGTGTAGTGTTGGTGCCTTTTGGGAATGGGCATGAACTGGCTCACGAAATAAAGTTCGTCACAAATTTTGGTTGGTTCATGGTTCGCGAAGTGATGTTCATGGAAGGGCACCCAGTACAAACATTCTAAGAACTTTAGTGCTGTTCATGGCAGTTTGTGAATGAATACATTTCTGGACAGACTGTCTCTGCTCAATTCAACCGTTTACAAAACTCCAAGGCAACAGTGGGGTGGAATTCTTCAGCCTTGGAAACACCAGTAGGAGCCCTCTAAAGCTTAACAGGCACTGCTGGCTGCCAGTAACAGAGTTTCCATTCTGCTCTATTGGATCAGAAAGCTATATATATGCTCAGCTCCACACCCTCTTGTCTGTCAGCTGTTTGCAGTTACACAGAGAGTCAGGGAACTTGTTAAAAGTGTTGTGAGAACATGATACAGGATCAGCAGTTTTGTTGCTGGCTCTATAATTGTGCTTTCCTTCCACTATGCTCTGCTGCATGTTTGTAAAATAACCAGGTAAAACAAAGTCTTTATTGCTGCCTTATCCAAAGGAAACTAACCTCTATTACATTGCCTGTGCACTGGTCACTGCATAGGAATACATGGAGTGCATGACAATAAAACTCACAGAAATACTTGGTACAGGGTTGGGAGGAAAGAGTAGGAATGTTGTGCAGCAATTCCTTTTCTTTTGGGGAACATAGCTGTTCATCCATGAAAATGCCATGGATGGATGAGAACATGTTGCCAAAATTGCTCTGACTGAATAAAAACAAGCAGATTTATTTCTACAGTTACAGTAGGGGGTTGTGCTTATTTTAGGAGAGAAATTATTTTTGTTCTTATGCAAATATTTGCATATTTTCTGACTTAATGGTTTGTGAAATCATTTTGGATCATCTACCTGTGACTGTTCCGTTGTAGGGTGGTTGGTGTTTTTTTTATTTTAAAAATAAAAGTGATGTTTCTATTTTTGCTGGTGGCTGCAAATGTTATTCTTTTCCACATTCCATTAACTTTTCAGCAAAGGTCCTTTTGAAAAATGTGACAAATGTACTTAACATCCTGGGAAATAGTCAAGCCCAATGCCAAGCTCCTTTCCACATTGCCAGAGAAATTGAAAAAGACAAGGGATAGGTGAGTTGGTTGTTCAAAATGCTCTATGCTAGCAATGGCTTTTTAACATGCCTAAGCTCAGAGGGCTGATTCAAAGAGACTTTGATGGAATAACCAGACTTTACGCATTAGACTTGAAAGGCATTTGAATATATTCCCGTTCAATGTTTTAGCCTTGGCAGAGCTAAGATTTACTTCTCGCTCTCTTTCAAGAAAATTGAAACTGTTTTACATAGTTTTTCAAGTATTTCCAGAGAAACTCCACTGGAAAAATTGGTTATACAATCTTAATAACTCCTTTGATTATTCAGATGTTATAAGCCTAGGCCAGCTTTTTATTTTTAAATCCAGTAATGAAAAAAAAAGGAAGAAAAGAAATCAGGCAGACAGTGAAAAGGACTTTTATTTACTAGCTCCACAGATATAACAAATATGTGACGAACTTGGAGATTTATAGGAAAGAAGAAAGACTGCCTCCTCCTGTTCCTTTTTTCACACACTCCTGTGCTGCTCTCTTTAGGGATGGCCACGAACCGGCTCACAAACTAAAGTTCATGAGGAATTTTGGCCAGTTCGTAGTTTGTGAACTGAAGTATGTGGCAGGTTAACTGGCATGAACTTTCCACAAACTTTCAATCTGTTTGCAGAGATTAGGGCCAGTTCGTGAATGGCTACATTTCCAGACAGACTGTCTCCACTCAGACAAAATATTTACCAAACTTCACAGCAATGAGGGGGATGGAATCCTCCAGGGCTGGTTCTGCTGGACTTGCATACCTTCCCCCCCCACGTGTATTGTGATTTTGTGCTTGACATCAGTCCTGTTGAGCTGCCACTGCCACACTGGCACTGGGTTCTGCTGTGCACTCTGTACATTGTAGTGGTTTTGCTGGGCTTGCAAAAATGCCCCCCACACTTGGATTGTTATTGAGCTGGCACTGCCACATTAGCACTGGGCTCTGCTGAGCACTAGTACATTGCACTGGTGCTCCTGGGCTTCCAACCCCCCCCCCCCCCATTGGATTGTGATTCTGTGCTTGAAATTTTTGGAATATGCAAGGTCTATCATGCATAGATAAAGGAGATGACAATAACATCCTGCAGGGGGCAGCAGAGGGGACATCTAGTTAGCATAGTGAGATTTAGGACTTCCTGATATTTTCAAGTAATCTCCCTCCTGTCTCCTGAGATAGTCTTTCCTGCTCCTGAGACAGTCTTTCCTGCTCCTGCCAGGAACAGTTTGTTACTGACTTCTCCTAGCTAGTTAAGACAGTTAGACTTCCCTTTCTGTCTCCTGTTTTTTTTACAAAGTTTGTTCTTTTCTTAATAAATTGACTTAATTCTTCAAATAGCATGTGCTCTGTTCTACTGCATATCTAAATTCTGCCAAGAGGGTTTTGGGCCCAGTGTGAGCACTTAAGAACATAAGAACATAAGAGAAGCCAATGTTGGATCAGGCCAGTGGCATATCTAGTCCAACACTCTGTCACACAGTGGCCAAAAACACCAGGTGCCCTCAGAAGGTCCAGCAGTGGGGGCAGGAAGCTCTCCCACTGTTGCCCCCCTCAAGAATACAGAGCATCACTTGTCCCAGACTGAGAGTTCCTATCTATGCTTTGTGGCTAATAGCCACTGATGGACTTCTGCTCCATATGTTTATCTAATTCGTCCTTGAAGCTGTCCATGCTTGTAGCCGCCGCCACCTCTTGTGGCAGTGAATTCCACGTGTTAATCACTCTTTGGGTGAAGAAGTACTTCCTTTATCTGTTCTAACCTGACTGCTCAGCAATTTCATGGAGTGCCCATGAGTTCTTGTAGTGTGGGAATAAGAATTTCACACCTGTGAAAGAAGAAAAATAGATGAACTGGTAGGCAAAAGAAGATGGTGACTTTCTGCAGCATTCAGCACAGTTACCAACTATATAGGCTTACAAAAGCCAACTATTTTATATGGAATGAGAGAATGAAGAGTCACCTGCTTGAGACAGGACTATGGCACACTGTTCAAAACCCTCAACTGGGAGATGATGATTAAGCAAAGCAAAAAGCGTGGGATGCTGACAACAAGAAGGCAAAAGGAGCCATGGGAAAAGGTTTGACTGATAGAGATGTTCTAAGAGTGGTTCAAATGCAAACCACTAAGTGTATGGTCCGAACTGGAGAGGCTTTATGTAAATTTGTCTCTGAAAAGCCATCTCTACATACAAAAGAGACTGTTTATCACTAAGATGTCAGAGGGGGTAATTCGTGTGACCACTTAGATGAAATCTTTAGTCTAACTCAACAGTTAAGAAGCACTGGGAAAGAAAATGCAGACCAGGACTTGATTGTGTTGCTGTTGATTAGCCTGCCAAAGTCTTATGAAAATGTTGTGTCTCAAAATGGAGCAAAAGGAAAATTGTCTCTCACAGAAGTAATAAACCAACTTGAGCAGGCATACAAACATAGACAGTTTGAGGATGCCAACAAGAAAGTTGAACCAAATATTGATCAAGTAGCTCTAAATGTAAATAGCAAGGGTAAAATAATTTGTAACTTATGTGGAAAACCAGAGCACATTAAAAGAAACTGCAGTGCTTTTAAGCAAAAGCGTGCCTTTTCAAAAGACAGAAAAGGGGAGAATTCCAAGCAGCCACCACTGAAAAAGTGTTTTAGTTTGACTTAAGGAACTACCAAATGCCAAATGCACGTTTGTACATAAAGACTCCTTTGAGACACTAAATGAAGAAAGGAGAGAGACATTAAGTATGGCAAACAGGAGATGTGTTGTCGCAGAAGGGGTTGGCCCAGGAATGGTAAAACGCAACCTCCCAAATGGACAAATCAGAGCGGTCCTCATTGAAAATTGCCTGTATGTGCCACAATTAGCAGACAATCTGATTTCGATAAGAGTACTTGCAAAAAGTGGAATAGTCATGTCATTTAGAGAAAAATGTTTTATTAAGCAAAAGGGAGGATTGATTGCAACTGGGAAAGTACATCAGGATTTATATGCTTTAGCGACATGTATGCAAAGTGCAAACCGAACTAAACATTGCAATCATAAGAAATGCAACTGGGTATGGCATAGATGTTTAGGACATAGAGATAATTATGCAATTCCCCAGCTTGAAAGCCAGCACTTGACAAAGAGCATACAGATAAACAAGTGCATTATTGAAAGAAACTGTATGCATTGCATTCAAGCTAAAAGAACCAAACTTAGTTTCAGTAAGAGCCGTGAGACAAGCTAGACACAGCACCTTCTGGAGCTGATACATAGTGATGTTTGTGGTCCAATGAAGACTGAAACCCCTAGAGGGAACAAATATATACTATCTTTTATTGATGGTTTTTCAAAGTATACAGTAACCTATTTGATCAGAGGGAAAAGTCAAGTATTGGAGGAATTTAAGGCATATGTTGCAATGGTCAGCAACAGATTCCAGAGAAAGCCACTGGCAATTTGCACCAACAATGGAGTAGAACATGTGGGACATGACATAAAGACTATCTAACTGAACAAGGAGTAGCACATCAGCTTACAGTTCCATACATCCCAGAACAAAATGGTGTAGCAGAAATGAAGAATTGCTCCCTGACTGAGATGTGCAGATGCATGCTGCTTGAAGCAGAACTACCTGAGAAATACTCAGGAGAAGCAATCAACATTGCTACCTATCTACAGAACAGACTGCCTACAAAAGGTGCCAGAAACACACCATATGAACTATGGTATGGGCACAAGCCCAGTATGAACCACTTGAAAGTATTTGGGTCAAGAGCTTTCACCTACATCCCTAAGGAAAAATGAACCAAGATGGATCTGAGAACCAAACAACTTATTTTTGTAGGATATGCACTGGGATGTAAAGGATACAGTATCCTTAACCCAAGAACAGAAACTGTAAAAATCTGCAACATAGTCTACATAGATGAGAAAGAAAAATCTACAATACAGAAAAAGTGGACATCAGAAAATCCACACCAAGAGAGGAAAATAAAGCACAGCAACCAGAAACAGTGCAACTGGACCACACAGATGACACACCTGCAGAGCCGCAAGAACCAGAAGGGGCTGCAGAGCCAGATGTCAGATGATCAACTAGAACAAACAAGGGAGTACCACCGAGAAGACTGTCCTACCTGACAAAGACAGAGGCCGTAACCGAACCTTCCACATGGGAAGAATTATTGCCAGCCAAGCAGAAAGATGGAGGAAGGCTGCAGAAGAGGAGATTGAATCCCTTACCAAAAAGAAACATGGCCACTCACAAACTACCTCTGGGAAAGAGGACAGTAGGATGCAAATAGGTCTTCAAAATCAAATATGATGCAGGAGGAGAAATAAAGAAGATACGATTGCAGATGCACTTACCAAGCCGCTCCATGTGAGAAATTTGAGAGTCTATGCAAGAAGATGAATCTTGTGAACTTTGCACACTAGACCTTGAGAAGGGTGTTGGAATATGCAAGGTCTATCATGCATAGATAAAGGAGATGACAAGAATCTCCTGCAGGGGGCAGCAGAGGGGACAACTAGTTACCATAGAGTCTCCTGATTGGCTCAGTTAGGGCTCTTTCCCACTCTCACTGAAAACAGTTCATTACTGACTCCTCCTAGCTAGTCAGACAGACTTCTCTTTCTCCTCTTTCTTAGAAAGTTTGTTCTATTCTTAATAAACTGACTTAATACTTTAAACAGCTTGTGCTCTGCTTTACTGCATATCTAAACTCCAGCAACAGACATCAGTCTTGTTGAGCTGGCATTACCACATTTGCACTGGGTTCCGCTGGACACTCTGTCATTGCACTGGTACTACTGGGCACTCTGTATATTATACTGGTTCTGCTGGGCTTGAATTGTGATTGGATTGTGATTGAGCTTGCATTGCCACATTGGCACTGGGTTCAGTTTCAGTTTCTACTGCAGAGATTCTCTGGGACTTGGATTCTGTTCTGCTGGGCTTCTATTGGCCTTGCTTTTTTTTTTTTTTTTTTGCTTCCCCTTCCATTCAAAACAATGGAGGATAGGAGCACCTTCTTTGGAGGAGGCTGTAACTCAGACCACATAAATCCAATCCTCACCAAATTTGGAAGGCAGGTAGGGGAGAGTCAGCCGGCAACCTCCTGTGAGTACTGCTTGGCTTTTAAAAGTTCATGACTGTTCATGGTTCGTGAACTAGGCACACCATGAACCACAAACTGAACTGCATTTCCCTGGTTCATGCCATCCCTGGCTCTCTTCTTTGTCCTACTTTTTTTACATTACTTGTTGTTGTGATTCATGGAAACTATGTTATGTGTATATATGGATTACAGAAGGTGCTGCAGCGGGGGAGGATTTTCCATTTTGTTTGGAAAATTTTCCATTTTGTTTGGAAAATGCATTGGATCTAAGCGGTGGATGAAGAGGATGTGCACCAAATGGGATTTTGTCATGCAATAAATATATCTCATGGAGTTTCTTGGTCTTTGTGCCATGTTGTCCACAATAACCATTCTTAGATGCTTGAATATCCCCTGACAAGAACTCTGTAACCCTTCCTGATTCATCCCTAACCAACTGTGTTAGGTAGCAAGTAAGGATCATGTTATGTTGAGAAAATGATGGGCACCCAGGTTGTCTTATACATTATTTCACCCCTTTTATGATACTGCACAGACACCATTACGATCTGAAGGCTTAATGATCCTAGGTCTAGTGTGGCTGGAGTGAAGGGCCCCCTCCTTCATGGACCCGCTCCCTCCTTTTCCTTTCGAAAAACATAATGTTTGTGAAGGTGCAGCAAGGGATGAAAGAAGACAGAGATGCATAAAGGCAACAAAATTCAATTTAGTTGACAAACAATTTAAATGCTTAATTAGGAATGGGGGAAAAAACCCTGAGCAGGTGGCGCATTATTCTGCCAAATGAGAGTGAGCGCAGAGTGTTCGCCTGAATCAAAATGAAAAATTTGAAGTCCTGAAAGATGGGGCTGCATAATGGCATTTGAGCTTCTGATGAGGAGAAGAAACTCGACCAGGACAGGAGGAAAGACTCCTGTTTGCCTGCAGTAAGACAAAGTCCCAATTCTGTACTTGAGATTTACAGGGATTCATCCTCATTTCATTTGCTGTGGCTACATTTGCTCATTCCCAGCGGATGGGCAAAATGATGGCCCAGAAGAAAACTGCCTCATTTCAGTCGCTCCAGCTGTGCCTTTCTACCATCCCTACCTTCTGCTGCCAAATCCCCTAATTTATTAGTTTTGCCTCCCCCCACCCCAATATTAAAATATTGCTAATCTGTTAAATGAAGAAAAGGCTAAGGCAAGATTCACATAAGGAGAAAAAGATTTTTTTTAAAAAATAGCATCTGTTGAAAGTTTAGAATTATTTAGGACTGTTTATACAGTGTATAAATAATGGGTTTCTTGTCCCCAGTGGGTAAGAGATCTTTGTTTTGGGGAAGACTGTCCTCTTGAAGGCACGGAAGGTAGGCAAGGAAGTAGGTCTGCAGCATGTGATAAAGAATATTATAAAAAGATAATAAATAACAAGGCATTATTCTCGTTATTTATTTAAGCCCAAAGAACAGACTCTAGAGGACCCAGAGTAGTATTTGTATAGGAGAGGGGGAAGTAGCGAAGTCCTGTTTTTGTCAGACAGCTCTGTGTTTATGTCTGTATCAAATACGGCATTGCACAGGGCATAGATCTTTTTCTTGCAGTCAGACAAGGCCCTGTAACCTCTTGGCTGTCAAAAAGAAACATGTTTTCATTAAAAGAACGTCACATTTCTGTGCCCTCATAGCATATGCAGAGAGTGCTAAAGGAGTATGCGTTTGGAGTTGTTTCCCTTTGTTTCCTGTGGAAAGCATCTTGCTGTTCTGCATTAATACAACTGTTGCAAGGGGGGGGGGGGGATACACACAAAAGGACTAAATGGCTATGGGAGAAAAAGGCTGATCACTTTATCCCAGGACTGATTGCAGTTCCAGTAAGCCTTGGTGGAAGGCAGAGACAAAAGCCATAGTCACTAAAAAAAAGTGGTCTTTCCTTCTAGCTTCTTGTATGGGATCAGCCTTGAGAATAATCCTGAGGGCAAGAATTTCGAGAGACTTCCCATGGGGGAATGGGGTATAGCATAATATTCAGGGAAGCTGGGCTGAAATGCAAGGCTGCATTTTTATTTGTGGGAAATTTGACATTGTGGTAAGACAGAATGTCTCTCCAATGAACAGCCTTATGAAACCAAACAAGGCACAAAATGAGAGCGGGAAGACCCCTTGACCTCTAAAACATTCCAAGCAGGCCGATGCTTCTTCGTATCTTAAATTGCATTTGTTAACATTGAGAAATAAAAGCACAGCCTTCACTCAAAAGTGATGAATTCTGGGAGAGGGGATTCAGAACAACCAGAATCTCTCATATGGCTGTATCCACCTGAAAATTCCTATTTCTAGTTCACTTCTCCCTTGTGCAAAATAAACCTGCGAGTCTTGAATTTTGTGCCATTTTCCGTTGCCTTGCACAGGATTTTTTGGGTTAAAAGCATTCATGTTTTTCAATATTGTGTGTCAATAAGCCAGCTTTGAACATTTGGGGTTGAATCCACTGGAAAGCTAACAGGGATTGGCAGAGCAGATCTTTCCCTGTCTTCTCCTCCTCATATAGCCTACTGTCATTCCTGAAAATCCTCTATGAAGACTGGGAGATCCTCACAAACATACATCAATGTATGGGATAATACTGCAGCTATGAGAGGGCGTCAGGTAATTTTACCTCTTCCTCCTCCACAAATGAAGAGCAACTGATTGGTCGCTGTATAAAACTGGGTGGCAGACCAGATGGACTACTGTTGTGATCCAGCTGTGTACCTCTTACATTCCTAAAAAGTTATTTCTGCAAAGGATAGATCTTTGTCTGTAGGATAACCCTGTACTTGGCTAAACAGAGTGGTAGGATGCATCCCATAGGGTTGGATCGAACCAGGTTTTACACTGCTAAAAAAATGAAGGTGGGGTTTGCTTTGATCACCAAAAGGCTATGCTGAGGATCATGGAGCCTACATGGACAAAAGCCATGTGGGATGAGGGCTTCAGTAAGGAGGGGAATTGAATGACATTGAGTGAAAAAGCTGCTGGGATCCAACTCATCGTGTATATAAACACCATATGTATTGTGCATAAAAACCATCCAACATGCTTTCCCCACCACAATGGTTCATAGTCAACAGTGGATTGAGATAACCACTGCATGGTTCCTGGTCATCTGAATCCACTCTTGAATTACAAGCTACTGTGAAGTCTGATTTTCATGTTTTGTCTTAGGGCATAATTAGACTTTACAGCATCCAGGGGTCTAATCCATAGACCCTGCTGCCTTTTTGCATCTGAACTCAAGGGAAGAACAAAAGCACCTGGTCCTACCACACTGTGGGCCTGATGGGGCCCTTGCAGCATTTTAAGATGGCCTGAGTTCGACTGTAAAAAACAATGATGTCCATAACATTTAGTTATGCCCTTCATACCAAGCTGGGGATGGAATGCATTTAAACAATTATTGGGATCTCTTAGAACTGGAATGTGTTAAACTGGCTACCAAAATTTCTGTTGCAATATCAGTATCTGAAATATTAAAATCTTGAAGACCCCAGGGAGATCAGGGGCACGATATACCAGTTGTTTCCCCTTTTAGGGTTGTTGTGGGGTGGGGTTTTTTAGCGTTTAAGCAATGCAAATGTTTTTTTTTTTGTTCTCGACACTGGGAAATACATTGGGGAAATATAAGTCTCCTGACTGGATAGCATGAAATAATGTGTTACTGAATGAAGGGGCAAAAAACTACTAAAATTTAATATAGATCCATTTCTTTTTCATTGATGTTTTCAGTTCCAGCCTAATGCTGCTTAATAGAAGTGAAATTGCTAGACATGACCATGAGAATCAGGCTGCTGTCGTCTTTTCTCCTGCTTTGTTCCAGAGGTTATCTTTCTCTGCAGACAGCTGCTACCTGATAGAGAACTGGGGAAAAAATGTTTCTTGTGGGTCCAGGTTTTCAGCTGCTGATGTCTGCTTGTGATACAGACGGTTTCCTGGTCTTCAATCACTCTCGTTGATAATCCATCTATTCCTCTTAGAGGACCTGGACAGAATCATGTACACCCAGCAGCTGAAGCATAAAGGCCAGAAAATCTCACACTCCATTCTTCTATGCCATCAGAGAAATCCCATTGGAAAGACGGCTGAATTTGATGGGATTATGGAAGGAGCAGATAAATGATTGTCTGGGGTGATACGGTGACTGTACTACATCTACAGCCATAACAGTTCTTTCGCTGATTATAATATTGATTCCTATAATGCATGTACAGTAGTTCTAGTTTGTATTCTGCCAATGTGAATTTCTGCAACCTTTCATTTGATTTTGCAGCTTGCTGCAATATTTATGTTTAGGGATATGGGGGGAAGCTTCAGGATTTTGGGAAAATACTATCAGGAGAAATCTTTACTAAGCAAGGGGCAAAAAGGATGTGAAAAATGAGGGGACATCCTGTGCCCAGAAAGGTTCATATGCAGATGCAAAATACTGTATTATTATTATTCATTATACATAAATATGACAACAGGTCCATGTATAGATCAGGAAGTATCGCCTCTTCACTCCCAAGGAGGCTCTGATCAGGATACCATCATTTGTGGACACAAGACCTGCTTTCTCAAAGAACAGGGCCTTTTATTTATTTATTTATTTATTTGGTTTATATCCCACCCTCTCCACCTCTTGGCGGGCTCAGGGCGGCTACCAACATACAGCAAAATATACAGTATACAATATACATATCATTAAAACATTTAAAATGCAAGATCAAACACACAGCACACATTTCAAAATGGCATCTTTATCAGAGTGGCGTCTTAGATGTCAAAACAATCCAGATGGTGGGAGCCATTCAGGCTGGCGGATTCTCAGTCAGGCCAGGGCCAAAGATATCACTGTTAGGTGGCCCCTACTTAAAGGCCTGGTGGAAGAGCTCCGTCTTACAGGCCCTGTGGAACTGTAATAAGTCCCGCAGGGCCCTGATGTTATTTGGGAGCTCATTCCACCAGTGTGGGGCCACCACTGAGAAAGCCCTGGCCCTTGTACCCGCCAACCGGGCCTCCCTCAGCCCTGGGAGAACCAGGCGATTCTGGGATCCTGATCGCAGCAGTCACTGGGGAACATATGGGGAGAGGCGGTCCCTCAGATAGATAGGTCCCAGGCCATATAGGGCTTTATAGGCAAACACCAGCACCTTGAACCTTATCCGGTTCAGTACCTGCTCCAATATTCTAGAATAACCTTCCTCAGGAGGCTAGATTTCACTGCAGTGCTGGTGAGGTTCATTCAGGAAGGTGATTTTATAAAGGGAACAGGACTGCAGTCTATGCCACTGTGTGTGGTATGTATTATCTGTTTACTGTGTGCATTATTCTGCTCTAATTGCATTGCTTTCTATTTTTGTAATTTCATTCTTCTGCTCTATTTGACATATCATGCCTGATACCTTTTCCCGTTATTCCCAATTTTTGTAATCCTAGTCCTATTGCCTTGTTTATTAGATGTATCATGCTATTGTATTGCATCGTTTCACACCATGTAATCTGTCATGAGTCTCAGTGAGAAAGGAGGGGTATCCAGTTAATAAATAAAAGAACTGTTATGTCCCAACTGTTAAGCTGTGCATGCGGTTGGCCATACACGTGGCCAGGTGAAGCCGTCGAGCTTCAATCCCAGGACAATAGACCCGGAGGATCCTAGTCGGGGACCAATGGGGAAGCCCACATCCATAGGTAGACCTATAGGTGGCAGGGCATTGTAAATAACCAATCACGGGTGTTGGGTGTGTGTATGGGTGCAGCCAAGAACAGGAATATAAGTGGACCTGAGAGTCCGGCTCAGTAGCCTTGTTCCAGCCTCTAAATAAACTATGAGCTTTAATCACTGAACGCGTCTCTGAACTCAGTACTTTACAAGAACCCATCTGTAGAAGTTTGCAGACACAGCGTCTCATTTGAACTTGGCTGCTACTAGTTCAAAGCAACTAGGAATGGCTAGTTTGCATGATGGCATGCTGTCTGCAAGGGCTGTGGGACTCTAGTGTGCACATGAAGCAGGCATTAGCTGCTTTGCAATGACCTGCAGCCCTGATTAAATGAGACTGTGAATTTGTGCAGAGTTGTACAAGGAAGCTTTTTAGCCTTAAGGCATCACATTTAAATTGGACCTAAGCCTCCTTGATTCCTTGTGAGGCAGGTGAAAAAAATCCTTGTCCAACCAGGTATTTTAATTGAGAGTATGTTGAAGAGGTTCAGGCTGCTGCCGCTCAGCAGGTTTTCTTAAATGTTTATACATTTTACATTAGCCTGAGAATTGAATTTTACTTATTACATTAGACGTTTTATGTTGTTAATTCTTTGAGAAACACAATTAAAAAGCAGTGTATAACTTTAGCAAATAAATGAATTTGATTCTTTCACCTGAAATCTCCTGCGATTTCCTCTGGTTTAACTCTGTGCTTTGTCCCCACCCCCACCCCAACACAGTCCAGTTCTACAGCCTGCTGGAAATTGGTCACAATATATTGACCCTGTGGTGGTAGATCTTACCCTTACTACACCAGTTTGGTGTAGTGGTTAAGTGCGCAGACTCTAATCTGGGAGAACTGGGTTTGATTCCCCACTCCTCCACTTGCAGCTGCTGGATGACCTTGGGCAAGCCGTAGTTCTGGCACAGCTGTTCTCTCAAGGACAGCTCTGGAAAGAGCTCTCCCAGCCCCACCTACCTCACAGCGTGTCTGTTGTGGGGAGGGGAAGGGAAAGGAGTTTGTAAGCCATTTTGACACTCCAAGTGAAGGGCGGGATATAAATCCAATCTCCTCTTCCTGCTCCTCTTCTTCTGTTTCTGCTTCTTCTTCCCTCTAGTAGGTACGGCTAAGCCTTTAGGAACAGAGTGGCCATTAATGGCCACTAAAGTCATAGTGGACCAATGGCCTGGGTGGGGGCTGCCTCAAGCCTGGGACAACCCCCTCATAAAGTGGGTGGAGCCACTGTTGCCACCACTTGGTGGCTCCTACAAGAAGAAGAAGAAGAAGAAGAGAAGAGATTGGATTTATATCCCGCCCTTCACTCACTTAAGAGTCTCAGAGCGGCTTACAAACTCCTTTCCCTTCCCCTCCCCACAACAGACACCCTGTGAGATAGGCGGGGCTGGGAGAGCTCTTTCCCAAGCTGTCCTTGAGAGAACAGCTGGTACAGAGCTATGGCTTGCCCAAGGTCATCCAGCCAGGTGCAAGTGGAGGAGTGGGGAATCAAACCCGGTTCTCCCAGATTAGAGTCCGCGCACTTAACCACTACACCAAACTGGCTCTCCTTGTGGGGAGAAGAAGTAGCTGCCACTGCAGCCCACAGCCCATCATCTGGCAGGAACCAGCAGCCCCCACCCTGCTTTAGATAGGTGAGAGCCACCATTACCACAAGCCAGCAGCCCCTGCTCCATACCAGGCAGGCAGGCATAAGCCAGGTGGGAATCATCATGGGGTGGGCCCTCTTCCTCCTTCCCTCCTCCTCCTTCAGGGGGTGGGACACTTTCCAGGGCCATTGTTGCCTTCCAGTCTATCCTGGCCATGCACTTGTGTGTTTAGCAGGTCTTTTAAACACTATTGTTCTGTACTATTTACCTGCATTTGGGGGCTTTGTAGGGGAACTACTGACCATAGAAAATATTGCTTTGGTTACATCCTGCAGTAGGTTTTCCAGCTCCAGGTTGGTAAATAGCTGAATATTTGGGGAGCAGAGCCTGAGAAGGGCAGGGTTTGGGTCTGGGTAGGGTCTTTAATGGAATAATGCCATAGAGTCCACCTTCCAAAGTGGCCCTTTTCTCCAGGTGAACTGGTCTCTTGCCTGGAGAACAGTTGTAATCCCAGGAGATCTCCAGCTACCACCTGGAGCTTGACAACCCTATTCTGCAGTCACTTTTTTTTTTGGTAATTGGCTGGACAAAACATATTTTATAAAATGTTAACTAAGCTTTCCAGCTGGTGATGGTGGAAAGTGCCTTCAAATAGCAGACGACTTTTGGCCACCCATAGGATTTCCAAGGCAAGAGACATTCAGAGGTGGCTTGCCATTGCCTGCCTCTCTCCTTAGTGACCTTGGACTTCCTTGGTAGTCTCTCCTCAAAGTAGAAACCAAATCTGACCCTGCTTAGCTTCTGAGATCTGACAAGGTTAGAGTATTTTGGGTCATGCATGTCAGGGTGAATCCCAGCTAGGAACTGATAAATATATTTATGCATGTGTTATTCATCAATGCTTCAGGTGATGGCAGAAGGCTAAAGATGAACATTTTCCACCTCAGAAAGACACTAACAGACAAACACAGTGACCGATTCCGCAAAAGCAGTTGTTCCACCCTCAGCCTCCCATTTCCCCTGGTTGTACTGCTCAATTTTCCAGTATTTGTTGCACGGTGGCATTTTGACCCACATCTCCCCTCAATTCTCCCCACATCTTCTTAATCCTTATTTTTTAGGATCAAGAAGATGTGGGGGAAATCAGGGGGAGATACAGGTCAAAATGCCACCGCGCAGCAAATAGTGGGTAACTCAGCACTACAACTGGGGGAAATGGAAGGCTGAGGGCGGAACAACTGCTTTTGCGGAATTGGTCACTGTGTTTGAGGTTGTGATGAGCTCTGTGAATATTCAGTCTGTGGTTTTTGATTTACAATGGCCATTTCACACATGGAAATCATCCAGTGATGCTGCAGTCATCAACTGGTGGTGAACATGTGCCAAGCTCACCCTGAGATTTCAGATGTTTGGGTTAACTGTAGACAGGATTGTATATTTTCACACACTGTGAGGGAATCAAAAGACTGGATTTAGAATAAATAATGCAAATTATTTTCATACCTTTCAATTGTTTAATTTATGTTGCTAATTTATTTCAGGTCTTCAAAGAACTCCATGGGATAGTTGGACATGATTAGAGAATGAGGCAAAGTTGTTAACACAATACAGATAAAAGTCTAGAACTTTTAGAAATGAAAAGTTGGGCTCTCAGAATAGTAACCTGTGCCAAAGAGTTTATTCTGTGCTTTAACATAAGACAAACATCCATGGTAATAGATGAAAAAGAGAAGAATGTGCTAAGACAGCAAACATGAAGGGGAGAAAGAACTGACTTTGATTTCCTGAAGGCAGCAAAAGATTGATCATAAATTGGCTTTTGTTAAATGTAATCAGTCTAGCTTGGTATTCTTTTTTCATCGTTTTGTTTGTCATTTGGCCTTGATACCAAATCAGGCTTGGATTGGAATTACCACCCAAGCTAGTTTTCTTCTTTATTATTATTATTCTGATTTAGAAAGGGAATGGCTTCTGGCTCTGGAGCATACACATATGGAAATCTGCTTTTTCTTTCCAACCAGGAGAAATAAATTGCAGAGATGGAGCGGATGGAATGTTAGCTGTAGTGAAGAAAATGGAAGCCTCTGACTCCTTTCATTTTTGATACTTTTCACAGATGTGACCTTTTTTCCCTCCACTTCAGCTTTCACCCTGTTTAAGTTACTGTTTTGTTCTGATTTATATGCAGACGAATTCAGAGAAAGAAGAAATCAAGGCAGATGTTTTATGGACGTTGCCACAAGTTTTGTTTTCTTTCTGCAGGCATCCCAACGTTCTATCTCTGTTTTTTTTAAAAACACCCGGCAGAATAGTACCAGGTGATTGCTGAAGAACAAGCTGGATTTCAGAAGGACCAAAGTGCTGCTCATCCGTTCTTTTGTTCTTTGACATTTGGTATCCAAGTGGGTGAGCACACACATGCACAAAGACACACACAATGGAAGCAGCCAGTATGTATGGCATTCATTGATTTCATGGCAGCATACAGTTTGGTGAACTGGTATCAACTGTGGGATAAATTCTTTGACGCCAGGGTTGATAGGGTGTTTGATTTTAGTTTAAAAACTGCCTAACAACATGTAATCAACAGTGAAACATAACATCCTACCCTTCCTTCAAGGAGTTTAGAGCAGCATACAGGCCCCTTCTCCATTGTATCCATATAACAACCCTGTGAGATAGGTTAGACTGCAGTTCATCCAGTAAACTTAATGGCATAGGGGAGATTTCAACCTGGGTCTCCCCCTCTAATCACCAGACATAATTTCAATATGGTCCACTGATAAGGAAATTCCAACACTTATTTCAGTAACTGAAACATTCTCTTTCTAACTTTTATTCAGACAGCCTCTGGGACAGGAATTTGAAATCAGGCTTCAGAATTATAATCTCCAGAATTTCTGCCCTGCTATCCACAGATAAGCATGAGCCTTGTATAATTTATTTATGTAGGGATGAGAATATGGGAGTTTCTGCCAACAGGTGGTGCTTTCACACATGCTGAATAACACACCTTAGTGATCATTAGAAAGACAATAGTGCTCAGAAAGAATCCAAAAAGTCACTGAACAAGTAAATAGTTATAAACAAGCATGGACGGCTTCAAGAGGGAATTAGACAAACACAAGTGGAGACCTGCAAGAAACTTGCGGGATGGTTATCCCATTCATCACACCTTTGCTTCCTCTCTTCTCCCCCTCAGTAACACTGAGTTACTGCTCATCTCCAGACTACAGAGATAACTTTCCATGGAGAAAATTGATGCTTTGGAGGGTAGAGTTTATGGCACTGTACCCCACTGAGGTCCCTGTCCTACCCAGGCTCCACCCCCAAATATCCAGGAGTTTCCCAGCCTGGATCTGGATCTGCTGGTGGTGGTCGGGGGGGGGGGGGGTACTTGGCAACCCTAGACTGCTGCCAGTCAAAACCCTGCCTTTTACTGACAGAAACAGTTAGAACCTCCCCCCCTCCCCCAAACATTCTAATCTCCTCACAGCTGACGCCTGGAGTTGAGGCCATTTCAAAAAGTATTTTGGGGGGTTCTACGGTCACTGAAGGTTTTTTTTTTAACTTTTTGGATTTTTCTGCACACGGGGGGAGTGCCCCCATGTGTAGGAAAACCTCCCTGCCTCCCAGGTGCCCCCCCTGCACGGATTTAGGTATCCGCACACAGGGGGCGCCTTCGGAATTAGATATATAGATAGTTAAATAAAGCTTTTTTCCGGTTCATCTTTCTTGGGTGGGGTATAAACCAACTAGCAACTACTTTCAAGTCTGCCCAGCTCATTTTGAATTTTGCATGTGACAAAGGGGGTAAACAAGCTGTGCCCCAAATAATTTTTTATTGCTCAAATAATATATGGGGCAAAAACAGGACATCTAGATGATTCTCTGTGCTTACCATGAGGTACACTGCCTACAATTGAGTATAGAAGTCCTTTCAACCTAGGCCGAAGTGAACAATGTTAATATTGGAAAAAATTTCATAAGATTGTTGAAATGGCTTTTAAGATTTCACATTATCTTCCCTTTCACACTATGCCTTCTTTGCTTATTTGGATGGAAGATATAACAGAATCCCGGGCTGGTGGAACTGTGTTGTATATAGGTAGCCAAAAGACAGGTTCAGTTCATAATATCACATGAAATCATGGTTTATTTAATTTAAATTAAAAATGGTGCAGGTGCTCATCTGAATGGAGGCCCCTGTATGAACTATGGTTTATTATGTTATGCAAACCTGAATCTGAAGTTAGTTATTGATCATAGTCTAAATTACAGTCTTGCGTGACACATGAATTTAGCTTCCTGGCTTGTGCCTCATTAGGGCTCTCACTGTAGTGCCCAAGAACATATGTACAAGAAGCTGCCTCCTACTGAGTCAGGCAATTGGTCTATCAAGGTCAGTATTGTCTGCTCGGACTGGCAGTGGCTCTCCAGGGTCTCAAAGTGCAAATAAAGAGGTCTGCACCAATGCAGAGAAGATAATAATGGTGCAGTGGGAAAAGACTTTTATTAAGTATCACTCAAAGATCCCTATGTCTTTCGCACTCTGCTTCATCAGGGCTCAGAATGTTCCCATTATAATAAGCTATGTCTAGGGTCTCAACCAAAGGTCTTTCACGTTACCTACTCTCTTATACTTTAACTTGAAGATGCCAGGGATTGAACCTGGGACCTTCTGCATACAGTGCAGATGGGGATACCAGTAGTGTCTGTGGGAGAGGTGGGAGAAAGATAAGGCTTCAAAACCAGAAAACCTGGTTTGTCTGTGAGTCAAATCCTGGTTTCACACACTAACCATAACTAAAATAAACCATGGCTTTGTGCAGGGGTCATTTCGTAGAAAAAGAGGTGCAGGAGCTCATTACCATAACTCATTTGCATAACTCATTTGCATATGCCACACCCCCTAACATACCGGAAGTATGTCAGAAGGCAACACCCACCCCTCAGGCTCCACCCCACAGGTGAGTGAAACTGACCTGCTCTTCCTCCATTCCCTTCCCCATCCAATACTTTGTGCAATAAAAATAAGCGTCAAGAACACACCCTCATTCTCTTCCTGCTCCCTTGAAACCACCAGGTTTCAAGTAGACTTGAGATACCCAGGACATGTGCACCGCCCATCCCTTCCCCTTCCCCTCCCCACAACAAGACACCCTGTGAGGTAGGTGGGGCTGAGAGAGGTCTTTTGAGAACTGCTCATGAGAGAACAGCTCTGAGAGAACTTGTGACTGGCCCAAGGTCACACCAGCAGCTGCATGTGGAGGAGTGGGGAATCAAACCCGGTTCTCCCAGATTAGAGTCCAACTCCTGACCACTACACCCAACTGATAAGGTGGAAGCTGCTGAAGGGTTGGTGAAATTTCTCCAGTACTTATGTGCCATGTGCCCAGATAAAAAATGGTATCCTTAGAAAATTTAGATGCCACCTTGAGCAAGTCTCTGGAAAAGCAGCACACAGTCATAAAAGGAACAATGATAAAATTATCAATATTAAAACAAAACATTAAAAACAATAAAGACCCTAGCAGGGCTTTCCCCGGGGCGCTGCGCCTCTGCACTGCTGGGGGAAGCCGAGGAGGGGGCAGGGCTTGGTCATGTGCCCGCCCCCTGGGCTCCTCACTCCCGGAGCTGCGCTCCTGTGCGCTCCCGCTCCAACGGACCCCTGGCTTTGTGTGATGTCTCAACTAAACCACGTATTTCTCCTGAGATAACAACTAACAGCTCTTATCAGTCTGCACTGATCCAGGAAGGTTACTATGTAAGCCAGACAAACATTTCTTCATATGGTGAGATACATATGAAGTAAAGGAATATGTTCTAATCATTTCCCATTGTATATAGAAATTTTTGTCTGGCTTACTAGTAGCCTTCCTGGGTCAATGGCTTCTGATCAGATCTGTTATTTGTTATCTGATCAGGATAAATATGTGACTTACAAGACAGCTTTGTTTGCTGTAGCTGCTGAAAAAAATTAGAAGGAAGTAAATCAAATCAATTGCTGTTTCCTGCCACGGAGACCCACCTGATATGAGATCAAGATATTGCTGAGCCATAAACAGTAACATTTGCTGCTGCTTCAATATATTATTCGTTTTGAAATTTATTTTTGCAATGACAGAAGCTGGCCATTTTGGCTTGAATATACTGTGTATTCCCCAAGCTTTACAGATAACAGTTTTATTTGTGTTGAATGTTGTATTGTATTGGGCTGAGCAACAGTTAAGCACTTATACAGAAACAAACACGGGGGTGGGGGGAGAACAGGTATCACAAAAGTGCAAGAAATGTACAAAGGAAAGGTGCAATGCTATTGATTTTCCTCTTCTTGACAACCAGTAATAATTCTTCTAGAAAGGGTTTGAGCTTTCTCAGCATGAAAACATGTGCCAGATGGTCATTTCTTTATCATTCAGCTATTTTATGCATTATCTCTTCCCTCCAATCAGACTATCTTGATCCTAGAGAATGCATGACCTCAAGTAATCAGTTCCATAGGGTTGTACATGAAGGCAAAGCTCTTTGTAGACATGAATGTTTACAAGCCTAAAATAATGTTCAGCATGGACAAAATACATTTATATGAAGACTTGGTTAGATGATACAGCTCTTGGCCTCTAATGCCATTCCCTAAATATTTGCGACTAAAAATGCCAGGACCTTCTTTTGCTCCTGTATCATGAACAGATGGGTTTTTTTGCTCCTTCTTTTGCTCCTGTATCATGAACAAAGTTCAAGGAAGCTTTTACATGGATAACTTTTTTGCGATGAAGAACATGGGAGAGTTATGGTATCTGTCATCATTTGTTTATTTCCAAAGTATAGGTTGATCACAAATGCAAGGATATAGCACCACACAGGCAGTGCTAATTCCCCAGAAACATTAAGACCCCCCCGCCTGGATTGCCAGTTCCAGGTTGTGAAATCCCTAGAAATTTGGGGGTGCAACCTGAGTAGGGTGGAGTTTGGGAAGGGGAGGAAGGTCAGCAGGGATGTGATGCCATACAATTAATTCTCTGAAGCTGCCATGTTCTCCAAGGGGATTTAGCTCTGTAACTTGAAGATTAGTTGTCATTCCTGGAGAACTCCAGGCTCCACTGAAGGCTGGCAACAGTATCCCCCATTTAACCAGCAAATTTCAAACCACTACTCCCCAAACTGTCTTAACATGTTTGCAACTTAGACTAAGCAAATGATTAAAAATCCTATCTTGTGCATAGATGACTTCCATGTACATTATGTATAGCCTGGATTTAATTGTATTCCTGTTGGGGTTTTTTAATCTAGGAAAGTTACCAAAAAAAAGGAAAGAGAAAAATAAAATTGCAAAAAACATTCTGTTCAATACTAATATAATTACAGAGTGAATTCCAGTAAGCAATAAACTGAGTTTACATATCTCTAGAAGCAACTGCATATCTTATCTATTAATTTATCCATTTCCCCAATCTCTCTAATGCTTGCATTAACCATTTCTTATTAGATGGAATTATTGGCTTTTTGCAAGACTGAGTATAGCATCCATTTTCCCTCCATTTAAACAGCTTTGACCCTTGTGCAGTGTGGCAGCAACTGGCAGAGGAAAAGACAAGCTGAGAGTGTCTGTAACTTGATCATTTTATCCCGAGAGAAGGATGGGGTAGTCCAATGGGGAGGAAAGAACAGTCCTGGATAATGACCCTGCCCATGGTCCATCCCTGGCCCTGCCATCTACTGGAGGAGGGAGGTAGAAGAACTGGCCTCCTGACAATAAATTGGACCACCAGTTTGGACTGACTCAACGGCAGGGGAGGGGGGATTTTACAGGAGTGGGGGGAGCGCAATGTAATGACATCACACGGAAGTGACATCATCACATCAGCAATGTGGCACGGTGATAGTCTGGTATTTTGGGCAAAACTCTATGGTCACCATAGAGTTCCCCCCCAAAATACCAGAGTGTCACCACACGGCATTGCCAACATAATGACATCATGTCCGTGTGATATCATTACATCATATCTGGGGGCAGGATTTCCCCCCCCCCGCTGGTCAGCTGGCTGGTGGCAGGAAAGAGGCCTGACAATCGGGGGATCCCCTGCCCCCAACTGGGGAATGGCATCCTTGTCCCACAAGCACAAGGCTGCTGGTTTGCACAAAGAGGAGGCTGTTGGCTTGTGGTGGTGGCAGTTTGTGTCTACCTGTCACGTGGTGAGGGCTGTTGGCTTGCAGTGGAAGTGCCCACCTGCCTCATATAAGGCCCCCTGCATAAGGCATGTCTAGTCTTGATGGGGTTGGGGTAGCCTCAGCAGGGGGTAGCCCCTCCAGACCATCAGTCCTTTGGGACACTTCCAAACGGCCTTAATGTTGAATCTGCCCCAGGAGGCAAATGAGAAGGAAAAAAGGGTAGAAGCAGCATGAAGTGATGTAGAAGCAGAGGAAAGCAGTTTTGCTCTTCTCTCAGGAAGCTCGAGTGATTCTTGAGCTGCCCCAGAAAACAGAAATTTGAAAAGGGGAGCCAGGTGGCCAGATCCAGGTAAACATGCTGGTAACTACAGCAATTGTGGCCTAAACAGAACCTGCATAATCACTAGAGGCCCAGGCACCCTCCCAAACCTACTTTTTCCAAAAATCTGTCTAATTAACTGGTTTTAAAAATAGTAGGTGTAAATGTAATCTCAGTTTGTGGGTTCTGTGGGGCAGAACTTGGAATGAATCTTGCAATAATTCAAAGAGAATAAAATGTATTTATTTTTCATTTAACATTGCATCATGTAACAAAAACATAAAACTCAGCTGGGCTTTTTGGGGGTGGGGGTGGGAGAGGTGCCGGAACTCTCAAGAGGGAAATGAAGTTTTCAATCTGTATACTGAAAACTCATGAACTTTAAAACATTTTAAAAAGAATTTTGTCGAAGAGGTTCCGGAACTCCGTTCCACCTCATTCCCCCAGAAAAAAAGCCCTGAAACTTAGTAACAGAACAGAACAGTGATCTTTTAAAGTCTAAGCAATTAACTTTTTCCTCCTTTACACCTGGTCACCCCCAAAGTCCATTTTTTTCCTCTTGTTGATGGCCCAGGAAGTCTCCAGCTGAACACTCCGTGCACCAGCTTCTAAGATGAGGGTCCCAAATGAACTTCACAATGGATAACACAGCCCTGAAACAATAATTCTAAAATTTACAATTTAGAACAAAAATCTCCCTCGACAAATCATACTTATCTTAAACAAGGTGTTAAGAGCTCATGATTAAGTTTCAAGCTCCCCATCTGAGCAGTCTTGCGTCTCTCCTTTTCTTTCCCCACAGACTGCACCCTTCTGAATCTAGAGGCTCCACCCCTTTTTGGCTCATTCCATTCATAGCATCATAGAATCATAGCGTTGGAAGGGACCTCCAGCGTCATCTAGTCCAACCCCTTGCACAATGCAGGAAATTCACAAACACCTCCCCCCCCCCAGTGACTGCTGTTTCACACCCAGAAGATGACCCAAAAAAAATCCTGTCCAAGATCTCCAGCCAAACTGGCCTGGAGAAAAATTGCTTCCTGACCCCAAAGTGGTGATCAGCATTTCCCTGGGCATGTAAGAAAGGGCCACAAGAACTAAGCACTGATGCAACCCTTCCTGCCCTCTCTATCATGATCTGCCTAAGTTCACAGAATCAGCATTGCTGTCAGATGGCCATCTAGCCTCTGTTTGAAAATCTTCAGAGAAGGAGAGCCCACCACCTCCTGAGAAAGCCTGTTCCACTGTCAGGAAGTTCTTCCTGATGCTTAGCCAAAAACTCTTTTGATTTAATTGCAACCTGTTGGTTCTGGTCTGATCTGACCTTCTGGGGCAACAGAAAACAACACTGTATTATCCTCTGTATGAGAGCCCTTCAAGTACCTGAAGATGGTTATCATATCACCTCTCAGTCGCCTCCTCTCCAGGCTAAACATACCCATGAAGTCTCCTGGCTAGGATTACATAAGAGCACACTTAATTGCTTAAATAAAATTTTACCAACACTGTTGGTTAGGGTTGCC
This sequence comes from Lepidodactylus listeri, assembly GCA_029233225.1. NCBI lineage: Eukaryota > Metazoa > Chordata > Lepidosauria > Squamata > Gekkonidae > Lepidodactylus > Lepidodactylus listeri. The sequence goes on from JARCFY010000012.1 coordinate 47,233,459, forward strand.
AGAAGGGGGACTGAGAACTCCTGCTTCAGTGTAAGACCACCCAGCCTTCCTCTACTCTGCCCACCACCACTTGGAGGTGCAGCAAGGGAAAATAGCCAGAAGAATGGTGTCATGCCAGCAGCAAATATGTGGAAGTGATAGCCCATTGCCAATGTTATACTATAGGATTCAGTTTTACCATGGAGTTTTGGTCAACCTTAGAGTGTCATAGTGGCGCAACGATGTCACTGTGGCGCAATGGAAATGTCATCTCATTGTCAGTGTACTGCCATTCCCATATCCACACCCCCTCCCTCTCCTGCTTAGGGTTGCCAAATCTGATGTCCATGCCAGTGGGGGATGGAAGGGAACTTTCCAGGAGCAAGGCAGAGCAACGTGATGAACTGATATCATGCGAAAATGATGCCATCATGTCAGGGACATCGCATGGCAATGCTCTCATTTTGGGGCAAAACTCTATGGTTAAATCGGCATCAAACCATAGAATTTTGCCCCCAAACCAGAGCTTCACTGTACGACATCCCTGATGTGATGACATCACTTCCACGTGATGCCAGCACGTAAGTGATGTCACTGTTTGGGGGTGGGTTTCCCTCGCCAGCCAGTTGGCCAATAGCAGGCAGAAGCCCCAAAAACCTGGGAGATCCCCCACTTGGAACTGGGGAATGGCAACCCTACTCCTGCTGGTCATCCACCAATGGCTGGCAAACCCCGTTTCTAGGCTTGTGCCTGGCATTTGCAGGACCTTTTGTGGATAGGGCATGGGGAGGGGGAGTGTTGTATGACAGAAAGATGTCACTTCTGGGTGAAGACCTAGAAATGATGATGATGCTGTGACTAGATGTGCCGTTGCTGTTTTCTTCTGCTGTGAGAGCAGGCAGAGTGGGGGAGAGCCAGCAGGGACTACTGCTGGGACTGTATGTTGTGGGCCTAGAGTCAAGTTACTCAAAACTTTCTTCCATAGCACTCATTCAAGTGCCATCACTTTAACAAGAGCAAGACTAATTATACTCTGCAAATTTGGAGGAAGGGAGTATATTACATGGCATTTTTAGTGGGCTATGCCAATTGGGTTTTAACAAGGAATACTTATTGCCTGTACTGTGTTAGTGTCATTCAGACCTGTATTCTAAAAGGACATGCTTCCATATTCTTATGCCCATGTTTATATTTTAATATTAGATGAGTAAACTTGATTGTCTAATGAGAATTTGTCTCCAAGTGGTGAGAAGTTCACAACATCTAGCACTTACCCAGGTTGGTTCCCATGGGATGAGAAACATCACTGGAGACTTATTACATCCTTGGACCATTTTCCTTTTTACAAATACTGTATTTAGGTTGAGCACAGGTACAGGAACTCCTACAGGACAGCAGCTGCGTTACCCAACATCAGATCCCCAGAGAAAGAGATATCCTGCACATCATTCTGCTTTTCTGACAGTTTTTCCCTTGCTTCAGTTTGGTGTAGTGGTTAGAGCACAGATTCTAAACTGGGAGAATCAGATTTGAGTCCCCACTCCTTCACATGTGACCTCGGGTCAGTCATGGCTCTCTCAGAGCTGTTCTCTCAAGAGCAGTTCTTATTATTGTGCTATTTTTCTTTGTACTGTGCTATTTTCCTGACCTGAAATGTCCCTGAGGAGCTGCTGTTTTCCCTACTGGGGAAAGATGCAGGTACTGATAGGGGTACCTGTGTGTTTACCACAACAGAGGAAATAGTGGTTTGGGGATGAGGAAGAGATAAGTATCAAAGTTGGGAATTTGACACACACATCCTTGGAGCCGACAGGGGACTCTGACAGAATGGCTAAGAGGCAATATCTGTGTACCAATTCCTCCTCCCCCAATTGGGGATATACATGTGCAGTCTCCATCTCGGTGAAATGGAGCTGGCTGCTTCACTGGAAGCTCCAAGCGGAACAGGCTGTTCCATGGCCCTGTCCATAACACCAATGTGCACACATACGCAGGGCCAGAAAGGCAGAGTATAAATTTTGTAAATAATAAATATATTGACTTCACATGCTGCAAAAGAGCATGCTTGATGTGATTTCATCAAGTTTCTCTTTCTATGGTGTTTTCCAGGGCACTGGAGTGCCTGCATGCATCAATAAAACATCACTTGAAAAGAATCTTGATTCCTCTTGATGTATAGTTGCATCATGATCAGGGAAGCTGTGAACCTCAACACAAATGTGAGGATTCGTACTCTCCATGACTAACCTGCTCATTTACCTGTGAGCTGAGGCCTGCATGGGGTTAGCTTGATGGCTTGTTAAAAAGTTGACTTGAACACCTTGTCAAGCTGTTTTGCACCTGCATAGTCACCACTTCTGCAGGCTTTTTATGTAAGCTGACCTCCATTGTCTTTAAAATAACATGAATATAAAACAGCATTGAGGGGACCAGTAAGAGCAACTCTTTTTCATGACAGAGGGACGAGAGTCACATAGTTGCCTAGGGAAAGTAAGTCCTAACTTGAAAAATAACTATAGCTCATTATGCACACACATCTTACTGCCATAGGTGTCAACTACGGGGGGGCTCAAGGGCTCGAGCCACCCCCAAAATTTCCTGGGGGAGGGGCTCAGCCGCCCCCAGCAAAATGGAGCACCCACCGGGCGCTTCCTAGGCTGGCCCTTCCTAGGCCGGCTAGCCAGCCAGCTGGCTGGCTGGCTACCGCCGCATCTCCCCCCACCCCCGGCCCTGCCCTGTCCACTCCCAGCAGGCCGGTGATAAAGCACGGCAGCTCCTAGTCACGGCAGCACCATGCCTCCTCCTCCTCCTGGTTCTGCTCCGGGCTGCCGGTGGGCTGTGGTGCACGGACGAGACTGCGTGTGGTGGGGGTGGCGGCGGTGGCGCGGGGTGGTGGGTTTGCTGCTGGCTCTCTCCTGGGGGGCTCCTGCAGTGGGTGGGGCAGAAAGGGAGTGGCCAGGCCCAGGGGGGCAGGGGGGACATGGTCCCGGCAGGCGCACATGCTTTGCAAGCGCACACGCAAGAGCCCCCGCCCCCCCTGGGGAATTCAAAACTCTACGCCCCTGCTTACTGCAGATTTTCAGAGCAATAAGCAATAAAGGGGAAATGGAGCTTCTACACCGATGAAGGGGGGAGGATGGCAGAAGGTGCAGAGTGGGAGGAACAGCCTCAATGTGGATTGTGGAGTGGACTTCAAGGGGCAAAGAAAGGGCAGGGCAGGGAAATCGGAGAGAATCTGTATGCTTTTGAATTACCTCCGGCTTGGAAGTGAAGCAAGGGAAAACCAGCACAAAAGTACTTTCAGAAAACCCATAGAAACAGTGACTGTGAAGCAAATTGAGGGCTGAAGGGAGGCAAATCAATGCAGAATGAAAGAGAAAACCTGACAGCCATGCAGGGTGAAAGCAAGGCAAAGCACCCTTGCATAATAGGTCTACAACTCCTATGAGGCAGTGTGAGAAAGAATATATGTAAACTGATTTGCACTGTTTGCCTGCCACTAATGAATACTGAGTCACAGATCCATAAGGGACACAGGGAGATATCTCACAAATACATTCCTATGGAATGCTAATGTTTTGTTTAAATAATGTGGTGAGCACCGGATAACCATGGGTGGGAGAGAGTTACAGCAAAATACTGCCCTTTCCCATCTCTGAGTTTATTTCCCTTCTTATGAATGAAATATTTAAGAACGGTGAGTAGTATTAGATACCAAAGCTATTCTTTTGTCTAATACTGCTATATTCAGGTCTATAAAAACAGTACTGGGACTCAAGCATTCCTTGCTTTCACATTCTCTGATTTGGGAAATTTTCCACTAAGTCCTAGATACAGAGATGTGAGCTTCAATTATTTCAGCAATGAAGGAAATGTACTCTGGACACACCTAGAGGCGTATTGTTCTTTACTTCATGTGAGGTCTCACCAGTTTCAGCTCCAAGGTATTGCAAGGCCTTCTTAATATCCCCTGGATTAGGGCCTTATAACTCTCATTTCACAAATAGGGAACTGAAAAAGAGAGGTGGTAAATTGCCCAGAGAGTTTGGTACCAAAGTGAGGTATAGTGGTACCAACTCTGGGTTGAGAAATTCATGGAGATTTTGGGATGGACCCTGGGGAGGGTGGGATTTGGAAAGGGCAGGCGCTTTGACAGAGTATAATGCCATAGAACCCATCCTCCAAAGCAGCCATTTTCTCCAAAGAAACTGATCTCTGTAGTCTGGAGATCAGGTGTGACTCTCTGAGAGCTCCAAGCCCCAGCTGGATGGTGACAACTTTAGTGAGGTCTCATCTATGTCCTCAATGCCTAGCTTTCATAGCTTTTCAGTAAAGAAAACCATCCTCTTCCCCCTGCGAGGTGAAAAAGTAATGATACCGGGAAATTCTTGAAAAGACCATCCACAAATCATCCTATGTTATTTTACTTGACCTCCCCCCCACTATCATGTGATGTGTCCCTCCTCATCCCTACTCTGTATTGTCAACCCCTGATCTTTCCCAGTTTAGATTTGTCTAAAATTTACAGAATATGGACTGTAAATAAGATTGTCAACCACCAGTTGGGGCCTGAAGTTCTCCTGGAATTACAGTTGATCTTCAGACTACGAAGATCAGGTCCTCAGGAGAAAATGGCATCATTAGAAGGTGAACTGAAATGCCTGCTGAACTCTCTCCTCTCCCCAGGAATTCCCCAACATGGACTTGGCAACCCTAACTATGAAACATCTGAGCAGAGATCAAGTCAGTTCTGTTCTCTGTCAAACCTACCACATTGTTGATGCTGTAATGAATGTGTATTAGTAGTAGTAAGGATAACACTGCTCATTAAGTTATTAGGATTCCATCCTCAGTAGCTCCTCCCTGAGTAGTCCTTTTAAACAGGAATTTTAATGCAAATAAGTTCAAGGCCCACTGCAGTTTAAAATGCATGATTTTGTCAACCTGTGCCATGAAAATGTTCTGTCTGGCATATTCAACACAATAAAGCCCCTTTGGTGATTATTGTGGCATCACAATAGCTGAACCACCCAGTTCCAATTCCCGTTACTGTACCACTGAAAAATTATAATTGTCTGGATTCTTCAAACAGCCCATATGTGGTTATACTTCAGCAACATTTTGAGGCCATATTTAAGAACATTTCTTCTAGCTCTCTCTCTCTTTTTCCACTGTGCTACAAGCCATTATGTAAAACAAAGCAATTTTGAGAAAACCAAGACATCTGGAACCATCAGAAAATGTGTTTCCCTTTCCCGATTTTTCTTTGGTTGTGGCATTCTTTTTCAGGAAACAACAAACTGGTTTGCAAACAATGTTGTTACATCAATTTGTAGTACATGTTGTTGAATAAGCAAAACTAATTTAGGTAACAGTGAGGGTGTATTTACCTAAGACAGTGTCCAATGTCCCTTTTAACTGATGAGCGGCAATTCCTAACACGAGTGAAATGCAGGAACACTCTAATAAGGGTATCAGGGAAAATATATATGTGAAGTGCTGATCTGAGATGGTTCTTCTAGGAAGACGCAAGTCAGGGTCTTTTCTTACAAAGATTTTCTTCCCTCTCTTCCTAAACAAGATGCCATGTTCCCTCAACAGATTTCCAGACGTGAACTTGCATTACAATTCCTGCAAAATAATATACCCATCCAGGCTATAAAACCTCTCTGATTGTCTTCCACAGGCAGGATTTGCATGCTGACTCATACCTACTATATTTATAAGCTATTGCCAAATGACGGCAACCGCAGGATTTCTAATAATGCTATGGAAATTACTCACATTGCAATGGGAGTTGAATAAATTTACATTTGTAGGATTTTGCTATTGCAAAATTTATGGCAGATTACCTCGTGTGTGCATGTCTGGGTTTTAATGGTTATTTTTTATTGCAAAATAGTGGCTTATGATGGTATTCCCCGTAGGGATTTATGTGAATCCACCATATGGAAGGGTTTTTTATTATTATAATAAGAAACACCACACTAAACTTGCACCAGAGATTATTCTACTGTGAGATAAAACCTACTGTACATTACTGAGAATTAGGGATTACAAGAATATTTTTAAATCCAATGACATTCATTTTGGTTGCCATTTTCTGGGCATTGGGCAAGGGTCACTAGGGGTGTGGGGGGAGGTATTTGTGAATTTGTGAATTTCCTGCATTGTGCAGGGGGCTGGACTAGATGACCCTGGAAGTCCCTTTCAACTCTATGATTCTGTGCTGTCACTATTAAGTTTACCTTCAGAACTGGCTGTTTTGTTGGCCAAGCAGAACATTCGTTTTGGTTGCCAGCACTTCTAAAATTACCACTATACCAAATGTGGGTATTACCTTTCTTATAAGGATGGAGTCTACAACCCTGTTAAGCCTGCAGGAACTTTTGGAATTTTGAGAAAGGGTAGCAGGTGCCACCACAAAATGGCTACCATATGGGGAATGACTAATCACAAAGTGTCTGCTATCAAGACGAGCTGTTACAAAATGGCTACCATTGGCTATTTGCCTTGCTGTTTGATTTCCAGAATTTTTCTACACAGCCATAAGCAGAAGTTGCCAAACCCAGAGACATAAGAAAATTTCTGTTGCCATGCCAAGCATGCACAGCTGAGATATGGCCATCAGGAATAAGCTTTGCACTTTTCCTGTCAGTTAGATGATACAGAATGACTTGAAGCACCTTGATTTTTTTTCTGTTCCATTCAAGACCATGTGGATTTCCCCCCTGAGGCTCAAAGAGCACCCAAGCACCAGGAAACACAGTGGTAGGCAGACTGGTGACTATATAGGCGTCATGATGGGAATGAATGTTATAAGGGTCTGAAGAAGAGAATCATCTGTTCTAGATCTGAGTCAGAAAGTGGAGCCATAGTTAAGCCAGCACCATGCTCTCTGAAGCTCTTGTTTCCAAACAATAACACGGTAGAAACCCATCAAAACATAATAGCATGCTAAAATCTTCATACTTCAGCCAGATGCCTGAGCAAACCTTATGATCAGAGTAAGCTGAATATTTGACTGAAATTGATTCTCTACATGATGCTTCCTTTCCCAGCTATCATGGCAAAAAGCAAGTGAGCTGGAATTGAAGAATAATCTAACAGCAAAAGAGCAAATCATGAGAGCAAGATAATGTGTCTGACAAGGGATAGGGAGGGCAACTATATAACAAACATTTTTATAAAAAGAAAAGAAAAACAAACTAACCAAAGGCTTTTGAGAAAATGATTTTTTAAAATTTGATTTACTGAATTGATTTCTGTGCTGCCTTTTGATCCAGAAGGATCCCCAAGGTGGCTGACATCAAACGATACAACACAACTAATTTGTGATGCTTCAATATTGTCTGACACAGCAATGCTCTGGGGTGGCATCCCAGCCCAAGCCCCGGATCTCATTAAGCCCTTCTCATTTTTCCTAGCTCTTTTCATCCAGTCTCTCTTCACAACTGCTCAGAATCAGATGGTCAGTGTCCAGGAAGATATGTGCTCTTTACCGTCGTCTCCCCCTCTGCCCCCAGGTCTGCTGATCTGTGGATAGTCCCAAGGCAGTGTGGGAGGAGCCAATTGGCCTAACTTTGCTGAACTCAGCAATGGCCCTGGACAGTTTGTTACATGGCTGTGAAAGTCTGATGCCTAAAATCCCAAAAGACTGGACACCAGGTGAACTGTCACTGGGAGCGTTTTACATTTACATAAAAACACTGGCATGCTTGAGCACTGTTCACTTGTCTTTTGCAAATGCGCTCTATTCCTCTGTGAACTTAGTTTATTGGTTCCCTGTGGCTTCCATGTGCTCACTGTCAATTGCTACCTTGTCTCATTTTGAGGTCAGAGAGCATTTGGCAACAGTGAAGATGGCCACACTAGAGAAAACCAGATATTCCCCATCCCATTCCTTTATTATTCCTTTATTGAATTGAAATTTTGTTCTGCACCATGTTCCTCCTGCTTTAATTTTAACTAGGAATATTGCTAACATTAATCCCAGGACTGAAGCATGCACTGCTTGCTTCAGGTTTCGATTTCTTTGATTCATTTGCATCTATTCCCCCCCTCCATGTATTGCAGATCCACATGCATGTGTTGGAAACCCCCCTCCACACACTCAACAGCACTCATGAGGCAATGGTATATATATTATTGTCAGGGACATTTTATAGGATGTTTTTCTGATGCACATGTAATCCTGTGCATTGATACAACAGCACACATAAATAACCTTGATTCATCCATATATACAAGATTGCTAGTTTGTTTTTGTCTCGGCCAAGGTAGGATTAACACTATTTATTTAGGATGTTTTTGCTTTGCTTTGCTTTCCCCTTCTGTTTGAAAATATATTAGGTGACTCACAATAAATCGGGGGGGGGGGGGGGGGGGGGGAGATACAAATGTACTTCAGGAACTGATATGTACAACAAGCAAGTGAGAATCAATAAACAAATGTCAAAGTCCAAAATCTGGGCTGAAGGCTGGGGAAGAAGAATTCTGGAAACATCCTTACTTTGTACTTACAAATGCCAGATCTTTAGATCAAAGTGGTTGCTTCACACCTTCTAACCCTTTTAAATACCACTGGGCAGGTCCTCCCTGGCTTCAAGGGCCCCAGGAAGTGCCTAGGACTTCCCAAGTCAGCGTGATGACCCTGGCCTCCTGAGCCTTCTCAGCAGGCTTATGGTTTAGCTGTATCATCCGTCCTACATAGTCTTGCTAGCACTATTTCAGCCTAATGTCAGTGCACTATATATATAGTACTTAATAAATTTTTATATTATTTTGATTAAAATGTCAAGGAATGAAGATTTAAGATTAATCAGAACAACTTGCTCGCCTTGTGCCCATAGTTTAATCAGCCAGCTTCGATTCTAGTTATGCCAAAGATTAAAATGAGATCACATCCAGACTTGGAAACTGTTATTGCAAATGGCAATTATTTTTAATTCGGCAGAGAGATAGGAAGGGATGGCAAGCATGACCTGTGCCTTTCTCCCCCACACCTACATAGTTTTTTCCTGCCTGCTTCAGTGCAAATATGGACAGGCCTCAAGTTAACATTAAATGAATGTAATCAGGAGAACATGCATTTCTTTAGCCGGTTAGGTACTACCTGCCATTTTTTTACAGCAAGTTCTGTGTCAGGATTTGATAAAGAATAAAATAAACTTGAAAAATACCTATCCACATCAGAGAAATAATAAAGCATCCATAAGCACTGTTCAAAAGATAACTTGAAACATGAGAATTGATTTTTCAGTAATGCAACCTCTTAACTCTGAAGTTCCCTCAAACCTTGAAGAAGTGAAGGGAACTTACTGGTCATGATCCCACAAAAGTTACCCATTGACTAGCAGTGCAATCTTTACACTCTTCTGAACTGAATGATGCCAATGGGCTTAGAAAGGTGTAATTCTATTTTGGATTGCCCTGTTAGTTCTGTGGTCTTCTTGCCTCACTTAAGAGCTTGTCAAGGGCACCCTGATGGACACTAGTAGGAAACAAATGATGATGGACCAGCAAGGTAGTTCTTGTGTTGCTACTAAATATCATGGAATGGGCCCTCATCGTGATAACCAACTTTTGTAAGATCGTGACCTTTCTGTTGTAATGGCCTTTGCATGCTTTTGTAGACTAGAAACTAGAATGGTATCTAAAATACTATTGAATTGTAGAGGTCCCTTAACCACTTTGGATTGTTAGTGAGAACTGAATGTGATTAGCCCATGCAGAAGTATGTATACCTATCTATACGTGTGTGGGGGGGAGATGGTGCCTCCGTGATAGTTGGTGGTTGACTGGAACCATTTTGATTTTTTTAATTAATATTTTATTGAATTTTAACATTTATTGTTACCAATATACTACAGTAATACTTATCACAATCATATCAATCACAAATCATAACTGAGGCTCAAATTGATACAATACAATAGATTCAGTGTATAGGAATGAACACAACCATCCAAGAATAAGAAGACACACAACTCAGTAGCTAGCTTCTAGGTTTTACCATAAACCTAAATCGTCTATAACTTTAGAGATTTCTTGTTGGGAGGACAAATACTCTAGGATAGGTAGCCAGATAGAGGAGAAGGTAGAGACTGAAGAAGGTTTATTAAAGTATGCCAGATTGCTGTGAGTTTAGCCATAATATATAAGCTCCAGATCTTTTGATGCCATTGTGATAGGGTCTGGATAGGCTGGATGACCTTGGGCAAGCCATAGCTCTGTACCAGCTGTTCCCTCAAGGACAGCTTGGGAAAGAGTTCTCTCAGCCCCACCTACCTCACAGGGTGTCTGTTGTGGGGAGGGGAAGGGAAAGGAGTTTGTAAGCCTCTCTGAGACTCCAAGTGAGTGAAGGGTGGGGTATAAATCTAATCTCTTCTTCTTCTTCTTCTTCAGTGACTTTGTTGATTTACAGTTCATAGCAATGGTGTTGATAGTTTTAATCTCATTGACATTTGGAGACACATGCATCATACAGAGAAGGATTACTTATACTCCTCTTCTTGTCCTTGCACATACACCCGCATAGGCTATATTCTGATTTCAGCAACACTAGCAAATAAGACACGCAGTTCCCAAACTGGGAAACACTTATGGTCTGATCACTGTTGGGTCAGTTGTACTATAGCCTTACACAATGATGACACCACAGCCCCAACTTGGACCATGAACAATTCTTTATTACTGAACAGCTTGGTGGTGGCAGATATTGAAAGTAACATTCAAGATTATTTTGCAGAGAACCTTTCGGAATCTTCCCCAGATGTGATTTGGGATCATTTAAAATGGTTCTACAAGGCCGTTTGATCTACAAGGCCTCCTATATTAAGAAACAGAAATGACAGGTGAGATCTACTCTTATTCACACTATTTCATCATTGGAATGTCAACACAAGCCATTTTGATTTGTCATCTGCTAAGCATGGCAGATCTACCAAAAGGATGTTTTTGTACAGGAACATATGAAGATGCTTTATACCATGTCAATCCATTGACCTATCTAGATCAGTACTGTTTGCTCTCAGTGACAATGTGTTGGATCCCATCACTTTTCCACTGTTAAAAAAGGGAGTCAGGAACCACTTTGACCTCCCAAAGAGGCTATTTCAGGGACCGTGGGACCTACTTGGACAAAAGCCATATGGGATGGAGGTTGTAATATGGAGATTTGGGCTGCATTGATCCAAAAAGCTTGCTGGATCCAACCCAATATATTGCCAAAGCAGAGGAAGGTCTTCTTTTAAACTCTTAAATTTGAGATTTTTAAAAATGGGAGATGCCAAGGATTGAACCAAGACTTGTTGCATGCAAAACATGGCTTCTACTACTGAACCATAGCTCCTTCTCCAGTCTATCAAACCATGGTGATGATGGAATAGCTGAAGTGGCATCCCATAGCATGCTTAGAAGGTGGAACAGAGCCAGACAGCAGAAGAAGCAAAGTCCAAGATTTTTAAAAATGTTAATAGTCATGGTTCAGTTCTAAGACATTTAGGACCATACTTAAGAATCAGTCAGCGATATTTCACTGTTCGAGGGCTGCAGAGCAGCCACAAATTCTGCTTAATTGGATGGCCATGCTACCTTCCAACTCAGTATCAGCCAGTTAGTATATATGATCAGTTAATCTTCCATTTTGGGCTCAGGCTGTTGTTTCACAGTTCTTTTTGTTTAGGTAAGGTAAGGATTGGATTGGAAGCAAACCATTAGGGAAGCTAATTTTGTCCTTCTTTCCATTGACTAAGGACTGCCATGTTTACTATTTCATTTTATTGATGACAATAATTCTGTCTCAAACAACCATTTTAATTGCATTTTCTGTTTTGTGACTGCATAACAAAGAAGGAAACTATTAACCTCTGAAACTGCAGTTGTTTTCACAGTTAATGTAAACAGTTATTGCTGTGCTGCTTGCTAAGAATATTGCAGCAAACTATGATAATGTCTTCATAAAAAGCGTCTTGTTCATATTAATCTGTAGGAATCACACAGGTGATTTGGAATTAACCTGTTAAGTAATTGACCTAGAAACATGTAATATAGGAAATGCAATCTGTACATATCCCTATGCTAACATGATTAATGTTGCCAACTGTGCAGGTGCAAAGGCAGCATGTGCCCTCGGCCGTGGTCACACGGCCCTTTAATGCGGGAGGAAGTGCTGCTTCTTCCTGCATTTAAAGGGGCCATTCACAACGGCCAGGAGAATTCCCATACCAAAGTGGGCTCCATTGAGGGTTCCTCCCGCATTTTCCGACCCCCAGAAAATCAAGTATTTTCCGGGTGGTCGCGGGAGGAACCTGCAATTGTGCCTATCTGGACAACCCTCTCTCGCAATCATTGTGGGAGAGGGCTGTCCAGATAGGCTTTCCCCCCCTTTGCACTTGGGCGCTTGGGAACTCAAGCGCCCAAGTGCAAAAGGGGGGGGGAAACCCAATACTTACCAGGCAGCCGACAAGGTTAGGGGAAGGATGCCTCCCCTGGCTGCTGCCGCTGCCTCCTCTGCTGCCTGCCGCCTCCGGCTCCTCCATCGCCACTTCTTCTTCTGCCGCACGCCACTGGCGGATGCCTCTTCTGCCACTGAAGCCTCCCCGGCCGCCATGGCCGCTGCCAGCCACCTCCTCCTCCACTGCCCGTCACCACTTCTTCTTCCGCTGCACACTGCCACCAGCTGCTGGGGTTGGGATGTGAAGACATCCCAACCCGAAGCTTAGAAAAGCAGTCCCTTTAAATCTGGGAGGACTCCCGGATTTAAGGGACTGTGTGACCACAGCCTGATACTGTGGATTTTCAATTATGCACAACCTACCCATTATGACCCTGGGCCACACATAATCCATGCAAGCCAGTAAATAGTAAGTATGCTTCAACAGCAGATACAAGGCTAGCTGAATGCCACCACTGTGCTGGTACAAAAGGTTTTTCAAACAAATTATCAAGGCAATCTCATTAGGTTCTCAACTCAACAGCAAACAGATTTTTGCAAACAAGGGCTTCCTGTATCCACACATCATTGGATGTTGTGGTGTCCTGGTGTTATAGCAATCCTTTGCAACAGGCTTTCCTTGTTCACAGAGGAAAATCCAACCCCAAATGATTGCCATGGTGCAAGGATTATGTAATAGCCAGTGATGTGTAGCTGCAGCCAAGGTCAGACACCTGTTTTATTGGACGGAACATCCCTAAGTTGAGCGATGCGGTGATGAACTGTAACCAGGCAGTGCAATAAAATGAATACCGTGGATTCATGGCTTGCTCTCATTCAAGGAGCTGTACCTCACAATATCAAATGGATGTGTTAATCAGCCTCTGTTGGTATATAATGGCACAGATGTTGTAAATGCATGAAAGAGATCGGGCAAGAGTCATGAGCTGTTCTTTGCCCCCCCCCCCCCAGAGTTCCACTTCTACACTGCATTGTTATTTACATCAGAAATACATAATCATGAAACTGAGCATATAATAAAACTTGATTTATGCTAAGGAAATTAATGTAAAGCTTCTGCTACTGCCCTTGTTTATTTTCTGTGTTATTTTGAAAGTCTTTTCTGAATTTATGAAAGGGATAAGGCACAGATTCCTTTGTGTGCGTGTGTGTGAGTGTTTTAATGAATACTTCAGTCCCTATTTATCATTTATCCACCTTCACAAACATGTATAATTTATTATTTCAGCTCTCATATATTTACTCATAGAGAGAACGAGTATTTCATAAATGGTGAGCTGTGATATTATCTAAACATGCCAGTTGCTTGAAAACACTGGAAATTAGACAAGATTGCAAGATAATTTTTTTGGGAATAAAAGTAATGAATAGGAACTATTTTATTAACTTTGATGGAAAACCATTGACGTGGGATGCCCCCTCCTCACTAATACCAAAATCTTTGATACAAAATTCTCTACCAGGAAAACCCACTGAATTTTCATCCCATACATTACATAAATACATTTGACAAAGTACGAGATGCTATCATTTGTTTAGTATTTAGCATAGTTTTATCCCACTTTTAATAAATTTAAACAAACCAAACTCAGTGTAATCAAACAAGGGAAAAAAGCAAAAAGATACACAAAGCTTTCTGGGCTTTAACTACAGAGTTTGGGGTGAATGCCAGAGTGCTGCCAATGTGATTACATCACTTCCAGGCAGCACTGGAAGTGACATCATGTTGTCAGCTCAATGCTATTTGCCCCATTTCACCCAGAATTCCCCCCCCCCCACTCAGCTAAGCAGCAGTAGGCAAAGTTGGTGAGGGGAGTTCTCCCACAAGGGCAGGAGATCTGGTCTCCCTAGCTGGTATCCATCCGGTTAGTTCATTAAGTCACAGGCAGCAAGCCACAGGGTAAGCATTCCCTAGCCACGCCCAGACTAAGTGCTTGCACAGGAGAGAGACAAACACTAAGCCTGGATCTTACAAGTTGGCAGCCATTTCCCCAAAATTCCCCCTCCTGCTGGAAAGCAGGACAGCTATGTGGCCCACGGTCAGTAGGCAAAGCTAGCTTTAAAAGCCACTCTTATCCCCAATCCCATTGGCTTGGTTGCATGAGGCACTCAACCCAGGCCTGCCCCCCCCCCCAAGCCTTGGGCTTCATTCCTAATAATGATGTGGCAAATATACTCAGGACTCCTATTCATCAGAGAACAAATTAGCTAATAAATCCAGAAGTCATTTATGTTGGCTTCAGTGGGAAATACAGTTCTGGATGTAAAGTCTTCCCTTGGCCCCTTAGAAATGAATTTTTCAGTCCAAAATTCTTCCTAATTTAGCAACCTGTTTCTCACACTGCAACCAGATGCCAAAAAGCAATGATACATGGAAATAGCCCCTCACACCTGCACACATAGTCTTTCCCTTTCCAAACAACTTCTCATACTACACATGAATATGACTATGAAGACTCCATTGAGTCATCATGCCATTGGTAGACCTCTCTTACATGAATGTCTTCTACTCTCTTCTAAAACCACCTCAGCTAGGAGCTAATGGCAGAGTTTGTGCCACCAGGATCCATACATTGATTTTATCGGCTATGGAAAAAAAACCCTTTTATTTGTCTTGAATCTACTGCCAATTTTATTGGGTAACTCCAAGCCTTTCCATTACAGAAGAAAAAGTTCCACCTTTGCCACATCATATATAATTTCATAAACCTTATCATGCTTCCATTTGTTATATATTTTTCATATGTCTCATACCATCTAGGAAGCTTTGCTGAAAAGAATATTATGGCACAAGGGTTGGGAGAGAGAGTGAGAGGGATATTTTCTCTGTCTATCTAAGACCTTGCAGAACTGCTGCCAGGCACAGTGGATGATACTGAGCTAGATGGACCAACAATGGTACTGAGCTAGATGGACCAACAATTTGATTCAGTATCAGGTGTATATTATAAGACAGTATCAGGCCAGTTCATGTATTTCCAGCAATGTAGGTATATATAGGGATGGGCATGAACTGCAAAAAAACAAGTTCAATTTGGTTTGTGGCCAAACCATGAACTGAACCAGTTCGCTCTCTGATGAACCGGTTCAGTTCATAGTTTGTGGGCTCAGCAAACCTAATTTAAAGGGACAGTCCCTTTAAATTAGGTTTTCAGAAAGCAGCAAAAACAGCTGAGTGGTGGTAGTGCTCTCAGCCACTGAGCTGTTTCAAGCCTTCTTGTGCAGTTCCTTTAAAGTTTAAAGGGACTACACAAGAAAGCCAGAAAATGAGGAGCAGCCTGTCTAGGGTCGAGTGCTGCTTCAACAGGGGAAGCCCACATCCATCACTCAGCAATCTGGGAAAGCCTGGGCACTCACCCATCCTCCCCTGTCACCTGAGGACACCCCCCCAGACCTCTCGTCAGGAGGTCATCCAAGAAGCCAGTGGAAGAGGAGGAGGCCAGCAGTGGAGAAGGGGTGGCCAGCTGAAGCAGTCAGTGAAGGAGAGAGCTGTGGCAAGCCATGCTGCAGCATCAGTACAGCAGCCAGCAGTCCAGGGTGGGGTTGGGGGAGGTGGCACCAGCAGGGAAGAAGGCTGCTCCAGCCCAGGGACCATGTGGGTTGAGCATCCCCCTGGCTGGCCTGCTTCCTGCTGGGCCTGGCTTTGTCAACCCATGACACCCAACCCATGTGGTTTCCAGGCTGGAGTGGCCTCCTTCCCTGCTGGTGCCACCTCCCCTGCCTTGGGCTCCTGGGGTGCACCTGGCTGCTATACTGCCACCACAGTTCATGGCCACAGTTCTCCTGCTGCTGTGTGGCTTGCCGTGGCTATTTCTTTTGCTGATCACCTCAGCTGGTCTCATTTCTCTGCTGCTGATCTCCTCCTCCTCCGGCTTCCTTGGTGACCGCCTGATGGGAGGTCCAGGGGGCATCCTCAAGTGATGGGGGAGGTTGGGTGAGTGCCCAGGCTCTCCTGGATTGCTCGGTGATGTATGGGGGCTTCCCCTGTTGAAGCAGTGCCTGACCCCAGAAAATCAGCTTCCCATTTCCCGGCTTTCTTTTGCAGAAAGCCCAAAAAGTAGCTCAGCTGTTTTTGCAACTTTCTGTTGGGATTCTGGACTTTCTGTTGGGATTCTGGACTTTCTGTTGGAATTCTGGACTTTCTGTTGGGATTCTCAGAATCCCTTTAAATCCTTGCTTCCTGCTCTGGCCAGGAACCAGAATGAACCCCACCTTAAAAGCCTTAAAAGTTAATGGAAGACTGTGGACTCATCACAGATTTTCATTCCCAAACCATGAACAAGGCAAAATTTGTCACAAATTTGCTGGCAGGCCCTTTCAGATCAAGTTCTAAAAAAGGTGAAACCTTGTTTGTCCAGGACAACATTCTGTAAACCTTCAAGGGGAGGAGCATTTTCCACCCTCAGCAAATATTAAATTGCATTTCAGAGAAGTACATTCCATTGGAATTCATCTTTTTGACCTGTATGTTGGCAGCCACTATACTGCTTAGAAGGGTGACTGGAAAAAAGCCCAGAGGAAAAAAGCCATCTTCATACAGGCCACTTTTGTATAGCAATGAAGTAATTTATTAATAACATACAAAAGTATTATTTAATTATACTTAATAAAATCACAACACAAATCATTGCATTTGAATATGACATGTTTTCATCCTAAAATAACAATATAAAATATAGGTGATACCTGTTCATTCTCATAAATGGAGATGAATGGTTATCCACAATTATAAATATATATGGTGTATTACATGGTATTTTTCCATGTGGGCTTCTTTCCATATGGGCAGTTTTTCCCATGTGAGCTTTTCCCCATGTGGGTATTTCCACGTGGGCATTTTTCTGTGTGGGCATTTTTCCATGTGGGCTTTTTCCCTGTGAGCATTTATGACCGTGGGGTTTTTCCTGCTATTTTCATAGAATTGCTTAGAAGTGACATGGGTTACAGCAGTTGCTGTGAAAGGGCTCATTAATAAAGATCCTAAAATCTTGATTTAGTGTTGATTAATAGGCAAAGTTTAGGGAAAGAACTTTTTTCACTGGGTTTCATGGTAGAGAAGCAAGCAATGAGTGATGTGACCAAAGTCATCAAAAAGAGATGAAAGAAAGATAAGCATCTATGTACAAGTACAAATATGAGTTAATAGGATATTGCTGGAGAGGATCTCAGTGTTTTAGCACTGTTTCACAAAATATACAAAAGTTATTGGGCAAATGCAATTCTGAGTTGAGACTTAACAGATCATTGTATTTAAGAAGCAATTTAATACTACTGGATTCAGTTCTTCGTGTACTTCAGATGGGAATATTGGATGTTTGTGGCTCAAATCCAAAGAAAGGTGTGAGTAAAATGGAGAGGTTGGGTTCTAAAAGTCCACAGGTATAGTTTTCAACTAAGCTTCCCAGCTGCTGACGTCTAGAGTTCCTCTCTCCCAGCCCCTATCTCCCACTGTCAAGAAATGTAACAATGGGAGAAAAAACTGCCTCCTAGCTAATGCTGTAACAATTTCCCCTAATCTTTATGGTGTTTATTGTAGCAATTACAGGAAATCCCTAGAGTGTCACCTAGAAGTGATGTTATCTCCTCCCCAAATTCTACGCTCTCCAGGCAACCCCCCCAATCTCCTGGCATTTACCTTGGCAGTATTGGGATCCCTATTTCAAACCATGGAGTCCACTCCACTTCCTGCCTCAGCCCCTTATATTCTGAAAAAAGTGACACAAGAGGCTGGCTGCCCTCCAAAGTGGCTCCCTTTCAGGTAAGAACACTGGCCTCTTTGCACATCTGTCAAAGGCTGCAGGATGCAGGACTCACAGTACATAAGCAATAGCTGAGAAAACTGTCTGTTCCCCCACCCCACCCTACTGGTGTTTAAAACAGCTGGAATGAGGCTTTTTGATGGGGGAAACAGTGTGTTGGAAAATGTTAGCATCCATTCCCAACACTGTTGCCCTGATTTAGGTTGCCACCTCGTGGGAACTTGTTTGTTCAAGAAATTTATATGCCACCTTTCCAGACTCCTGCTAGAGGCAAATTATAAGTAAAAACCATGCCATGATATCATAAAAATAAAGCAAGCCATTAAAACAAGCCAAGCATGGCACTCCATCATCATGTACAAAATGATTAAATGGGGTACAGTGACTCGTGGTGCAATAATATCACTTCACTGCTGTAATAAATGAGAAGTTTGCAAGGGCTGAAGGTAGATTTCAGTCAAAAGACAGTGTTATCATACACCCCACAAACATGAACACATGTTCAGATTAACATGGGGAATTAGCTTGCGTGTGTGCACAGGGAGAGGAAAACTGAGATCTTTTACTCAAAGACCTGTTTGTGAGTAGCGTGTTCAGTAGGAAAAGGACAACAACCACATTAAAGGTTTTTAAAAAGAAATATGGAGGTCATTGAGGGATCACAATATTAGGAAGGGTGCAACTTATCCTAGGAAAATACTAAGCTAGAAAGGTAAATGTGAGGAAAATTGGCTAGCAGCTAGGCAGGCCAGTGGTGCTTTTGGTAATAAAAGGGAAGAAAGAAAATATATACACCTGGAACTTATATGCACTGAATGCTTTGAAGAAGGATCTTTATTGAACTTTTCATAGCTGCATCAATAACAAGCATGTAGATTCAAAACAGCTTCTGGCAGTGACAGGAACAGTAAGTTATTGATCATCAGGCATAGACAAGGTCATGTGTTCTAGTACTTTCCCATGTAAGCTCTAAGACCAGGCCCTCCAAGGCTGTAGAGCAGACAGTGGCTTAACGTACTCTTTTAAGGCCTAGAAGAGTGCACATCTCTTGCCTCTGCATGTCTGAAGGACACTGTGGAATCTGTGTGAAGTAGGGAATCAGGGCACCTGTGGTACGGGCCATGACTAAGTGGATGTGTTTGTGAATTGATGTGTCTGTGTCCAAGAAACCAAATTAGCTGAGACTGACCCTGATACCATATTTCAGTTGTTCAGAAACATTGGTTATATTCCTAAACTGGGGAGTTCATTTAAGGTTGTTCCCCCAGTTCTTAAAATATTATAGTTATTTTAAATATAACCACCTATTGCTAATAATTCCATACTGTGGTTTGCTGGCATCCCTTGATTTATATGTAATAATATGGTTCAGAAGGATCTCCAGGCAGGTGAAAATAAAGGTTTAATGACTGAATTTCTATATCCTCTTTCTATGATTGAAAATAATATAAGACAACTGGCTTGGTGGCCAGACAGATTACATAAGCACAAGTTAAGTGGTCGAATAAAAATGAGTGATATCCCTCCTTGACTTAAATACAGCACTAAGTAGTGTGCCCTTCAATTCAGCGTAAAGCAATTTTCTCTTGCTCGGTAACAGCTAGGGGGCATTTCAAATGCAAATAGAATCAGCTTTGCATTTTTAATATTTCATATATACATAATTCACTGCCTTGGTTTAGAAACGTTATTGCTACCTCTTCTGTGCATTTAAATTATTTCCCACCTCTGAACTTTTATATTAACTTTAATGTCAGCTCTTAAAATGTATTTTGTATCAGGCTAGCTTCTGCGTATAAGCTCTGAAAATTCATGAACTGAGCAAATGCATACTCAGGCACAAATAGAGTGTACTATTTAACCTATATCGTTCCACTGAGACAAAGTCTCACTTGGAACAAGTATTTACTAACACCGGTCGTGGTTATGCCAAAGTCATTAAAATCAATAGGAAACAAAACATATTCAGTTGGTGTTATAATACCCCATTTAGGAGCAGTATACTGTTTATGTTGCATAACCCAAGGGTATAATGCAAGTGCAGGCTGATCGATATTAGACAATTCTGTTTTACAAACTGCTTTTGTGACAGCAGAACTTAGGGAGGGAAATAAGGCATGATGGGATCGTAAAAGTTTGTCCTTCAGTTATGATGGAATCAGTCTTCACTAGAGCAGAGTGACAACATGAGTTGGGGTGTGAAGGGATCATCCTGAAGATGGACAGAAGCAGTTTTTAATTTCAGTTCTGGTCAAATGTAAGATAGAAAATCCAGGTCCTTCTGTATAGGAGTCATTAACAACCCCAAGGTATTTCACATAAAGGAGGGAATGAAGAGGGGGATGGTTTGTTGCTTTCTGGAGGCTACTTTTGACATTTTCATTTGTCAAGTGGTGGTCTTGCCTCTGTACTGAGGAATGGGAACTGCTGTTCGCTACGCCCACCCCACTGTGGCAACTCTCACTGCAGAGAGAAAAGAGGGTTAATGTTTGAAGCACGGTACTGCACTATTCTGGTACCCCTGCTTTCTCCTTTGTGTCTGTATAACACCATTTGCTTTCAGTACTGTCTGGTCATGCCTCTTCTAGCAAAAGTGTCTTTGAATTCCTGTCTTTCATCCCAACTGATGAGCAACTGTAACTTGCAAGACAGACTGTAAGACACAAACACATGAGTGAGTGTTAAAAACTCTTTTTAGGAGGAGTCAGAAACGGTGTCTTTGTAGAACTCAAGTACTGAATTAAGTACTGCCCTTAAGCACCGTCCTTATCTCCCTTGAATGAGATTCTGGGTGCTCCCACACTAGGCTGGATCCAGATGTATGGTTTGTGGCAAGTTCCTCAGCTTTCAGCATAACCACAGTGCTAGATTTGTGGGTGTGGTTTCTTTTGGCAAAGGAAAGCAATGGTCCATGAGGTAGTTGGTGATGTGGCTCACTGAGCATTTCTGGGCTCTTTTGTACTGCCACCAGTACCTGTCCTTCCTTTCAAATAGATTAGAATCCCAAAGGCTAGAGGAACAGGGGGCAAGGTTGCTTCCCTCACCCTCCCCTTTCCCTACCAAACACCTAATTAGCACATTAATAGTTTCATAGAATTCTGAAAGTGCATGATTTTTTCCATTTGAGTCTTAACTTTTTTCTATAGCCCCAACTTTCTGAACCTCTGTTCTGCCCAATATTGTGATACAGACATACATGTGGACAGCACCATTAGAACATACAGGTAGAAAAGAATTTCAAGGCTATAAACAGGGTGGGGCCGGAAATTGTCCTTCATGGCCTGTAACTATCATTTAAAAACAGTTGCAGAATCCTTCAAGTTGCAGCATAGTTTTCCTCTAATACATTAGCAAGGGCTAGAACTACATCTCTAATCTTTTTTCATTTGTTTTACTTTATTTAGTATTGCAGATATTGCAATCAAGGCACTGTGGAGAGTCAGTACATTGTAGTGGTTAGAATGCTGGACAATGCCTGGAAAGACCCAGACGCAAATTTGAACCTTCCTGGGTGACTCAGGCTCATCATCATTAGGTGATCTCAAGGTAGTCTCTGTCTCTCAGCCTCACCTACATCACAGGGCTGTTGTGAGGATAAAAGGTGCAGGAAAGAGTCATAGATGTTGCCCTGATCTCCTTGGGAAAAGGGCAGAATAAAAACGAACTAAATAATGCATAGCATGGAACCCCCCCCCCCCTTCATAAAATACAGTACAGTTTTATTGACAAGGATTTCCAAGATCAGAAAACACAAGCAGATCACTTGTATTATTCTATTAGCTGCTTTAGTTGCATATTGCAGTTTTAAAAGGTTTTAACTTCCAAGACAATGGATAGCTTTATGAAAATGAAAGCCATTGGAATAAATCATCCTTCAGTAATGAAAAGAAAGAGAATGCTGTAATTCTGATTTGTCAAGTTATAATGATGTCACCATCCATTTATCCTGTGCACTTAAAGGTTGAAGCTATTCAACAAATCTCTCCTGAACAACTCACACTGGCTGTTGTAATGGCAGGCACACAGCCACATGTTCTGATTAGTTCACACATCATTTGTCAATTAAAACAGAAGGGAAAACTTATTTCTCCTTCCCACACTGCTCCATTAAAAATCAGTTTTAATATAGTGAATGATGAAATAAGTGACAAATAAACAAGACAAGAGAGACATCTCAAGGAAATCTCTCTTTGAAGGATTTCCTTTCTTTTGCAAGATGACAGAGAATAGGGGAAACAGAAGACTTCACAGCCACATGCTATCTAATGCTGTAGTGGTTAGTCTAGGATCTGGGAGACCCAAGTTTGAGTCCACACTCCACCATCCACACTCTGCTTGGTGACCCTGGGTCAGTCACTCTCTTTCAGCCTGCCTCGCAGATCTGTTGTTATGAGGATAAAATGGATAAGGGGCAAATGCTATTCTAAGATGCTTTCCCATTGAAAATACAAAGTATAAATATATAAATATATAAACAAACATCCAGTTGCAATACCGTGCTTACTGTCATATGTGCTGGAATGTAGCATGGGCTGAATGGTTTTCAGCAGTAGTTCATGTCATGGAGGGTAATGCAATTGATATATGTTAGTAGTTAGTCCATGGAGACCTGTGAAATGCATCATGTTACCATACTGGTATGGGAATCACTTTTCTGTGGCTTCATCCCATGCAGCTGTGGTGAAACCACTGAAAGTCTGGAAACACAGAGGCTGCACCAGATGTGGATCCTTCCCACCGGTTTACCACTCCTCCATCACAGCCATTCCCTTCAAATATCAACAAGGTGACAAATTTCAGAGAAGCAGTGATATCGGTTTGTTGCATCCAAACTCTACATAGAGTCTGATGCTATTTTAAAGACTATTCTGTTTATTGCCATCATGTTAGTCTGTCACTGCAAAAATAAAGAGGAGACATGTGTCACCTTAAAGAACAACAGAATTGTTCTGGTTTAAGCTTAAGAAGTGGACTCTAGTCCACAAAGGCTTATGCTGAAATTCAACTGTGTTAGTCTTTAACATGTCACAAGACTCCTGTTTAAATTTACTGAAAGCCAGAACAAACATTATCGGTTGTTATTTATCAGTTAAGGACCAGCCTCCTAAGACATAAATGTGTTCTATTACATGGAAGTGTACATGGACTGGCTCTGGGAATGGCTGGCTCACTATAGAAAGTAGTTGTCACTTCTTACAGATATACATACTTTGTTCGCCTGTTCCTCTGCAGTTTGGAGTGATCCATACCTATTCTGATAGGATCTAGTAGTTGTTTGATTTGATCTTGTTCTCATCAGTGCTCTGCAATATCTGGAGATGCTAGCTCTTCTGATCTCTGTAATAACTCCCTTCCCGCACATTTGTTTACTTTGTACCTTTGTGTGTGTGTGTGAGCGTGTGTGTGTGTAATGAATGGCAACAGTTCATGCATCCTACAAAAATAAGCTCTGGCCCACACAATTTTTTTTTTAATATGGTGGTGTATAGGATGGGCACAAACAAGGAAAATGTGGTTCATGATGGTTCATGTTCCTGGTGTTCCTGGTTTGCGAACCACAAACCATCACAAACTTTTAGGGGCTAAACTAACTGGTTCATTAGTTGTAGATTTTTCAGGCTGTATGGCTGTGGTCTTAGCAGTTCAAACTGGTTCAGTTTGTGAGGTTCAAACTGGTTCAGTTTATGAGGTTTGTGATACAGTAGGAAGCCCCTGGGGCATGCTAGAGACACCAAACTCGCAGGGGATCTCTGGCTGACTCTCCTCTATCTGCCCTCCAAGTTTGGTGAGGATTGGATTTACAGGTTCCAAATTATGGCCCCCTCCAAAGAAGGTGCCCCATCCTCCATTTTTTCCAGTGGAGGGGGAAAGGGCAATAGAAGCCCAGCAGAACAGAATCAAAGTCTCAGAGAATCTCTGCAGTAGAAACTGAAAGTGGGGGCATTTTTGCAAGACCAGCAAAAACAGTGCAATATACAGAGTCCCCAGCAGAATCCAGTGCTGTTAGCAGTCAGACCCCTCCTGCAAATGGATAGTTTGGCATCCAGAGAGCAAATACACCAAAACACCATATATCACTCCAAATATCATAAGTACAACACACTGCTTGGCCCAGAAATTACCCCAAAGGGGATGCCAGTCAGAAGACCAGCCTTGGAAAGTATTTGGAAGTGAATCAAGGGGCTGACTTGCAAACAACTCTCTTCCACCCTAAAGTAATGCATAATTTATAACAATGGGTTTCTCAGGAAAACAGCACCTCACCTTGAATTAACCTCTTTAATCCTCGATCCTGCTTACCCCTTTTGCATATTTACCCTTGTTAGCATATCCATAACACCTGGAAGTTTCTCCCATCCTGTATATCAGGGGTCATCAGTGATTATTAACACCCATATCCTATCCCTGGGAGAGCCATCAAGCTCCACTCAAATTCTTTGATTTCCCTCCAGGAGAACCATCAAGCTTTGTCCAAGTCTCTGGGAAAATTCGAGTAGACACATCAAGCTATTGTTTTGGGGGTAAACCTGTCATAGTGCCTCAGGGAATATTTTTTCCTGTAAATACAAGCACTCATCTCCAATGTGTGTGTGTGTTCTTGGCTTCTACTTCACATGTGAAACACTAGCCACTTTGCAGCTCTCTCCATGGACCACTTAATCTAGATTGGTAAATATCACCTCTCCTAAACTCTATCTCCCCATTCCTCCCTATTTTTCTCTTAGCTAGTCTTACAAGTGTGTTTTTTATGTAGGTTTTGCCCTTTTATTGCTTTTCAATAAAAACCATACCAGTTGAACATCTGCCTGGTTTATTTGAGAGTTCTCTAAGGGAATAATCTTGGTATACATTGTAAGCCCAGCAGAACAAGTGCAATGTATTAGTGCCCAGCAGAACCCAGTGCCATTGTGGCAATGCCAGCTCAACAAGACTAAAGTGAAGCACAGAATCACTCTCTAAGCATGGGGGCCCCCTGCAAGCCCAGCAGAATAAGTGCAATGTTCTAGTGCCCAGCAGTATCCAGTGCTATTGTAGCAATGCTAGCTCAATAGGACTATTGTGAAGTACAGAATCACGATCCAAGCAGAGGGGGGGGGGTTTGCAAGCCCAGCATAACCAGTTCAGTGTACAGAGTGCCCAACAGAACCCACTGCAACCTTAAAAGGACTAATCTCAAAGCAGAGTCACAAAAAATCCAAGCACAGGGGGGGGGGATTTCACAAGCCCAGCACAACCAGTTGGAATGTGCAGAATGCCCAGCAGAACCCAGTGCCACTGGCACTTGAAGCTTAAAAGGACTGATCTCAAAGAAGAGTCACAAGAAATTTAAGCGAGGGGAGGATTTTACAAGCCCAGCACAACCAGTTACAATGTGCAGAATGCCTAGCAGAACCCAGTGCCACTGGTATTGCAAGCTTAAAAGGACTGATCACAAAGCACAGAATCACACATCCAAGTTGGGAGGGGGAGAGATTTTGCAAGCTTTGTGCAAGAAAATGGGAAGAGAAAACAAAGGAATCCCCACAAAGAGGTGAAGGGAAACCCCTCTTGAAACTGACATGACTAGTTTTAAACTGATAAGAGTGTTTCCAAGGCTGGAGAATTCCACCCCCTGTTGCTTTGAAGTTTGGCAAACATTTTGTTTGACCAGAGACAGTCTGTCTGGAAATGTATCCATTCATGAAGCAGCACAATTCTCCATGAACTGCTTGAAAGTTTGTGGAAAATTTGTGCCATTTGACCTGCCATGAACTTTAGTTTGTGAACCAGAACTGGCCAAAATTCATCACTAACTTTACTTCATGAGCTGGTTCGTGCCCATCCCTAGTGTTGTTGGTTGAAGCCATGCCAGTGTGTTTCTCACATTGCTATAGTGACAGGCCCTCAGAGGCAGTGAGCTTTTTCTTCAATGTGAAGAAAAATAAAACATTTCATAGATATTTGTATACTGACTTTTGCACCCCATAATGAATGCAGAAACTGAGGCACAATAAGTTTGTTCAGGTCTATGGCTATTTTAAGATAATGATTAGGGACAGAGAAATATATAATTTCATTAATTCAGCCTTCTAGACATCCTGATTGATGAACCATAAAACACCCAACGTAATGCACATTTACAGAACTATTAAGCACTCCTCAAAAGACAGTAGCCAGTTCTAATAATTTCCTCAGCATGCCACCATTGCTATTTGGTCAAGTCTGAGGGTATAAAACCTGACACTTCTAATCCAAATTAAACAATATTAATTACTAGTCCATAACTACAGTTCACATACCACCATGAACATGCATCAGGATCATACCGATTATATGAACAGAAAAGGTGACTGACCACACACGAAGCTGCCTTGAACTGAATCCGACTATTGATCCATCAAGGTCAGTATAGTCTACTCAGAGTGGCAGTGGCCATGAACTGGATCTTAGGCTGAGGTCTTTCACATCACCTACTACTAGATCATTTTAACTGACGATGCTGGGAACTGATGCCGGGTCCTTCTGCATGCCAAGCAGATACTCTACCACTGTGATATAACCCTTCTCCAAGGGTGTTGAAAGAGTCAGTCAGGGAACTGAAAAGTTGGGGAACAGTTGAATGCATAGGAAGATACAGTGCTTTGGAGAATAATAATAGGAATTCTAGGGAATATGAAGCGAGAACATAAAATGTATTAGGTTCTAACAGGGAACGAAATTAGGAACAAGGCAAAAATGATGGTTTTGAGCAGCTTAGCTATTGTGGTTGGGTTTTGTGTGCACAATTATTGCCCCCCAATCTGGAATGACGAGACAGACAACTGTTTTGGTATCAAACAAGGGCCACTTTATTAACTATTTAACTATCAAACCACAACGGCAAGGGAGCTAACTGGAGCAGAATAGGCCAGGCAGGTGTCAATCAGCAAACCTCCTGGGCCTTGGTATGGGCAAGACACCGGCTCCAGTCTAAGGCCATTGCCCTGGCCCATAACTGGCAGCCCAGCACTGCGGTCTCTCCCCGGGGGCGCCTACCCCGGAGGCCCTAAAACCTCAGGGGGCGCTTGCCCAGGAGGTTCCCAGAGGAGATCACATTCCCAGCCCCCGGCCCTAAAACCCAAGGGCCGTTCCTGATGACCCCTATCCCAAATGGGGATTGGCTGAAGTGCTTACCAATTCTGCTCTCCATACCCTATACTCCGCCACCTGCGAGGTCAAGCCTCTGCTTTGACCGATGCGGCCAATCAACAGCCCAAGGCTTCCCTAATCCCTTGCCTTAAGTCTTCTAAAAATATGTCATTGCCCTTGTTTGACAAGTGAACCCCGTCCTCCCTGTACAGGTCGGAGAGCTCGGACCTTATCTCTGGGTGAGGCAAATAACGCCCCAAACCCGCAAGCATGGCATTCTTAATCTGCCTGTTGACTTTCCACCGAGCTCGCTCCAAGCCCCGGGGGTCACCCAGGCCACGCCACACACGCCGTGGCAACATTGCTGACCACAGCAGCAGAGTATCCGGCCATCGTGCCTGGATACGGGCCAAATCGGCTTTAACCTGGAGCACCAGTGCGATGCCCTTCAACAATCCCAGGTCATTTCCCCCAACGTGGAGGACCAAAACATGCGGGGGAGAAAAACGCCTCGCCCCGAACAGCAGCGTGAGGAGACCAGGCCAATGCAAGCCTCTCCTACCCAGCCACTCAATTTCAGCCTGCTCACTGAGCCCCAGCTGAGAACCGACAGGTGTTCTCTTGGCCTGATGAGCCGCCCAAAAAATCATGCTGTGGCCACAGATCAGGACTCTCCGTCTCGTCCGCCCGCCACCTGGACCTGAAATGAGAACTGCATAAGTAACTCTTAAAACTTGCAATGCCTAATATATCTTTTATAACAGTGAGAACGCCATCGGCCAATATCCTGAATTGCATCTGATGAATAACCCATGGCAGCTGCCGTAGAAGCAGCCCCAATCCGGAAGGAATGGGTTCCAAAACGAAAGGCCCCTAGGCCCAACCCCATCAGGTCACTGACCAAAACTGGTACTTCGTCAGTGCAGAACCGTCCCTGTGACAGAACAAGACCCCGTCCGAGGACCCATGTCCTGACAGGTACTGCTGAAGCGCCAAAACAGGGCAAAGCTCCGCATCTGAACACCGGCCCAACTCCACCTCCAAACCCTTCCCCCTCTGGTCTGTTTTGGACCGGCGAATCAACAACTTGACCCCCCGCCCTGTAAAGGAAAGGTCACTCAGCCGGAGAACTCGACCAGAAGCATCACGGTGAAAAGCAGCCACCAGCTCACCGACTCGGAGCGCTCCAAAAAAGGCCACTAATGCAGCCGCGTGAAACAAGGCCGCTTCATAAGAATCAACACAAATGCTAGGCCATAAAGCCCGCAGGCCTTTTAATACCGCCGGGGTCAGTGGTTCTCTGGTGTCTCACTCGGGGGGGATTCCCATGACCAACCCTCCAAAAGTTTCCTAATCCTAAAATCGCCTGTATGGTCCACCTGCCCAGCTGCCCTACTAGCGAAAGCCAAGGCGGCCAACTTACCTTTTATAGAATTAACCGCTAAACCCTTCCTTCTTAAGAAAACACAAAACTGAAGGATGTGTTGAACGGGGAGAGGCCACCCAGGTACTAGACCGACTAAACGTTGGAAGGAAACAAAGTCCCTACCTGTCCTCATATAAGCCTTCCTGGTTGATGGCGCTAAAGCTAGACCAATTGCTCTGTCTACTTCAGCCCGCCAATCTCCCAAAAACCCACCGGCATCCTTACCGGCAGAAGGTCCGCTTCCGGGGCCAACAGACGGAACCGCTCCATCTGTTTACAGGAAAGAGCGTCCGCGACCCCATTACTAACACCCGGAACATGGCGTGCCCTAAACAATATGTTATGCTTTAAACACACAAGGGTGAAAATCCTAACCAATGCCATGACCCTTACAGATCTTGACGTCAATGAATTAATAACTTGAACAGTACCAAGGTTATCACACCAAAAGTGGACCGTACGTCCTACAAAATCCAGGGTCCATAGCCTCACTGCCACTACGATCGGGAAGAATTCCAAAAAGGTCAGGTCTTTGACCCAACCCTTCTGGAACCAACCCACCGGCCAATCCTCAGTGCACCAATGCCCTCTGAAGTATACCCCGAACCCAGAGGATCCGGCGGCATCTGAAACTACCTGCAACTCAGCCTCAACCAATAAATCTTCCCGCCAAAAAGAGACTCCGTTAAAGGACTCCAGAAATTCCAACCATACCAGCAGGTCCTGTCTGATGCCGTGCGTTACCCTGGTCCTATGATGAGGCCGGCGCATACCAGCCATAGCATCACAAAGTCTTCTAACGAAGGCTCTACCCGGGGCAACCACTTTAGAAGCAAAGGTGAGGTGGCCAACCAGACGTTGCAGCTCCGCCAATGAAATCTTTTTTAAGGACAAGACTGTAACTATACACTGCCGCAGTGCTTGCAACTTTTCCAGCGGAAGCCTGCACAGTTGCCTTCCCGTATCAATTTCTATTCCTAAGAACACTAACACTGAACTTGGGCCCTCCGTTTTTTCATGTGCCAGCGGAACTCCCAACTCCTCCATCAACCAAATAAAGGACTCAAGGAGAAACTGGCAGTTGCCTGACCCAGCACGCCCCACAAACAAAAAATCATCGAGGTAGTGTGCTGTACCCTGCTGGCCAGATCGCCAGCACAGGGCCCATTCTAAAAAGGAGCTAAACTTTTCAAACGCTGAACATGACACTGAACAACCCATGGGTAGCGCCCTGTCCATATAAAAGGCCCCTTCAAAGGCGAAACCTAACAACTCAAAATCCCCCGGGTGGACAGGGAGGAGGCGAAAAGCTGACTTAATGTTGCATTTCGCCAGCTCCGCACCCGGCCCGAAGGTACATACCACCCTCATGACCTGGTCAAACGATGTATACCGCACGGAACACAGCTCATGAGGTATTGAATCGTTCACCGATGACCCATACGGGTAAGACAAATGATGGATAAGTCTATATTCACCCGCTGCCTTCTTTGGAACAACTCCTAATGGGGAAACATGCAAATTAGGGACCGGGGGAATCGCAAAGGGCCCTAAAACCCGACCCTCCTTGCATTCCTTCTCGATCTTGGACCGAACAATGTGTTCCATTCCCGCCAGGGACTTCAAATTAGGAGCCATACAAGGCATCCTATCCCCTTGATATGGAATTCGAAACCCAAACCTAAAACCATCCAACAAGTACTGCCCATCAACAACATTGGGATAACTTTGAAGCAAGCGACCTAATACCGTAACGTTAATGGGACTAGGCCCCTTTGTCAGACATCCCCTGCTGTCCTCCCCCTCCCATTGGGCGCTTACCTCCCCTTGTGCCCGCTCTAGCCCTGGGCCTGGGGCAACCGGAGAGGGGGTGGGGGCTGGCACACAGTGGACATTCGTGCCGAAAGGAACAAACCTTCCTACTACACGTGCCCTGAGATGTAAACTCCCAGCACAGAGGGCGTTTCTGGACTCCCTGGTTAGCCATCCCCTTAACACTAGGCGGCCCGGATAACCTATGAACCACATGTCCGCTATCTGAGTGATCGCCTGGTGCCGGACGCGCCGGGGATACATGCTGGAGCCACAAAGAGGGGTGAATTTGGTCCCACCTCAAGGATGGGTTCATCGCTGCCCGCATACGAAAACCCTCATCATACTCCATCCAACCGATACCCATGAATCCCGAATAAGCTTTATATATGATGTCCATATATTGCAACAGGGAAGACGCTCTCCATGGTTGGGACCGTATGATCACTCCCGCATAAATCAGGAAACCCGGGTACCAGTTTTGCCAACACCTGTCCGCCCGACGCTTCTTAATGCGTTCCTTGTCCCGCTCATCTAGGTCTTCCTTATCCTTTTTTTCTAATTCCCTGAATAAAAGAGTGAAAACATCTATGAAATCACCCCTGAGAATTCGGTCCCTGATAACAGAAGACAAATGGTCACCCAAGGGCAGAACCAAATCCCCACTGGGTAAGGCTCTAGCCGGAACTTGTTCACATGTATGTCCACCAGAGGGTGGCGCTGACCACCCTGGCCAGCCTGACTGCGAGCACTGACAGGAATGAGGGGAAATGCCGTAACCCCACGCTGGAGTGTTAGGACACAAACCACCGCCCTTGGATGTAAAAGGCCCATGTGTGGTTGCTTTTTCCGAGGCAGCCTGGGAACCAGGCCCCCATGGCCACCCCGGAAAATCTGCTGTACCTTGGGCTGACTTACCCGACCCAGGCGTGGGTTCCTGGAATCGAACTAACTGCTGGCCAGTAGCCTCATCCGGGTGTTCGCCACCAGCATACGCCGTGGATGTGCTGCCCCCTTGACTATCCTCCAGCATTGCTAGGCGAGCTAAGACCTTGGCCTGAAAGGAAGAGACCTGGTTAGATTTGTCACCTCCAACCCTTATGGGCTTTGCAGGAATGGCAGGGGGAAATTGACGCTGCTGTTCAAGTGCAGCTAAGCAAGCCAAAATGGCAACATTAACAGGGTCTCCCTCTTCATCAGATGAACCAGGCTCAGCAGGTAAAGCAGGCGCAGGTCGTGGAGCTGGCCATTTAGGAGCAGGACCTTTGCCCTTCGACGAACCCACACCTCTTTTGGGCGCCATTACACTGCTACCAACCAATCCGTATAGCTATGCTTATGCCAATTAACCCGTGGGGGAGGGGGGGGAACACTACCGGAATAGAAACTGAAAGTGTCTTCAATACCAACCAAAAAAACCCACGTGGCGCAAGAACTAGGAGGGGGGGGGGGTTAATTTGTAGCCAAAAGAAGAACACGCGGCCCTATAGCCGCCCTAACCAACTCCCAGCACACCGCCTCCCCACAAAACCTGCTCCCAGCACCCACGAATGGAAAAAATTCACTCGGTGGTGGCAGTGGCAAAAAAAGGGGGGGTAGAGTGGGTGGGTTGGATGTGGGCACAGCAGCCCCAGCCGTCGTACGAGGGGGGGGTTGCTGCTCCAAAGTCCCCTCTGCCGCCCCCAGCAAGGTCACTGGCAAACACGCGGCTGGGCCACAACGCCAGAGGCCGCCCCTGTGAACGCCGCTGCCCAGAGGCCCGCCCCAACTGCCGGCCGCCACCACCAATCACTCCCCAGGCCTCAGCTGTGCCACAGCCCCCTGACTGCCCCCTCCCAGAAGCATCGCCTAAGCGACTCCCTGCTGCGGCCAAACCTCGCCACCGGCCCCTGCCGCCCACGCCTCCAAAGGAGGCGTTGGGAACTGCTTGCTCGCGTGGGGGGAGCCGCCGAAGCGACAACGGCTGCCCCCGCGAGCAAATGCATCGGCCCTGCAGCGCTCCCTGCTAGGAGCTGTTAACGTGCCGCAGCGCAGGCTCCTCTTCACTGGAGAACCGCCGCCATGCTTTGAAGGCTCGGAGGCCCGCTCGCCCCGACCGAGCGACGAGCCTTCTCTCCTCGAGCTTCCAAGCGAACTACGATGGCGGGGGCGGGGCCAGACCTTTTAAGGCCGGCCTCTGCCCCCCACCCTTGCGACACGCTGCATCACAGCAGCCATCTGTCTCCGCCCTCCATCTGGGCGGCAAAACGGCCCCCGCGCCCAACGGCTCGCCGAGGGCGCGGGAACCTCGTTGCCTTCTCCGTTTGAGTTCTGCATTGTCTTTTTCTGATTTATTGTGAAGTCTGCATTTTCCTTCCCAGTTTGGCATAGTGATTAAGAGCATGGACTCTAATCTGGGAGAACTGGGTTTGATTCCCCACTTATCCACATGCAGCTGCTGGTGTGACCTTGGGTCACTTACAAGTTTTCTCAAAACATTTTCTCAAGAGCAGCCCTCAAAAGAGCTCACTCAGCTCTACCTATCTCACAGGGTGTCTGCTGTGGGGAAGGGAAGGGAAAGGAGATTGTAAGCTGCACTGACTCTGAGTGAAGAGGAGGTATATATTCAATCTCCTCCTCCTCCTCCCTTCCACAACTTACTTCAGGACACCCCTAACAATAAGATGTGCATACCTTTCATGCATCTATTTCTTCTGGACTGATCCAGAATGATGGTGCAGTCTTGAGAAGAGCAAAACCGCCAAGAAGGGGAGACTGGGGAGACAAAATTCCCAGGGTCCAAGTCAGCTGGAAGGCCCCTGAAACCAGAATCATGCTACATTCATTAACTTTGTTTCTACCCCCCCCCCCCTTCTGATGCAAGTCTGCATTGCAGCCACTAGGGGTTCAGGGAAGGCAGAGCACAGTAAACGGCAGTTACTTCTGTCTGCTAGCTGTGCCTTTCTGCAAAGTTTACTACTAGACTCAGGCAAACCTTTGCCTTGCCTATCAGATGCTAATAAACCCATTAACCAAGCCAGCACTGGAGCAAGGCAAGACCAGCCAGCTCAGCTCATGGCTTCTACAGTCATTGCCAGAATGCAGCCTCTTAACAAGGTCATTGTCTTCAGCAGTCTGTTTTATCTCTCTACCTTTAGTTCCACCCAGCTCCATACTTCAGTCTGAGCAGCCAGATCTTGCAAAAGGGCAGCCCTGTTAGTATGTTGTTCTTGTCCTGTTTTCCACACTCTTCTCCTCCTTCTTTTTGCTCCCTTCCTTTCATGATCTGCTGTGACGGGATGAAAATCTGGGTCACATGACTGAGTGAGGAGGGGGCCATTTAGCTCGGAACCCTCAATGACTGGCAGTTAACGGGCACACCTGACAGTTTAGAATGTTCAGGGAGTGTGAGAGAAAAAAGTCTGTGTGGAGAACAGTTCTGGGGATAGCTGTGTGAGAGCTTGGAAGTGTGTCTCGGTAGCTCTGTGGGAGCAATCCAAAAAGACCAGTTTAAGCTGAGAACTGGGTGCTGGATAGTCTGGTTCACGGGACAGTGATCAGACTAGTAAAATCAGAACACATAAGCAGTCACAAACCTAAAATACATCACTCCTGAGGAACCTGTGATAGGAGGTTAAGGGAGGGCTGAGGCAAAGACTGGCAGAGTCTGGACAGCTGGTTGGTGGCCAGTTGGGACTTAAGGGCCAGGAAACCAAAGCCAAAAGGCTAACCCCTAAGCAGGACAGAAGAGTGTACTGAGGAAGGTGTTGAGTGAGCTTATGTACGGTTAAGGAAACAGCAAACAATATAACCTACTGCCTAAGTATCATCTAAGCCAAATGTGTCAGCCGCTACCGAAACAACGTGTCCAATGTAAATACCTCCCCCATCCCCTCTGTTTGGTTCTGTAAATAAAGCTCTGTTTTATGTTAAAGAAAAAGCCTGAGTGAATACCTATTAAAATTAAACCCCGAAGAGACTATTTTAAGGATAGAGGGTGCTGGTCGAGTGAAGTAGAGCCAAGCCTGATCAGTCGCCTCACAGAACGCCTCAAAGCGGCAGTTTATTTAGGCCACACATCATATTCCTTCATTCCTCTCTCCCCACTTCTAATTTTTCTCTCCCCCTTATTTTTCAGTCTTGATCTCAACTTTTTCTCATCCAGCCTGGCTGGCAATGTTGAATGTGCCTAATAGTAGTATGGCATCAAACCTTTGCTAATATTATGAACAGATGGGGGAAGTTAATATGTCCCCAAGAGCTACAGTGTAGTAAAAGGATGCCCTTTGCATGTATGATAACAGAATATTAACCAGCCTTTCTGGTTATAAACAGAATTCAGAACTTACTTTAGATTCCATTGCAAATAGCACTGAGAGGGTGTGGTCTGGAATTGCCCCTGAAACTCCTACAATGATCCTGAAGCCAGTGGCCAATTTTGAGATCCCTAGTTTTATTTTCTGATGAATTGTGCCTGCCACAAACAGAGACAGATAGACATGCAGATACTTTTATTACTGTAATAGATGTGTGGTAACAGAAAGCAAGTGATTCGCTTTGTGACGATATCTGATTTGAATCAGGGTCATATGGGGGGGCAGGTGGAATTTTTGTCTGCGGGTTCATGGTGGCTCTCAACAGACCTGAAGCAGAGTTATACTGGCGGTGTGTAGTTGGATATTTCTGATCTGAAATTGTGCCCCAGATGTCCTATTTAGTTCCAATCAGAAAAAACCCAAACAAAACAAAACAGGAAATTGGGGCACTGTTTCAGATTGGAAATACCTGGCTGCACACCCCTAATTACATCCTTCTAAGTCTATTGACTTCAGTGCTGAAGATATTTGAAGGAATTAGAACTAGAGAGGAAAGCAAGTTGAGTTCAAATGCAAATGAGGAGGGATCTATCAAACCATGGCTCTGGCACATAAGGCCTGAGGTGACTATTCTTTGGGTGGGAACCAGAGGCAAAGGTTTTTTTAAAAAAAAACAAAACAAAAAGGTTTTGGGCAGCTGCTGTTAGCTACTTCTGTTGCTGAGTTTGGCTTGCTTTGCTGAAATGGTTAGGGAATCTTCCCATTGTCCACCTGCTACTTTGTTTAATTTTGTGAAGTACCAGGGAAAAAATTTTGGCCATCAAGTTACAACTGACATGTGACAACCCCATAGGGTTTTCAAGGCAAGGGACCTTTAGAGGTGGTTTGCCATTGCCTGCCCCTGTGTTGCAACCCCATCCAAGTATTAATCCCCATCCAAGTCTCCCATCCAAGTATTAATTAGGGCTGACCCTGCTTTGCTTCTTAGATGTGACAAGATCAGTCTATCCTGGGCTCTCCAGGTCAGGGCCCAAGGAATAGCGTTGTCATATAAATACCATAGCAACATACCATACAAACTCTTTTAGTATCAATGTATTGATCTAAAGAAAATCTTTAAACTTTGGTAAACAATGGATATATTTCAAGTGTGAGAATATGATGCTTTGCTGCAGCTTGGACTTACCCCTTTACCGCCTTTGTAGGCTCCAGGGCTGGAGAAAGCAGCAGGCAGCCATGTGGTCTCTGGCCAGCTGGCCACATGGTCCAGTGTGGAAGCAGGGTCCTATGGCAGCAGGAGGATGGCCCATGTGCCAGGACAGGGTTGCTGGCAGTCCTGGGACTTTGCTTGCCCACCCCTCCTCTATAAAGCTGGGAGCTGCCAGGACCTTGTCCCAGATTTTTCTAGGCTTTTCTTCGCAGAACACAGCAACAGACTTTGCCTGCTGCACTCTTCCCAGATGGTCTGTTGGCTGGGATACCTGAGGTGGCAGCCTTGTTCCAAGGCCAGGCATCAGCTAAGAGCCAAGGCAGCTGGGCCACAGCATTTTTGCCTCATGGCCAGCCCTATAGTCCAGGGTGCTGGCCTTGATTTAAAGCTTTGGAGCAGCTGGGAGGTGGCAAGCAGCAGCAGCAACTGGAGCTTCCCTGCAGCAGTAATAATTGGAGGCGAGGCCCTGGCATCAGCTGGGGTTCTATGGTACCTTCCAGAGTCAGGTTTTATCCTCCTGGTTGGCTTGCATTGGGCCAGAGTTTCCTGCCATCCGGAGGGTGGGCTCTGGCTGTAGGCAACCTCTTTGTCAGACATTTGCTTCTGCTGCCATGAGGTCTCATGCCTGGTGGTCAAGCCTTTTGCCCCCCTCCACTTGTAAGCTGTAAAGGATAGCTGGCTTTTTGCGGGAGCAGTTGTATACAGCTAACCCCAAGTGGCTTAGCTTAACAGCTTTTTCAGAGGCTATGGTTCTGTGATTTTTTACGCATTTGAAGGAGTGGGATCTTTCCACCAGGACCATGGGGATTCTCTTGGCTGCCATATCCTTTTGCAGCAAGGCCTTCAGCTTATCCAGTCCTTGCAACTCCTTCTTGGCTTGGCGGGCCATCGACGGGTGGAAGAGGGCTATTCTTCCTGAGCTGGACCCCCAAAAGCCCATTACAATCCACATTTGTTGAGTCTGATCCTGCAGCTCCTTCAGACCTGTTGGTCTACTTTCAAGGCTACACTTTTTTGTGTGGCTTTCTCATTAGCCTTCACTGGGGCTTTTCATAGCAGTGAGCTACTTGGGGCTTTTCACAGCAGTGAGCTACTTGCGGCTTCATGCCAGGACCATTCCAGCCAGGCCCTATATCACCAGGATGGCTCCACCATGGGAGATGAACTGCATGTATGCAGTCCAAGATTGACCAGTTTGGACAAGGTTTGTGGATCATCCTACATTCTGTCTGGTCCACTTCATGTTTGACTATCTACAGATCAGGCCCTTCTTACCTGATTCTCTTTGTGCATGCCAATGGATTCTGCTTCTCTAGGTTTAAGTTTGTTAGTGTTATGCGTGCTTGCATTGCAGGTCTAGGACTTTCTCCCTCAGATTTTGATGTGCACTCTTTTCACATTGGTGCTGCCACGGTGACCTTGGAATTAGGTTTTTCTTCAGAACAGATTTGCACCATTGGCTGATGGCGGTCCTCGGTAGATAAGTTTTACATACACCCTTCAGATCAGCTAGGTCGCTAATGTCTATATCTTTCAGCTCCTGCAGGTCATCTAAAATCAGTGTGGATCATGGGGCCATAGTATCGTCTACTGGTCTGGGACCTTGTTGTCTGAATGGAGAGAAGCCTAGGGTCTTGACAAACAGCTGCAGATAACCTGGTTGGGGCACCAGGGAATGCGTTGGCCTTCTCTCCTCTCTGCCATTTCAAATCAAGTGTCTTGTCTTGGACCTCTGGATGCCTTAGTTATCCAGTTAGGGGAAAATGATTTCCTTGCACAGAAAGGGGTGGTGCTGTCATGCTCTATTGATGCAGACTTGGAAACTCTCCACTCATGGCTTCCTAACACTGCCTCTGTTCTGGCCTCCTCAAACAACATGAGTGATGCAGGGCCATATCACCTGACAGGGTGGACTTGGCTAGGGGAAAAACATACAAGGCAGTAGTGTGGGTGATTAAATCATCGGGTGGTTGTGTCATTGCCATCTGGACCTCAGTTACAGGCAATCTGTCTTCTACAGGGCAGACGGGGTGCGCTTATCTGAATGGGGCATGGTTGTTTAGCTACATGGCATCCAGGAAGGGTTGCTTTGTTGCTTACAGGTGTAGGAGCACTGGTGGGAGTGGGGGAAGCAGTCACACATACCCAGCTCTTGTGGTGGTTTGGACACTGGGGCAGATCCTTTTGGCTAGGGAGGCGGTGTCTGTGTGCCTGCATCCTGTGTTCTGGGGACTCCCTTAAGGGGTCTTGAGGTGGAGCCAATGTTAGCAAGGCTCTCACCACCAGGTGGCCTGGCATCTATGTGGTTCCCAGGGTTTGCCACTCCTCGGTTTCACTCCCAGCAGGCAGGCTTGGGTGTGGAGTTCATCAGGCAGCAGGTGGGTCGCTTGATGCAGGAACTGTCCCCATGCTGCACCAATGATTCTGCAGTGTACTCAATAAAGCTGTGGCCATTTTACTCCCCAAACTGTCTGTGGTCTGCTGTGTCATGCCTTGCCTGTGCTCCCCTCTATGCCCTTGGGGAAATGGTTGAAGAATGTGGTGACTGAGCATGCAAGTGATGCACAGAAGAGCAATGACTCTGTTTGGCTGAACATCCCACATAATTTCATTATGGGTTGTGGCTCTGAAGCACAACATTTATCATTTGTTAGTCTGTGGGGTTCTATGTGATCTACTGGCTTTATTAAAGGCCATTTATTAAGTGCCTTTCATCACTGGTTGCAAAAGAGAAATAGTTTAGCACACTGTATTCCTAAATCCTATGTATGACCAAGGCTTCCTGCTCCCGAAGGCTCATAATATATAAAATCAAGAACAGTTCTTATGTTTCTTGTGACCATTAATAGTGGAGTAAGTTCCCCTGCTAGTTAGTAGAAAAATTATTTTTTGAGGGAAAGTAAATTATGTTTGCATTACAACTTGTATGAGAGAATTCCAGGTGGATTTGGGGTTTATGAACTAGATTTCTGTGTAGCCAGTGGTTTAAAAATGTTACCAGAAAACTGGACACTTGTACAAGGACTCAGGTGAAATGAGAGGTGTTTTCTGAGACAATCTGAAAACCTCAGCCTGCCTCTGTTATTATCTCATCCTGGCCATTGAAGACTTAATAATAATACCAAATGACCATATTCATTCAATGTGTTATACAATTGGAACAGATTAACTTAACTTGTGCCCTCTTGATAGCATTTCCTTTGGATTGTAGCTCCATGATATAGATTTTAGATGAACCTGAAGCAGAGGGCCTTGAGCAAATGCTTTTAAACTCAATTTGCTTTAAACACAAGAATCACTGCTTCCTTGGTGGAGCAAGGGCTATTTTTGGGCAGGAATGCACAGGAACAGAGTTCTGGCTGGCTTCCAAGTTGGCCACGTCTACAGCCTTCCCCCCTCAGGTTCCCCAGGCACCTCGCAAGTTGTGGGGCATCTGGGGAAGCCAAGCTGATCCAGGGATACAGGGCACCTGAGGCAGCTGATCCAGAAACTGCCTCCCCTCCTCAGGTACCCCATGCACCCACAAGCTGTGGGGCACCTGGGGAAGCCAGTCCTGGGAGGGAGCTGCACGGTCAGGGGTGTGGCCTAATATGCTAATGGGTTTCTGCTGTTGGATGTGGCCTATTATGGTAATGTGTTCCTGCTGGGCTTTTTCTACAAAAAAAAGCCCTGGATACAAGTAACTGTTCGGGATCTTTCTGCAAATAAATATACCGTTGGAATGTTGATCACTGTGATTTTGTTGCAGTATTTTGGCTTTAGCATTACATATTCTCCAATTCTTACATGAAAACTGTAACTCACTGGTATCAGGGAAGACCTCTCACTCAGTCATAGAACCTCTGCTTTGAATCCAGAAGTTCTCAAGCTCAGTCCCAGGCATCTATAGTGAAAAACATAAGATTCTATGCGATGCAAAAGACCTCTGCCCGAGACACTAAAGAATTATTGCCTTACAGAATAGAAAATACGGACCTTGGTAGGATCAGTATAAGACACCTTCATGCATTCAGCTTTTTTTGTAGGGGAGGAGCCATGGCCTAGTTGTAGATAGGTTTGCCAGGTCCCTTTTAGTGAATTCAGGCCATGTAAGTAATGGTAGTTTGACCTGGGTACTTTCCCCATGCATCTTTATTGAAAATAGAACTGGCTGACTAGTCAGTGTGGAAAATATTATCTCTGTGTATGTCATCTATCACAATTCTGCTCAGACTCTTCAGAGTGAGAGTCACTTGGATGCTGATCCAAATACCAGTGTAAATGAGGCTGACAAGAAGAATTCAACCTGCCTGCCTGGTGAAGTAGATTTCAGCCACATCTGCTGTGCCTGTCCCACTACATACAGGTCAATCTGGGTCTCAGTTTTGTTATCCCAAGTTGTTTCCTTTGGAGCTATCCATGGTTCTGCAACTTCATGTCCAGCCCAACTGGTGCCTGTTCTCTCTGCTCTCTGTTTCAGACTTCACTGTTTGGGAAGATTCCTTGTTTCTGGCTTTCAGAAACTCATTCAATTCCCTGATTACTTACTGTGCATCACCAGCTTGAGGTCGGTAAGATCATGCAAGCGAGAACTTTACCTCACCCACCACAGGATTGTTTTGGGCCAGGGCCTTTACATCAGGATTTCTGTTGGCCTGGGTTTTTCCTGTGTTACCCCATTCTTGTCTTTTACAGAACTTCTCTAATGCCTGTGGTTTAGAACTAATTAGTGAAACTAGGAGTGTAAGATGTTCCCAGGATGGTCGCCTCAAATGCTTCTGAGATCAGTTATCTACATTTGTAAATCATTACAGTTAGGAAGGTTTCATCTAAGAGCAGCTTTGTGCAGGTGCCACAGTGGTGGCAACTGCTATTTTTACCCTTTCTGTTCTGTAAAGACTGTACATATATCCCATCAGAAATAAATATCATGGTACATTATAGACAAAGTTCCAAAAACTTTTCAGTGTAACAAAGGGGGTGCTGGGGACAATATTTTCTGTCTTATATACTTGGTTATATATAATCATCTAATATATTTATATATATTAGGTAACTCTTTTTTCCTTTCTATATTTCCTTTATACTAACAGCTTGTGTTCACATGATGAGGT
Organism: Lepidodactylus listeri; assembly: GCA_029233225.1. Taxonomy (NCBI): domain Eukaryota; kingdom Metazoa; phylum Chordata; class Lepidosauria; order Squamata; family Gekkonidae; genus Lepidodactylus; species Lepidodactylus listeri. The sequence continues at coordinate 47,274,598 of JARCFY010000012.1, forward strand.
CAGTGACATTCTTATGAGGAAGCCGGATGTTGCACTTCAGATGTGCACCTCTTAAATAGGCTGATGATAGACAGAAGCACCCACATCTGATTTGCATGCATCCTATCCTTATGGGTGCCATTCTTGAATACCTTTGTAGAATAGAACAGCAGAAACTGATGATTAGGGATATCGAGATGCGGGGGAGGGGGATTAAGGGTACTAAGGGCCAAGGAAGCCCGGAAGCGCATTCATGTTCTAACGGCACATTTTGTGTATGTTCTTCTGAATGGGAGGTTGGTACCAGAGAGACTATTTCTCAGAGGGCCTGTGGTGGCCATTATACTAATTTGTGAATCTTTAAAGTAAGATGTTAAGTTTTGCCTGGAAATGTAATTGTTCCTAATTTGCCCTGAATAATTGGGGAAGGGGGTTACTTTGTGAGTGAATTGAGGATTGATGTCAAGTTTTGTAAGTATTTGTGGGTACTATGTCCACTGTGAGTACCACAATGATCTGTGTCTATTTTTGTACATGTGAATAACATAAACCACCTGGAGGGGAAGGCAGAATTTAGATCATGCATCTCAAAGGTTAAGTTGTCTCACAGGGAAAGGAGAGGAGTGTAGAATAGAACAGAAAAGAACTGTTTGAGGCATCTGCTCTGGTCTGATTTTTTTCCCATGCTGCACCTCTGCATAATTTTTCTAAATACTATGCACTCTGGCAATTTTTTTTTTTTAAAAAAGATAAAGCACCAATGAACACCACTCCTTTCCAGCTTTTCCTATGGCAAACCTGTTATGCTGTTTTCCTATTTCAGTGGCCATATGATTGGCTTTAATTTACTGCCAGGCAACTGGTTATTGTATGACCTTGCAGTATGGCCAAAATAGCCTATGGTGTTTAAAGTAATTTGGTTTTATCATTGTTGCATTGCTATAAATGAATAATTGGGAGATGTCTTCATTTGATAAGTTTCACTACAAGCACATGACTGGTCAACTCTTGAGCTCAGTGACTCTAATAGGTTTATCCCTGAACTAAACAGAGTATTCATCTCAGCTGAATATTCACTTTACTTGAATTATTGGACAGATTTGCACAAACGCAATGGCTTCATCTCCAAAAATACATGCTCTGATCGACATAAGAAAATAGTCAGAAGAAGCAATTATGTTTTAAAAAGTGATTTGAGGCAACAAATGGGTCCATAAATAAAAAAAATGATTCTTAATCAAAATCTCAAAGAACAGGCCATTCTGAGGTTGCTTTCTCTTTTTTAAAGATTAAAAATGTGGCATAGTTAATATTGTCATTCCAAGGGCAACAGTTTGGATGAATAAAAAATGTTTTGTGGGGAACAATAAAGGTTCATTTCTTTGTACATCACCAGATGTCCCACTGTCTAAGCTTCGAAGAAGCGTCTCACTTTTCTCACATACAAATCTGCCTTCAACCAAATTAGATTTTTGGTCAGTATTGCCTACTCTGTCAGTGGTTCTCCAGGGTCTCAAACACAGAATGGTTTTTCCCAGCACCTGCCATTTGAAGAGGTCCTTTAACTGGAGATATTGGTGACTGAAGGTGGGACATTCCACATGCAATGTGTGTGCTCTGCCACTGAACTACACATGCTCCTTCTTCCTGGATAATATTGTTGTGTTTGTCTTTTTATGGATTATTCACATCTCAATGTGAACTTGCACAGAATTGTTCATAATTGGGGCAGGCATTAAGAGAAACATCTTCCAATTGCTGAAGCAATGAGGCCCAAGGGGTTCCCTTGCTCCAAACCAGTTGTGCATTGTTGACTGGTTGGGGCAGAACATGGATAGCATTTGGATGTGGATTTAGATACACATGCCCATCCTGCCACTCTTAGTCATGTCTCACAACAAGTGACTGGAGTTGGAATGAAGTAAAAGTCTTGCCAGTCAGAGCAGGTAGGTAATGAACTGGCAGGACAAAGAGCATGAACCCAATTGCTGGGGCACCAGGGAAACTCTTCCTTATGGGGGCAATAGGAGGGGGTTGTTTGCTCTCAATGATATCAATCTGTAACCAGATCTGCTGGGCCATATGGCTCCATGGTATCAGTATGTTCACCCCATGTATAGCACCACTTTTTCTCCCTAATGGAGACTCAGAGTGGGTTGCAACACAATTCTCCCCTCCTTCATTTTATGCTCACAACCATGTCAGAAAGGCTAGTCTGAGAGAGCGTGATTGAAGGCTAGGCTGAGAGAGCATGATTGACCCAAGATCACTTGGCAAGCTTCCATGGCAGAGTTGGGGTTTGAACCTGCATCTCTCCAATCCTAGGCTGACACTCAAATCACTTCAGCACTGGATCATCACACCGTGAATCACTGGGATCACACAGTATAACACCAACGACCTCTCCCCGGCTGTTGGCTGTGACCAAGCTGTAGCGTCCTTGCCTATTTGTATATTTCTTTATACTAGACTCAGTTATTGTGTTGTGAGGTAACTGATCAGTCCCACTTTCCTATATCTGACCAGTTCTCTGTTTCAGTAGTCTCTTCGGGGTTTGCTTTATAAGTCATCTCTTCAGGGGTTTTCTAGATATGTTCTAGATATATACTGAAGACCACTGTCCAGTATACTCTTTACCAAAGACTTCAGGCACCAGTGCTTGTAGAGGAGGAGGAGGAGGAGGAGGAGGAAGAGGAGGAGATTGGATTTATATCCCACCCTTCACTCACTTGGAGTCTCAGAGCAGCTTACAAACTCCTTTCCCTTCCCCTTCCCACAACAGACACTCTGTGAGGTAGGTGGGGCTGAGAGAGCTCTGAGACAACTGTCCTTGAGAGAACAGCTGGTACAGAGCCATGGCTTGCCCAAGGTCATCCAGCAGGTGCAAGTGGAGGAGTGGGGAATCAAACCCAGTTCTCCCAGATTACAGTCCGCGCACTTAACCACTACACCAAACTGGCTCTGTCAAACAGCACAGAACTTTATTATACAGAAAACACAACAGGGGTATGGGATTTATATACAGAGAATAGTTTGTTTTGTTGTTCACTAAACAAGTTACTTTGCTTTAACTTTAACTTTCAGAGAGGCTGTATGGTTGTCACTTTCAGTTAATTCAGATGTTACTTGGTTCACAAAACTCTTCTACTGACTCCACTCTCCAGTCACTTTTTAGTGGTTAACCTTTTGGGCTTTATCTGGTCTGAATCTACTGGTTCAACAACCCAGCTCTCCCAGGCTCCTCTAGAACCTTTTGCCTTTCTTTAGCCACCTTTTTAAGTTTCCTTGGAGTAATGTGTTTGGTGTTTGTGACCCTTGAGGTCTTAAACTTGCCCACTCTCTGGTAACTTCCTCTCACTGTTTGAGAATACCAGTTAGGAGTGTTATTCACCCACAGTTTTGTCACATGAACTATTCCCTGGCTGTTTTCACTGAGCTAAGAGGTTCTACTTTCTCCTCAGAGCTCTCTCAGTGAACTCTCTGCTTCAGTTAACCATCTTCCAACCACTTCTTCCAACTCACCCACTCAACTGTTTTCAACTGTCCTCTCTGACAGTTATCTGTCACTCAACCTGATGATTCCGAGCTCTCTGGCCCCCTCCTTTCTCAATCATGTGACTGTAGCTTCTCTCTTTACCTGCTGCATTCCACAACTCTTCAATTCCATCACACACAGTGAAGAAGTCCTTTCAAGTAAAAAAGAAGAATAGAGTCAAAGCAGAAGCAGAATAGAGAAATAATGGCTGCAAAGATGCATAACAAAACATGAAAAAATGGCAGGTTCTCAAACCCACCCATGTCACTGAAAACTAAACCTGATGAAAATTTGATGCTGCATTTGCTACAACTAGATTTATACTGCAGGAGTTCCATGCTTGCACCAAATTTCACCTCTTTTCCAGATTAAAACATTGCCCCAACATACCAGGCATCCTAGATGTGCCTTTCCTAGCATTTTCTTTCTCCAGTTTGCAGACCTGTAACATTGCCAAAATGTTGTTCCTTTTTCCATTACAATCTACTTTGTGGAAGCCAAAGTCCCATCATCCAAATTGCTTGGCTGCTGCTGGTTAGTTCATATAATATAATATTGCATACGGCAGTGATTTCCAAATGAGAGGTCGGGTGGGCTGTAAGATCTTTGTGCAAGTGAGTCTCCAGACAATTATTTGTGGATATTGGAGAAATTGGCAGAAAAGGGGAGGAAAGAAGTTTCATTTCTGACTCAGAGGTAGCTTGGAACTGAGGACTAGACCTGAAACATGAGGGGGGAAATCCCTTTGTACAAGGTTTGGGAACTAGTGGCACAAGGCCTGCCTCTCAGACAGTGACTTGAATGTTAAAATGCTTCGGAGAGGGCAACTATTTTGTTCTTTCCAGTGCCTGGAAAATATATGCAGGGGAATGTGCATTGGATTGGGACCAGATGTGTGAACAGTCTTTTGAAGATGGAACCTTGCCCAAGAACAATCTTGAGCGGTAGATGAGAAATGTTAAACTGTTCTGCATCTGGAATCATTTAGATGCTGATTTAAATCCTGATTGCTATTCAAAAAAGGGTGACTTGGTAACAATGATGGGCAGTGAGAGTGTTGAGGGAGAACATCATTGTCCTTTAAAGAGAATAGATTTTAAATATGCTCTGTGTAGAAGAGGGGAGAGAGAGACAGAGTAAACAGTGGTTCATACTTCCTGAGGATCTCCATGATGCACACTGCTCTTGCTAAAGCATAAAATATAATTACCTCAACACTTGAAGAAAAATCACAACAATGAACACATATTCAGGTTTGTATTTTATTGCCTTGGTTTTCTGGGTTTCACAGATCCCTTCATTTTGCATCCTTTGGACCACAGAGGGTGTTTCCATGACAACAAATAGATGTTACATTTATTTACTGGGCAGCTAGGAATGACAATGTCAGCAAATGACATTTCTGTTGTTTTCTCTCTTTTCCAGCTGAGATTTGTTTTAGTTAATGAAACTGGCAGCAGAAAGGGCAGCTTTTTCAGGCTCGCCTTTTTTTTTTTTTGGTGTGGTGAAAATAAACAGCAGTTAATTTGACTCTAATTTTCTGAATACTACTTTGGAAACCTCCAGCACCATTCTTTATGCAAATATTTTTTGTATGTGGATCCTGACTGCAAAGTAAAAAGTAAATTTCAGCTGTTACCCATGGGAAGGGACAGAAATGCTCTCAGCCTTCATGCATGGCTCTGACATTTTTGTCATTGTTGAATAGCCCAACTGCATCCTGAAGATCATTGTGTGATAACACAGCTCCCCCACCTGTGGAGCTGATTGGCACCCATGGGTGGGGGGCACCTTTGCTTCACTCAGAAGTAGAGGAGGCAGTGAGGGGGGATGCAGGTGTCCCCGCATCAGGCCACTGGGGGGAGGAGTCGGCAGTGATATATTGGCCGGCTCCTGCCTCCAACTTCCTCTAGCTGCCTCATGCTCCACTTACCCTCCCACCCTATACGTAATGTAGGCTGTGCTGGTTGCCCTTTGCGGGGCCAGGTAGGAATTTTTACACCATCTTTGTGACTGGTATGGCAGCGGGGTGTGTGTATTGTTCACCTACCTTGCACTGCTTGCAGTGGAACGATGGTTTTGGAGATGATGGAGTCATTGTTTAGGTTGGTCACTTTCCATGCAGGGGGTGGATTGGTATGGAAATAGGTAAAATAGAACCAGAGAGCACTAGAGAGCACCTACCCTGTTTGGGGGGAAGGGTCCATCAGGACCTGCTTGCAGGTTTCATGGCCCAGGGTGGGGTATATGGACTGCCTTTGGAGCTGCTCTGGTGGGGCCTCACCCTTGTGAGCTACTCAGCTTGGGGTTTGGGGGCCTGCTAGGAGGCTCCCAGTTGGCTATGCTGGCTGGGGGCAAGCCAAGTAGCGTGGCTTACCTTCGGGGTAGGGGTGCTCATGCAGCATAAGGCAAGGGCCGACACCTGTCTTTCCTGAGACTATACTCATGGTTTGCCCTTGCTGCAGTACTTGTAGATAATCAATAAAGTAACAACCAACCAATCAATCAATAACCCCTCTTTATTCTGACTGGGGGGGGCCAAATGCAATCTGAGTACTTATACAATTGCAGAACAGGAAAAAAAATCCCCAAGTTCCAAGCAAATCATAAGCACTAGAATTATGTCAGGGCTTCAAAGGGAAGCTTTACAGTTAAAGTAATCTAGAGAGTGCCATTTTGAAATTAAAAACAAGGCTGGGCCAGGAGATTTTCTTCTGGATTTTACACCTGTCGAGAATTAAAAGTGTATTTGTTTTCAAATGTTTTCCTGTTGCTTTGCAGAATGCAAATGGATGAAAGCATAGGCCCTCACAGAATTGTGTCTGGAGAGTGAAGAAAGAAAAGGATACAAAGGAAATCACCAGGCATTTATTTGTGAAAAAGTTCCTGTATAATTTTTCTACAATGTTCAAAGTAATTTACAAAAAAAATTCCAGTCAATAAAAACACCAATAAGCATTAAGAAAAGATCAGCAATACAAATCAAGTTAAACGAATTAGAAAAGACTGAAATCTCAAAAAGAAATTCCAGACAATCAGTTGCCAGCTGGAAAGGGGAAATGTCTTATCAAAGAGTTTGGCTTTTTATCCCCAAGAGAAGATATGCAGATCCCCATAAATTGTTTGCATGTTTCCCCTCTCTTGAAGAGATACAAAATACAATGCAAAAAATAATGCAGAAGGAAAGGTTAAACCCCTTCTTTCCCCTATTACAGCCCTGACCCAACTAGGGGTCCCTACAACTGCTAGTTAAAGCTTTTTTTAAAAACTAGCAGAAGACCATTTCAGAGATTTGTTGACATCATATCTAGTTGGGCCTTTATTGTACAGAATCGGTAAGAATCATTGTTATTATTCTTGAGGAATATCTGCATGCCTAAAACACAATCTGTGTGTGGGAATGTCATCTCTGCCCTCCCTGGAGTTGACTATTCATGCAGCTACTTCAGCATGTGCTAAAGGTGTTAGGCAGTTTCAGACATAAACAATGTTCAGCTCAAGACCACTGCCCATTCCATACGGCCCAGTCACAAGAGTGCCTTAACCAGTGCTGGTCCATTACAGATCTTCATCAGCCCTTTTAGGTGGCTGTGTAACTTCTGAATGGCAACTGCACTCCCAATGATTTATAAAATTATTTACTAGAGTGTCCCAGCCTCTGTGGTATATATAAGGTTGCCAGCCTCCAGGTGGGGCCAGGAGATCTCCCGCTTTTACAACTGATCCCCAGCTGACAGAGATCAGCTCCCCTGGAGAAAATGCCTGCTTTGAAGGGTGGACTCTATGGCATTGTACCATGCTGAGGCCCCTCCCCTCCCTAAACCCCACCCTCTCCTGGCTCCACCCCCAAAGTCCCCAGGTATTTCCCAACCTGGACTTGACAACCGTAGGTATATATAATGTATCCTGACATCATGTTTACATATCACACACAAGTTGTCTGTCAGCTGTACTAGAGAACAGCTGGATGCTTTATGTAGATGGAAGGCATTACACTTGCCTAGAAAGGGATAGAAACTGCTGCAGAGCAGCATCTATGTGGGTAAGGTCTCTGTAAAGGGGAAGGGGTTTCAAAGTTTCTCTGTGTGTCAGGCAGCATGAACGCATTCACCTCAACCTGTTTGTGTCAACAAAGTCAGCACAGATGGCCATCATAGGCTGTTGCTGTTACATAATTGTGCCCCCTTTTGGGATTTTGGGTAGACGAGGCATGAGTTTGAGCCAATGGGTATGAGCCATTTCATTACATTCCAAGTTCTGTACTTCATTCCACATTCTAGACATGCCAGTTTATAGTAAATGAACCAGAGTTATGCCTCATTTTTCAAAATCCCTTCCACTTGGGTACTGAGCATGGTAGGCCTTATTGGGCAAGAAGGCAGGATATAAATTGTGTAAAATAAATTTTTAATGATAAATTTTAAGTCAGTGTATATGGAAAACTGTGAAATCTTGTAAAATATCTAGATTTCAGAGTTATGTCTGATTTATTCAGAATTCTTCCTAGAAATTTTCTGACAGCCACTGCTCCATTCATGCTAGAAGTATCACATTGCTCCTGGTAGATAATACATAGTGAATACATAGAGGCCGGGACGTGAGACACTGTAGAACATCATTATTACTCTACTTTGCCATTTTAAAGCAACTAGTGTTCATGAAGGAATGAAAATTCAACTGGTCTTTCAGCCTCCACTGGACCTGACCAGTGTTGTCTTGCAGAGATGAATGATATCTATAGTTTTCTCACCACTTCTCCTCGCCAGAATCTGTCACTCCACTGCTGGGACGAAAAATTTAAATGATCTCAAGTTAGCAAGATTGGTTTCCATTCAACAATAACAAATTGTATATTAAATTGTCCTGGGATAGGCAATATAATTTTTATTTCTCTCAGATCTGCAAAGTCAAAATTTTCATTAAATCTAAACTCAGTGGATCATTTCCCCATCGCTGTGGTGTAATCTTCATTCCAAACATGCTGTAAAAGCTCCCACCTTAATTTTTCATCAGAGATGAAAAGAGCAGCACTACAATGGGAACTAGCAACATAAAAAACCAAATGAACAGGTCTCTAGGCAACAGAAAGCATTAGTAGACCAGTAACCAAGGCAAGAAGCAGAAATGTTGTCATGCGATATGACTCTGCATAGAAGAGTGCATTCCAGCACCTCTCTACTCATTCAAATCTCCATGCCCACTTCATTCTCTTCCTGAAGCCCTTTGATTATAACTAGCAACCAGACACAGGATCCTTCATGCAAGCACCAGTATGCCCATTTGTTTAGAGGAAGAAAAAGGATGCCAAAGTTCATAAATGCTGTGTTCATTAATCCCACATATTTCATTTTGTTTCTGTAGAGACATACATCCTTATTTTCCAAACCAGACCCACCCTGAGGACTCATGTGTGCAGAGCTCTGAAATGGAATTAGGAATGATCAAGAAACCTCCTGGCCTGTTCTTACTAAGGTGCTATGACCTGTTTCTAATCCCTGCATTTGTATCCTCTGCTGATTCTTGTTGAGGATTTACACTAAACTACCTCTTCTATATTCTTTCCAGTCAGCTTTGGTATCATTTTATTCAGATGCAGAGGATCATGTATGAGCTAAGTGTTCAGAAGTATTTTGGGAAAGCATGGGAAAGGGAAGGGAAGGAGGAAGGAAGGAAGAAAAGAAGGAAGAGAATTCAAGAGAGCAGAAGAGTGCTGTAAAAAAGGAGAGCGTGATTGTCAACATTTCTAGAAGCAGAGCGGAAAAACAGACAATTGGAGGAGTTACATAATGAAACAGAAGAAAGGAACCAGGACTCATATAAATTAATATTATTCTGTGTTGATAGTGTGTGCGAGTGGCAATCCTCTCTACATTACCTGATGTTTTAAAGGAAGCTTGACAAAACAGGGAACTTAAGATCTTAAGAAACTTTAAACCAATATCATATAATCCCCCCACCCCCTTTGACTCTCTAGGTCAAATTCTGTTGAGTTCGAGGCTAATATTTAGAGTTTATTTGTTTAGGTTATGGGAGAGAGGTGAACATTGTGCTGCATCTGAAGACAGCCCAGGTATAGGCCTGACATTTCAGCCTCTGTAGTTTAAGAAAAACTTTGCTACTAAAAGCTTCAGAAGGAAACAGCAGTAGTTTGCAAGAGCTCACCTCCAACATAGTATTTATTATGGCTTTCTCACCTGTAATCTTAAGAACACGTTCCTGGGAGTAAGAGGCCCGTTGAATAAAATGAGTCTTATATTCAAGCAGACCTGCCAAGAGTTTGTTCTATTGTCTTCTGCTATCAAGCAGTTCACCGTCTCCTTCATCTGCTGAAATTCAAAGACCAGGTTTGCACATACAATGGAGAGGCTAAGTGGTTGGGTGATATTCCAATTCACCCCTGTCTTCCCATGATAGCTGAAGCTGGGGCTGCAATGCTACCTCCTTTATCTTGGAAAGTTTAAAGGAGGGGAAAGAAATCTCAACTGGATCTTGAACTGGCAGCAACCTATTTAGGACAAAAACAGGAACCTTTACAGGAAAAAAAGAAATGTGTCTGCTTTCAATAGCTTCACGTTTTCAAAATTCACTTTGTAGGCCAGTCTCCAGGGTGGAACATACAGCTGCAGCGGTAATCAAAAGCCCTACTAAATCATCCAGTGACTGTACAATTCTGGTTGCTTTTAGTCTAGCTAATTTCATTCATATATTAAGTCCTGCACTGCTTTCTGTAAGCATATTTTGTAAATGATTGTCAATATTTAATTTAATAGCATCTCTAGCTTCCAGGGAATAAATCTTCAATGATTCCTGAAATGGGTTCCTTTAGAATTAAGACTGTAAAAAACAACAGCAGCAGCAGCAAAGTACATAAATGGCCAAATATCAGTACAAAAAGATACAAATCTAGAGAAACTCTCATGCTGCAGAAATTAATGAAATTATTCATACTTACTTCCAAGATATTGCGCTCATTGTTGTTAGTTCATTATTGCAGGAAGGAGACTGGGGGAAGCAAAGGAGACCTTATTGCTGTACCCCCTTCAGTCCTCTCAGAGCCCAATCCCCACTGCAGTAATATCATTTCTGAACTGAGGTACAGAAAGGGGCAGGGTCTCCCTGCCCCTTTCCACTATATTGGTAGACCTGGCCTCCAGAGAACAGGTCTGCCCATCCGTTGCCACTATATTGGTAGACCTGACCTCTGGAGCGCAGATCTACCCACTCCGGTCCACTATATTGGTAGACCTGGACTTGGACCGTTGCCTTGCGCTAACCTTTAGAAAACATACCAGCTCTTAGGGGAGAAAAAATTCCTGCAGTCTGCTTTGGTGTTTGTTTGTTTTTAGTGAAATATGACAACCAGCATTAGAGGTCAAGTATAACAGAGATGGAACAATCACTGGTTGTGTTCTGGCAGTTTAGCCCGATATAGGCACATTTCACAAACGGATTAAATGGGATTGGTCACACAGCTGCATCTGTCATGCATTCCCTGGGTGTAGTCACCCTGTCAGAGGACAACTTGGAGCCGGGTTAAAAAGCCACCACCTTTAAAGTGGAGTTTTTGTTCCCCTGGACATTCATCGTGCATGGCCGGATGTCTGAACAAGGGGAAGGGCATGCAGAATGGATTTGGCAGTCTGAACCTGCAGATCCGTTCTGCCATTGGGAACATATTTTTTTTTAAAGCCTATATGTGCATGCATGTGCATGCTCATGAGTGCATGTGTGAGCACATGCGCACTATGCACACACATGGATTTTGAACTTTTTTGGCAGTGTGCTTTGTAGCTGATGTGCTGCAATAATGTGGATGCTTTACCACGGGATGTCTCTGTAGGTAGCCTGCAGCAGGGTGTGCTGTGTGGCTGATATGCCCCGCAATACTTTCAACCATTTCAATTAGAGGCAGCACCATATTGCACCAGGCCACCAGTGTGATCACAGCCACTGTCAGAACCCTGCCGAACCTAAACTAAAAGTTATCAACCTGCCCAAACTACTTATTTATTCAAATATTTACTTTTACTGTGACTCAAGGCAGCTTACAAATCATACTGAAAAGCATAATGGGGTGTGCAAAAAAATCGGTGATTCTGGCTCAATCATAGCTGATGTGGACCATTATATTCTATGAGCCACATAGGCTATAATGGAGAATTGTTCTGGGGATATTTGGGGAAGCGAGGCTATTTCCTCCGGGGTAATTTGACATGGAGTTGCGAGATCACACATCCCTTTGAAGCAGGAGTCTCTTATTGGAATCACCAAAACTTCCCCCCATTTTTTTCACACAATAAATATAATGTATGAATGAATTTCAGCAGTACAAGACATTCTCTGGGTTCTGTTGCGAGGCCCTGAACCGTACAAGTTTTAGATTACCATTAATTATTGAACTCAGAAGACTGCCAAAAAAAAATGTTTTGATCCACTGGCAAACTGACAAGCACAAACCTTGTGTTTCCTTGTTGGAGGAGGAGACCCTTCCCTTCATATAAATTCAATAGAGAATTCCAAAACCAACCATGAAGGTCTCTGGATGTTTTGCCTGGTAAACTCAGTACAATCTAACTGGCACCTTCACCTAGCCTTTTGACAACGCGTAAGGGATGAAGCTATGTAAACCAGAGAAACACAGCAGCCAGTCGGATCATTTTGCATTTTGACTTAGGCCTGTACAGTATGAGCCTGATTTATGCACAGCTGGAAGCTAGTTTTCAAAATCTGTTGCATACTGTTCCTGGCAGCCAACTGACTCTACACGAGTCCCTCAATTGTCAGCCTGGCACTTCAAATTAACACTAAACTGAAATGGGTGGTGAGGAGATGGGTGTGCAGGAAGACTGTAACGACTCATGATGGGAGCCTCCCCCTTTTCTGTGATTTTATTTTGGCACCCCCTTGGCAAAAGATGTGAAACTATTCATAAGGAAATGGGTCAAGGAACAGAGTGCATCTCTGATGGTCCAATCCACTCACATTTAGTTGAGGGCACATGTGAATGGGGCAAGAACTGAGAAAGACTGTTAACGATTGGACATTTTGGAGGTTATTAATATGAAGGGTTGCCATAAGTTGGAAGCGACTGGTAATGGACAGTGAATGGTTAATGTGTTAGCCAGGTCTGAGATTGACCAGAGGTTCAAATGGAATTCTACAGTTGAGAGTGACAGTTAAGGGTGGCAGTGGAAAAGGTCAATGAGTTCAGTTGCAGTGCAGTTAAAGAGTGAAAGGATTGAGGAGGATCCTGAATTAGGGAAGTGGAACCAGTTGTCCTTCCCTGAGGGAACTAGCTCATAGTATAAGTGGGTGATCTCTATCAAGCATTTCAGAAGGAAAACTAGAACTTGTGTGTATATTCCTGCCTTCATACACTTAAGTAATTTTGAGGCAAAGAAGCTTATGCCTATTTATTTAAGCATTGACTGCCAAGAGATCTCTCTTCACAGTTTTAAAGACCTACCTGTATAACAAAACAGTGACTTTATTGTGACAAACTATGTTGTATCAAGTTATACAAAGTTACCTCATTCCTATTGCCTGTTCACCTGCCAAGTTTAACCCTGATACCTACCTGACTGTTTCCCCATAGAGGTGAAAGGAAGCTGTTTGTTTGTTTTGAATTATTATCAACCTCTCTTGTGCCATAATCTAATATACAAAAAGGATTTTTCAGTTCCTCAGTTCCCTGGGCTGGCTCAGCATATATCTATGTACATTCAAACAACTGGGTGGGACAGGCAATGAAACAAAAAAGGGACTGCTCAGCCAAGAGCTAGAAAAAGGGAAGTGGGGAATAATTATAACAGCACTTAACACACACACACATGCACCCCCCCCCCCAAAGGCCTAAAAGGAAAAAAGTTAAAAAACCATTTCTGTATTCATTTTGCCAAAAAAAAAAAAGTGCGTGGAGGAATTTTACCCCAGATAGGTGGTTAAGAGCTGGGGTTTCTGATGGCATAGGATTAAGGTTTATAGTTCCAAAGGATAGGCCCTGGGACTAGTAGGCATTTCTCCCTTGTTTTTATCTTCTTTGTTATATTTCCGTGTGCTTATAATATCTTAAAACTTAGCTTCAGACTGCCTGTAAAACCTAGGTCATTGAAATGGGAGTGCTCATTTGCTATGCTTAATTTAGCACTAATAATCAAAAACTGTTGAAGAGGGATATTTCTACATGGAACATAAACTTATTTCTTCCTGTTTCTCTGCAGCAGTAATGTTTGAGAAAATTATCATTGCCTCTTTTCTTAAAACAAAGTGCTTGTACCTAAGTACTCTCGCCCTCCGAACAATTTTTAATTTGGCACTAATGTGAGACTGTAGAACCTGTAGGGTTTGTAGAATGCACTGAGGGATTTATAAAACAACATTAGAGATGGCTTAGTTACATTGTCATCCTAAGCAGAGTTTCACCCTTCCAAGAGCCCACTGACTTCAATGTACTTAGAAAGGTGTAACTCTATCTAGAATTTATTTCATTTTATTTATTTTATTATTTATTTATTTATAGTCTGCCTTTTTCACAGGGACTCAAGGCAGGTGAGACATACTACTATCAACAAAAAGGGACATTCAATAAACAATGCATTAGCAGGGGTCATTTGGGGCTGGAGCGAGGCAGAGTGGTGCTCTGCCAGCCCAGAAGAGAGCACTAGGGCAGCCACAGGCCAAATCAAATTCTCTGATCTGATTCAGTCTGCCGCTGAATTGCTGCCAAAATTTGGCGGCAGCTTAAGAAGCAACTGGAGGGGAAGGGGTTTGAGGGAGAGGCTCCAAACTTACAGGGCAGCTGCTGGAGCCTCTCCCTCAAATTTCAAGTTTCAAGAAGATTGGATCAGGGGGTCCAATTCTACGGGCCCCAAAACAGGTTGCCCCTATTCCCTCCATTGTTCTTTTTTCCCACTTTGGAGAGCAATGGAAGGGATGGGGGGATCAGTTTGGGGGCCCGTAGAATTGGACCCCATGGTCCAATCTTCTTGAAATATGGTGGGTATTTTGGGGCAAGGCCCCAGCAGCTACCCTGCAAGTTTGGAGCCTCTCCCTCAAACCCCCTCTCCTCCAACCCCTCATATACCCTATGAGTTTTTGCCATTGACTTCAATGGTCCATAGGGTACAATGGAGTTGAAACTGACATTTGGCCAAGGGAATGACTCCCGAATGGGCTTACATTGCAGAAACTGACATACAGGGGTCACTCGGCAGCTGGAACAGATGCAGCCTGATTTGGCCCCATCTGAATCAGGCCAAACAAATTTTATTTGCACACCCCTAGTGGGCACAAATGGCAGTGGTGGCAAGCCCTTCCCCCAGCTCCCAGCAGGCCTGTGGAGGAAGCAAAGCAAGATGGGGTTTAAAGATTAAACCACTTTTGTTTAGAGTTGCGCGGCAGTGGCAGCATGATCTTTCCATTGTATTCTATGGGGTCCTTCTCGCTTCACTCCCCCCCTGCCCACCTTGGCAGGCCAGCTGGGGAAGGGAAGGGGAAGCTTTTGAAGATGCCCCCCCTTTGCTTCCCTTCTGACACACTTCCAGCGATGTCAGGTGGTGTGATATATGCTAATGAGTTATGCTAATAGGTATGCTAATGAGCTCTTTTTCTATGAAATGACCCCTGTGCATTAGGATTCCAGAAGTCTGGAACCAACCAGAAAGCACTGAAGCACACCATAAGTATAAACATGATGCAATAAGTGGTGGCACCGTTAATATCCCACTTCTAGAATGGGTGATTGTAAGGGGCTATTTTGATGCCCTCAGTGTTCTCTCCCATGGTTTCATAGAGCTCCAGATTTCACTGAAAAGCTTGGAGTGGTAAAATGAGTTGGGAAACAATTTGAATGTAAGTAGCAGAAAATATGCACTGAATGTAATAGGGCACACTACAGAGTCCATTGTCAGACCTATGAGGCAGTGGCAGTGGCAACAAGTGAATGTATTTCCTTCAATATCAACTGAAACACATTCAGCTTAGTTGTTCTAGATTGCAGTCCCCAACCCTGGTGAGTTCCTGGGCACTTTTAGAATTTTGAAAAAGGAGACTGGGCACCATCACAAAATAGCTGTTGTGGCATATGTGGGACAGTCACAAAATGGCTGCCTCAAAATCTTGGGAGGTCCCAAGCTAATTGTCCTCTTATGAAGTGTGCTGCCTGCCACAGATGCTTCCTGGGGCCTTCTGAAGCACTTAACATAAGAACATAAGAGAAGCCAATGTTGGATCAAGCCAATGGCCCATCCAGTCCAACACTCTGTCACACAGTGGCCAAAAACACCAGGTGCCCTCAGAAGGTCCAGCAGTGGGGGCAGGACTCTAGAAGCCCTCCCACTGTTGCCCCCCTCAAGCACCAAGAATGCATCACTTGCCCCAAACTGAGAGTTCCTATCTATACCTTGTGGCTAATAGCCACTGATGGACCTCTGCTCAGGTAAGATGGAGAAAAGCCCAAACTGGCTCTTTGTTTTAGGCTGTGGTCACAAGGCCCTTTAATGTGGAAGGAAGGGCTGTTTCCTCCCGCATTTAAAGGGACTGTTCACAACAGCCGGGGCTAGTCCCGCGCCAAAGCAGGCTCAAATGCGGGTTCCTCCCGCATTTTCCAACCCCGGGAAAATCAAGTGTTTTCCCAGGAGTCGTGTGAGGAACCCCCATTTGAGCCATCTGGGCATCCCTCTCTCACAATCATTGTGAAAGAGGGCTGTCCAGATGGTCCTGTCCTCCTTCCCCCCCCCCCTTTTATACTTGGGCACTCAAGCACCCAAGTGTAAAAGGGGAAAAAAACCCAAACTTACCAGGTGGCCGGCAGGGCTCGGGGAACGGTGCCTCCCCCCGCCGCTGCCACCGCCACCGCCATTCACCTCCTCCTCCGCCATTGCCACCATTGCCACCTTTGTCTGCCAGGAAACCGTGGCCCCTTTAAGTCCAGGAGGGCTCCCGGACTTAAAGGGCCATGTGACTGTGGCCTTAGGTAGCGGTTGCTTTAAGGTAGAAGCAAATGGGTGCTAGAAAATATGGGTGTCACACTGTAGATCACCATCTGAGTTATCTTTAAGGTCCTAAAAAGGAACCATCAGAAGGGAAATCATCAATAGCTCACTGTGATGATACCGCTCAATTATTTGTAAATGGAATCACTCAGATACAAACCAGTTAAGATTCCAAGTTAATGCAGTGTTTATACTGAGGTGTCAAAAGGAACTGCTTGATGTACAGGTTTTGATAGTGTCTGTTCTGTTTTGTTTTCTGAGGAATGTTGACTGTGCCCATCTGAGCCAGATGCAACAAGCTTTGTGAGCTATAGGGTTGTGTGTTCTTTGAAGAAAAGCAAGATGCCTCTTGGGGGATTTTCCCCTTTAAATCTGCCTATGCCTTTAAAAAAAATCTATAACCTTGATCATTGCATGGGGATGCCCTTGAAGACAAATCAAAAACTGCTACTGCTTTAGATCCCGAATGCCAGAGCTTGCCTCTTGACAGGGCTATTTTTGGGCAGGAACGTACAGGAATGGAGTTCTGGCTGGCTCCTAAGTTGGCCACACCTACAACCAAAACCTCTGGCATGCGTGGCTACAGAGCACTCTGCCCTCCCCACATCACACACAAGAGGGAAAGGCAACATGTTAAAATGCTGTCTTTCCCTCTGGGGAGCCCATTGGGATTTCCTTGTCAATTTCACTCCCCCCCCCCCTCAGCTGAGGGTGAAATTGAAAAGGAAAAGCCTTCTCTCTACCTTCCCTTCTCTAGCTGACATGTCACAGCTGGATGTCCCCTGATCTGGGGGAGGAAGAGAAAGGCATTTAACCATGTCCGCTCCCCGCACTTCGTCAGGTCTCTCCGCAATAGTGAAGAAAGGTGATGCTGAAGTGGGCCGAAGAAGCTCGGCGGGGGGTGGGGGGGAAGAGGCAAGCTTTCATGCTGCCCTGTGCTTTCCCAGCCCCCCACCTAATATGCTAATGTGCTGTCAGGGTGTGGCCTATTATCCTAATGAGTTCCAGCTGGGCTTTTTCTACAAAAAAAAGCCCTGCCTCTTGATAAAAAGGGGAGCACCAGTTTTGCAGCTATTGCTCTAGCTGCCTGGTGCTCTTCTGGGTTGAATTCAAGAGGCTGATACTTACTGAGTCCTTTGAGGCCTTGGATCAACATACCACAGAGACTGCCTCTCCCTGTATGAACCTCAGCATGAGGTAAGATCTTTTGATCAGGCTCTACTCAATTTATCCTCATAGTGTGACATAAAATCATTGACAGGAATATGGCTTCCTTATAGAATGACTTCCCTGTGGGGGTCAATACTAATTTCTCCCTTTTGGCCTTCCAGAAGGACTGTATGACCCACTTACTGCTAGGTGGTTCATGCAGGACTCAATCACTGTCTTGAAGTGCTGAATTTGTTGCTTTTTTTGAAGTGTTTTTATGGTTTAGGTGAGGGGCTGTGGTTCAGTCCCAGATTCAATCCATGAAATCTCCAGTAAAAAAAGACCAGGCAGTAGATGATATGAAAAACCTCTTCCTGAGACCCTGGAGAGCCACTGCCCATCTGAGTAGACAATACCAATGTTGATGGACTGATGGTCTCAGTACAAGGTAGCTTCATGTGTATTAATGTGTGTTCAGAGTCATCATTAACTGGTATGTCTTCAACCAATGCTCTCTCTAAACTGTGGAATCCTGTGAGCAAAAATTCTACTGAAATGTCTTTAATGGCTACCGCCATGTGGTCGCCGCAATGCACATGGTTGAGCTAGCTACCAGAGCTTCGATCGGGCAGACAATAGCCCGGCCGGATCATAATTTAGACCAATCGGGCACTTAGGATCCAAAGAGGGACCTATAGCGCACAACCACGGGAAACTGAACCTATCCACTTTATCAGGCGAGGCTGGGGGCGCGGCTAAAGTGGGAATATAAGCTGGCCCCTGGACCGCCATCCAGCATGTTCAAGCTAACTACCAAATAAACTTAAGAGCTGATTTCACTTCAAGCATCTCCGAGTCCAGTACTTTATGTCTACTTTCTAAGCTACCGGCATTAAAGTTGTGAGCAGGTGATTTGGCTACTGCATAAATTAGTTTGCTCTGGCGCCATCCTTCCTGAGCTAAGACAAAAATGTGTGAGCCAGAGGCTAAAAAACTGAGCTAGCTCACACCAACTCAGCTTAGAAGGAACACTATCTTCAACATTTGTCTAGATTGTCAAAATTCAAAAGTGAGTGTTGGGTAGCCTCTAAATTGTGGACATAAATGGACAGGACAATCCTAGGCAATTATGACAAAGCCACAGCAGATTTTATTTCATCATCTGGAAGATCTGAGGTGGCACAACACACTTATTTGATACTTAGATGTAAGTAGAATTGTCTGTCTTTTAGAACAATCGTATTCTGGGGGGCAAAGTTACTGTGCCTGTTTAGTCACAGCCATGTGGGATGTGCTTATCAGGTCTCTAAATGACCATCTCACTCCTTAAACCTGAAAGAGTCTGTTAGTCGTTTTAAGTGCTTGCCTTATTTTGTATTAAGTGGACATTTTCTTACCACAGTAATATCATTGCTCATCTCCATTTTCCTTGGTAGTAATCGGATTCCTTCATTGTGATAAACTACATGGCCTTCGGCCTCATAAGTTATGCACTCGGGAATTGAGTTACTGCCTCATGAAATGGAGGATTGGTTTGTATAATTACTTAATTAAATGTTGTACTTGGCCATTTCTGAAATGCGTTCAGAGTCACTAGTGACATTTACCCTAGCCTTGTGCTTAAAAAGCTATTTTTCTAATTTTCTAATTCATTTCCAGTTTAAAAGTGATCCTTCCCAGGTAATATACAGATAACCAGACAAATTCTCTCTCTCTCTCTCTCTCTCTCTGCCTTCTCAGTTATCAGAGGAGACCAGAATGGGAAACAATAAACCACATTTTAAAATGCCAGAAGAAAAAAATTTAAAACTCTCTATAAAACATGCTATCAAACAAAGCCTTAAGGCTAGCAGATTTTTTTTTTAAAAAAAACAAGAATAAGAATGAAAGTACAATCCTAAAGCCAGTCTGCAAACTGCTTTAAATGGTGACTAACCCCTATGATAGTAAAACATGGAGATAAGCCAGAGTAACTTGGAGACATGACAGTGTGTCTGGTGATATGGCTGCTGATATAAACCTAGCGCTGGCTTGGCTGCATCAAGCCAGAAATGAGTGGCACCAGGAGGTACGTCAGGGGAAAGCATGGCTTAATTGGTATACTGAGCCTTCCATCCCCTACCACAAGCAAAACAATGCCTCACACAGATAAGTAAGGGTGGGGGCTCCCCTGTCTGAAATGTGGACTGTTGCAAATGTCTGTGCCATATTAGCTCAGCAGGTCTTCCTCCCTCAACAGTGCCTAGCAATTTGCCCCATACGTGGTGCCCAGTATGCACAAGACGAAAAGGGAAGAGATAGGCTAGTAGGACATCACCTTCATGCTGGGTGGCACAAAGGTAGCAGCAGAGGCCAGAGGAGGCTCCACTTACTCGACAAAAGACAGCAGATGCTCCAGAACAGGGCAGGACACCTCAGAAGAAGACAGTAGCAGCCTGATGCAAACCCAGCTGGAGTGGGGCAAGCCAAGGAAGGGATTAAAAGACCAACTAGGGGTGTGTGTGGAGCTGGGCTTGATCAGCATGAATAGAGCCCCAGGGATGAAAAGGGCAATGTCAGCAAAGACAGAGGAGGTCAGAAATGCAAGCTGGCTGAGCAAAGCTAAGGAGATGCAAAGAAGGAAGAAAGAGGAGCCTAAAGAAGGAGCTGGAGCTTGGGGCAAGATAAGACTACCAAACTGGGACAGGCTTGGTGGAAATGCCCCAAGGCAAAGGAACAGCTCAGCCCCCTGAGGTTTGAAGGGCAGAAATGGGCAGTTGAAGGGAACTGCACTTGTGAGGAAGTCTGTGTGGACTTTGCTGCATCCAATAAAGAAGAAGAAGAGATTGGATTTATACCCCGCCCTCCACTCCCCAAGGGAGTCTCAGAGCAGCTTACAAACTCCTTTTCCCTTCCCCTCCCCACAACAGACACCCTGTGAGGTAGGTGGGGCTGAGAGAGCTCTTTCCCAAGCTGTCCTTGAGGGAACAGCTGGTACAGAGCTATGGCTTGCCCAAGGTCATCCAGCCAGGTGCAAGTGGAGGAGTGGGGAATCAAACCATGCTGACCATGGAAGTCAATTATGATGTCCTGCTTCCCCCTGGGGGGGCACATGCTGGCATGATGTCATGCCGGTATAACCCTCACATGTAAGTGGGGGAAACAGGGAGCACAGCCATATGTCTGGCTGACTACCAGCCACTCCGACATTTACTGCAGTTGGCCAAACACTCATGACACTTTTTGCCTAGCAGGATCAGAACCCCATGGAATGGCAGTGTGCATGATCTGTAATTCTGTTTGAGGCCACTGCTAAACATAATTCAGTACTGTTCTCATGTCTCTTTTGACTCCTTCTATTTTTTTTGTAAAAAAATTTTTTATTTTTCAAAACATTAAAATTATCTTATACAAATCCTTTTTTCTATATTATATAACATTTTGTTCTATTTGTATAATCTTGTTTTTATCTTGTATTGGCGGTTTCCCACCACATCTGAAGCATAACACATTTTCCACTTTATCCAAAATAGTAATACTTATATCTATGTTTACATTTCTGGTAACGGTCATATACCTTAAAAATACTTATATACTAATTCTTACTTTCTATATTCTTATATAATTCTAAAATAAAAAACAACTTCATTATCTAATTATCCTTAATACATTCACATACTCTAATTCTATTGCTTTATGTTATTATAACCATGTATAAATGTAATTTTTCATGTCCCAGTATTTTTCAACATATTCTTTCAAATCTTTCCAATCTTCTAAAAAGGTCTCTGAGTACAGGTCATTTAACTTTCTAGTCCATTTATCCATTTCAGTCATATATAACAATTTTTTCAACCATTCCCACACATCTGGTATTTTTTCATTTTTCCAATTTTGTGCATACACCATTCTTGCTGTTGTTATCATATACCATATTATTGTCCTTTTCTTTACATTTATCTCTTCTAATTTAAGTCCAAGCAATAACATTTCAGGCAACTTCTTAAATGTACATTTCAAAAAATTTTCCATTTCTGCATGTATTATACACCAATAAGTCTTTGCTTTATCACAAGTCCCCCACATATGATAAAAAGAACCTTCTTTCTTTTTACATTTCCAACACTTGTTAGACATATTCTGATTAATATTTGCAATTTTTTTAGGTGTCATATACCATCTGTACATCATTTTAAAACAATTTTCTTTTAAGTTATAACATGTAGATATACCCATAGCATTTTTCCATAAAAATTCCCAAGATTCCATTTCAATGTCTTTGTTAAAGTTTATCGCCCATTTTACCATTTGTTCTTTTACCATTTCATCAGCGTTAAACCATTTTAACAAAATTTTATACATTTTAGAGATCATTTTTTTCCCACCTTCCTCCCAAACTTGTTCTAGTTCATTATTTTTTTCTCTAAAACCGGATTTTTTTATCACTTCTATACATGTCATATATTTGTCTATATCTTAGCCAACCGTAATCAAAGTCCATCTGATGCTGCTCCTTGAATATAAAGTCTTTACCATGTCTTGTTAATAAGTCTCTATACTTCAACCAATCTTGTCCTTTGTGACGTGATACTGGATTTAAAGCTTCTGCGGGTACAATCCACATAGGTATCTCTTCTGGAAAAAAGTTTTTATATCTTGTCCACGTATCGATTAATGTTCTTCTCAAATAATGATGCTTAAACATATTGTCCATTTTTGTTTTACCATAATACAAATATGCGTGCCACCCAAACCTACAGTCATGACCTTCCAGGGACAATAACTTTCTATCTTGTAACATAGTCCATGTCCCTACCCAAGTCAAACATACTGCATCATGATATAGCCTTAAGTTTGGTAACTGGAACCCACCTCTCTCTTTAGCATCACACATTATTTTCATCTTAATTCTTGGTTTTTTCCCTCCCCACACAAACTTAGTCAATTCCTTCTGCCAGCATTTGAATGTTTTTGCATCTTTCACAATCGGAATAGTTTGAAACAGAAACATTATTCTTAGAAGAAGAAGAGATTGGATTTATACCCCGCCCTCCACTCCCCAAGGGAGTCTCAGAGCGGCTTACAAACTCCTTTTCCCTTCCCCTCCCCACAACAGACACCCTGTGAGGTAGGTGGGGCTGAGAGAGCTCTTTCCCAAGCTGTCCTTGAGGGAACAGCTGGTACAGAGCTATGGCTTGCCCAAGGTCATCCAGCCAAGTGCAAGTGGAGGAGTGGGGAATCAAACCATGCTGACCATGGAAGTCAATTATGATGTCCTGCTTCCCCCTGGGGGGGCACATGCTGGCATGATGTCATGCCGGTATAACCCTCACATGTAAGTGGGGGAAACAGGGAGCACAGCCATATGTCTGGCTGACTACCAGCCGCTCCAACATTTACTGCAGTTGGCCAAACACTCATGACACTTTTTGCCTAGCAGGATCAGAACCCCATGGAATGGCAGTGTGCATGATCTGTAATTCTGTTTGAGGCCACTGCTAAACATAATTCAGTACTGTTCTCATGTCTCTTTTGACTCCTTCTAGACAGCCCTCTGTGACTAACTGATTTCCAAAACCAGGATGCTTAGTGCATCAGATTCAGATAGCTAGGAGATTAAGGGTTAATGTCTCACTGTGAAGCACAGTTTGATTGACAGGCTGCTGCCTGTGTGAACCCCCCTTCTCTCTGATTGGTCAGTATCAGCTGAGGAGAATTTTTAAGAGCAGCTGAATGCTGAAAAGGAAATATTCTCTGTTTCCTAGAAGCAATATTCCTTTTTTATTTGGCTAGACTGGTAGTTTCAACCTACTGACCAATCTGTTTTGCCAAACTTGATCCTCAGTTCTTCACTGTGATAAATATTTTTCAGCTTTGCTGACTCTTAGACTAAAGTTCCTAATTTTGAACTTTTCCTCAGATTCTGGTAGTATACTGTAAGGGTAAGAAGTTGTGTCCCTTCACTTTCCAAGTGACTTTGTCTGATTCCCTCTGATAGACATACTGACTCCAATTGTCTGGCTACTGACATGTCAGAGATGACAAACAGCTAAAGAAATACCCTTTTCTCAGTTATTCAGTGGATTCAATTCAGAAGGGACCCCTGGCTGGTCTTAGACTCCTCTATAGTCAAAGGGAGCTCTATAATCCCACAAGGGACAGAATTAAGTACAGAACGAAAGTACTAGCCTCCAGGAAACTAAGATAGCTGTATGAATCTTTATCTTCATTAGGACACACTGTTGCTGTTAAGAAATCTCCAAGACAAACAAACCTCTCACTGTTAAGAACTGATTCTTTGGCCTGGCAACCCAACCACCCCTCTAGCCTCAGATGGCGAGGGCACCCAAAGAAGGGCCTCTGAAGATGGTTGCAGTGAACAGGAAGGTTCATATGGGAGTAGTAGGTCCAGTGGTGACCGACAGACATCTAGTCACTCCTCTGTGTGTTTGCCAAGTCTCTTATTCTAGCCTAGCTTCTGCACCATTGTAAGCTGCTTAGCAGAAGACTGTTTTATCACCAGAGTTCTACCTGTCATGGACGTGCTGAGATAGGCACATCTATGATTCTGTGGTCTGCCAAATGCAGTTTTCAAAGGTACAAGAGCCTTTGTAGATGAAGAGTTTCAGGAACCATATTCCTCTGCTTTGCCTTCAGAACTTCATTCCTATTTCTGTTCAATAGATGTTTGGATTGTTTCATAGCCATGTCTGTGTTTTAACTGGAATAGGCAATTGGATATATATGTCCACCCTTTCTTATTACTAACTTTGCTGCCTTCAGCATGGGACTTACACCAGGAGGGGTGTGATAAAGTTCTCCAATATCAGTACAGATGTGCTCCAGAAAAAGGGAAGTACAGATTCACAACCCTCTGAATGGTGTGTGCTATACCATGCAGGCTATATGATGGGAAGGAAAGGGAAGATTGAGTTGCTGGGATGAATAACAGTAGTCTGTGCTAATGAACCTCATGAATCCAGAAGAGAAATGGCCACATGGGAAGGGGCTAAGCAAAATTATTGGCCTTAGCACCCCATCCCCACCGGTTGGGTTTGATTGTACAAAACCTCATCTGGGGCTGGTACTCCTTCAAGGGCTGTCTGGTATTTATGTATTTATTTAGGAAAAAAATATGGCACCTCTCCAGGAACCTGCAAGTGGCAGCTTACAAAATAATAAAAACAAAACATTAAAAGCTATTAATTAAAATCCAGCATGAAAAACCTGGTCCAACATAAAAACAAAGACCATACAAACAGACCACAGAAAGTGTAAAATAATAATTTCCAGACTAAAATACCAACCCCTTAATTAGAAGCCTGGATAAGCAGAAATGTTTTGGCCTGGGGCCTGAAAGATAACAACATAGGTCCTTTCCGCTCTAGACCTTAAATCCTGGTTCAACCCTCTCTCCGAACTTACATTCTACACTACACGTGAGTTCCCCCCTGAAATTATCTCGGGGTATTTTTATATTCTACACTACACTCAAGTTCAGTCCTGTAATTATCTTGGGTTATTTTTTTGTTTTCACATTACATTGAGGTTACTCTGGTTTTGCCCCACATTTGTCCCGGGATAAACAGATGCTGTCATAACCAGGGATAAATGCAAGATATTGTGTTATGAGTTGAACTCTAATAAAACCAGGGATAAGATCAAAGTGCGTAAAGGACCACAGGCACCAGGGAATCCCTAAGGCAGAAGAGCATTCCATAAGTGAGGTGCCACTACTGAAAAAGCCCTGTCTTGGGTTGCTACATGCCTCAGCTCTGAAGGCAGGGACACTCAGGGCTTATGAGGCAGGGACTGATAACATGGTATTCCATAGTGCTGTACCTTTCTCAGTAATCTTTCCTGCCTGGTTCCGGCATGCAGTCTTTCCTGGTTTCAATACCAGGGCCAGTGGAGGGTTCAAGATGCCCCATGATGTTTCTCTCTACTGTGTTCCCAGATGCCCGTATGGTTAGAGGAATGTTCTGTAGTGTGGCATGTTCTTACACTGCATTTTCCTTCTATTGTGTTGCTGATCAACTTGTTGGCTAAAAGGTGAACTTTGCCTTATTCCTAGCTTCCCCTTTGATGGGTCTCAACTCCTCCCTCCTGTTTCCCTCATGAGTGCTTTCCCCACAGTGAGCTACTGTGGAGAAAATCAGAATAAGATTTTGGTCTGAGGTAAAATTCCAAATCTCCTAAGTTCCTCCCAGGACCCCAGTTCATTGGCAACTGTAGCCAATCTGATGTCACCCACCAATCATTAGTGGTATGCCAATGATATCTTGCTGTCATCCATATATGGAAGCAGCCACCAAATGCATGATGATGAAAGCATGCTGTCTCAAGGTCTCCCTGCCCCACCCACCTACAAAACACAACAAGGGAAGGCGCACAGGAAATGCAGCATGCTGTGGAACATGCTGTTCCTAGTAGGAGTCCTGTAACTACCAAAGTCCTGTGAGTTTGGCGGATAGGGGTTCATATTTCTTCCTATGAACAGGTTCCCTTTAGACAGCGGGGCACAGAGGGACCAGAGCTAACCATGCTAACCATATCAGCACAGCCACCCACTTTAGGTAAAGGTAAAGATCTCCTTTGCTCAAAAGCCAGTCAGATCTGACTCTAGGGGATGGTGCTCATCTCTATTTCCAAGCTGAAGAGCCAGCGCTGTCTGAAAACTTTTTCTATGGTAATGTGGCCGGCATGATTAAATGTCAAGGTGCATGGAACATTGTTACCTTCCCACTGAAGCGGTACCTATTTATCTACTTGCAATTTCTTGCTTTCAAACTGCTAGGTTGGCAGGAGCCGGGGCCAGAGACGGGAGCTTATTCCCTCACTTGGGACTCGGGTCCCTTCCGGTCTGCAGCTCAGCGTCTTAACCTCTGAGCCACCACGGCTCCTCGCCGCCCACTTTACTAATCATATAATAATGACATACTAAAAATAACTAGCATGAACTATCTGAGCCCTATCCTTTCAAGCATTATCTTCTAGGTTAAACAAAATGGCTGTAGTCCTGGGATTTTTACATATAGTGGTGAGTAGCAATAAGTACCTCGTGGGCTAATGCATGTGAGGATCTTTCTATCACAGCTGTGGTCTGTAGTCTTGACAGTGCTGATCATCTGTTAGGGGGAAAGCATGCATGGGATTAGCCCACTAAATGGTAGTTAATTGGTTTCATTAGAGCAGGCAGCTCTAGTGGTTTGGTCATGTGTGCAGGATTCTGGAGGCTTACATTATCACCCCTTGGTTCTAAATGGGCTCTTCTTCCCCCTTCACAATAACTTTTGGCATATGTGGGACATCATTAAGACTGCATCTGCATGCAGATGAAATCACAGAAGTTCTGCAAAAGTTTCAGGAGTGACTGTGGCTGTGACTTGGCTGTCGACAATGCTGGCCAAAAGTCAAATTAGCTGGAGGGAAACAGGAAGCACTGAAATGATATTTTGTATAAATGTGATGTTTTGTAAGAATTCCTGGATTTGATTTCAGAATGTTGAACCTGCTTAGAAGTCCTATTTGGCTTCACAGACCATTTAAAATAATAAATCTCAAGCCTGATTGGGTTTTTAAAAGGCAATAATGGTAAGGTTCAGTTTGTCAAATTCAACACCTTCAAAAGTCGTTATTCTTCTATAAGCTACAAAAATTATCAGCATCCAAAATATAAGGTTGAACCGCTGGAAAAGAAAGGGGTATCATCTAATCAAGAAGGATGTACCACAAATGATCTCATGAGTTATTATGTTTCAGAGCTGCATCTTTTCAAAACAAAAACAGAGCAGCTACAGTTTTCAAAAACGTCAAGTGGTGGCGCTATCACATAGCTTTTGCCTGGCTTAAAAACACTCACTGGCAAAGCAGCATTTTAAAAGGTCTATTAAAAAGGTCCCAGTGATTTAGGAAATTGCATACAAACCTTGTTCACTATACAGCTTTCCATTATTATTATTCTCTATTGCTTTCTTCCCCAATCAAGGGAATACACACAGTTTATGCTTTTTTTTGTTCTTTAATGTTTTAAAAACTATTATGGTATTTATGATTCTCAAACGAGCTGTATGTAAGAGCAGAAGGGCTGTGCTCTATAAGAGCAGGAATCTTATGTTCCATGCATGACTAGGATTATATCTGACAATCTCATGTTAGCCAAAAGTGTCTGCTGACTCCAAAGAGAAGCCAAGTAGATTTTAAGGCTGAGAGTTTCCTTTTAAAAATATTATTGTAATCATCACTAGAAAAAAGTAAAAACTAGATGGTGTGCAGATGTAGTATTTCAAAGATAATACTTTGGGTTTGGGGCAGAGAGTTTCAACAAAGAAATGGGAAATGAGATTTTTAAAGAAGCTATTGTTTGGGGAAAAAATGGAATTGCTATTATCTGCCTAGAAGTGCCCTGAGCACAAGCAATCCTATACAGTTTATTGCTATGTACGATAATCAATTAGATACATTTCCTGTGAATCAAGTAGAGACAATCTCTCAGATTACATCTGTTAAATTACACCTGATGTACAACACAAAGTTTAACTTGGCAAGATGCCTGTTGGTATTCCATTTGAAACATATTTATGACAAAACTGAACCTCATTTGAGCATTCAGTATTAAATTAAACCCTCTTTTCTCACTTTGAATCTGGCCAATTTATAGAAAAGAGCAAATGGCACTTTCAGCATGAACATTTGAAATCTCTGGGTACCATACATCCTTGCTGAAATTTCTTCCTGCATCTTGTTGATGTTGTGGGTTATGTTTCTGCCTGTCTACAAGACTAGGCAGTGAACACAATATATTTTAAAATCTTCCTATTTTGCTTTAAAGAACACTCAACTCTACAATGCTTTTTTAAAAACCCACTCAGCCCTACTTGGATAACATGAGCCTGGGAGAGTCACATGGTCTTTTCTTTTAATTTTTGCATTGAACACCAAGCGTTTAGGCTGTCTCTAATTTATTTATTGCAAAGCACTTTGTTCTGAAAGTGCTTTCGATGTAATAAATATTAACTGCATCTGAAAAGGAGCACACTATAACTTGAAAGCTCCTTTGAAGTCAGTTGGCTTAGAAGGGTGTAACTCTGCACAGGATTGCACTGCTAGTCCAATAAATTTGTCTCCTTACTTGGTCTGTGGTTTTCATTTCTCTGGTTGCTATCTCAGGACTCATCAGAACTAATGAACTTGCTACAAGCCCAAAGACAATAGAGTAAATCTGAAGTAGCATATACTTTGTTTGTTGCTTTGAAGATATCCAGAGACTAGGAAAGAATTCACTACGAAAATTTGGCCTGTCATTCCTGTTTGAAGTAGGATGTTGCATCCTTTTCCTACATTCCAACTTAGCTAACAAAGATCAAGAGAGAAGGGCCTTCAAGGGCCTTTTCATACAGGCTCTTTAACCCACTTTGGCTTCCGAAGGTAAATAGATTTTTTAAAAAGGTTTCACACACTGTAAGGTTAAAATGTAACCAAAAAAATCGACCAAAACAGGTTTGGGAAAACCCAGATTAAAGCTCCGTTAAATGTGAGGGAACAGTGTTTTATCATTAAGTTGTGTGAAACCTTTAAAAAAATTCAGTGTGCCTTCCGGAGCCAAAGTGGGTTAAAGAGGCTGAATGCAAGGGAGGGACCTTAGTTCCACCACACTCAGGATCTGTATCTGACAGTGCAACCTAAACAGAACTGAACCCTCCTAAATCCATTAACTTCTCTCTTTAGGATTGCACCATGAGTAATGTTGAAATCTCTCTCAAATGTTCTTTCCTCTCATTTTCCTCACTGTCACTGGCCAAGGCAGCCATCTGTCTGACTTACGCTAGCAATGCAAATGCTTGCAAAAACACGCCGTGGCTGTCACCCTCCCAAGAGGCGTGTCCTCTGCGGCACAGTTTGGGGGCAGAAGCAGCTACCATATCATAGGTTTTCCACAGCACCAGCTGAGATATCATGTCCTGGTGGCAGCTCTTGGGAGGCAGGAGCAGAGGAGTCTGCCATACGGGTTTACAATGTGTTCAGCCGTTATCAGGATTTATAGAGCAATTCAAAGGATAGTGACGGGATGGCTCAGGGGATTGGTTACAGGATAGAAGCCTTTCATCTCTAGGTCATCTAACAGCTGTTGTGTAGCCCACAGTGTGTGACATGAGCGATGGCCTGGGCCCCAGTGATTGAAAGACAAGTAACACACACACAAACACACAGGGCCATATAATTAACACTAATTGGCAGCAATGCCAGACATGGTCAGATAAGGATTCTGAATTGCACTCCTTATTAAGCTTCTCGTAAAAATACGAGCCAGAAAAATGTACTGCGACTGGTTGGCTTGTAAAACCTGAAGCCTAAAGCACGAAGCAAGAACATAAGCAGTTGCTTTTTTACACAGTCAGACCGGAGGTCCCTCACCAATCGGTATTGTCTGTGGTGACTGGCAGCTGCTCTCCAGGGTCTCCAAGAGTCTTTCCCAACCCTTCTACTCAGGATTCTTTATAACTAAAAGTGCCGGGTGACTTTCTGCTCTCAGAGAATATGCTCTACTGCTGACCTATTGCTCCTCCCTGAAAAGGAGAAAGAAAAACTGCAGGAACTATTTCTGGTTTGTTTGACAGGTAAAGTTAGGTTGCAGATTTCCAGTCACACATCAAGTACTTGTAAAAAGCACCATTGATCCACAAAAGCACATTTTTTAAAATGCCTTAATTTATTTGAGAGGATAAACTAGGATTGTGGGAGTTCTTATCCAACTCAGTGATTGCTCATGCAAAATTAGGCAGGAGGTGGTTAATTACAGTGGAGTGATCACTGTGAATGGAATACTGAAAATCAGTTATTTTTCTCCCCCAGCAGGTACCATGTACCTCCTCTAGAAAAAATTCCTTGAGTTAGGTTTGAAGCATTTTTAAAAGCTGTGTTATATGACCTATGTTCTTATGAAAGGGTGGAAATTAAAAATAATGTATCAATGTATAAACAAACATTTGCCTTTGACATGGCTCATGGAGATGGTGCCTGGTACCTGACCAAGAACAGAATCAGGATTAATTAAGAGGGAAACTGGAGCAATAATGTGGGGTGGACAGATGAAAATGGCAAAGACACCTAAGGTTGCCAGCCTCCAGGTGTGGCCTGGGGATCTCCCAGTTTTACAACTGATCTCCAGCTGACAGAGATCAGCTCCCCTGAAGAAAATGGCTGTTTTGAAGGGTGGACTTTATTGCATTGTACCATGCTGAGGCCCCTCCCCTCCCCAAACCCCACCTTCTCCTGGATCTACCCCCAAAGTCTCCAGGTATTTTCCAACCCAGATCTGGCAACCCTAAAGACACCTGAAATTCCCCACAACTGCTATAAAATGTTAGTAGAAAGTTACTACTAAGCCAGATAGTTTGCAATAGAACAGCTAAGCCTTATAAGACTGAGCTTCAGTTTAGAATCTCCCTCACCCTTACCTATGCTTTGGGGGGAGGGGGAGACATTTGCAGTGCTAGCACAGCTGATCTCAGTGATGCCGTTTGGGAATTCTAGACTTAATGATCTTATTCTCCCTTCCCTCCTCATATTATATTGGCATGTTATACTGCCTAAAGTTGGAGGAGGTTCCTCTAAGCAGCCTTCCACCAATTTAAGTGGCTCTTCTGTTGGAAGAAGGCTCCAGATTTTACTCACGTGGAGTGATATGATACACACAATGTATCTCACTTCCCCAGAGGCAGATTTGGCTGTTAGGACAAGCCAAACTACATAGGTCTGTTTGTTCATCAATCTGATTATGGTTGTTTAGCAAGTTGCTTCAGTGTATTCCCTTCTAATATTACAGTAATATAATACTAATAATATAATACTAATATACAGCTCAGTTGGCTTTTCATACATGTACATTCTCACAAAAGCCCAATGGCAGGCATTCTATTTCCCTTTGTTTAAATAAGGCTAAACCAGTCACAAATCACATGTCATAAACAAATGGTGTTAAAATAATCCTACCATTCAATATTGATCTCAGTAGTTCTTAGCAACATCTAGCTGCTGATCTGTTTGGATGGGCAGTGTTTTCACGCATGTGCAGTTTTGCAGATAAACCAAGCACAACTATTTGGCATGTGTTCGAGTTGTTTGAGTCGTTGAGTCATTCAGCGCTGAACCAAACATAGCTAGTGATTGGCTTCTGTCTGATGTTCACAGTTGACTGTCAAACACATTTGCTGAGAAATTTGCAGCATTCCTAAAAGAAACTACAGAACCTCAAAAAAAAAAAACATATGGGAGAAGAGAGACCAGAGAGAAACCAACCAAGTTATCAAAGAAGCTACAAATGTAATACAAAGAAATGAAAAACTGGAGTGAACTACTGTAGTTTACAACAACTATTTAATTCCTTATTCATTCCTGTCCATCTTCCGAGGAGCACTGGGTGCCCTTTATCCTCACAAAACCCCTTAGGCAGCTTATGCGGAGAGATGTTTGGGATCAAGGTTACCCAGTAAGTTTTTTGGTTGAGAAGAGATATGAACCCAACACTTTCTGGTCTAATCCTGATACAGCCCTGCCCTGATAAGGACCTATGAGATATACATACCCAAAACTCAAAGAAGCCAAGCAGAGCTGTACAGTGAGCTGCTCAAGGAGAATCAATTAATGCTCCTATGTTACTGGTGATGGGCACTGATACTAAGAAGTAAATGATTAGCAAAAGACCAGCTCCTGAACCTACTTCAGAGATTTTTATTACCTTAAAGAACTGAAAAAAAGGAAAACCAACATAATTATTTTTGAGTTGGTAAGATTGAAAGATTTCTACTAATGCCACACATTACAATGCTCTTGCTTTGTTGCAAATGACAAGGAACTGGGTCTTCATAACCCAGCCTGTGCTAGTTAGGTTGTGGTCTCATATGAGTCATAAAAATACTAAGATTGGTTGGAGTGCAGAGTGACAGTTATTGCAGTGCCCCACATTAAACTGCCTTCCATATCTTTCCCTCATCAAACCCATATGGTAATAATCTAGCACATGATCAAGTGTGTTCGCACAGCAGTTTCTTTCAGCTAACTTCAGTGCATTTTGGCAATGACTAGAAACTTAAAGGAGGTCTAATCCAGTTTCAGTGATGTACAATCTGGCTATAATGGACTAATTTGTTAAACCATAATGTGACTAATATAAGACAGCCAATTTCACTTGCATCAATTAACCTGCTTTTTTTCATGGCCAAGAGAAAAAGATCTTTGGTCACGCATCATCTAAAGTACATAGCCAGGTGCTGTTCTGCCTGCTGTCACTTTTCATTGAAATGAAAGACCAGCCTAGATCATCTTGAATCACCAATAGTTCTGTGAGCATATTAAAAGATATTTTGGAGACATTCTGGTAGTGTGCCTGCTATTTTTTATACATATGGTGGTTGTTATGGAATTTCTGTACTTCATAATACCAGGAGTGAAGAACATTTGAGGATATGGAACAAGAGCTTTTAACCTAATAAAAATGAGATGGGAAAATGTTACCAGATGAGAAACTGTCTGAAAAGAATTAAATATCATTTTGACCATCTACCAGAAACTTTGATTTCACTTGCCATTGTTGGCTTTGATTCATGCCATAAGCTTTATGTGGCAAATGTTTGAAGGATGATGCCATTGTCAGTTAGAGAAAAGCGGGAGTAATTCATCACTCCTGCTGCATACTCTCCAGTCATATCCATGGGATTGTCATGGGGATCCCAAGTAGGGAAGAATAAAATCCATCTTGGGCACCCACAGGTGCAGTCCTTGTTTTGCCTAGTTGATCTTTGGCCATGTTTGACTGCAGCATTCTGGCCATTAACAAAAAAACTGTGCAGCTAACCCTCTCTTCCTCATGGCACTGATCAACAAGTAACTCATAATAATAATTTGCAGGCTAGGGTTCTGGGAAGGAGACAGTTGACAGGATGAAGCTATAGGATGCGCCCATGAGCTTTCAATGGTAATAGCCAGCATGCTGAGTTGTATGTGTGTGTCAGCTGTGATAGTGGGAAGAGAGCTCCATTGAGTCCTATACCAGCCCCCATGCTTCTGTGCAGCTGTGCTCATGTCCTAAGATAACACATTCCAAGATTTATTTCTTGTGCTGTTTTTTTAATCAGTGTAATTGCTGCTAAGCTACTGTACTTCCACTTTAGTACTAGCAAGGTACCTTTACTATGCTATGTTAGAGAGTCCCATTTGATCTCCTTAATTAAACTACCATGTCCTTGTCAGAAGGGTCATTATGTGCTTGAAAATTACTCTGTGGGAAAACGTGTAGCCTGGCATCCCATTAGCGGATTATTTGGTTAAAAGAGTATCAACCTTCCCATCAAGAGAGACTCTCAAAGACAGATGGATATCTACAATATCTCTAATCAAATCACTAAAGCGTTTGATTATAGTATCTTGATTTGCACTGATTCATAACACAGAGAGGCACTTTCAGTGGTTGATTCTTTGCTCTTCATTTATTTTCTCTTTGGAAGCCTGCCAATGTGTAAGGCTGGCCATTTACCAGAAGTATTGCAGGACTAAAAAAAAAATTAAGTAGACCACTGGTCTTAATATTGGGAATATTTTACATTTATACTTTTATAAAAGTAAAAAATATTTATCTGCCTTTTTAGTCAGCAATGAATTGAATACAGCTTAATACAGGTATTGAGTTTTGTCCCAGATACGGCCAGCAATGCAGGGGAACCATTACTGATCTTGACTAAAAAATCATGGAGGATGCTTCTGCAAGCCAGAGACAGGTTTGTCCTGGTCTCTCCACTGTACATGCCAAATAGGGAGTCCAGAGGGACCCAAAACAGAACAGCTTTGGAGAGCAGTAAAGAACAATAGAATAAAATAGTTGCTGCTAGTCGATTAAAAGTAGTATAATATCAATAGGCATAGTATATACATGGGCCCACATACAAGAAGAGTCTGAGATTGGCAAGAATGTCTAAATAAATACAGAGGTGGATACTCACATGTTTGAAAAACTTGCATTCTTTGTTATAATAGCACGAGTGAAATAACACAACTTTAATCTTTTAAAAGAAGATATTTGAGTATAAATAACTTTGTATGGTGTTTGACATTATAAGACAATTAGTTAGCCAAGAATGTGAGCCCTCTCGTCGGTATCACTAGCTATAGTTGGAAGATGATTATGAAAACCTCTAAATATAGGAGCTAAATTGATCTGGAGGATCTTGATTGAAGACGTTCTTTGCCTTGTGAACTGCTTATATTTGGTAAAAAAATAATTCATGGCTCAAATAATTGCTCTCTTTTAATCAGCTTTATAAAATTAATGGATAGTATTTTTATGTCAATGCCAAAAGTATAAAAATGTGTTTTAATAAAAAGATAAAGTAGAGGCAAGATTTTCTAGTAATACTTTTAGTTTGTGTACCATACCCCAAATGAACAAAAATGGTAATGAGGCATACCTCTTGCTAGGAGATTAATGATCTGATATAGGAAAGCTAAATAATGCCTATATGAATCAGGACAAGAGTCATCCAGAACAGATGAATCTGACCACCTTTTCTGCATCAGAAAAAGAGAGACGAGGGTTCCTTTTAACCACCGAAAAGGCAATCCTGGGGATCATGGGATGTGTGAACAGAAGTAATGTGGAAGAGAGCTGTAGTAAGGTTGCTAGCCCTCTTCTGACCATTCCTTGAGGTGTTTTGGTGGAGAGCCTGCAGAGGAGCATTTCAGATGCTGTGACATTACTTCTGGTTGCTCACTTGGGTGTGATGTCACGGCGCTTGAGCTGTCGCTTTCCCACACACACTTTTCTTCCCACTGGCCCATTGATCCAGCATGGGGGATGGAGTGCAGGAGTGGGAGGTCGCCTGCCATGATGGGCAAACTGGTAAGCCTAGGCTGTAGTAGGGAGTGGAATTTGGAGAGAAGACTAAACTTAGAAACTGGCTGGATCTAACAAATTTACTGTGCATGAGAGTGCAGCCTTAAAAGGTCACTTCTATGTACTTTAAAAATGATTATCATCTGTCCTTAAGTTCAGGGTGGGATAGAGACATTGTGAAAGGAGTAGGATCCCTGTGTTGTCAGTGGGAAAATCTGTAGCATGGGACAATTTCTTCACCTTTTTTTTTTCCAATAAAATTTTTTATTTTTATAATAAAACTTTCATACATCGTAACAACCAGGTAAGTAACCAAATAACCTATATACATTTTTAGCCTCAAGAGGTTAACAGTCTATATCATCTCTACAAACATTTAAAAATATAATAATTTTTCATAAAAAGGCTTCTTTGGAACAATCTTACTTTCAGTTAAATACTTAACAATAGTGAACCATGTTGCTTGAAATAACTGTTGTGCTTTGTCTTGATTACACACATATGTAGTATGGCAATAAACAAAATATTCCCATAGCTTATTTTGCCAACAGTATAATGTTGGAGCTGTATCTGCTTTCCATTTTTGCGCAATAGCAATTCTTGCTACAGCTATTAATATTGATAATTGTATTTTGGTTATCTTATGTTCTATTAAAAGCAATTCCGTTTCTAATAATATGCCTTCAAGTGAAGGGTTTAAGATAATACCTGTTATTAACGTAATTTGTGATAAAACTAAATTCCAAAATGCTTGGATTTGTGGACAATGCCACCAGCAATGAAAAAAAGTGCCAATCGAACCACATTTTTTCCAGCAAACCTCTGGAATTACCGGATTCATTTTATGTAATCTTTGAGGGGTAAAATACCACCTATTGAAAACCTTGAACGTATTAAAACGAATGTTAAAAATACTAGACATATTATTAGGTAAGGACCAAATTTTACACCAAGTTTGGTCTGTTAAACAAAGGTTTTCCTCCTTGTTCCACTGTTTCTGCATTGATATTGATAACGGTTTACTGTTTTTAATTAATATTTTGTACAGCTTAGAAATTAAACCTTTTACTTCAGTTTGTTGATTAGCCAGTATTATCTCTAGTTCTGTGAGAGGAGCAATAAAAATTCCTTGTGATTCCAATAGCTGTAAAACGTTATAAATTTGAAAATATCTAAACCAAGGAATTGGTTCTCCTACTTTATATTCTAATTCCTCTTTTGTACAGATCTTCCCATTTATTAAAAAGTCCTTTATGGAATGTACACCTGCCTGCTTCCAACGAATGAAATAAGAATCTTCCTTACCAGGGATAAACCAGTCTTGTTTTAAGTAAGTAGAAAAACGAGACACATTTGGCAATAGGGTATTTTTATACTTATGCCATTTCTGTAATAATGCCTTCAATGATTGATTTTGTATATTGTTAATTAACGAAATTTTAGGGGGATTCCAAAAAGTTTCTAATAATGAGTTTCCCCTTAACTCTGTCTCCTTTAATGATTTCCATATAATACTGTCATTATCCTTCAATACACGCACTATAATAGACAACAAAGTTGCATCGTAATACAGCTGCAAATCTGGGAAATCTAACCCTCCCAATTTAGCTGTTCGACGTAACGTAAAATACCCTATCCTAGGTTTTTTAAAATTCCAAAAAAAATCTATAAGTTGCTTTTGCCATTTTTGTATTTCTTTATTATTAATAAAGACTGGAATTGCTCTAAATAAAAACAGATATTTTGGAAAAATAAAATTCTTAATTAAGTGTAATTTATCTGCCCAGGAGTAGCCTTGTTTTTCCCATTGTTTAGTTTTTGTTTGTACCTCTCGAAATAAAGAGGTAAAATTACAGTTAACTATATCCTGTAAATTTGTAGGTATGATTACTCCTAAGCACCTCCAAGAGGTGAAGTTCCATTTATATGGACTTCTTGCTTGTATCATATCTATTCTGGCTTTTTTAAGACACACAGGAATAATTTTAGACTTATCTACATTAACTTTTAGACCTGTAATATTTTGAAATCTTTTAAAAACTTCTTGTACCGCTACCAATGAATTTATAGGGTCTGTAAGAAAAATTAACAAGTCATCTGCGTATAAACTAATAGTGTGCACCTCAAGGCCTATCTTAATTCCTTTGATTTCTGGATGTGTTCTAAATGCATTTGCTAATGGCTCGATCGCTATTGCGAATAACAAAGGGGACAAAGGGCACCCCTGACGTGTACCTCTTTGCATCTCAAACAAAGAACTAAGCGAATTGCCAATACGGACCCGAGCCACCGGGTTTTCATAAATTGACTTAATAGCATTTAAGAATAAGGGACCAAAACCCATAGTGCTTAATAATTTCTTTAGATACTGAATGTTGACACTGTCAAATGCTTTTTCTAGATCCACTGTTAATAAAACAGCCTCTTGTTGTTTGTTTTTACAAAAGGAAATAATATCTAATGTTCTATATATATTATCCATCATGGAGCGCATTGGAATAAATCCTGTCTGGTCCGGATTAATATATTCAGGTATTATTTTTTGAAGCCTTTTAGCCAAAATTGTGGAGAATATTTTAGAATCGCAATTTAGTAATGCAATTGGCCTATATGAAGCAGGCAACTCTTTATCCTTGTTTTCTTTTGGGATTGTGACTATATGTGCTTCTTTCCAGAAGGGAGGTTGCATACCTGTCTCCAAAATATTGTTGCAAATTTTCCCCAAATGCTCTACCAACTCAGTTTTAAATACTTTAAAAAATTCCGGTGTAAACCCATCACAACCTGGAGCCGTGTTAGCTTTTAAATGTTTTATAGCATCTGTTACTTCTTGGTTTGTTATAGGTTGTTCTAAAAAAGCATGATGAGATGCCGACAAGGCCTTCGCTGTAATATGTTCTTTAAAAAATTTACTCATCGTTTCTTCAGAGCAAGAGTTCTCGGCATATAAAGTTTTATAATAATCCGCAAAACCATTGGCTATCTCAGCGGGCTTTGTTAGTCTACCATTCTTGGGGTCCTTTAGTACAAATATATTACGTTCTATGATTTTACGTTGGACTCTCCATTTTAAAAGTTTTAATGATTTTGGATTTTTTTTGCCAAACTCGTTTTAAAAATAATAATCTCTTTTGAATTTGGGTGGAGTCTAAGGTGTCTAATAAATTACGAGTGGCCAGCAATTCTTTATAAATTTTTTTACTACATGTTCTTTTGTGTATGGCTT
Source organism: Lepidodactylus listeri (assembly GCA_029233225.1). Classification (NCBI taxonomy): domain Eukaryota; kingdom Metazoa; phylum Chordata; class Lepidosauria; order Squamata; family Gekkonidae; genus Lepidodactylus; species Lepidodactylus listeri. The sequence continues at coordinate 47,313,342 of JARCFY010000012.1, forward strand.
CCAATTCTCCAATTTTTTCCCTCAGCTCCAATGATTTTCGTTTTTTATCTTTTTTCAGATAAGACGTCATAGAAATCAGTTTACCTCTAAGCACAGCCTTGAACGCCTCCCAAACTGTCTTTTCATCTACTTCCCCATTATCATTAATTTTGAAATATTCCTGAATCACATCACTTATTTCACTTCTGTTTACCTCACTCAATAAAACTGAATTATTAAGTCTCCACGTTTTGTACTGTTTTTCATTGTTCATTTTATATAACTGAAATTCTACATAAGCATGATCTGACCATCTAAATGGACCAATCATTGAATCTCTAACCCTGTTTACCATAGAGTCTATAAGAAAAAGGAAATCAATACGTGTGTAAGTGTGGTACCTTGATGAAAAATACGTATAATCTCTATCCCTCTCATGCCCTAGTCTCCAGACATCTGAAAGATGAAATTGAGTTAGTAAGTCATGTAGATCTGTAAATCTATTTCCCCCTGTTTTTTTACAGTTACCTGTACCAGACTTATCCATATGTTTATCAACTATTAAATTACAGTCTCCTCCTATGATTACTAAGCCATCTTGAAATTGTTTTAGTTGTAATAAAGTAGACTGGAGAAATTGTCCTTGTTGATTATTGGGTGCATATAAGGAAACCAAGGTCACTGCTTCATTGTCTAAGAGGCCCTTAACAAAGATGAATCTTCCTTGTGGATCTTGTACTTGGTCTCTGCAGATAAAGTGCACTGTCTTCGCCACAAGAATAGCTGTTCCTCTTGCTTTCAATGAGCCACACGCTTGAAATTGTTGCGGGTACCATTGTGAATTCAGAACTGGATTATCTGTATTTTTTAAATGGGTCTCTTGTAAAAAGACTATATCAGGTTTTGTTTGTAATAATTCTCTTAAAACCCTCCTGCGTTTCATACAATTATTCAAACCTCGAACGTTTAAAGTACGAACTCTATATGTATCCATGGTTGTTACTCAGAAACAATATATAAAACTACAAAACGTTAAACACAAATTTAAACCCCTAAACAAATTCCCCTACTATAAGTTACACTTAACTTAAACTGAATATACTATTAACAGAGATCCAGGAACCCTCTTCTCTGAGGGTAGACAGAAAATTCTGCCACCTGACACTGTGATTAAGGGAGCTCCCTAATCACTGCCACCCCCACCCCCTCCCCCCCGACCTTGCATCCTTAAAGTAATATTATACCCAATCATTCCTATTAGGCATATAATAACATTTACAAATTCTGTTTAGTCAAAAATTTAACCAACATATTTTTAAAAAAGGCAGCACTGGAAATTGCAATAAAGTCATTTAGCACTGGTTTGAATTGGCATCTTACTGGACTTTGTTGGGGTTAGAGGGAAAAGGTTTTTTCTCTTAGTAGATTTTTTCCCTTCTTGTTCCATTGGACTTTCAGCTTGTAAAATTAACAAAAGTTCTTTACCAGAATCTTCATCCCATGCCAAAAGGTGCTGTCCTTGATAATAAACATATAGTTTGCCAGAAGGCATCCATCTGTATTTTTGGTTCATGTCTGCAAGTTGTTTAGTAGTTGCTTTCAGCTTTCTTCTAATTAACAGAGCATCCTTTGGTACATCTGGAAACACTGCAATTTGCTCCTCTTCAAAATTAAACACACCAGGTCTCTTTGCTTCTAATAAAATACGCTTTCTGACTCTAGCATCAGGAATAGTAACCACAATGTCTCTGGGGACCGGGCGTTTATTTAACATTTTAGGACCTACTCGCATAGCATTAGAAATCACTGGCACCAAGCCTTCTTCCAATTGCAGAGATTTTGCTATAAATGCTGCCATGAAAGTAATTAAATCTGCATTCTGCTCTGCTTCCTCCCGTATCCCCCGAAATTTTAAATTTACAGCTTTAAGTTCAGACTCTATATGGATCAGTCTATCATTGTGCTCCTGAGTTACTTCAGCAATAGAGTGGATACTCGCCTGATTTGCTGAGCTTTTTTCCAGAGCCGTCTCCGCTTTTTCCACAGCCTCTGTAACTGATAATTTTATATCCTCCATACATGCAGTCATTGTAGTCATTTTCTCTATCAGGGATGCCTCCATGGCTTTAAGGTAGTTAAGTACTGCTGAATCTGCTGCCTCCGCCAAGAGTTTCTCCTCCGTTCTTGTTCCGGCCGCCATTTTGATTTCTTTAGAAGCTTGCCCCGGTCTGCCTGAATCAGCTTCAAAGTGCTCTTTTATCGAGTGCGATACCGTCGGAGCCTGTTTTGTCTTCGGCAGCTCGCCTTTCTTCATTTTAAGCTTGTTGTTGGTCGCGTTATGGGCATAGGCTTTGTTTAGGGCCGGGAAGAGACGCGCGGGAGCAGGAGCAGCAAGATTATGCGTCCGCCATCCACGACGCTACGCCACGCCCCCCGGACAATTTCTTCACCTGAAATCTTCCTTGTACCTGTCACATATTCATAAGTACCCCATTTGCAAAGACAAATTAGGTATTTGTGGTCACTACACTGAACAGAAAATACCAGCATCAACTACTTTTTTGCCACTAGAAATATTTTGGAGCAATATTTTAATTTACTAACATTGGCTATATTCTTGTACAATGCACCTGAAAACAAACCTGGGAAAATAGGACGGAGTAGGTGGGTTGCTTTTGAAAGATGATTTTTTATTGAATTGCAAATCCTCAGAAACAAATTGTATCTATGCAAGTCATCTGGGCTGTTTCAAACCAAGATACTTATTGTATTCTCTAGTATGCATCGTGTAGAATTTCTTCCTGTGCAATTTGGGTTTTGATATTTGTTGCCTGAGGTGCTTTCTCACACTCCAAATTATCTGAGCAGACAGTAATTCATTAGCAAATACAACACAGTAACTTGGCAAGGTTACAACTTTGCAGTGTTATCCTTCCTAACTCTCTTTTTTTGCACCTGGGATATGCATGCACTTTACCTCTGCTAATATTCAGACAGAATTTGGTTTCTGAAATCCTTTGCTTCTGTCAAATCTTTGCGTCAAATTATGTGCAAAACCATGAAGAGCTTGGGACTAACAGTAGCTATAAAATAGAAGTTTTCCTTTATCAAGTTTTCCTTTATCTACAGTATTACAAGCTTCAAAAACATACACAAAACATCTCTCATGGAGTTTGTAAAAATTTACAGCGCAGTCCTAAGCAGAGTTACACCCTTCTGTAAGTCTATTGATGCCAGTGGTCTTTAAAGAGTATAACTCTGCTATGGATTGCACTGCCAAAAAAGAAAAGAAAAATTAAGTTAAATCATGAGTATGCAATTTTAGTTGTGGCCGTTGTGGAAAAATGGAACCGGACACTTTACCTACAACAAACCTGTTCAGTATAAAGGCTTATCTTAGTAAAATGCAAATAAAATTTTGAATACTTTGCCAGGAACTTTGCCTCAGCAGTTGAGAGGTCTACAATGATCTCCTGAGGTCTTAGTAGTACATCCAGATCCTCACTCACAACCTTATATGTCGCTTTTATCCTCCTCCTCCAACCATAGTACTGATTTTCACATGTTCCCCATCAGGGCTCTTTTTGTAGAAAAAGCCCAGCAGGAACTCATTAGCATGTTAGGCTACACCCCTGACAGCACAGAAAGAGAGAGAAAAAAGGAAAGAAAGAGGAAAAGGGGAAAGAAAGAAGGAGGGAAGGGAAAGAAAGAGAAGGAAAGAAGGAATGAAAGAGGGAAAGAAAGAGAAGGAAAGAGGGAAAGAGAGAATGAAAGGAGGGAAAAAGAGGGCAAAGAGATGGGGACAGAGGGAGGCTCTCCCATCACCACCAAGGTGCACAAGCTAGGAACGGTGCACGGGGGGGCTCTGCCGAACCAGCACTTACCGGGAGCTGAAAGGTGCCAGATGCCCAATCTCCGTATGGAGACCAGGTGTGTGGGGCCCTTTCCTGCCGGAGGGGAGGGGAGGGTGGGGCGGGCCAGATGCCAGCCGGAATGCTGTTCTGGTACATTCTGTCCCCAAAATAGCCCTGTTTCCCATGCATGTTGCTAATTCATATATGTATATGTTTTATCTTACAGTGGTGCAACATATATCCCACACTCAAAAAGGAAAAGGAAACAGTTCAAATAATGGAGATGGAATGAGGAAATGGCTGGTCTCACACTAGTCTTTCAGTGCAGTTAAATTGTAGAGAGGCTTATATAGTATATTGGCCCCCGTAGCATCCCATACTATGAAGGCGAGGAGAATGATGTAATCCACTTTTGGTCTAGGGTTGACAACCTCCAGGTGGGGCTTAGAGATTTCTCAGAATTTCAACTGATCGCTAGACTACAGAGGTCTCCCCTCCCCCAAACCTGCTATCCCTAGGCTGCACCCCCAGAATGTCCAGGAATTTCCCAACCTATACCTGGCAGAACTATTTGGGCCCTCATGGAGGAAAAAGGCAGGCTATAATTGAAGTAAATAAATAAAACATTATATTGTGCTAAAATTTATTCTGTTAGCAAGAGGAGTTCTACTTTTTACTTCTAGTTAAGTTCAGTTCTTGCTAGTAGCCACTTTAGCTCAAGGGTTCCTCCTGATTTAGCTTTGTGGTTAAAATAAAGTTCCTGTTGGGTATGTACCTTTTACATAGCCTCCATAACACTTAGCAGTCCTGCTTTCAGCACCCTGTGGCTTTTCGCAGGGAACAGAAAACAGGATTTAAATGGCTCCAAGCCATGTAAACCATCAGCTGAGAGGCGAGGAGAAGCCTCCCCACAGGCCCAGATTTGGCCCATTTAAAGGGGCTATGCAAGGGAGCCCAACAGAGCTGAGCCTGCAGGTAGAAGTCTCCTGGTCAGCCCAGCTTTGGGCTCTCTTGAACAGCCCCTTTAAACTGGGCTGTACAAAGGAGCCCAGTGAAACTGAGCCCACAGAGAGAAGTCTCCCCGCCGGCCCAGCTTTGGGCTGTCTTGTCTTGCTCCATTTAATGTGGTTGATCAAGGGATCCCAATAGAAATGAGCATGTGGAGAGAAGTCACCCTGTGAGCCAGCTTCAAGCTCTCTTGCGCAGCCCCATTTAAAGGGGCTGTACAAGGGAGCCCAACAGAGCTGAGCCTGTAGGGAGAAGCCTCCCCACTGGCCCAGCTTCAGGCTCTCTTCGGGCCAGGGAAAGCCACAGCCAGCAGAAAGGATGGGGTGAAGTGCCTCCCATGGGGCATATCACCCCCTCCTTTCTGCTGCTGCAGCTCTCTGTGGCCAGCAGAAAGGAAAAAGTGAAGTGTGTCCCAGGGGGCATTTCATCCCCTCCTTTCTGCTGGCCATGGCTCTCCTCAGCCAGCTCTCACAGCTCACCCCAGCCAGCAGAAAGGAAGGGATGAAGTGCTTCCTGTGGAGAGCCATGGTCAGCAGAGAGGAGGGGGTGAAGGGCCTCCTGGAAAGCACTTCACCCCCATATTTAACACTCTGGTTTTGCTCTCTGCTGCTTCAAAGTGGTGGGAAGCAGAACCAGAGGGTTTAAATGGCTCAGAGCCAGGGCTTTTTTTCTGGGGAAATGTGCCAGAACAGAGTTCTAGAACCTGTTCAACAAAATTCTTCTTAAAATGTTTAAAAATTCATGAGCTTTCAATATACAGATTGAAAACTTATTTCCCTCTTGAGAGTTCTGGCAGCTCTTTTTCAGAAAAAGAGCCCTTCTTGGAGCCATTTAAATACCTGCTTTTTGCTCCCCACCACTTTAGCGGGGAGCAGAAAGCAGGGGTTTAAACTTTAAATGGCTCATGAACCTATATGAACCAGTTCATTTTTAAAATCATTTAGCTTTGTGATTCAGTTCATGGTTCAACCACAAACCAAAAATCGGACTGTAAAAATATGGTTCATGACCAGCATAGTGAGGAATGCTGAATTCTGGTGCCCTTACACTAGTAGTTCCTGCAACACCAAGTGCTCTCAGTTGGTTGGGTATCAACTGTAATTGGGAGAACTCCATGCACCACTTGAAGGTTGGTGACCATACATGCTGCTTATTGTCAACTAAACAGTCCCAGGCTCCTTTGCATTATTGGGGATCCCTATCAAAGCCTCTTTTACCATTTGGTCACTGATGTTTCCAAATTATTTTCATACAAAATTGTCCCATCCCGCCCAGTTTGGGGGTTCCAAGTTGTCTGATTTTGTCTTCAGTGCAAAATACCAGGAAGAGCCAAGCCCTGGGACAATAATGGAGATCATTCAGCCCGATTTTTGCTCCTGTTCTATTAAGTTTGCATCTTCTTAACTGTTGTATTCTTTTTCCACTAACAGCTCCTAGCAGCTGTTTTCTTTCAGTACCTTGTGCTAGAGATTGAATTTCAAGGCCTTCTAACGGGAAACTGCTGAAAGCACTCAGATCCCTCAGATTCACTTCAAAGGAACTTTCATCATTTTTCACGCACAGCTTTAAGGGGATCCTCTGGTGTTTTGTCTCCTAAACACAGATTCTTTCAAAGATTGCTGCATGCAGTATCTCTTTTTAAAAAGCATCAGTGGGAGACATTCTGTTTCTTTTCCTGATCTGTACACTTCCAACTGGCTGGCAAAGGTTAAAGAGCATAATATTTTACTCTTCTCTCTTTTTAAAAAAGTTAGTTTTCTTTTAGAAGAATAACTAAATGTTACATTTGGAATTAGTTGCAAGTAGTGCCACATTCATTTTTAAGCTATCCAAGACTTATCCATCATTAAAATTACTTGGATTTCACTGTTTGGAAGACTGGAACTCAGTCTTGGGTGGCCTTGCCTTTAAACTAACTCAATGTACCTAACATAGTCTATCATTCTAAGCAATGTCCATAAACTTAGAGGGCTGGTTGAGATTCTAAGTCTTTGACCAGGTAGTGGTTTATGGATTATTGCTGGGTCACTAACCATCTGCCAGAGGCTTATCGTGCTGGATGAAACTGACAAGCAGATTGTGCTCAGAATTCAAATTCATGGTTGTTGGTTGTTGTTGTTTTCCGATTTATCCTATGATGCTAATGAGTGAAAATACAACATTTGAACAAATTTAAACAGGAAAACTGGAAACAGCTATTAAAAACTGAGCAATCATTTACTGTATACAAGAATAACCCCTGTCCAAATGATGTGGTACCAAACAGGTATTATTGTTGCTGTAATACTAGAAGACAATGTGTGTTTTATTTATTTATTTATGTTATTTTTAGTCCATCTTTCCCATAGGGACTCAAGGAGGATTACACATAGTGAGTCAGTATAATCAACAAAATGGGACTGTACATTAGGACTGTAGAAAGCAAGAGTCACTAGAAAAAGACAGAAGCATAACCTAAGTATAAACATGATACATTAAGCAGTACATAAATTACATAATAGGATCCTATTTATAATAAGCTGTATGCAGTAGTATAGACCACAGTCTTAATCATTTATCCAAGTAAGTATGACAACCATTTTCTACACTGAAACCCTGTGCAGAAAAGCCCTATTGAAAAGTTCAGTTCCACATAGTTTGCAGAAGGCCAGGAGAGCAGGAAATTTCCTGGCCTCCTCGGGCAGGACATTCCACAAAGCAGAAGTAACAACAGAGAAAGAACATCTATGGGCAGTTGTTGGTTTTGCCCACTTGCAGGTTGGCACATGCAGAAGCCCCTGCTAACATGACCAGTGTTCCCTCTAAGCTGAGCTAGTGTGAGCTAGCTCACAGTTTTTTAGCCTCCAGCTCACACATTTTTGTCTTAGCTCAGGAAGGGTGGCTCCAGAGCAAACACCATAGCTGGGTGGATGAAGTAGACTTTTGGTCCAAATTTGCATGGCAGGTCACATGTTCTTAAACATGCCAGGGACAGCAGTGCAAGTGGTGTTCTACTACTGCTTGGATTTTCTTATGGCAGCCTTATTCAGACACAGAAATTCAATGACATTTTTTGACTCATGAAACACTAATTACCTCTTTGCTGCAGGTTGCACTCCCTCCATCCTTCCTGCTTCATTATTTCAGCTTTCATAAATGCCAGTCAGTTCTTACATCTCAACCACTACCACCCATATGATCCTGAACACTTTCTTGACATGCTTAGAACTTTGAAAAGCATTGTTGTAGAAGGAAGCAGTGCAGCAGAAATGGGGGGAGGGTCCTGTCACCATGTAAAGTCTTGGCTATGGATTTTGCTGTAGTGCTGAAGCTTCTCATCTAAAAACATCCTTGTTATTTTAATCAGTCTAAAACACTCAATGGGAATGTTTTTGTTCCTAGAAAAATGAACCTTTTTGTTGTTCTCTCATGTCATCTATTCAAAGAAATGAATGTAACAATTACAGCACATCTTGTTGTTACAGCTATTTAATGTTCCCAAATGATATTGTATATACACCTCAAATGGATGTCTGCCAAGGGAACAGAATGTAATTTTTTCTCCGTTTCACCTTAGAAAGCTGAAGGACATGTACAAGGTGTAAGGGGAGAACTCATGCCTTCTGGGCATTTTCCTACTTTGTGCAACATGTTCATCCAGATATAACTTATGGAGTGAAGAACAGTACTTGCTGGTGCTTTGCTGTTACAGAACAAGTAACTGCTGTGAAGCATAAACTATATGGCATTATCTCAGTGTGAACTGGGTAGCACGGGCTGTGTTTCTTGTGATATCCAATCTCTGCTGGAGCATCCCTAAAAAACTCAGGACCTGGTTGGTTGCTGAACTGTTGAGGAATGGTGGTGATACAGGTAGAACTGCATGCTGTGTTTTTAAACCAGCTGTTTGGTGAGACTCTCTAATCATCTTCTGATATGTGTGCAAGAAATTTTAGTAGGATGGGATTTTACCTTTGAGCGCACACAGGCAGGCCTATCCACTGGCCTGAAAATCATCACACATGTCCCTGGTCTTTTCTACCAAACTCTCTCCATCCCTGCTGCCCACCAACCCAATCACAGCTCTCTCTGGACCTATGGATGGATTTCAGCGAACTCTGTATAGTGTTACTGGTCTTGAGAACTAGGTATGAAAATGGCTATTTAGAAAGGAAAGTCTTTTTCAATGACAATTATTTGAGAAGTTAGGGGAAATATCATTTCAAGGAACTGTGTCAGTGGACCTCTTATATGTTGTTATGTCCTTATGAATTTCTAAAGAGTGGAAATCTCATTGCCACTGATTCTTCTGTTGCTGTCCCCCTCTACATATCTTGGGGCAGAGAAAATCAGTTGCTGATAGATTTGGTGTAAATAACTGGCCTATAAATTAGCTAATCCCTAGATACTGCACAAGGGTAGACAACTGTAGTTTATTTCTACCCCTATTACAATGGATTATGTTGCTTCTCATAAACTCTATATGCATGTGTAATGATAGGGAACATTACTGTCATATAGGTAAATTTATAACATCATTGCATTTGAGATGTAATAGGAATTACTTTAGGATACCCTAGTATACCAAGACAGGTAGCCCATGGCATCCATGGTGCCTACGAAAGCTGGTAGCCTGAGGCTGGGACTGATTGCATGGGGAAATGAACTCTTCTTCAATTTCTCAAGATACAACCCAAATGCCTTGCGAATTGGTCACATCCCATTTAACTCATATTAATCTACATTGCATTCCCCAAGGGCAGAAATGCCATATTTTTTCATTCTTTCTTAGTACATATAATTTGTTTTGCTGTAAAATATACTTGCTAGTGGTATAAAATTATAGCAAATAGGGAACATTCATGCACAGACAGACACACAGATATTCTTCATATGCTCATTTAACTCAAGCTCCCAGCTCAACCAGAGTCAGCTCCTTTCTCTCCCCCATGCAATGAAAATACCATGTTTGCAATAATTCTTCTTCCAAGGCAGGTGAAAACCATCCTTTTTCTTCAGGCATTTGAACAAGATTGATCAAGGATTGGAAGCTTTGGTGCTGTTGTACTTTTGATTATTTCTCATTCTATCCTGTTTTGCTGTTTCTTGTGTTTAGTGTCATTTTATTTTTGAGGATTTAAAAAAATAAGATTATTAGCTTAAATCAGTTGTGAATGTCTGTTTTAAAGTTTAGGGTTTATAGATATTTGGCTGAATGAAAAACATGGTAGGTATTTTATAAATGCCAAAGCAGATGTGGTTGGAATACCAATATGTAGGATAGTGGCAATCTTGTTTGGAGAGTTATTTGTGTGTAGCAAATAGGGGGTGAACCTCTAGAGTAGACAGTTAATGGAAAACTTTTATCATGTGCCAGTAGAAAAGAGCAAGAGTCCAGTAGCACCTTAAAGACTAACAAAATTTGCGGCAGAGTATGAACTCACTTTAAATGACTTACAAAAGCTCACAAAAACTTATGTAGATTAATATGAGTTAAGTGGGATGTCACCAGTTTGCAAGTCACTCATGAAAGCTCATACCCTACCACAAATTTTGTTAGTCTTTAAGGTGCTACTAGATTCTTGCTCTTCTCTACTGCTACAAACAAACACCACGACCCATCTTGTTTTATCATGTGATCAGTGCAGCTGAAGACATGCCTAACCAGGGAGACACAGAGGTACTCTAGACTGTGGATTCCACATACAAGTGTAATGATTAAAGCAGAGCTAATGGTGCCCAAAATAGCTACCATATCAAAAAATGTAGGGAGATTTAAAGTCAGCCATTAACAGAAGACAGGATCTTTGCTCTGGGCAAGAGTAGAGGTAAATTTTTGGTTTTTAAATATATTCTATTTTATTTCAAGTTCTTTAAGGTAGAAAGGCAGCTATTGTGTCCTGGGTTTGATGCATGGAAAGCCCGGACTACGACGTAGTGATCAGCATAAATTTATTGAGTACACAACAAGCATGCAATACTGGCTGAGATGGCCAACTATATAAAACTCCTAGGACACACCCAAAAGTCCTATTGGGGGGTTTGAATTTCCCACCAGAGTTCTTATTGGAGGGCTAGTGGTGGTCTAGGATCCTTGACTTCTATTGTCTCTCAAGTCAAGCTCTGACTGTATGCCGCTGGCACCTAGTGGCGGTCAGTGGACATAACAGCGGCTAATACATGTTTTTAATTAAGTTTTAAACAGAGGTGTTTCAGAGAAGAAGCAAATGGCTGATGAAAAACATCAGCAGGTACCCATCCAAGCACTGATGCTGCTTATCTTTAGCAAAGTTGCTGCATCATGTGCCTTCCAACTATATCCTGGGAGAACAGGTTTAGCCCTGTCTTGGATGTCTAGTAACATTCCCGTGTATCTTAAAGGTCATTATCAATATAAAACTGTCTCAGTCATTTATAAGTTGTTTACAATGATATTGGTGGAAAAACAAGATCCAAAAAGCCCCCAAACATAATCCATGTAATACCTTTTACTAGGACCATTTTAAATGACACAAAACAGTGAGATAGCTTTCAAGTTTTCCAGAACTTTTCACCAAGCCAGATGTTACAAAATAAAAAGAAGGGAAAAACAGATTTTCGTAGGTCATCAATTTTTTTTGCCTAAGGGGCCTTTATACAAATGGATTTGAATTGCATGGTTGTGAAAGCACCCTAGATGCTGTTGAGTGGTTCCAGGATAAACATGATGTTTTTAATGTTTACCTGGGCCGCTTAGGCCATTGCATTTCAAATGATTTTGCTAATCTGTGCATTTATCCTAGTCTTTTGCTATAAGCTGTTGCCACTTTCCCAGCTGCTCTGAAGGGAATGTAAACCTCTATCAGCAAGGTAGGTTCTATCCAACTATTGTGGTTTACAGCTATTGCTCAAAGAGCATTGAAAGCCACATTTTCCTGTTGGCCTTTATGTCTTGGTGATAAAACTAGAGAGTTGTGTATAGTATTCTTGTAATGTGTAAAACAAAACTGTTCAGGAGGGCATTTTCATAAAGGGAACAGGGTTTACTTTATTGCACAGTTTATTATATGTGTTTTCGTGTTTGTACTACATTGTTTCCTAATTTTTGTCATTCAGTTATTGCATGGTTTTTCTTTGTTGCACTGTTGTTTTCTAGTTTTGTAATCCAGTTTGAATCTCAATGAAAAAGGTAGCCTATAAGTCAATAAATATATTCCTAAAACAAACTGGCAAACTGTACTCTTACATTTGTCCATTGCCTAACTAGCCTTCTTGTTATGATAGGGTAAGTGGGATGCTACCAGTTTTTACATAGGAGAGCACTGGTTACCTGCAGTCTCCTCTGTTTAGTACTCCTTTTTTTTTGTAGAGAAATGCCAATCCCTCTTTGGAGGAAATATTCAGTGTTCAGAGGTTATCTCCACAAAGTGGAGCAAACACAGAAAATGAACCCAGAGCAAACCCTGTTTATCCTCCTTGAGCTCCATTCATGTCACAGCCTGTCCACATCTGTTTTTTGAAGGGAAATGTCATAACATTGCTAATCAATAAGAAGAGTGACAGGGTCATTTGTCAAAGGGAAGCCAGCACTGCAGCTGTTGTCATCACCCTCTTTCCCCTCTGTTTTGCAATGAGAAACCTGGGAAAGTTCTGATTATTTGCCTTAGGCATGGCAGCTGAAGTGCTCTAGCCAGCAGACAGCCATCGCTTGAGAATAATAATCACAATCTTCTTTGCTAATGCTCCTTGTGACTTAGCAGCAGTTGAAGGGAATAAAATGGCAGGAGCCTGGCAGGAAGTATAGAGTTTCTAACAATGGGATGTCAAGGACACCAGACACTCTGCAAAGGGCCAGATGATCCTGGAGACAGGAGAAGCCTGTTGACCTTTAAGCACTAGATCACCATTGGGTGCGCCTTGCTGTTGGCTTGCAGATGCTCCATGCTGGTCTGTTGATGAGAGGGATAAGGAGTTATCTTTGAGAACAGTTCCAGTAGGAATTAATTAAAACTTCTCTCATTAAGTACCTAGCAAGGAGTACTATCCAAGATTGGCCTTACAGCTCTCACAGCTGATTTCCTGCCATAGACATGGAGAATTATCATACAAATGATGGTGAGCAGAGCTTCTCTCAACAATGTGAACAGTCAGGCATGCGATGGCATGGTTTGCAACTGGAAAGAACCTTTTCCCTTCACCATCCAAGGAGCTTCTAAATCAGGAAGGCTGTTTGAATTAAGTTGCCTGTCTGTAGGTTGGGTGTGCAAAGCTACTTCAGTGTTGGGTTCAGCAGGACTACTTCCAGGAGAAACCATTCCAGTAATACTAAATTATATATGTCACTGTGATATGCTTGGTTTTGCACCAATGCTTCCAGGGGGCAGAAGGAACACCGCAACCATGGCAGTAGTAGTAAGCAATACATGCACCCTTTTCCTGCTCCACTCACTGCTAGCCCTACCCCTGTTCTCGCTCCGTTCTCTGCTGCCCCTGCCCTCTGCCTGTTCCCCAACTTTATCCTGTTGTATTGACACAAAAATAGATGAGCAGCAGCAATTGTACTAGGACTCCCTACAGCCTGGAACTCTCCCTTTCCCCTTCCCTTCCTTTCCACTATGACCTGTGCAGTAGCACTACGAAGCCACTCAACAGGGAAAGGGCAAAAAGCCTTTGAGTGGGCTAAAAAAAGCAGGTGGCAGCAAGCTGCTGTAGTACACCATTTTGAAAGTGCCACCCCTGTAGTGGCAACAAATGATATGTCCAGTAGACCGCCCCCCCCCCCCCCCCCCAGAGCCACATGGCAGAATCCTCTTTTGAGTAGGAGAAAAACAGGTTTATTTTTCTCTCCAGCTTAAGGGGAAAAACCACCGGAATAGTATGAGTCATACTAGGAATGAGCACGATGGTACTGCATTTAATGCAGGGGTTTCCTAATTTCCATGCAGGGGGAAATCCCTATGTGGAAACAGCCACAGCCCATTTTACGTCATGCTCAAGACAAAGTTAATGCACACAACTGGGCCATGTATCTACTGATGCTGACTAAAAAATGTTCATCCTTGATTGCAAAGGCAAGATTCTGATTATGGTTATACTTCATATTATTTAAAAGGCTTTTTGCTGCTGCTCTGTAAAGAAGGTCTGTGGGTCACTTGTTGGGCCAAAGGTCCTGCACAAGCCAGATCTCACATCAGAGTCCCCTTCTCCCCTTGAATCTAGCCACTGTCCAAATTCTACAGAGCAGTGGTTGCTCTGTGTACCTAAAGGGTAAAGTCATCAATGACAAGTAGGGCAACTATATAGCTATTATTCTTATAGTTGTTCGTAAGCTGCCTTGGGCAGATTCTTAGAGAAGCACCATATTTTTTCCAAAACAAACAAACAAACAAATACCTTTTGTCCCTTGCAGTAAAGCTCATATGAGGCCATCCCTGTACCCACCCTCCCACCCTTTGACCATGTTCAAGGAGTATATATGTACAAAGCATATAGCCACATTTTGCTTATGCAGTCTTTCCTTCCCTAAATGCCTTCTTCCATCCGGTGAGATTTTAATACAAATACATTATTTTTTAAAATGGTAGGCAGATATATTTCTTCTGCAGCTCAGGCTACTTCTTTGTAGGTTGTTCTGGGGTGAAGGTCATAGAGGCCTGTGTTGGTTGTAGGCAGACCTGTAGCCATCTCAGGGCCATGTCCCCTTAAGTACCAGCCATGTCCCACAAACCTCTCTCTTCAAAGTAAGAATAAGTTTTTAAAGTTTAAATTTAGCCATGGCACTGTGCCCAGTCCTGCCTGCACCACCTGGATGCCAAACTAGAAATAAATGCTGTAGCCCTGCAAATGCAGTAACGTGACAGCCACTGACCTGGCACCTGGGGTGTTCCCCAGCTGAGCTGGGCACAGGAGAGACTCTTCCTCCAGGCAAACCTTTGGGATCTTGGTGGCAGGTTGCTCTGAATTTCCCCTTCTTTCCTGCCTCCTGAAATCTGGGCTCCCACCAGCCACCGAGGCAGTAGCCTCTCTTGACCTCTCTATTCCTCCAGCTGGCTGGTCCTGCTGAGCTAGGCAACTGCTGCTACTCAGTGGGAGTGCATGAGCTTTACGAATACCTCACACATAGTGTTTTTCAGGATGCCTCCATGTGTCCTCCAGATTATTCAGAGTAATTTGGTGGGGAGGAGTCTTTGGCGGCCTTACAACCAAGTGGTGGTATCACTTCTCCACACCACAATGAAGACCACCTGGAAATCCTGAGGGACCTGCCACCACCATGAGAAAGAAACTTCCCCTCTCTAAGCAAGACATCTGACACTGGTGAAGAAATGCCCATAGCTGAGTTCAGAGTTGTGGGAGGAAGGGGATGCTGGGCTGAAGCAGAGTTGCTCTAGTTCAAGCCTACTGATCTCAATAGGATGGAATAAGGCTGCATTGTAAAGTAGATAAGGTGAGGTTTTTAGGTTGTTAGGAGGAATGCAACCTACTGTGCTTGAAAATCAAAGGAAACGGGGAAATAAGAGGCAGGTGGGGAGGGCCCCCCGGCTCAGTGGTAGAGCTTCCATTTTGCATGCAGAAGGGCTGGCAGCAATGCAGAAAGTGGCCTGGTTGCCATGGGACACCAGGTAATCTAATTAATGTTAATATAACTGCCCCCCCTAAAATTTAAATCCTCCTTGAACAAAAAAAATCCTGACTATGGGCTTGGTTGTAGGTGCTTGAATGAATTCATCGGGCTTAGCTGCTGCTGCTCTTCATGGTAGCCAGGGCTGGAACCACAACACCCCTATCAGTGGGGAAGAGTCATTGCAGGGTAGGAATAGAGGCTGCAGCTGCTCCAACTATAGTTTTTTTATACTAGTGAACCCAGTGCAAGTAGCAAAGGAACATGGCAGCTGTACCAACTTGGCCTGGGGCAATATCACTGGATGCCTTTACTACAATTACACCAAAACAAAGTTTGAGTCTAGTGGCACCTTTAAGACCAACAAAGTTTTATTCAAAGCATACACTTTTGTGTATCTGAAAAAGTGTTCTTGCGCATGAAAGCTTATACCTTGAATAAAATTTTGTTGGTCTTAAAGGTGCCACTGGACTCAAACTTTGTTCTGCTGCTTCAGACCAACACCCACTTGAATCTACAATTACACCATGTATTTGAAATGGCTTCCCTGATAAGATTTGTGGGTGCTTTATTCATGTGGAGAGGATACAGAATGTACCTATTTTGAAAAGCTGAGTAGACACTAATATTGTGTTATCATTGTAGTTAACTTCATTGTATTTTAAGTGTGCTTTGTTTTTGCCTCCTCACGTCCTTCTTTAATGTCCCAACCACAATCTTGGGAGATATATATGACTTTTCACTCACCAAGAATATTTGGGTGATAAACTGTACAAGAACAAAAGTACCCACAACCTGCAATTTACTTATTACTTATCACCCAGGCTTAAGAGATGATGTGTATGGTGTTTTGGGCAAATTGTGACAAAAGCCATCCGGTCAATCTGATCAGAAGATCCTCTTGTGTGTAAGTACAGAAGTTTAACCAAGGTCAGTACACCTAGAGCTTATGTTCATGTTAAAATTCTCAGTATGCCTGGTTTTACTGAATACATGCTGATTTCTGCTTGCTCTTTCACGACTCAAGATGGACCAATGCCACATGCTGAACACAGAATGAATCAACTTTTAGCATCCAGCCCCAAATAGCCTGAGGAGGGGGGGATGGGACTGAGAGAAACACATGGCTGGCCTGAGCTCATGCAAATGGATCCTGAGTATGATTTACATTACCATACCACAGTGCTCCTGTGTTTGGAACTATGCAGAACATAGAAGCTCCAACCTCTAGGAGAAGAAGCTGTTGAGCCTAAGAGTTGATTGCCAAATATATTCCCACAAAACAGAACCTGATAGGTGGTTTAGTCATATTCAGAGGATGCCCTCTTTTACACAGAATGTAACTGACACACTGTTCCTAAAATATCACCTTGCTAGATTTTCCCAACTTATTTAGATGAAACTTTCTTCCAATTAGGCATGGCTTAGGACTCTGGTTGCTTAATGTATCTGAGTTAGAGCAGAAAGAATTTTGTAGAAGTCACTCCTGTGCCTCTGACTGTTAATGCCTATTCTAAAAAAGGATCAACAAGAAACATGATAACTAACAGATGAGCACAGAGGCAACTCATTTGTCTTTCTCACTCAGTTTATTTTAGGGAGATCAGATGTACAAGACCAAAGGGTTACTGGGCTTTAGCCATTGAGGAAGCAGTCCAATGAAAACTCATTTAAAATGACATTTTTCATACATTAGTAATACATTGATGGTCATGTAGATAAATCAACAAATGCCTTTATCACTAAAATTGTTCCCAACTTGCTTCTAGCATTGAACAAAATCTTACATGATACATATCTGCCTGGATAATTTTCTTTGGGACAATTCTCAGTTACCATTAACCAAGTAATATATTCCCTATCTGGTTTCCCTATCCAGTTGTAACACCCTAGGTTCCTTCTGTATCTTTACCCTCCATCCTGGTTCTGAAGAGCTTTTCACGCATCAAGAAGAAGCTTTTATTGATGGCAACTTACAGGATGCACATGAGTTCTTAGCATGCTATCTCACTTTTGGCCTGGTGATATTTGATTTTTGAAAACATGGTATATAGTGCCATCATTCATGAGTTCAGCACATAGAATTGAACCATCCAGCTTTTCTGCTGGTGAAAATAGAAGGCGTTGGTTCTCCTTAGCCTCAGAGAAAGGTTGTACTGAAGATGTACAAAAGCCATGTGGGTGGGGGTTGTAGTTAAGGAGGGGAATTAGGTGAGACTGAGTGGAAAAGATGGTTGGATCCAACCGATACTGTACTAGTTCATTTTTCTGATTAGCCTGGACAACTTGTATGGGTAACTTGTTTATAGATGCTTGTTAGGTCCCATTGTGGACAGAAACAAAAGTTAGGAATCAAACAGAGGTCTATCAGGTTTACATTTCCTCATCACAGAGGGAAAAAACCCTGCAGTTTTGTCCTACCATATTACCTTAGTCCCTAATAGAAGGCTGATAACCCAGACATGTTTACCCAGAAAAGTCCCACTGTATTCAGTAGGGCTTATTCCCAAATCAATGCAGTTAAGATTGCAATGTTAGTATACAGTCTTCTGCAGAGTAAGCTCTACTTGTTTTTGCCCTAATTTCCATACTTCACATGTATATCCAGTTCAGGGTTTTGGCACTCTCCCATAGTTTAGACTGATATTTGACCTTTTAAACCTTTTCTTACAGACACTAAATGGTGTTGTCTGGTTCAGCATTTTGTAACTTTACAGCAGCAACAACAAAAACCCTCACTACATTTTTTTTTAAAATCGAAGGACTGATCTGGGTAGGTAGAGAGAAAGGAGTAGATTCATGATTGCCAAAAGGACCAGTCAGCATCTGCAGAACCTGATAGGAAAGAAGGAGGATATGTGATTATCACAAAGGTCAGCCAATCAGCACACTTTACAGCAGGCTTCTCTTAAAACAGGAAGAACCAGTTGGTCCTGGACTCAATCACAGTTGAAGATTTGTATGCCCCCACAGGGGACAGTGTGGTTCCACACTGGGCCAGTTCCCAACCTGCGTTGTTAGCCTAATATTCAACATGATTCATTCCATATTATTTGCAATGACAATTTAGCTTTTTGATAAGGAGGCAGTCAAATCAAGATTGAGAGAGGGCAGTGAAGTCAGTCATTTGTTATGGCCCAATATTTGCACTATGCAGGGACCTCCAAAGAAGGTCTCAGGCAATGGGAAAGGGTTCTCATTTAGCTCATCTTGGATCTCCTAGTCAAGGGATCCACTGACCAAGCCTTATCCAGAGCTAATAATATTTGAAGCTTGTACAGGTCACAGAGGGAAGCCTTTTTTCCTGGAGGCAGTGGGGAACTGATTTGCCTTGGTGCAGGTTTTTCAACAGATGTATGTACTTTCATCTAAGTGCTAAGAATAAAATCCATAAACTCTAGTAAATGTGTTAATAAGCACATAAGAGAAGCCATGTTGGATCACGCCAATGGCTCATCCAGTCCAACACTGTGTAACACAGTGGCCATAAACCAGATGCCATCAGGAGGTCCAGAAGCCCTCCAACTGTTGTCTCCCAAGCACTATGAATACAGAGCACCACTGCAACAGACATAGTGTTCCATCTGCGGCTAATAGCCATTGATGGACCTCTGCTCCATATGCTTATCTAACCCACTCTTGAAGCTGTCTATGCTTGTAGCGGCCACGACTTCTTGTGACAGTGAATTCCACATGTTAATTACTCTTTGGGTGAGAAAGTACTTCCTTTTATCTATTCTCAGCTTACTACTCATTAATTTCATTGAGTGCTAATGAGTTCTTGTATTGTGAGAAAAGTACTTCTTTCTCTACATTCTCTTTCCCATGCATAATTTTGTAAATCTCTATCATGTCATTCCTCAGTTGTCATTTCTCCAAGCTAAAGAGCTCTAACCTCTTTAACCTTTCTTCAAATGGAAGGTGTTCCATCCTCTTAATTGTTTTAGTTGATCTTTTCTGCACTTTTTCCAATGCTATAATATTTTTTTTTGAGCTGCAGTGACCAGAACTGCACACAGTATTCCAAATGAGGCTGCACCATAGATTTATACAGGGGTATTATGATACTTGCTGATTTGTATTCAGTCCTCTTCCTAATAATCCCCAGCATAGCATTTGCCTTTTTTCGACATTTTCAGTGAGTTATCTGCCACGACTCCAAGATCTCTCTCCTGGTCAGTTACTGCCAGTTCGGACCCCATCAATGTCTATTTCTAGTTAGGATTTTTTGCTCCAGTGTGCATCACTTTGTACTTGCCATGTTGACACCCACTTGCCCAGCCTCAACACATCCCTCTGGAGTGCCTCACAGTCCTCCCTGGTTCTCACTGCCCTAAACAATTTAGTGTTATCCACAAACTTAGCCACTTCACTGCTTACTCCCAACTCCAAATCATTAATGAACAAGTTAAAAAGCACCAGACCTCGTACTAAGCTCTGTGGTTATCCCACTGCTTATCACCTTCCACAGTGAAAACTGCCCATTTATACCCACTCTGTTTCCTGTTAATTAAGCAGTTTTTAATTCACAAGTGGACTTGTCCTCTTACCCTATGCCTGCTGAGTTTACTTAGGAGCCTGTGATGAGGAACTTTATTGCAAGCTTTCTGGAAGTCTACGTAAACAGCATCTACTGGATCACCCTTGTCCACATGTTTCTTCACCCTCACAAGGAACTCTAAAAGGTTAGTGAGACAAGATCTTCCCTTACAGAATCCATGCTGATTCTTCCTCAATAGCTTTTGTTCATCAGTGTGTCTACTAATTCTCTCTTTAATAATGGATTCCACCAGCTTACCAGGTATCAATGTTAGACTGACCAGCCTGTAATTTCCCAGGTCTCCTCTGGAAGCTTTCTTTCTGTCTTTTTTTTAAAGGTCAGCATTAATTTAAGTACCTTCCAGTCCTTGGGAATGGAGGCAGATTTTAGTGACAGATTGAATATTTTTGTCAGGGGATCCACTTTTGAGTTCTTTCAAAAATCTTGGATGTCTGCCATCTGGGCCTGGGGATTTGTCAGTTTTTAATTTGTCCATCAGTTTTAGGACTTCCTCTATTGTCACTGCAATCCCACTCAGGTCTTTTAACACCCCTCCTGAAATTGGTGGTTCTGGAGTGGGAGAGCATCTACCATCTTCCACTGTGAAGACAGAGGCAAAAAAAATGCATTCAGCTTCTCTGCAATTTCCGTATCTTCATCCAGTAATTCGTTTACTCCTTGGTCATCCAATGGCCCCACTGCCTTCCTGGTTGGTTTTCTGCTACTAATCTATGTGAAGAGCTTTTTAATTTTTTTGCAATATGTTCCTCATAGTCCCTTTTTGCCTGTCTGATCACAGACTTGCATTTTATTTGCCAAAGCCTGTGCTCCCTTTTATTTACCTCACTCAGACTAGCCTTCCACCACTTAAAGGAATCCTTCTTACCTTTTACTGCTTCCATTACTTTTTTAATACCTATTTGTACCTTTCCTAACTTGCACTATACATTTTATCTGAGCTTCTAGCCTTCTAGGATTGTAGTTTAAATCAGTGTTTTTCAACCTTTTTCGAGCTAAGGCACATTTCTTTCATTGAAAAAATCCCGCGGCACACCTGACAATATCTCACGGCACAGTGGTTGAAAAACACTGAAATACAAGATAAATGGGTCATTAGTTGCCTCAGCTCAAGTATTAACTATGACAGTATTACAAATATACGTAATAGCCACTCAACTTGAAATCGTAAGTTACAGATCCAAAGTGTAATGGCTCCTTCCCATAACATTGACCTGAGTTTCAGAAGAAATATAATGTGGATGTATTTTAACGCCTCCCGGAAGGTCAGCCCGGAAGGCACATTTCTTTCATTGAAAAAATCCCGCGGCACACCTGACAGTATCTCGCGGCACACCAGTGTGCCCCGGCACAGTGGTTGAAAAACACTGGTTTAAATAGTCTTCAAGCTTCCTGAAGAGATTTGACCCTTTTTACCTTTCCTTTCTGTTTCTTCTTCACAATCCCCTCATCTGAAAGAAGTTACCCCTTCTAAAGCTAAATGTGGTTGCATTGGTCTTTTGGGGTTGTATTAATCTTTTTGGGCAACTCCCTATTTACACAAATGCTAAGCTTAATAGCATTATTGTCACTGTTCCCAACTGGTGCTATCACGTTTACATCTCTCACCAGGTCTTGAGCATTACTTAGGACCAAGTCCAGGACTGCCTCCCTTGTGATGAGTTTTGTGACCATCTCTCTTTCTTCTAACTTGACCCAATCAATGTGTTATAGTTAAAATCACCTACTATGACACAGTTATTTTTGTCTAGCTGCTTTCCTTAACTCTTTTGCTGTTTTTTAAATAATCCTCTAACCTTTGATCTGGTGAGTGATAACAGTCTCTGAGTTAAGCTTCCTTTTGGGCGCACTATTTTCACCCATAGCATTTTTGTAAGCAAATCTGTTTCTCTTACATTTTCAGTTTTACTGGATTGTAGACCCTCTCTGACATACAGAGCTACTCCATCTCCAACCCTTCCCTCCCTATCCTTCCTATATAATTTTTATCCAGGAATCACTGTATCCCACTGATCATCCCCATTCCACCAAGTTTCTGAAATGTCCACAATGTCTATGTTCTCTTCTGACACTAAGCATTCCAGCTCCCCCATTCTACCTCAGACAATTCTACCATTTTGTATATAAACATCTATAATTTCCCAGACACCTTATGCCTGCAACCTTCCTCCTGTGGCCACTGGCTCCTCCCCAGCACTGTCTACCAACCTATCTAGACCACATGTAATGTTTGCTACCTTCACACCAGATAGGCAAGACACCATGCGGTCAGTATGTGGGTTTGCAACCCATTTATCTACATGCCTAAGAATCAAATCACCAACTACCAAGAGCCCCCCTCCCTGCCCAGGGATGGTTCTTTGGTGCAAAAGGATAACTGTTCACCAACTGTAGAAGAGGTCCCTTCTGAGGGAGCATTCCCCTTTTCTTCAGCACAGTGCCCTATTCCCCCTTGACCCTCAAGCTCTCTGACAGCAGCAGGGCTGCCATTCTCAGAGTGGGACACGAGTTCCTAAGAGTCTTTTCTGCATGCCTAACTGACTGTCTCTCCAGGTCAGCCACCTTGGCCTCGTAGGTGCAAACTCATTCTGAGAACCAGGAGCTCCTTGCACTGAGCATATACCCATGACTTCTGTCCAGCTGGCAGATTTATTTATTTATTTATTTCATTAGGCTTTTATACCACCCTCCCTGCAAGCAGGCTCAGGGTGGTGCACAACCAATTCATACAAATACATATAAAATACATTTCAACAGTCTAAGATATAATAACAAAGCCCAACATCCTGTGGTGCCATGATACAATTTATGTCCCCCAGTTTACTTCGCCAGTGGGGGGGAGGGGGAGCAGTTAGTAAACCGGCTAGTTGTTAAAGCTGATTAAACCTGTTAAAAACCATTAAAAACGGTTGCAGTCCTCAGCCATATGCTCTGCCTTGCAGGCCCTGTGGAACTGTAGCAGATCCTGCAGGTCCCTGATGTTAATCAGCAGAGAGTTCCACCAAGTCAGAGCCAGGCCTGAGAAGGGCCTGGCTCTGGTTGAGGACAGCCAGATGCTCTTTGGGCCAGGGAATTCCAGTAGGTGTTGGTCGCTTGAGCATAATGCTCTTCAGGGGACATACCAGGAGAGGTGGTCCCGGAGTACATTGGTCATACATGTTGCATTCATTGCAATATACTGGATGGCACCCACCCCTGCTGGCATTCTACCTTCATAACTGCTTTTTTATCCCCTTTTAAATAAATTTCCTACTAATGTAGATTTGCTTCTGGAAAGTGTGCTTACCCTTTTTAGAGACGTAGAGAGACTAGGGCCCGGGCTTCCATGTCCTGCTGCTGAACTCACACATCTGCTGAACTCATATTGTAATATTGTACCAACTGAGAAACTGGTAGTTTGGTTAGTGTATTCATGTACCAGGAAGATATAGAGGAGCCTTAAAATTATTACCTTTCTGAAAAGAAAATGGTAGTAGAATTAATAATCATGGAAACTTGATTGGAGGGCTTTGGAAAAAAACAAAATGCTCAAAAATTTAAAAGGGAAAGCAGTTCAAAGCCCATTAAATGCTGCCTTTATAACCATTATTACTAATGCTGTATTTGCAAAAGTCTCTCTTTTAAAGCCCTTGGTAGTCATTGTCTTCCATGTTTAATGAAAACAGGATCAATGTACAATAAAAGGCTATGAATTGGGATGTTTGATACCTTTCTTGCTCTTATTTCTCATTTCCTTCCATGGTAGTGAATTGTATTATTATGATAGTTCATTTGATTTTTTTTAATCAACTCATGTAATACATTTCAAATAAGGTTTGGCAATAATTTCTCAGTCACTTAGGGAGGTCATTCAATGACAATACCTGAATTATCATCTCATTTCTATCTTTGAAAAGTCTCCTCACTCCTTTTAATCAGAGAGGCTTCGAAATGAGGAAAGGAGTCACAGCCTACCGCTTTATTAAAGCATATAACCCTCCTCAACCTTCTGCGGAAAGAGTGGGGAAGGAGAAGATACAGAAAAACAAAGAGCAGAGGAAGGACAGAAATTGAGGCAGGATGAGAATACGGAATGAAAGTGTGTTTACAGATACATTCTTGACACTCTACCAGTGCAATCCTAAGAACACTTCCTTAAGAGTAATGCCCATTGAATAGATGTGTAGGATTCTGAGTAGACCTTCTTAGGATCGCTCTGTGAGTCTGCTATCAAATCTTAGAGATACTTTTAGCCAACCATATATTGCCTTCTGTACTTATTACCTCATCCTGAAGTTGTGCTCAGAGGTGTATGTTTTACATAGAAGCTATACAGATCACAGAAAGAAGAAGAAGAAGAGAAAGGAATGGGCAGGAAACCAATAGCAGAGGCATCAAAAGTTCTGCAAAGTGGAATTGAGGCTGCTATGCTGATTTTTTCAGACAGAAATTGCTCATTTTTACATTTTTCTCAGTTTGTAGTGTCATGTCAAAGGTAAGCTTAGCAGATTTTTTAAAGTCAATTTCTGTTTTTGAAGGCAAAGCCAGAGGAGTAGCTGTAGAATGAAAGCATACTCTATGCATCCGATAAAGTAAGCAATGACTCACAAAGCTTATGCTGGAATAAATTTTGTGAGTTTTTAAGATGCCACAAGACTCCTGTTTAACTCTTGTGTTAGAAGTGTCAGCTGCTGATGACAGGAGCAAAAGGTCCTGTTTGGGAGGGAGGTTTTGTTCTCTCTCCCACTTTGTTTTTCAGACTGCACATGAGTTCAGCTTGTCCCCAGGAATGGAGATGCAGCTCTCTGATTTTAGACCTGAAAAAAAAATTAAGCAAATAAACAAGCCTGTGTATTATAGCCCTATGCCAAAACAAACCTCCAGGTTGTAATCAGTGAAAAAGGATCCCACTTCCAGCATTTTGGCCTGGGGTGCAAGCAAGGCTGTGAAGGTTTGCCTGTCCAGACTTAGTCAGTGCTCCCATAGTAGAGTGACTTAGTCAGTGCTCCCATAGTAGAGTGACACTTCACAGCAGCTTCATTTACCAGCCCCAGGGGTCCTTTCGTAGAAAAAGAGGTGCAGGAGCTCATTAGCATAACTCATTAGCACAACTTATTTGCATATGCTACACCACCTGACATCACCGGAAGTATGTCAGAAGGCAAGAAAGAAGAGAGAGAGAAGGGAGGGAGGGCTGGCAGAGAGGGGACAGGTACTAATCCAAGCCTCAGAAATCCCACTATTCTGGGAGGATAGCTTCAGTGGTGGCTGAAGCCTTCAGAAGGCTGGTCGGAGGAACAAGGACCTTTCCAGGGGACGGGGTCATTTTGCTGCAGCCATGACACAAGCAGGCATTCCCCCGCGGGGAGGGGCTGGCACCAACTCCCGGAGCTGTGCTCCCCCGAGCTCCTGCTCGAAATGACCTCTGACCAGCCCAGAAGCCAAGAGCAATTGTCATGGCCTTCCCTACTGGTTCCTAGCAAAGAAAAATATTGCTGTGAAGTTTTACTGTAGATGGTGGTGGCTGCTGTACGAGCATCTCTTTCTCCCTGCTCAACATGCCCTTTTTCTGTCCGCCCATCCACAGTGCAGGCATTGTGATGAATAAAACATTGACCTCATCTAGAATTGGATACATTTGGCTTCAATGAGTGCCACAGAAGAGTCAAGAAGGGTGATTTTTTTTTTTTGCTAGAAACCAGTAGGGAAGGCCATGACAATTGCTTTTGGGTTCTGGCCTGGTAAGTGAAGCTGTGAAGTGTCACTCTACTATGGAAGCACCGCCTTCCAGCAGACAATTCATGGGACCCAATCCAGTGATTACTCCACATGATTTCTGATGTCATCCCATAGCAAATCATTCTTTTCAACTGGTCCAGCAGCACTCCCAGCTATGAACCTGCTCCTTTAGGGGGAGTGCAGCCTTATCCAGAACAGGAAATATCCCCATTCCCAGGTCAGACTTTCCCCTACCAGTACCACCTCATTTTTTTAAAGGTACCTGTTGACAGTTTCCATAGCCTCCCTGGAATCTGCTGGAAGCTCAAGGTGGAGCTGAGTGTTATCCAAATATTGCTGGCAACTCAGCCCAACTCTTAGGATAACTTCATCCAGTGGCTTCATGTTCATGTTAAATGGCATGGGGGACAAGATGGAACCTTGCAGGACCCCGTAGGTCAAAGGCCAAGGGATCAAGCAGCAGTCCCCCAGCATCACATTCTGAAACCTACCTTAGAGGTTAGGAGGACTGAAAACCACTGCAAAACAGTGCCTCCCATTCACAACACCAAGAGGTGGTCCAGAAGGATACCGTGATTAATAGTATCAAAAGGTACCAAAAGGTACCAAGAGGTCCCAAAAAATTAACAGGGTTATACTCCCCCTGTCCAGGGTTACACTCCTGGTTCAGTTCATCCAGCAGGGCCACCATTGCCATTTCAGTCCGATAAACAGGCCTGAAACTAGATTGGAATGTATCCAAACAATCCGCTTCTTTGATGAATCCTTGGAGTTGCCCAACCACCACTCATTCAGTCACCTTGCTCAAGAACAGTAAAGCAGAGACTGGGGGGTAGTTATTCCATTCTCCTGGGCCCAGAGTAGTTTATTTTTTCAAGGAATGGAGACATCACTGCCCACTTCAAGACAGGGGGGACAACCCCCTCTCTTAGGGAGGCATTTATTGTCTCCAAGACCCAGTCTGCCTGCTCCCCTCCCCAGTACATTTAAGAACCAGGAGGGACCAGGGTCATACAAATGGGTGGTAGCTCTCAAACTTCCAAGAATTCTGTCCACATCCTGAGACTGGACAAGCTGACAGGTATCCTACACAAATGGATAAATTTGATAAACTGGGGCCATCTGATCTTGTCTCTGCTAATATAGACTTCAAGTCTACACATAATTTTAACTGAGAGAATCCCTCGTAAATTCTATGGTTTTATACACATTATAACCAAAGTTCTAATCTTATAATTATCTAAAGAAAGTACTTACACTCCTGGAACAGTTTGTGTTATTGGTTTATGATGGTTGTTTTAATGATTATGTATGTTTCATCAAGTTTTTGCATTTTGATTGTTGGTTGATGTTTTTTCTATAACAGAAAATAAATAAAAATTATTTGGAGAAAAAACCCAGAGCCTAGTAGACTTCTGATCACCTGAAAGAGTTCCTTAGGAGTATACCATGCTGATGCAGTGCTGATCAAGAAATCTTTTTTCTTTCTTTCTTTAGTTATTTAGAAAATGTATGTGCTGCCTCTCAGGTTGCTGCTTGAGGCAGGCCTTCTTCCAATATTCTGCTGCTCAGCCCAAATTAAAACTGGGGGCGTCATTTACTGTTCAGCATTTTTAATATCCTGAGAAGCTGGGTCACTCAATGAACTACTTATGGCTGCTTAATCAGGCTGAAAGCCAGGGGACAGGGGTGTTCCTGTTGCGCAGGCACTGAAAAGCCAGGAGATCATAGCATGGTGTGTAATGATGTAATGGTCATTTTGCTGCCAGAGGGTGCTACGATGCCTGTTGTTGGAGCACTGGCCCTAGGAAGGGATCTCTAATTGCTCGCCATTCTCTGAGTCTACCCAATCACATCACATCCAGTGTTCCCTCTAGGCTGAATTAGTGTGACCTAGCTCAGTTTTTTAACCTCTGGCTCACACATTTTTGTTTTAGCTCAGGAAGGGTGGTTCGACAAACTAATTTATGCAATAGCCAAATTACTCCCTCACAACTTCAATGCCAGTAGCTCACAAAGTAGAATTTTTGCTCACAAGACTCCATATCTTAGAGGGAGGTTTGTTTAGAGTTAGGGATATTAGTATTAAAATTAGGGTCAGGGATAGAGTTATTGGGGTTAGGGTTAGGGTCAGGGTTATTAGGGTTAGGGTTATAATTAGGGTTATTAGGATTATATGGGTTATTAGGGTTAGGGTTATTATGGTAATGGTTAGGATGATTAGGGTTAGAGTTAGGGTTATTAGGGTTAGGGTTATTAGGGTTAAGGTTAGGGTTATTAGGGGTTAGAATTAAGGGTTAGGGTTATTAGTGTTAGAGTTACAGTTAGGATTATTAGGGTTAGGGTTAGGTTTAGGGTTACGGCTTGGGTTATGGTTAGGGGTTATGGTTTGAGTTATGGTTAAGGTTTAGAGTTTATATTTGGTTGTTCGCATTAGGGTTAGGAGATAGGATTAAGGGTTAGTTTCAGTGATTAGGGTTAGGGTTATTAGGGTTAGGGGTTAGGCTTAATGTTGGGGTTAGGGTATTAAGGTTAGGATTATTAGGGTTAGGATTATTAGAGTTAGAGTTAGGGTATGAATAGGGTTGGGTTATTAGAGTTAAGAGGGTTAGGGTTAGTGAGTGTTAGGATTATGGTTAGAATTAGGGTTATTAGGGTTAGGGCTAGGAGTTATGGTTAGGGGTTTAGAGTTAGGGGTTAGGGATAGGGTTAGGGATATGTGTTAGGGGTTAGGATTGATGGTTAGGGGTTAGGGTTAAGGTTTTTAGGGTTATTATTAGATTAGATTAGGTTTAGGTTTATTAGGGTTAGGGTTCGAGTTGGGGTTAGAGTTAATGTTAGGGTTAGGGTTATTAGGGTTATGGTTCATATCCTGTCCCTCAACCAGAAAAATGTGTGTCACTGTTTAGCCAATGTGTAGCTGCAGGCCCGGAAACAAGTAGAGCATGTTGGACCCAGACTGACTAGGCAAAGGCTGTGGTGTGTCACACGCAAAGACCCTTTTACTCAATGACATGTCTAAGTATCCCAAAGATACAAAGAATCACCAATCACTCCTGTTGGCTGCCCAGTAGTGAAACGGCTAATAGAACTTCACTTTAATTTTTGTTTTAATTGTACATTTTCCAGCACAGGTACCATTGTTACTGCAAGACAGAGATGTACTGACTAAAGAAATATGTCACAGTTTCTTCTCCAGCATGATCACCCAAAGCACCTTTTTTTGGTAGCACAACCAAAGTGGACAGAGGTATCATCATAGTGTACAAGCCAGACAACGATAGATGGTGCACATCGGCAGAAAAGACAGCACTGGCAAATGCTCTGCAATGGCTTGTAGGTGCAGTTCATTATCTTGGGCAACTGGGGCTTCATTTCAGAAGCTGTAGTGATAAACTGTGAGAAAATGTGTTAAAATTTATTGAATTGCTGGCATAATTTGATCTGGTTGTACTGGAGCATGTGCAAAGAATACGGCTGCTGCTGGACAAGGTGACTATGGCCTAAGTGGCTGGTCTGATGTGCTCTGTGTCATTTTAACCTACAGGCTTCAGCCTTTCAGTTTTGTATTACAAGATCTGTGTACATTGTTTTGAGGTTATTTGCTAAATTTGATTGCATTAATTACAAGACTGTACTGAATCCCTGAAAAGTTCTAAATGTGAATTTGAGCGAAATGACAAACTATGGAGACTTGAAACTTTGGCCTCAGTTTTATTTTCTTTTTTGTGGTTTATTTAAGGGGTTCATATATACTAGTTTTCCAACAGATTTTCAAAGCACCTTACAGTATGTTAACTGTGGTACATGCTGTAAAAAATTGTTGCTTAGGAAATAATTAAGGTGGCAGTGGTGGAGGAAGGAGATCAATTTGCTCCTTTCTTGGGGTGACAAACTACCTTAAAATCACTGTTCTGGGAGGGTCTGATAATGGATCTTTCTGTTTCTCATTTAGCTTAATCCTCAGTCCCTCAACCACTGACAATTAGATGGTAGTTTCCAAGCTTCCTGTTATTTACCCTCCAGGAATTCAGGTCTTCTTAGCGGGGCTGTGGGGCTCAGTGGTAGAGCATCTGCTTTGATGCAGATGGTTCCAGGTTCTACCCCTGGCCTTTCCAGTTAAAAGAATCAAGTAGCAGGCGATGTGAACAACCTCTACCCTGAGACTCTGGACTTTCAGTTAGAGTAGATGATACTGAGTTTGACGGATCAAGGCCCAGTTCAGTATAAGGCAGCTTCACATGTTCGTATGTTCACTACTGAAAGGCAAAGAGGCAGGAGCCAGATGCCTCCATTATAGCTCAGCTAAGGCACTGAACAATTATCTCCTCCAATCATTGTTAAGCCTGGCCTACCCTTAAGAAGGAATGTTGATGATAAATACATGTTGCTAAGATTGATTTGATATGATAACTTTAAAGTGCTTGAAAGGTTCATAATTTCTGATCTTCCACTAACACCTGCATGGCAATCCAGACTTCTTCACATCTCTCCTTCTTGGCAGTTATAGATATCACTGGTCTTTTGACTGAAAAACTGCACACTAGAATACCACCACCTCATGAAAAACAGCATCAGTGTTAAGTGGAAGTGGGTTCTTGCTGCTGCACTACTCAATCATGTTTTAAATCCCAGTGGTGTTTTTTTTTACATTGACCTTATATTTGTCAGCTAGATGGCATGAGTGGGTAGATGCAATAGTTAGAGAAGCCAGTTTCGAAAAGCAGCAGTGATTTCTCTAAGTATTTGGCAAAATCCGAAAGCATCTACTCAGTAATGAAAGTATATGGCAGAATAACCTCTTAGTGTTTATTATTTTGTCTACTTGTGCTTTCTCCAAGGACCTCAAAAGGCTTATTGCATTTTGTCCTTACAACTTGGGGGCAGGCTGAGGAGAAATACAGGGACTTCTTCAAGGCCACCCAGTTTGTTTAATGGATAAGCAGGTATTTATATTCAGTGGAGGTAGGCACAGAGAAAAGAAATTCTGGGATATTCTTTTCCCTTCTGATATCTTGAATATGACTTCATCATTGTAATCACAGCCCGCATGGGGAACTGTCTCAGGACTAGGGATGCCAGACTCCAGGTGGGACCTGGGGATCCCCCAGAATTACACTCATCTCCAGACTACAGAAACCAGTTCCCCTAGGAAAATGGATGCATAGAGGGGTGGACTCTATGGCATTTTACCCCACTAAGGTCCCTGTCCTTCCCAGGCTCCATCCCCAAATCTCCAGGAGTTTCCCAACCTGGATCTGGCAACCTAACCCCCATCCTCCGCTAGTGACCGGGGGAACCTGGCAATCCTACTCAGGTCTGGTCGTTTCATTCATCATGTGGAGGTAACAAAATGGCAGAGTGCTGAGTTAGTACAATGGACTTCAGGCTGTAGGTGAGGAAATACATTTTTCAACATTCTACAACATTAATAATCTTGGAACTTGAAAGCTAGCATAACATGCAAAAAGTTAAGTTAGAATCTCTTTTTCTGTTGGGAGTTTCTAGACAATGGGGCACTGAAACTATGGTTCTCTGCCTGCAGTGGCACAAGTCCATGCTGCCAGCTCAGAGTTCTACTACCTCCATTCTTCATGCATTGACTAGGCTTCAGATGCTAAACCTAGAGGGATGACAAACACATATTTCTGATGCTCCTTCCAAGTCTAATGCTATCTGCAGGTGAAGAACACACCTGCTTGAATACACCTGTCTTGCCTTTCACTGCCTGATCCATTGCCTCAAACAGTTGACTGGCAACTGGATGCAATGACACTGGGTGGGAATAATGGTTTGCTTGGGGAGAAAATCTTATTCATCAATTTAAACTCTTCCTCCCCCACCCTTTATATTACTTCTGTGCTTTTGTATACATATATTCTGCATGTCATATTAACACCTTGACTGTAAACATTTGCATTATTGTATCTGGCTGCTACTTGCTCCACTCAACCTTTTAAAAATCTGAAAATCCTCTTCAGTTTTTCCCCCCTCAGGGGAACAGATCTCTGTAGTCTGGAGATCAGCTGAAATGCTGGGAGAAATCCAATCTCCATCTTGTAGTTCATAAACCTAGTTTTTGTTATAAACTTGAAGTACAGCAGTGAAGGGGGGGAAGGTGATTTGCTGAGTGCCAAAAGGGCCAACCAATAAGCTCTCTGCACTATAGGACAGGGAAATGGGAGGAAAGTGGCTTGTTGATTGATGCAACAGCAAGCCAATCATCATTCTACATATTTAATCTATCTGGAGAACTGGAAGGACCAGGAGCTTCTAAGGTTAATTCTGTTTGGAAGTTTCTACATCTACCCCACAAGAGGCAAGTGCAGATCTACAGTAGGCTCACCACTCAAGCTAGGTCTTTTCCTTTATTTATTTATTATCATATTTATAATCCAACTTTCCTCTTGACTCAAGCTGGCTTACTTTTAATGATTCCCAAATGCATTCTTAGCTTCTGATTCCCCACACACACTTTTGAAATATTGTAGAAATGCCCTGTCGGATCATGACAACTTATTTGTGTCTTCAAAAGGAAAAGCTCTAAACAGCCATTACTACACCAGGCTGGGCATCATTAGACAAGACTGTAATGGACAAGCACAGGAGCTGAAGTCACGGATGTGATTTTATGGCTACTTAGCAGCAACAGTAATGCCCCAACATAAGGTGGGAGTGAACATTAACAGTGAACTTTAGTCTCAATTTCTCCTTTGTTTTACATTTGGTATAATAAGCTGCAACCAACCCTGAGAGCCAAAAATTTAAATCAGTTACTGGTACATCCATAAAATGCATAATATATTTTTGACAAGAATGGCCTTGAAATTATGTATAAAACATTTAAAAAGAATTAGATAATAGACTTTGAAATCACCAAATACAGCAGGTGAAGTTATGATTTAATAGCCCAGCTTTATTTGAAAAGTTGCTTTAGAGGACTGGCAAACATTCTTCATACTTAGCTTCCTCTTGTGGCCATGCAGTTACTATTCTCCAACATACTGTATTAAGACTGGTAGCTTATAAAGGGGTGTATTTGTGTACAGGGGGGAAAGGCATTGCAGCGGTTATGGGAAGAAGACCTAAAAGATCCACTCTGAATTTAAGGCCTACATCAAACATCCCAAGCAATAGAAAGTTCTCTATGCACATTTTACCAGTGGTTCCACTTCTCCCAAGTGCCCTGGGTTACATTGTAATCCAAAAGGCATAACATTCTCACTGTTTAAATAGATGATCAATCAGAGGGGGCATTCTTGGGTTCACTTATACTCAACATAGCAATGTTCTGCCGTTCAGTACCTTTGACCTGACCTCTGAACAGTAAAAAGCAACCATGGGATACAGGAATAAAAGAATATGACAAAAAGCCCAATGAAACATTTTCATAACAATAGGAATGGTTTATAAAATGCTGGCTGCATGTTGGAAGAAAATGCTCAGCTACATCTTAAAATGCTTAATTTTTAAAATCTAACTGGGGGGGGGGGAGTTTAAAAGCTCTTATTTAAAGCTACCTGGCTCATTTAAGCTTGCAAAATGAAGTCATCCAATACTATTTTCTTGAAACACAAGTCTAGTCAATTTCTTGTTCTTGAAGTATTATTGCAGATATTAAATACATGTAGCCTGAGTGAAAACCAGAATATTATTAAGTTGACTATACATTAGCCAGGTTTATTAAGTCAACCCACTGAAATGAATGGTTCCTTTGGATCTGGCATGTGTTTGTTATTTTGTAAGCCTTCCTGGTAGCAGGGTTATTAAAATACCTGTTTGCCAATTGTTTCATTTGTCTTGGTTTATCAAGTTGCCAGATGAAATTACAGGACTCAGATCCATTAAATGAACTTGGATCCATCTCCCGCACAACCATGCCACTAGTAATTGCTGGGGATATATTTAACATTTATAGAACTATTGTCACAATCAATTCCAAATCAATATGCTGAATGCAGCTTTTGAAAACTGGATACTGCTGAAAAATTTCATTTTTATTAGTTTTGCAAAGCTTTGTAGTATATTTGTAGAAAGCCAGTGTTGTTCATCTTACATATTTTTTTCCCAACAACAACATGATCTACTGGACCATTATTTCTTTTAAAAGGCTTAAAACATTTTAGACACTATAAGAAGATATCACTGCATTTATATAAACATATACCTACCTATGTGTATAACTTCCTGCATTGACAAAAAGTGGGCTTCATGTTCAGAAACATTTTGCATTCCATATAGAGAGAAACCCTTTCAATTTCTTATGCAAAGTGTAGGAGCCTGAACAGACAAAAAAGGGTAGTTAAGAAACAGCAAAATATATCAACATAATATATTGTAAAAGAGTTTTACATTTTAGCCTAGCCATATGGTAAATACATTATGCTGTAGAATGGTGCTTTCAGAGTATCCTTTAGAAACACAATGCCGACCGGGTCAAGCTAATCTGATT
This sequence comes from Lepidodactylus listeri, assembly GCA_029233225.1. Lineage (NCBI taxonomy): Eukaryota > Metazoa > Chordata > Lepidosauria > Squamata > Gekkonidae > Lepidodactylus > Lepidodactylus listeri. The sequence continues at coordinate 47,347,490 of JARCFY010000012.1, forward strand.
TGTGTTACCTCTCAAAATAGCCCAGTGACCCTAGCCTATGCCAAATGTATAAGCACTTGTGATGCAGTTTGCCAGCTACGGTTCTAGCCCAAGGTCATGAAATATAACCTCATGTTAAACTTGCTGCACCAAGGAGGTTAGGATGAAGACCTGAAGAGTTTCCTCTGTGCTCTTCTTGTAATGGCCAGACAGTGCTGTACTAGATTAGAGACGCATAGCTGATTCTGAGAACCATCACGGATACACTCATTTGTTTGCACCAGAGGACAAACTCTTTTTTCTTGCTATAATCTCTAATAAAATGGAAGATTTCCCCCCGGATTATTGAAACATCACAAAAACATCCACACTCTGTTTAACCAAAGATAGAAAGTTCAGAGCTTATTTAGGTTTAATAGCCCATAGGCCATACACCATAAAAAACTAATCAGTTAAAAAAAAACAGTAAAACAAGATAAGAGTGAGAAAAAAATGTGTGTCCAACACTGATCCACTATACCACCTCAGTTGTCTTGAAAAAAAAGTATCAATTTTACAGCTTCATGAGGTCTACTGTCTCTTAAGAAGGAAATCCTCTCAAAATCACTGTTAATATCTGGACAAGATGTTCCAGCAATGGATCATTTCCCCCATTTAGCAGTGGTTTATTCATGTAACAGATAACCTAGATGGTAAAACTTGGCAAACCATTTTGTTTAAAGAGGTTTTTAGTTCATCAAATGCAACTGAACCCTTAATATATAATATATATCCTATTTGTCTTATACCTATAAAGTATGAATATGTAGTTTGTTACCCAAATCAGCATACATGAAGGCCCCATAATATGCATACATGTCCCCTTGTTAGCCCAAACATATGTATTTTGGGGTACTTTAAACTATATTTGGGATCTTAACTCTGTGTATACCAAAGTCCAGATTCAGACCCACACTTGAAAATATAAGGGGGGAATAAGCTTCCTAAACAGAGAAGGTTTTTTATTTAATTAACAAAAAGGAAACCAAATTACGTTTAACAATTTGCAGAGTGAAATGAAGGTTTATAGAAAGGAAAAAATGCAATGGTAAAACAATCCAAAACCTTTCCCTAATAAACTGCCTGCCTACGGGGAAATAAAACTGAAGGGGGAAAAACAAGACACATGAGCCTGATCTCAGAGACAAGAGAGAGGGAGGTTGTCTTCCGCGGAGATGAAGCAGTGTCAAGAGCTTGATATTGGGGGTGGTGCACAATGGCATTCCATTGGTGAGTTTCCTAGCATCTTCTAGTCATTAGCAGCATTCTTTAAAGTTAGCATCACTGGGTGTCTAAGAGTTCCTACATACCATTCAAAACACAGCATCATGCTAGACATGCCCATCAGCTTAAGAATATGTCAGATGCCATTTCATGACAAGAGGCACATATGCAATAGGAGTTGCAAAATACTGGTCATTCAGGCAAAGCAGTACACAGTTGGGTCTTTGGGAGTACTTATTTGTATGGCTGCAAAAATGCCCACAGTAAATGGTCTAAAGCAGATTCCAGTACAGCAAAGAGAGGTTTGCTCAACGGTGTATGCTAAAATGAAGATTAGGCAGCAGACAGCCAGAAATTAAATACGAGATCACATTTATGATGATAAGGAGTGTAAGTCATTGAAGAACACGTATTAAAGATTTTCCATCTATAGAAATTCATTTCTGAACATCAATGAAATTTCTGGGAGCAGAGATGTTAAACATAAGCCCCATTATGGAGGTTTACTAGAGCTTTTAAGGCCATGGAGCTGAAACTAATTACACAGAATCAATAACATTAAAGTCAATACAAATAAGATTCATATCTACATACAAATAAGATCTGTAATTTGGCAAATTAAATCTGCATTACTACACCTAGGAGGGGGCCCCTGGGCACCACGTAGTATCAACTGCAACAATTATGTAAAAAGATCGCTCAATAAAAAATTAAAGACAAAATTTTTTAGTGCGTGCTATTTCCTTTGCTATAAAGAACATCCCACTGCAGAAACATCTTTCAAGTTTTTAGTAGATTTTGTGTGTTCAGTTTACTGTTCTGTGGTTGGCTTATTTCCCCCTCTTTGCATCTTTTAAACAGTAGTTTTAGCTTTATGTTAGTATGCAGATATAACACATCTTAATTTATAAGAACTGAATGATCAGGGAATGTCCAGGAAAAGATAAAAGTCTGACAAGGATTTGACTTCCTGATTGGAGCCAAACTTAAACAAATGAAAACTTAGCACTAATTAGAAATAATGATGTCCTTCCAGCTTGTCAGTATTGTAGAAGTGAGTCATATTTCCATATAAACAAGTGACATTGAATGGACGTTCTGCCACGCATTGTTTAACTTGTATGCAGAACTGTAATATACATTTGATTTCCCTAAAAAAAAAAAGGCTCTTGTGGCCATTTTGAGTCCCACTGATCAGGATGCAAATATTTCTAATTAATTAATTGGTTCTCTTTCATGTTGGGCTGATATAGGCATGCCTTTTGTTAACAGCTTGATTAGAGTTTTTCATCTGTGTGGGGTTATACCAACATTTTAATGTTCCCAACTACATTTCAGCTTGTGAGGTTAACATATGCCCCCCTCCAAATTTTCATGTTTTAAAAGTCCAGTTGTTTTATATAAAGATATTGCTAATGTGGCCATTAGAAGCCTGAACAATTATTGAATTCCAAATTGAAGTATTTGAATGAAAAAATTACAGTGAATCACTACAAACAAGAATTACTTCCCCACCCCAAATTTATAAGAACTATTTAAGAAAAAACAAGAAAAGGGGCTTTTATGTGCCATTGCTTATATAAATACAAGCACTTTCCCCAAGACACTGGTGATTTTTCGCAGTGAAGAGCAGTTTCTACAGTCTGGAACATATTTATTTTTACAGTAGAGCAATCATTGGATTTCAGAAACCCAACTGGAGGCGAGCTGTAACTGTGCAGAAAGTCAGCAAGGGGCTATTACTATGCCATGTGAGGTTAATTTGAAATACAACATTATCATGAGAACATTTAGTCATGGTAATCCAGTAAGATGTCAGAGATGTACTTCTACACATGGGTGACTGCCAGTTGCTGAAGGCTGGGCTCTTGAGAGGAAATATTTCAAGAACCCAATGTTTAAGAAAGATCCTGTGATAGTCATCTTTCGATAAAATACATTAGAAAGCCATTAATGAAGAGTGTGTTTTTTTAAGTAGAGGCTAGAATTCTGGAATTACAAGTGATTCCCAGACTGCAGAGATCAGTTCTTCTGGGGAAAATAGCAGCTTTGGAGGGTGGAGTCTATAGCATGACATCTCTGGAGGTCCCTCCTCTTCACAAACTCAACACTTCCCAGGCTCCACCCCCAAATCTCCAGGAATTTTCCAACTTGGAGCTGGCAGCCCTGATTTCTGTGAGCTCCTCAAAGCTTCTGACTGTTCAGTCTGTTAGAGAGAGAGTGGTGGGCTATTAAGTGGACCTTCAGTTTGATGCAATATGGCAATTCCTACTCTCTTAGATACTGGTAGAGAGTTTCATGACATTCTATTGTTGTACCTCATACCTAGCCTCAAGGGGAAAAAAAACCCCAAATCTAAATACACTAGTTACTGAGACCTAGTTCATTCGCAGTTTTCTCTACATTTAGCAGCCACAACATTATTTCTGTCCAGAGTTGTGTGGGAAAGCATCTGAGCTGTGCAGAGATGCAGACTTTCTTAACTATAGTTGTGCTTTTCCCCAGACATAGCAATTATGAGAATCACTGTAATTCTATCCTTGTATGATATTTTATATTGCCATGCAGGCAGGCTGTGTTTTGTGAAGAAACTCTGGCAACTTGCAGTGTCCTGAAATGTCTTGGCATTGTCGGATATCTACAATGTGCTCAGTCCAACCTGAACGAAAGTAACAGGAAAACATTGGGGGGGGGGGGGCTTTAGTGATGGTGCTTCCATTTTAGAACATGTAGACTATTTGGTGGTAAGGAAAAGCAGACTACAACCCATGGAGGATAATAGGACAAGCAAGGACCAGTGAATCTCATCCACACACTGATCTTCCTCCCAGTGCTATCTCGGCTTTCCCTCTTTCTCTCCCCTTGCTGTTCCTGCAGTTTCCCCCCTTTTCCTACTTCCTTCATTCCCTCCCACCTACCTGTTTCAGTTCTCATTATATATTACTTTTCTTGCAATCCTTCCCTCCACCACCCTCACAATGTTTCCATTTTCCAGGTTCCCTCCATTTCTCCCTTTTGTTTCATTTTCTTTCTTTCCTTTCTCCCCAAGCCTTTTTTCTAGGTTTTCTTACCTGCCTACTTCTCCCTTCACCAGCTCCCTAAAGCTTCAGAATGAAAATTCAGCAGCTATTTTGGATTTCTTATTGAACTACATTCATTATGCCTGGTAATGGTGTGTGCAGTTTTCTAAGCAATCTAAAATGGCTACCAGGATCTCATATGGCAATCTCACAAGATCTTGACATTTTAAGACTTTATTTTCTTTAATCCTCTCCTTTTTACATTCATTTTTTCCTGAAAACCTGGTTTTTATACCAGATTTGTAGAAACACCCCTCCTTTTTGTACCTAGCCCTACTATGCATATTTTTAAATCTGCCATGGTTATACTTCTCCATGTAATCCAGATCATGGGCTTTTAGACAGTACAAGTGGGGACTTGCAAGAATTGCAGAGGGGAATTTCCCCCAAGCCCACCCTATCCCAGCTTCTCCATAGCAGCATTACACCTCATCCTGCCTGACCACAGCTTCACCACCTTGGAGGGAGCAGTGATGGCAGCATCAACTTCCCTCTCTCTCTTTACCTCATCTTAATCACAGCTGTGGCTTTTGGGGGGCCCACCCTGGCCACTGCTGTTGATTCAGCAAATCTGGCATGAGGTGGGATGGGGGATGCCACCATGGCAGGGAAGCTGGGGAGCTGTGCCAGGCATGGCAGTGGATGCCAGGGAGGCTGGGCCTGGTGCAGCTCCTGGCTTCCACCACTGGGCCTGGCACAGCTGTGGCCTCCTACCACCATCACCACACCACAGCTCCCAAGGGACAACAGAGAAGATAGATGTGCTGTCTGCACATGTGCAGACAACACTCTTGTTTGGGAAGGATTTAAACCCCCCATGTAATTTTTAATTCCCTCCCCAAAAAAATTCTGCAAACTGGGGAGGGGGGCAGTTTGCAGAACTATCTCTTTTGTGTCACTATGGCCTCAATCCACTGATTTAAGATCTGCAGATGAGCTCACACTTAACATTTAAAATATAAGATGAAGTTATATAAAATGTAAAATTATACAAAATACAGAGTTGAAGATAAAATACCAAACCAAATATCCAAGTTATGGGGCCATTTTCAGAAGGAGACACATAGATTTTCTACCAAGTTAGCATTCATTGGATTGGGCTGCATGAGCCATATATAAGGACATTTACAGCTATATCTTTGTGCCTTGGCAAAAACCTCTAGCCCTTTGAGCACACACATGCAACAATGCTAGAAATGGGGAAATATCAAAGCAACCACCTGGTTGCATAGTTATTCAGTGAGCTAAACTCCACCTGGTTGGTTGCATATTTATCTGATGTTCTAAATAACATAGACGTTCCTTCTGTTCTATCCTTGACTTTCCATCTGGACTTTTATCTTGTCTTTTATCTGTACATGTTGATTTCTCTTTGAAATTTGGGACTGCAGTGTGTGATTTGTAGCCTCTGAATGTGGATGCCACCATCGTCTCCAGCTATTTCAGGGTGGAGAAACAATGCACTATTTAGATTCACCATCAGTACAGTAATAGCAACATCACTCATAGATAACTTTGTTTTCACAGGCTGATATTAAGAAAAATGGTGGTTTCCCAAAATGATGCACCGTTCTGTCAGATCCACACCACACTTACCCTTTGGACTGAGAATGATATTGTTTTATGGCATCAATTCTGTGGTACAACGTTAATAAATTTGTGTTAGGAATACGATTGCATCATTTTGATGCCGCAGCATTAAATCGCAAGGGGGGAAAAAACCAATTGCAATAATAATATATAAAAAAAGCACCCTGGATCTTTTGCAGGGGGGGGAAAAATCAATGGCAGCATATGGCCTAGAGTTTGAAAACTTTAAGCAAGTAAAAAAAGACATAAATCTTTATGATGAAGATTATGATTTTGGCCTCTAAAATAATAGCCGGCATTAACTGCACCATCGCAACAATTTTATGAGACAATAACCTGGTTCTAAAGTGGATAAACTATGAGGTTGAAGATGGGGTAGTTTATATCAACGAGGAAGCTGGATTATTGTCCACTAAAAGAGAAAGAACGGTAGCATTACCAGCAGAATGTGATAAGTAACACCCATTAAAAAGAGTTTTTAAGTAATTTTGAAAGGTCTAAAAGATAAAACAAAATCCCAGTATAGATACTTAAAATTCCTGGCTTGACTGGATCTCCCTCTTTCTGTATACAAGAGGAGAAATAACAGCAAGAGACTCTGGTTGATGTCAGTATGTGAATACAAAGTTTATGTACAAATAGGGTTGTCAGTATTTGATTTCAAAGTATTTGAGAGGAGCAGAGCTTGGCAAATCAGGGGATGAACCCCGCACTGAGAATCAGACCACTGGTCCATCTAGTATAGAACTGACAGTTCAGACAGTCCCACTAGCTGAGATCCTTTGAACACATAAACATGAAGCTGCCTTATACCAGCTATTGGTCTACCGAGGTCAGTATTATTTCCTGTGACTGACAGTAGCCCTCCAGAGCCTCAGCATCTTTCACAACACCTTCTAGATGCTAGAGACTGAGCTTGGAATTTTAAGCATGCAAGAGAAATGCTTATGAGATTTTTATAGTCACAAGTAAATGCAGAAAATCTGTACAAGGCAAGGTCATAGTAGTACAAAGTTTTGCACAAGCAACTATGTTGTGTTAGGCTACTTAAGACTTTCAGTCTACATTCAGCTTGTGGCAAGAAAGAGACTGAGCTACAAGTAAAACCTGGATCAGGCTTCTCCATATTCTGGTACATTAAAATAAGAAGAAATTATGTTATGAGTTTCTAAACCTTAGTGTTCTACCACTGAATTTTAATCCTTCAATTGTACTCAGTGAACCAAGGTTGAACTTGGTTGCAAGCCAGATACATGGGGGGGGGGGAAGGGGAGGGTTTGCAGATCTAGGGATGCCAACCTCTACACGGGACCCAGGGATCCCCTGGGATTACACCCTATCTCAAGACTCCAGAGATCAGTTCCTCTGGAGAAAATGGATGCTTTGGAGGGTGCACTTTTACAGCATTGTACCCCACTGAGGTCCCTGCCCTCCCAAGATTCCACCCCCAAATCTCCAGGAGGATCCCAACCTAGATCTTGCAACCCTACAACCTATCCCCTACTGCTGGCTAGGGGGACCTGGAAACCCTATACAGATCCCAGGGCAGAATATTGTTTATTTATTTATTTAATTTATAGACCACCCTCCCCTCACATGGGTTCATGGTGGTTCACAACATATCCATAAAATGCAGTCATTCCGCCAGTCAATAAACAATTAAAACAATTAAAATTATTAAAATTTCAATAACTGTTACAGGATGCTGCTTAAACCAATTTTCTGTCATTACCCCAGAGGGGGGAGGACAAAAGGAGGAGAGATAAATGGCATCGCAGAGGGAGGGCCAGGCATGATGGGTTAGCCTGTGCACCAATTGGTTTCAGAGTACCTAAGAAAATGTGTCTGTTTCATGGAATGTGAAAATAATATAATAAAACTTCAAAGTATGTTACCCTGTTTTCTGCCTATAGTAGTGGTATGGAGATATCAAAAGCTTGTGTGCTGTCATCCAAAGGAATGAAAATACAAATTCATGGAGCAGCATGCTTTAGAATTTTGTTTCCTTTCCAGTACTGCCAGTACTGAATACCAATACTATTTCTGTGATGTTAATTTATATATGTACAAGCACACATAGTGGAAGAAAATAGGTATTCCTATAGCAGATAGCTGCTAACCTTGCATAACATTCTTAGTAGGAGTTTTTGTACCCCAAAGTGCTTCAGCTGCCTTGAGCCTGCTTTGGCAGGGAGGGCAGGATATAAGTCAAATAAATAAATACATCTTGAGATAGGGTTGCCAGCCCCCAGGTCTGGGCAGGGGTTCCCCCACTTCTGAGGGATTCAATCCACCCCAAACAGCTGGCCAGCAGGGGAAGCCCTTCCCTCAAGCCCCTCTCCTAAGACTGTCCACTCGCCCGGCCACCCCTTTCCCTTCCCTCCTGCCCAGTTTAAACGACTTCACCTGATTGGCGGGGAGCACATGGCCCACCGACCAGCTGGAGGGCCCTTTAATCTAACAGGAGGGAGGGAGAGAGGCAGTCGCAGACCACACATACAGCTCACCAAAAAACCCTTTAAATGGTCTTTTTGCAAGCATGGGGGGCCCCTGGTGTATGGGACTGATTTCCCCCAACCCCATTCCCCCCCCACTTACTTCCAGGTGCACACATACACATGCACATGCACATTAAAAATACAGAAAAAATATACCTTCCTGTCATTGTTTCTGAGGCTCCACCAATATATAGTCCACTTTGCTTCCAAATGGAGATAAAAAGTGGATTACAACATTCTCCTCTTCTTCGTTTCATCCTCACAATAACCCTGTATGTCAGTTTAGGCTGAGAGTATGTGACTGGCCCAAAGTTAAACAGCAAGCTCCTGTGGCAGAGTTGGAATTCAATCCGGAGTCTCCTAGATCCTAATCCTGACACTCAAATTATGTGAGATCTTTATTAAATAGATGTAATATTTCAGACTTTTCTATATTACAAAAAGGAAACCAGGAACAAAATTTCCTTCAGGTCTAGTTAGACCTGTCATATCAAGAAGATGATGGTTTCCACCTATCTCTTGCAGTGTTTGAATATTCTGAAAAGATATGTGATACCCATGAGTCCTGGTAATATAACATAATTTCATTGCTCTTGTACTGAGAGTGAACTAGTAAGCCCAACCGGATTTCAGTTTGAAGCCAGCCTAGTATATCAATCATATTTTTAACCCACCCTTCCTCCAAGGAACCCAGAGAGGCATAGTAATTTAATAATTTTGTTCTCACTACCATCCTGTGAAACAGAATAACCTGAGAAAGTACAATTGCCTGAAGGTCACTAAGCAAGCTGCATGGCATAGTGGGTATTTCAACCCAGGCCTCCCAGATTTTAGTACAATTCTCTAACTACTACAGTATATTAGCTCTCCACAATAATTGCCTGTATCAGAAGGAGAGGTGAGATAAGGACCACTCTCTTCCATATGAACCTACTCATCCATTCCAGTCACATTTGGAGGCCCTGCTTTAAGGGCCTCTGACCTCTTGAGGACAGACAGGTGGCAACCTGAGAAAGGGCCTTCTTGGTCATGGTGCCAAAACTTTGGAACTCCCTCCTCAGGGAGCTTCATCTGTCTCCTCCTATTGTTGTCTTCCACCAAGCAGAACATGACTTTTTTGTTTTGGTCTGCATACCCCCCAATAACTGTTACTGGTCTTCATCCCTGGTTGTGTTGTTATATGTGTATGTTCATATGTTTTGATTCAATTGTTTATTTTATATATACTTTATTTTAAACAGTGTTTTAATGTTGGAAGGTTTTCAGGTTTTAATGTTCGCTACCTTAGGGACCCTATTAGGTATCTGGGTGGAAAGGAGGCATCAAGATGTTTAACAATAACAATAGCCTGACTGAAAAAGCAATTAAGCTCCTCCCCTCCCAGAACTGTCTCCTGCAGCAGCCATTGCTCCTGGCTACCTAAGAAAAGAGGCAAGATGGCAAATCCTCCACCGGCCCAGCTGTGACCAACTGCCATTTGGTTTCACCTTCATAGAACTGTTTCCCATAGCAGTCATTCCATCTGGCTGTATCAGAGGGAGAGGGAAAGGTGTGAGAGTGACTCCACACCTGTTAGCACACCTGAGACAAGTTTCCCTTTGACCTCTCCCTTTTGAGAACAGTCTTCTTCTACAATGGCCCTTTCTTCTGGTCTTCATGTGAGCCTTATATAAACTGACTTTCCCTCCTCCCTTCCATGTCATGTTTCATGCTGTATATGGTTATTCTGAATTTTAACCAACTTTGAGTACAGTGGCAGAAAAGAGTATAGAAAAGTAGTTAATTTGCCTAAATCCTAAAATAGTGTCTCCTCAATTATTTTGAAAGAGTGATTTTGACATACAGTTGCCATGCACTGGGCTCCTAATTACATCCACCAGTGGCCAACAATTGGATTCGTGTTAGTTAGATAGCATTTTGTTTTGAAAAACAAACCCAGCCAAGGCAGTTAATACTGAAAAGAATGATGACAAACCAGTTCTAGGAAGCTTTCTGTCTACAAGGTTCCATTCTCCATTTTTTGAACCCTTTACCCATGCGGGGATCTTTCCTCACGTTCCTCATATATGGTGTGGTATGGAGGCATTTTTAATGCTTTATTTCCCAACCAAGTTTCAAAATATAGACTTTTCTGCTTTTCAAAGCACAATAAAGTTTAACAAAGTAGGCTGTATGCTAAATGCCAAGACCAAATGTGTGATTCGCACTGTAAACATAAATCTAAATGTAATCCCGATGCCAGGAGAAGAAAGCAACTGAACAACCCAAGTGGCTGCTGTTTGTTGGACATGCAAGCCTGGAAGGCAGACTGGAACACTTGCTTTTGCTGTATTAATAGCATCATTCGCAGCCAGGCAAGGGAAACGAGCCATAGAACTACAATGACTACTAATTAGCTACAGGATTGGATAGTGTGATTATCATAAAGATGTGGCTTTTTTCTTTCTTTCTGAGAGAACTTAGTTCAGATAATATATTATCCACAGCACCTGCTGGTGAAGGCCTCCTTTGGCACCAATAGGTGTGATTAACCCAACAAGCATTTCACACGAGCAACTATTAGGAGTGTAACTTCCTCACAGTGGGGCTTGTGTATGCTCTATGCTAAGGAGAACAAGACTCAATTTGTGTGTATTGTTTGGCATGCTTCTGCTTCCCCTAAATCTTGATATATAGCTGTATAATCGAAATGGCCTGTTTCAGCATCAGAGTACAACTGAAGCTGTGTACAGCTCCGCCCCCAGCCGCCAAAGAGCTGCTCACATGTGCAAAAGGCATTAAGCCATTGTAGGAACCATTTACTTTAAAGCATCCCGAAAGCCATGTAGGGATCGCTCCCTCTGACATGAGTGAAATGATTTATTCATGTATCTGCAACATTTCCCTAAGTTCTCTTTTCAGGAATCAAAGTGCACTAGAGTTTCACATTCCCAAGCTCCTTTTATTTCAGCATGAAAGTGATTAAAGATGTTTATCTAAGCAAAAAAAAAAAAGACTTTAAGACTGTGCCGCTTTCATCGTAGGAACAATTAATCTGATCTCTGGGGGCTGTGAGGCACATAGGAAAAGCATTTGAAGAACTCCCCGTTTATCCACTTTCCATTTTCCTAACAAGAAATTCGAATGCATAAGCAAATAACTTAAGAATGACAGGAAAGGGTAAAGAGATTTGATGAAGGAAATGTGTTTTCAAAGTGTTTAATGGTATCCTATGCTTACAAATAAGATTTGTATTTTTTAAGTTAAAGAACAGGTAGCAAAACCCATAAAATTAGGAATGGATGAAAAGATATATTAACATTTTTATTTTATGAACAAGAGGGTGATAGGGAGGTTTAACAAAAATCAATATATGTAATTCTCAGTGTGACAAAGTCTGTGGATACTGAAATCCAGAGATTGCAGCAATAAACACATAAAACACATCTTTCTACAAATCTGAAAAACACCCCCGTTTTTCAGAAAAATCTGAAAATATATACACACACATTGGGGATTTTAAAAGCTCAAAATAATAGAAGCAGCATCTGTGCCTTTAAGAAATGCATGCCCTCAGTGGCCATCGCTAGGTAACCTCATCAGTACTGCTAGCCTTCAGCCCTTGGTTTCTAAAAGGCAGGGATGTTTTGGTCTTTAAGAGGGGACTCATTAAGGCAAGGGCCATCAGCAATCACCTGGCAACACATTACCATATGTTTTGCATAACTTATCCAGGACTGGTTGCTTGCTACTGTTTAACTCACAAAAGTCAGTATTATGTAGTGATTAGAGTTTCAGAGTAGGATCTGGGAAACTCATGTTTGAATCACCACCCTGCAGTGGAAACTCACTGGGGGACCTTGGGGCATTTACAGATTCTCGGCTAACTTATCTCACAGGCTAAAATGGAGGAGAGGATGATGGTGTATGCTGCTTTGAGTCCCCATTGTGGAAGAAGGTGTGTATAAATGACATAAATAATACACATAGCTGAGGATGGGAGAGCAGATAAAGACAAGTAGGTAAGAAGAGAGAAAGAAGCAAGGAAAATTGAGAAACTGGTGTTGCCACGAAGAAGAAAAGAAAATAGAATCGAGAAGGGGATCGGGGGGGGGGGGGAATGAGGTGTTCCCCACAAATCCTTGTTTATACCCCACTGTGCCTCTGGGTCTGGCCCAGTGGCCAGCACCATGTAACTGGGACATAGTTTTCCCAGGTAGAGGATGCCAGGGGTAGGGAAGGAGGGAAAGCTGAAGATGGGAGGAGGCGCAAGATACAGATAGGTTGGCTGGTGGATGGGAAGGAGAGAAGGAAGCCAGAAAAGGGAAGAGACTATGAAGGTTTTCATGGAAGAGAGAGAGAAAAAATAGTGGGGCAATGAGGCTATGAATTTTTTTGCTCAGCTGTTACATTCCTTTAGTGTCTCTCCTACTTTTCTTTTTACATGCATGAGTAAAGTTCTGCTTGCTCTCTCCTGGGCATTATGACTCACCCCTTCCCAGTCCAGGAGATCTGAGTTTCTTTAAAAGCACATGGATGTGCTTTTTAGATATTTGGAAACTTTTTATAAATGCCTATGTGTAGACTTGCCACCACTGTTATTTTTATTTTTTTTCTCCTTGATGTTTGTAATTGTTTAAAAAATAGAGGTTTGCTGTGTGGAAATGGGTAGACGAAGCTTCTTATGGCATCAAGGTAAATAGCATTTCATTAAACTTCTATTAAAAGAACCAGCCACTTTCCCCCCAGGCGTTTGATAACTCCATGTTCAATACCTGGAATCTTCCCTTTGAAAAGCACTGTGAGTACAATTTCTTAGGAAAGACTTGTGCCTTCCTGAAACTTTGGAAGCCAATAATTAATTCACTGATTTCCCATTAATGGCTTACCCATGGTGCCACACTTTTTCTTTAAAAAATAAAAGAAAGAAATTCATTTTCCATAGCAGGTTTTCCAAACTATTTCTCAGGTGCAGGTTATGCTGCACCCTCTAATCACCACTTACATCAGTCATGGGCTGATGGTGAAATAATCACATGACATATATCTGTCAGTGCATTTGTTATATCAATTACTTTATCAGAAAGATGTAGGATGGTTTGCACTGTAGAGGATAGAGGTTGTGTTGCTGTTTGATGTATCGTGGAATAAGTATTCAATGAATTGTAGAACAAGGATAATTTCCAGTCTCACTGGACTCTTAGCAGTGGTTACATTATGTAGTATTCTAGCCATGTGGTGAATATCCAAAAGACAGAATCAAATCCCCATCTTGTTAAACATAAAACTTCCGTTGACTCCTGTCCCTGTGGAAAGAATTTGCTTTACTGTGCTTGACAAGAGATGGCATCTTCTCAACAGTCAGTGAAGTACAGTGGTTAGAGCATTGAGTCTGGACTCTAGACCTGGGTTCAAATATCTTCTATGATGTTGAAGTTCATGGGTGAGGGGGATAACCTTGACCAAGGCACTCTCTCTACTGTAAAGATTGGGTATACCCATCTGTGTTGCTCCCCTGAGCTATTTAATGAAAGAATAAACTACAGATTAAAGAAGCTCCTGCATTCTTTATAATTAGGATGGGAGGAAAAGCAGGTTAAAATAATACATATTTTCCTAGATAAAATATAGGAAGGGAAGGGCTTTTTAAAAAATGCTAGATTTGTTTTAAATGGATTGAACAGATCCTGTGCAGTATGTGAGCTGTCCAAAAATGCCAGAAGGATATTTAGCAGGACTTCTAATATAGAAAAATGCAGTGGTGATCCTCCTGTATAGGGAGGAGGTATCCTGACTGTAGCTACAAAATATATAAAGCCTTCTGCCCAATAACAGCTTGTGGAAATATCTCCTCTGTTCCCGATTTTGAAGGAAAGCTAGATTTCTACAGCTCTGATTGCCAGTAGCATAGTCCTCCTCTCCATACCAGCTCATGCACAGCACCAGCCTGTTCTTCCTTTCAGATTCAGAGTTTAAGCCATGAGAACCTACTAATCTGAGACAGAGCTCCTTAATGCTTAAGACTTGAACCTGTTTCCAGACCACGGTCAGCAAAATATGTGAAGTTATAGTAAAGGGAAGAGTACACTTAAGCATGTGCAGAATTCCTTTTCCTCACTCCTGAGTAATTAAGAGTGCTCACGTATCAGTGGCAGTGCTCATGCCTGTCCAACACCCTCTTTCCTTTAAAAACCTCAGCTTAATAATTCTCATTTCTACCTACTTTTCTAAGTTATTTCTAGCATTTTGGCTTTCAGGAGGGCACATTATTGCTTAAGTGCTGGGCTTACAATTTGGGCATGATATAAGAATTCTCACCTTGGACCAGCCCCAAAAGACTGCCAGGAAGTGCTTGGAAGGATGAACTACAAAGACATCGACAGGGTAGCCAGCAAACAAGCTGTTCAGATTTATCCTTTCAGCAAGTCAAAAGATTTGAAATCATCAAAGAGGAGGGGAAGATGGCAAAAGGTCAGCCATTCAGGATTTGTCCATACAACATTTCACACTTCAACAAAAACTGTCACATGTGTGTGGGTCTCTTTGGTATCCCACCTGCTTTAATCTGGTTCTTCAGCAGTCAGAGGTTGCCAGGGGCATGTTTGGGACAAGTTAAAATAGCTGAATGATTGACACCAAGCAGACACATCAGCCAAAAACAGAGAGGAAGGGCCAGCAAAAGAACCTTTAGAGTAAAAGAACTGACTGAGAGCACAATGGAACCCACAGGCAAACACTATGAAATGCAAGCTTCTCAAAACTCAAAATCTACAGTTTGAATAATGTTCAGTTCCATTTTCCATATTTCTTAGATGCTTCCAGTTGAACATTGATTTTATTTATATATAAACATGGAATTTATTCTTCTCTTATTCTTCTTTGTGGAAGAATAAGAGAAGAGATGAATGTTATGTTTGGTGCTGAGGTTGCAGTCTCTCAATGTGTACAGCTTTCTCCATTAGTAAGTGCTGGAAGCAATTAACTGCTATTATTGAAGCTTGTGTGTCAGCCACGGAACAGCCCAAAGGATGAACTGGGAGCCGAAGAGGTAACCTATCCCCCCATGTCTCCCAGGATATGAGAGTAGCAGCTAGAACAGAATTAAATGTGAGCAAAATATCCTGAAACTAATTCAGATTTGCTTGGGGAAAAAAATCAGATGTATACCCGGCTAATCAGGGGTCATTTCGTAGAAAAAGAGGTGCAGGAGCTTATTAGCATAACTTATTAGCATAACTTATTTGCATATGCTACACCACCTGACATCACCGGAAGTATGTCAGAAGGCAAGAAAGAAGAGAGAGAGAGAAAGAAGGGAGGGAGAGCTGGCAGAGAGGGGACAGCTACTAATCCAAGCCTCAGAAATATCACTGTTCTGGGAGGATAGCTTCAGTGGTGGCTGAGGCCTTCAGAAGGCTGATCGGAGGAACAAGGACCTTTCCAGGGGACAGGGTCATTTAGCTGCAGCCATGACACAAGTAGGCATTCCCCTGCCCGGGGGGGGGGGGGGGGCTGGCACCAACTTCCGGAACTGAGCTCCGCCGAGCTCCTGCTCGAAATGACCCCTGCTGCTAATTAATTTGCACTTTAAGAAATCCCAGTTACGGATGCTGTCATCAAAGCTCCTGGTTCAGAGATACACAGATGTGCCATCCATGCATGGCTCTGTGAAAAACATACTTGCCTGCTGGAAAGGTTTGCTGGGTGATCCTAGGCAAAGTTACTCCAGTCTAAGTTTGTGGAAATCAATGGGTTTAGAGTAGTCTGCTGAGGATCACACTGTTACGTGTTGTGTTCTTGGTGCACATACAAGTTGCCAAAGAAGTAAAGACATTGTGGAGCCAGTCACTGCATCCACTCTTAGAAGTAATTTATAGTCAGGACAAGGACAATGCATAACTGCTGCATGCCAATATTTTCAGAGGCTTGTATGAGAGACCATTAATATTGTATGTATCCTTAGTTTGCCTTCAGGCAAGGAGCTTCCACTGATAATGAATTCTTCTACATTTTCCTGACAATGAATGCAGCCACTTGAGATTTCAGTTAATTTAATTTGAAATGTCCCTTTGCAACTGGTTTTAAAAAGTTCCCACCTTTCAGCCCCCTATGCACTCTCAGATCCAGAAAGGTAGTTAGAATTCTGAAAACATTATACTTATCATTATGAAGTGATGGTGAAAGAAACTGTGCTGGTTTTCCTACTGCTTCTGGGTTCTGCCTTTTGTCTTTATTCTCTTCTCCTTACTTTTCTCTTTACTCACATGCTTTTGATTCTGGTTTCTTATTGCTGGGCCAGGAGAATTGTTTCCTCTCCCTCTCTGCTCAGTATTCCTATCAGCCCTTGGAGGATTATTCTGTTGGTTTAGTCATTTAATAACTGGATGGGTTACATTGTTAGTGACTGCCAGTAGTCAAACTTTCTCTGTTTTTAAACATGACAGTATTGGTCAAGGGAGTTGTTAAAGAGGATCCTGGAAACTAACAGTATTTCATAAACCCAAACCCTAGTACACATTTACTGTTCTTTGTCCATATAAAAGATACCCTTAATCAGGGCTCATTTCATAGCAGGAGCTCCTTTGAATATTAGGCCACACACCCCTGATGTAGCCAAGCCTCCAAGACCTTACAGAGCTCTTCTTACAGGGGCTACTGTAAGCTCTTGGAGGAGTGGCTACATCAGGTGTGTGTGGCCTAACACAGGGGCGTAGACTTTTGAAAATCCCGGGGGGTGGGGGGGCTCCTTAGTGTGTGCGCTTTGCGCGCGCGCTTGCTGGAGCAATGCCCCCCCCCCGGGAAACCGCCCCGCCTCCCCGGGCTCTTCCGAGGCCTGCCAGCCGCTGCTGCCGGTGCCTCTCTCTGCCCCTCCCGCTGAGCCACACACCCTCTCCCCATCACCATCGAGTGGCTTTGTCTCAGCACGGATTGGAGGAGGGGGGCTTCCCCAGCCACCCTCAGGAGCCAGCAGAAGGCATTGGAATCGCGGGTCCCGTCAGCAGCTGCCACACTCTGAACCACTCTGGTTTCTGGGGTATCTTCAAGGAAAGCCCCGGGCAGAGCGCTTTCCTCTCTCTGGCTTGTAGAGAGCCGGCCCAACAAGCGACCTTGGTCCTCCTGGCCATTTTTGCCTTCGCTCAGGAAGGGATGGCTCCCGAGGGAACTCATTCATGCAGCAGCCAAATGGCTGGCTCACAACTTTAATGCCAGGAGCTCACAAAGCAGAGTTCTTGCTCACAGGACCCCACAGCTTAGAGGGATCATTAGCCTTCTTCAATTGTGGTGCCCCCAAACGGAACACAGTATGCCAGGGGGAGGTCTCACCAGCACAGGGTAAAGTGGGACCCTCACTTCGCGGGACTTGGAGGCCGTACTTCCGCTGAAACACCCACTCCCACCAAGGGCAACTTCGCGGCCCAAGGCGGCCAGCTGGAATTGCCACTCAGGCAGCGGCACCCGGGTGGTCCCGCCTCCTCCAGCGATGGTGCGCCACACGGCCCTGGCCCAGCCTGAAGCCCCCAGCCCCCACGCCTGCCTGCCCACTCTTGCTGGCAGAGCAGAGGGCCGGCCGAGCCGGGCAAGGAGTGGCCCGGTGGACTGGGCGGCCTCTCTCCTGCTCGCAGGGACAATGTCTCTGCACCGCCGCACCCTCTGCCTCTCTCGCCCCCAGGAGGGCAAGCAGGCCACCCGCCTCCCACATCCGCACCATGCCCCGGGGAGGAGGGGCTGCCCCCCGTGGGTCAGGAGAACACGGGAGACTGTTCTCGCCCCCCCAGTGGCTCCGGAGTGACCCCCGCTGGCTGGGGCATCGCGCGAGGCCTGGTGTCCCTGCAAGAGCGGAGCCCTCCCCTCCCCTGCCCTGCGCGCCTCATCTGGAGCGGCTCTTCTCCCTCCTGCTGCTCCTGCTAATGCTGCTTGACCGCCAGGGAGCCGAGCTGAGCAGGGGGTCCGCAATCCCCTTCCCTCTCCCTCAGCGGTGGCAGGGCCTCGGAAGGACCCGGGGAGGCACAGCGGCAGGCGCTCCATTTTCCCGGGGGTAGCTGAGCCCCCCCGGGAAACTTCAGGGGTGGCTCAAGCCCTCGAGCCCCCCCGTACTCTACGCCTATGGCCTAACATGCAAAGGAGCTCCTGCTATGAAATGAGCCCTGCCATTAGTTGACCAAGGCCAGAAATGGCAATCCACATAAATAAACAGACTTCATCTGGTGGATCATCCTTTCACATTCAGTCCCAATGAAAAAAGGAAAAACAGTAGCAGTGCAAAGGGGTGTCCAGGAATTTGGCTGCACATATAATGTTCTATGCTGGGTTTGTCCTGTATGTGTACTACAGAACCAATGGTCAGGGCTCTGATAGTACCAATTACCCATTGAGTGGAAGGGATGGAATCCAGGCATCTTTCTTCTTCTCTATATGGGGTGATTTAGAGTGGACAAGCCTGATAACATCAACTATCTCTTCAGCACAGATCTCCTAACACTTGGAACTCTAATAGGGTTGCCAAGTCCGGGTTGGAAAATACCTGGGGACTTTGGGGGTGGAGCCAGGAGAAGGTGGGGTTTGGGGGGGAGGGGCCTCAGCATGGTACAATGCCATAGAGTCCACCCTTCAAAGCAGCCATTTTCTCCAGGGGAGCTGATCTCTGTCAGCTGGAGATCAGTTGTAAAAGTGGGAGATCCCCAGGCCCCACCTGGAGGCTGGCAGTTCTAAACTCTAAACCACAGCTAGCAAAATCAGGGACACTCAGCTCCATTTTTTTCTGTTCTGGTGTTCTTACTCAATTACAAAAATGCCTCTTAAGATAAATAGTCTCAGAAAGAATCTAGCTAGCAGGAGGAATATGAAATTTCCTGAAAGAAACAAAACAGGTAGCCAATTGCTTTCCCATTACTTAACAATACTCACACACACATATTTACATATATAGTAAAGTTGGAATTGATGTTTATTTGAATTAGTATGGTTTGCATTTTGGTTGGTACAGTTCAGTCCAATGGGATATCATTTTCACCTTACAGTATGCAAGACATTTTGTAAAGGTTAGTGTTCCATGATCCAAATCATGCCAGAATTGCTTAGTAACAGACATTTCTGCAATTCAGTGAACTGGGTGAAACCCAACCCCACCAATGCATTCTAATGACTGCAACCAGCATGCAAAAACATGATCTGTTCTACCAGGTTTTCAGAAGTCAAGTGTACTAGTGAAAAGACCTCATTCTCAACAGCCCCACAACATTTGCCTTCCTCTGCAGGTTATCTGTAATATTTTTACCCTGCCTTTCCACTAAGGGGATCAGTGAGACATATGTTGTTTCTTCTCCCCTCTTCCATTAATGACTCTTTGAAGTATATTAAGGTGAATGAGAATAACTACCCAAAATTACAGCCTCATAGTTGAGTATGAATTTGAACCAAGGTCTCCCCTAGCCGTAATCCAATGCGATGCACCGCATCACACTGTCTCATTAGCAATTGACTTGGACCAGTGTTCACATCCCCACTCCTACATAAAGCTCACTGGATGAGCTTGGGCAGGGCTCCGTTGGGGCCGGGGCGCACCGGAGCGGAGCTCCGGGAGAGAGGAGAGCGGGGGGCAGGGCCAGCGAGGGCGTTTGGGGCAGTCCAGGCAGGGCTCTGCTGCTGCCGCTCGCTCCGCTCGCTCCGCTCACTCCGTCCCTCTCCCCTCCCACGCAGGGCCCGATCCGCCCGCCCGCACGGCTTCTGCAAGGACAGAGGTGTGTGGAGCTCCGCCTCGCTGGCTGGCTGGCTGCGCCTGAGCTGGGCTGGCGGGTGCGGCGCGTCCGGGGCTGCCTCAGGGGGGGTGGGGGGAAGGAGCAATGGGGCCACCTGGGCCGTCGCATGCGCTGGACGAGGGGCGCAGCGGGCATGGCTCCTGCGCGGGGCGCGGCGGGCGCGAGCGGCCGGGCAGGCTCTCCTCCGGAGCCAAGTGCGGCACTGCCGGGCGCTGTCAGGGGGCTGAGCCGCTGGCTCTCTCTGGCTGGCCCAGGATCTGCAGCTCCAGGTAGGAGGAGGAGGCGGTGGTGGTGGAGGAGGAGGATCTCTCTCCCTCCCTCCCTCTCTCGCTGGCTGGCTCCTGGGCTTCTCAGCAGTTGTCTGCCCTACAGAGGCACCCCCACGCACACACCCAGCCCGCCCCCTTGCTCCCTGCAGGTGAGGGGGGGAGAAAGAAAAGAAAGATCGTGAAAAGCAAACCACCAAACTGTCACCCCAGAGCCCGCCCCCTTGCTCCCTGCAGGTGAGGGGGGGGAGAAAGAAAAGAAAGATCGTGAATAGCAAACCACCAAACTGTCATCCCAGATGCGGCTGTCATCCCAGAGACGCACGTTTACCCAGGCAAGAAGTCAGACCCACTGATTTCCAGGGCGCTTCCTCCCGGGTAAATGCCTTGACCCTGTCTGCGTCTGGATAAAGCTTCGGGGGGGGGGGGGAGATACCGTCTGATTTTTAAATCTTAATAAGCCTATCGCTGGGGCTGACCCCAGAGGACAGAAATCGTCCGTTTGACCCATGGCAGGTTTTAAAAGCTGCCCCCATTTGCAGGCGCATCCAACAAGGCCAAGGAACTCTTCCGCTGTCCCTCGCTGAAGGGGACATCTGTGTATGTGATGGAGGGGTTGGCTCTGCAAGCACTGAGGGGCTGCAGGAAGCCTGGCTGGCCCAAAGCGAAATCCAGCAGCAACCTTCTCTCAGGACCAACCTGAATGACCCAGAGCTCTGTGCAGCAAGGCCATGAGTTCTCCAGCACTCTTCATCTGGAGGAAAAGGTGTCTCTCACCTTGCCATATAAGGACATTGGGGCAATGCTCCCTCTAAGGTGCAGCGTCTTGTGAGCAAAAGTTCAACTTTGTGAGCTACTGGAATTAAAGTTGTGAGCCAGTGGTTTGGCTACTGCACAAATTAGTTTGCTCCTGAGCCATCCTTCCTAAGGTAAGACAAAAATGTGTGAGCCAGAGGCTAAAAGACTGTGAACTAGCTCACACTAACACAGCTTAGAGGGAACACTGGTTCTGTGGAAGGCTGAGCAGGGACACAGATTTAGAACACAGCACCCCTGCAAACTTGCTCTCTTGGCCTTCTGGCCTGCTACCAGCCTGACAAAGAGTTCTGGGGATCCTGAAAGCTGGCACGTGGTTGGTGTCATTTTGGTGGGTCCTAATAGAAGGCAGGCCTGGCTTTTCTTCCTGGATTTTATAAGTGCTGGTATTTCAAACAGGCAAGGGTTTGAGTGGGAAAGCAGCAAAGAAATAAACCAGACAAAAACCTGTTGTTTTAAATCTGCTGATGAATTGGGGCCTCTTTTTAATGCATGGAGCAGAAGAGAGGGAGCCTTGTCATTCCACCCCTGGCAGATCAAACCAATTTCTTGGTTCTCAGTTGCAGAATGCAAAGCACTCGAGCAAGTGCCCCCCCCCCACCTGGCTGGCAGAATTCCCCCCCACACCTTCCTGCCAGGCCGATGCTTTGAGAGCCAAGTGAAGACAGCAGCAGATCCAGTCTTCCCTTCCTTCCCCCTCCCTCCCTTCTTGCCTTCTGACACACTGCCGATGACGTCATCACTTCCGGTGATGTCAGGGGGTGTGGCATATGCAAATAAGTTATGCTAATGAGCTCCTGCACCTCTTTTTTTACGAAAGGACCCCTGAGCTTGGGTCAGTCATTTTCTCTCAGCATGAACTACTTCTTGGGGTTATTATGAGGACAAAATAAGGGGACAACCATGTATGCTGCCCTGAGCTACTTTGAGAAAGGTTGGAATAAAAATGGACAGGTAGTAATCCTATAGAGAGAGCCCATATGGCACTCTATGAACTAGGCATTGCTTATCTGTGGAAATGACAATGTTCTGCTCCTCCAGTCATCTTCTGCTTCATAGCTTATGGATTAGTTTCCAAAGTTCCAAAATGAAGTTAACTGCTGATGTTTTAGTGCACTCACGAAGTCCTCACCAAGTCCTCCCAAGCACAATTACACTCATCTAAGCCTACTGGCTTCAATGCTGTTTAGGATGGTCTTGTCAGCCTAGCAAGTTGGCAATTAACCATCGATTGCCATTGTTCAACACCTAAGCTGAGGCAAAGATCACTTCTGTCCTGGGACAGTCAAAATACCAAGAACCATGTGGGGAAAGGGAGAAGAAGCACAGAGCTTGGCAGAGGGCTGTCTGACTGCTAGCAATCAGGGACATGAGACTGGAGAGCCTGTGTAGCATAGTGGCTCAAATGCTGGACCAGGATCTGGAAGACCCCACACTGGAACCCATCCTCGGCCTTGAGAGCTTGTTGGGTGACCTTAAGCCAGTTACTCTATCTCTCAGCCTAACCTAACTCACTGGGTTATTGTGAGGATAAAGTGGAGGCAAGGAGAATTATTTATCCCACTTTGAGTGGGAAAGAAAAGTGTGGTATAAATATCTAAATAAGTTATGAAATGGGTGGGAAACAACCACAGGGGCCTGATGAAAATTGGGAGCTGAGTGGGATACCACGTTAGAGTGTTGCTGTGTGGGATGGCATGGAAGAATATCCAAGTTAATTACATGATATCAGAGTAAGCTGCTTCAGGGATTCTTCTGGCTTGAAAGGCTGGGTAGAAATGAAATGAAACTAAGAGATAGATAAATCACGTTTCATAAATTCCAGAGATAAGCTTTCTTTTTGTGCTAGTTGGGGAGAAAAAAAATCATATACTATGAAGAATGATATGTACTTTGATAATATGTACTTTGGAGCATATAAGTGTGCACCTATACAATAAATAACATTTGTCAGACAAAGAAATAATGGATATAACATAAGAACAATCTGACACCGGCAGCATATTTTCACTGGCTTGCAGCTGTGCGAATTGCCAGCACGTAGTCCAGCAGTACAATTTTGTTTTATTTTTGGCCAGGCTACATTATAACAGCTTTTTCTTTTTCTGCTGTTGTTGTTTACTCTGAGACCTCTTTTGACTCAAATGAGCCATTTTTTATTCCTCTGCAGACATGATGGTGAATTTAGAACAGTATGTTATCACAGAACTCCTCACAGGCAGCGCTGACAAATAGCTGTGCGGACAACCTATTCAGGCTGTAGTACAATCCATCAACCCTGTCAGGTACTGGCAAACCAGCATGGTTTGCATCAGTTTCTAAGGAGGTGTCCAGCTTCATTAAGAGCAGAGAAGGTAAAAGTCAGACAAGAGACCAAGACTCTGGCAGAGTTCATAAGACCTTTCTCAGAAAGTTGTAGCTTTCAAAAACTTGGTACAGTAATATTGACAAACCCTGGAAGTCCTGTGTGACAAGATATTACTGGTAACTGGTTGATTGCAAATACTGTCTTTTTTTACATATAGGGAATGTCTTGACCAGAGGAAAGTTCTTGTTCTTTCTTTATTTCAAAGAGCGCAAAGCTTATGACAATCATTATGTCTTTTCTCATATGGGCCAATGGGAAAAAAATCTTCCTCTTTAAAAGAAAGATTTTTAAATGGACCATAGGTGTCTTGTGACTGGTATGTACTTTCCCCATCTACAGCTGAATTATTTAGCTGCTGACATCAAGCTGGAAGACTTGAGTTCAAGTTTTGCCCCACCAATGGGTTCGGGTTTTTTCATTGAACAGTCACTGTCTTTCAGCCTCCACTGAGTAGCTCCTGAATAGGAGAGAGCTGAATTAGCATTCCTGGCTGTTTACCTGCTGTTACAGCCAGGGCAGTTCTTGCTATAGTGAAATATTTGTCTCTCTGTATCTCTCACCCATGACTGTTAGTTCTGGGATACTTTCTTTCATGAAATGCACACAGTTAGGATCAAAATATTTTGGACAGTCTCCTGAAAACTCTCTGGCCTCAGTTAAGAGTTGGCAGCTGGACAAATCTGTCAGCAGGTTTTCTTTAACATGAAGTCAGCAGACAGACTTGGCAAGAAGCAGAAGAAAAACAACAGCTCCTTTTGATTCTGTCAAAATGGAAAGGGCAACTGGTGACCCGCCACGCTGAATGCAGCCCATCAGACCATGTATGGTAGCCCACTGGGGGTTTGATAAATCTCTAGGTGGGAGATTGTTGTTGTTGCCTACCCAGGATAGCAAAAGCAGGGAAGGGGCCAGGGTCATCAACCTCCTGGCATGGCTGGTGGGCTGTTTGGCTTGGCCGGGTCAGAAATGGTGGAGGCAGGCCAGTATAAGTAGAAATCTGTTTCTGCTCTCTTTTGGCACTGATGCTGGAATGGCAGACTAGTGCTAGAAGGCTGGGGGAAAGGTGTTTGTTCTCTTTTTCAGGAAGTGGGGGGAGGGTTGGCACCAGCCTTTGAAGGTAATCTATGCTTTTCAATTCCCCCAACTTTTAGTCATCCAAATGTGTAATTATGATGGTTTAATGACAGAAAAGAGGCAAGTAATTAGAAGTTCTGATCACCCTTGCACGCTGTGCCAGAGAGCTTCTCAACACTCTCGAAGCCTTGTTTGCTTTGCCTAAAGCCAAAATCCCACAAGGTCTCAATGTAACCAGCTGTCTTGCTAACTAACTGCCAGCGCTTTTCCTGAATGGGAGCTATCATCTTCTCCGACATCAGCCTCCTCCCTAGAGCACTTGCGGGCTGTCTTTCTCGGTGCGATTGCATTTATCTATGGCTTGCAGGGAGTGCTTCTAATCATATTGCTTCTTGCCTCAGAGGGTCAAATACAAGACCATTGCTACCCAGACAAATGTAGAGGGGAGGGGGAGTGTGTGTGTGTGTGTGTGTGTGTGTGGTGGGGAGCAACAGAACCTGTCACCTTTTTTTGCAAGACTGATAAAGCATTTGGAAGGCAGGACTCTGCAAGCTAGAAAAGCAAACAGCCAGCAATCTGCAACCACCATAAATATGTTACAATCTCAGCTGGAAGATGGGCAATATAGGCACCGAGAGGCCTTTGTTTAATGAGCTGTCAGAAAGCAGGCACAAAATTATTCTCCAAAACACAGGGAAGCTGTAGAGACAGAGCCTGGGCAGAGAAAGGCCTCTTTGCCTTCTCTGTGGATGTTTTGGAGTACCTTATCAGTCTGAGAATTGTCAGATGATGCAGACTATCATTAGCAATCTAATAGTCTTCTGAAAAGGAGAGGTTTTCCTACTCCATTTTGTAACCTACAATGAATTTTGGAAAACCTGGATGCTTCATTCCTTCTACAGATTTTGCTATCCAAAAATACTGCCCAAACTGCAGACCAAAGAGTTATAAAACAATAAATAGAAAGTTAAACATATTTCTGATCCTATAGATTCTCCATTGTCATTATCGTAATGCATTCCAGGTAGTTGGTTGGTTCAGTCATGTACACACAAAGGCACAGTAGATAAGAAGATACTGCCTGAATATAATGTGAATGCACCAGCTTTTTTGTAATGGACTGTTCAGCACATGGTGCTTCAAAGGCTGTACAGCCATGCAGGACAAGCAATTGTGGAATTAATATGCGTGTACCAGGGTTACTCTGGAATGTATTATGTGATAGACCGCCCAGTGGAGCATCAATAGCTATGCAACCATGCAGAACAATGATCAAAGACATTAAACAAACCAAGACATGCTTTTGGTTTGTTTTAATTAAAAACAGTGTTTTTTCCCCGGGGTTTAAGCTTTTGATTTCTTCCATATGATTTTGATGCCTGCTGTCAGATTGATTTGTATACACTTTGCATGAATTAACTCAATCTGATTTTGAACAATTCTCTTTGGGAACTTTAGTCTTCTTATACCTGCCTTCTGAACTTTGGCTGCCCAGGTGAATGGTCAGTCAGCCCTAATTGAGCTCTAGGTTTCAGTCACAATACATTATTTCTCTTCAGTTTTAGAAGCAAACAAGCAGAACTACAAGGTAGCTTCCTCACTACCCCATATCGGATCCCAGAGACAGAGAGAGAGAGACTCTGCATCTCTTCACTTGCAGCCATATTTTCAGTACTTTTTCTGTTCTTTCTCTGTCTCTTCCAAGATAGATTTCCATGAGTGCAAGGGTGGGGACCATAGATCCAATCTGTGACTATTTTCAAAGAGAGACATGACATGGATTCCTCTCATTTCCTACATGCATGGTTCCCACTCTGTATTGAGACCATGGTATATATATAGAAACTCAGTTTCAGGTTGGAAAACCGGCACCATGTGGGGGGTGTAAGCTCCCTCTCCCTGTGTACTATTCTCTCAGTCCAAATCAGGTCTGTCCATACCTGGGAAAAGTGGAACACCAGAATGCATCTCTTGAGCTGATAAAGGGATGGCCCTGGGGAACAGGTAATGTGTGATAAGGCTATAGGGAAGGAAGGTGGCATAGTACAGGCCTATCTCATCAGATCTCAGAGACTAAGCAGGGTCAGTACTTGGAAGAGAGACCTCCAAGGAGGACTCTGCAGAGGAAGGCAATGGCAAACTACCTCTACTTCTCACTTGCCTTGTAAGCCCCTTGCTGGGGTCTCCATAAGTCAGCTTCAACTTGATGGCATTTCACATGCACACACAATAAGGCTGTATAATGCAGACCTTACACATCCTTATGTGATATAGATTAGACTACAGGCAGTCTGCATATTCAGCCGGCTTTCTATCTAGTGCACCTTCACCTCCACTGGGAAAGGCTATGATCATGTGGGAAAGTAAGCACATGAAACAATATAAAGGATGGTACCATTACTGTTTGAGTGGAAATTGTAGCCATCATGTAGAGAACCTCCTATATAAATAGGGTTGCCAATTCTGATTTGGAAAATTGCTGGAGATATGGGGGTGGAGACTGGGGGGCAGAGTTTGGGGAAGAGAATGAGCTCAGCAGGGATGTGATGCCATACAGTTCACCCTCTGAAAGTGCCATTTTCTCCAGGGGAACTAGTCTCTCTAGTCTGGAGATCAGTTGTTAATTCCATGAGAACTCCAGCCCTCACCTGGAAGTTGGCAACCTTATGCACAGAACATCAGTTCATACAACCACTCCTTTCATATGATCAAGGATGTGTGTTGTGAGCTCCTGAAAGCATGATACAGTCATAAAGAAGGCTATGTAATCTGTGAACAAGTCCTATATCATACTTCACCATAGAACTGTAATTGGCACAAATAACTTCATTAGTCATTATGGTTTATATTTGGAACATATACTCATTAACAGGAGGCATTCGATACTGTTTCCATAACTCCTTGATGAAATAAGACTGAGAATCGGAAGATTTTGAAAGTTGTTTGCAATGCATACAATGCCATTTCTGTTCTTTTTCTGGATTAGCTGATGTCAGCAACTCAAGAGCTGTGAAAGGAAATGGAAAATGGGTTTTTCTGGCTTAACTTGTGGGCTTGAAGATTTTTCTTGTCTCAGCTGACTTAGAGAGCCAAGGGCTATCCACCTGGGGGCCTGCTGCTTAAATGATTCCTTTCAACATCTTTATAAAAAGAGAAACCATTGAGCAAAATGTACATTTTGTGTGACAGTTGGCAGTGGGGTGGATCCCAAACGGTTCAGGGCTGTTGCAAGTCATGTTTATGTTGTTTCTCTTCTTCAGCTTCTTTCCAAGAACACTTATTACATGGCATTTTCCAGGCTAATCTAAACGATATTTGAGGCATGTGGAATGGATAAGGATCACCCAAACTCTTACCTTCCCTGTATGAGGATGGCAGTGGAGTGTGTTGTGGCTTCACAGCTCAAGGTATTCTGGGAGGCCACAAATGTTTCAGAATGATTCCAGTCTGGCTTTAGTCCAGGCTTTGTGTAAGGAACTACTTTAGCAACCTTAATGGAAAAATTCAGGAGGAAAAGCAGGATTTGGTTGATGTTATTGGACCTCTCAGTACATTTTGTCAACATAAATCTTAAAATACTACACTACTAATATACTGCAACACTGTAAAACTAATATTCTTTAAGAAGGAGGGGGGAGTCATGAGGACTCATGGGGAAGGGGAAATCTAATTTCCCATCCACTCAACTCTACCTTAGTTTAATACACACACACTAATTGCTGCTAGTAGAGATGGGCTGAACCACAAACCAAACCAAACTGATGTGCCGGTTCACAAACCAAATCATTCATATATGTACTTGGCCCATTTAAAAGTTTAAATTCCTGCTTTCTGCTCCCTGCAAAAGCAGCTGTGAGTAGAAAGCCGGGTTTTAATGGCTCGAAGCCATTTAAACCAAACAGTTGAATGGTAGGTGTCAGCTAGGAAATCAAGAGGGTGTGCAATTTTCCTCTTGCATTTTCCAGAATAATTGGCCCACAATAAAATCTGCTACAAACACCTAACATATCGGCAACATTTTCCCAACTCCCCAAAAACTAAATTCACAAATCATCTGTTTTTTAGAGCCCTCATTTTAAAAAACAAACAAACAAAAAACTGCCAAAAAGTTTCCCATTTTGTGAACCCAGGCAGCCTAGCAACAGGGAGTGCAATAAATAATTTGTGTGTTGAGCAGAAAGACTTAAGGGAAAAAGCACACCCAGAATGAAGAAAATGCATGCAAAAAAATTTTTATTACCACCAAGCATCTGTTTTTGTCTGCATCCTTTTGAGAACAAATTAACAGCTTTTGCATATCTCCAGATGGCTCATTGCAAGGATTATTGTTAATATGAGGGAATATGTTTGTTAGGTCCATAGTAATGAGCATGTAGGTTTGCTCTACTTCAGAAAATGTAAGGATTGAATTTTGATGATATGTTTACTATATGATAAATAGCTACAGAAGGAAGAGGTATTTTGAAAGCAGCAGGGGATTTCATCCTCACGGAAAGTACCCTCTAGCCCAATATTTCTCTTTCTTATAACAACTTCTTTCTCAAATGAATGCCATCTCTGTACTCTTTGAAGAAATCAGTAACTAATGTTTATTATTTTTTAACAATAGGAAAATTTGATTTTACGGCCAGAAACAGAATGAAAGTGGCCTTTATTTTTATGAAGGGCTTTAGCAGGTGGGGAGGTGGTATGTGGACAAATTAGGAAATATATACACAATCCAGCCGGCATCTTGGGAAACATGCTTTTCAATAAATGCAGCAATCTCATCTCTGTTTAAGATGCAGTCATCCATTTTCCATGGACTGAAGTCACTTCTTCAAAGCAGCAAAAACATTTTATTCTAAACAGTTTTCATGTTTAATATCCTTCAAGTGTGTGTTAAGTGCCATCAAGTTACTTCCAGCTTATGGTGACCCTATGAATGAATGACCTCCAAAACGTCCTATCATTAGCAGCCCTGCTCAGGTCTTGCAAACCGAGGGCCATGGCTTCCTTCATTGAGTCCATCCATCTCATGTTGGGTCTTCCTCTTTTCCTGCTGCCTTCAATTTTTCCTAGCATTATTGCCTTTTCCAGTGAGTCTTGTCTTATCATGATGTGACCAAAATACAATAGCCCCAGTTTGGTCATTTTAGCTTCTAGGCTTGATTTGGTCTAGAACTTATTTGTCTTTTGGGCAGTCCATGGTATCTATAAAACTCTCCTCCAAAACCTTCACATAGGAGAGACTAACACAAACAACCATTTACCACACACTTCTGGCACCCTCAGCTATTGACCTTAGAACGAAATTAACATGCTCCCAACACAAGACAAATTATTATTTGTTGAATAGTTGTTTGTATTTACTCATTGCCCAGTTTCTCTCTCACACATTATATAAAAGTTCAGTTCTACTCATAACCTGTTTAAAGGAATTATACGTGTTATTTATTCCTCTAGATTACAGAGTAAATTTCAACAACAATACATTAGTCTGATTTTAACCATGTATATATAACATATTGGGTTTACAGAGGGGGAGAGTGAGAACACCGTTCATGCTTCCTGTTTGCAAACATACACACTGGCCTCTTCCTACATGCACTCACCACATGTAGGTGTAGTGAATTAATGTTCCTGATCACAGGGATGGACCCTATGTGTGTACAGTTCATACATGCATAAGGACTGTATGCACATGCAGTAAACAAGTAAGTGTGCTTGCAAACAGGCAAGTGTGCTTGCTGCTCCTATCCAGCTACACACATTGTCCCTGTGCATTGATTAAACCCTCACATTTAGTGCTTGAACAATGATCAAGAAGTTGTGCCTTTGACAAAGATGGAATAGTTCTACTCTACTGCCTGTCTTTCTTAGGAAGCCAAACAACCCCCTCTGTAGCTCTGTCTGCTGCCTTGAAAGTGCTTAATATAAGTCTCTGCGTGAACTCTCTAGCTGTTTGCCTGTCTTAAAGTGCCTAATTCCTTCCTGTGCTCACTCTATAGTGCTGCCTGTCTTCTAGGTGTGCCAGATATCTGCCTGGTTGGGGCGATAGCCCACTGGAAGAATTCCTGCTGTGCATGCAGAAGGTCCCAGGATGTCCAACGAAAATGAGCAGGCAGTAGGTGATGTGAAGAACTGCTTCCTGAGACTCTGGTAAGCCACTGACTGTCACAGTTGAAAATATTGACCTTGATAGGCCAATGGTCTGGTCTGACATCAGACACCTTTATGTATTCATGTGCCTCTGCCCATCCTGCAAGTGAAACTTTTATTTGCCTGTAAACTGAAATTTTTCTCTCCTATGTGCTTGAAATTTGGCAGCATCCCAAAGTCCTGGGAAAAAATGTTACCCCAGTTGGAAGGAAAACCAATGTTAGGATTATGCATATGCTGTGATTTTTCTGCATGACTATATTTAAAGATAGGTTTATTTATTTACCTATCTAATCATGATACATATGGAACAATAAATCTAAAAAGGAAACCTTTGGAGAAGGACCATAGCTCAGTAGCAGAGCACCTGCTGTACAAGCAGAAGACCCCATCCACACACAATTCCTAGCATCTCCAGTTTAAGCTTATTGAGTGGTAAATATTGAAGAAGACTTTCCCCTACCTGAGACTCTGGAGAGCTTCTGCCAGTCTTAGTAGACAATGCTGAGTTAGATGGACCAGCTATCTGAGATGGTATGAAGCAGCTTCATACATTCCAACTCTGCACACTTTTGTGGGGTTCTCAAAAACAACCTGAGTGTCTCAAGTAAGGTTGAAATACCCCAAGACAGAGCCAGGAATTTGGGGCTCTCAGCTGTTCACCTTTTCCTTTAACCTCTATCTAAACAACTTGCACTAGACCTTGTGCTTTCACCTCAGGCTGTGTGAACACACAGATGCTAGCCAAGGTATGATGGAAATAGAAGTCACCCACTGGACAAAACAGGAGACTAGGTGTCCTGCTGGCCATTTCCTGCTCCAAAGCCCCCTATTTTGTTGGGAGCCAGGGCAGTTATCAGCAACAGCCCCTGAGCTGTTAAACACAATGCTCGCCTCTATAAAGCAGGTTCCTTAAGGCAGTGCTTGCTAAACCCTACTGCACTGGAATCCTGTTTGCCATATAACCTGCTGGTGATCCCTCCAAATACAGAGAACTGCAGCTGCCAATGTCCCAAATTTCCTCTTTTCTTCACCACTGCTCTCAGTCTGAATAGCAGATGAGAAGAGGGAAGATACAGGAATCATGGTATATTGGTTAAGAGTGGTGGACCCTAATCTGGAGGACTGGGTTTGATTCCCCACTCCTCCATATTCAACCTGCTGGGTGACCTTTACCAGTCACTGTTCACTCAACCCCACCTACCTCACAAGGTGTCTGTTGTGGGGAGAGGAAGGGAAGGCAGTTATAAGCCACTCTGAGATTCCTTGGAGAAAAGCAGGGTATAAAAACCAACTTCATCATCATTATTGCCCCCCCCACAACTCCCCTTCCCCTCTTTTGTTAACAGCAGCTTGATCAGGAATTAGGGGAAGGGAAATAAATGGAGAGCAGCACATCTCTCACTCTTAGCTTGGGAAGAAGTGTTGCCCTCCATAACCATCCTCCAACCTTTCCACTTAGATTGCAGCTATTATCAGCCTAAATGTCTGAGCGAGGGGTGGCATCATGTTGGCTAGTGGGTAACCCAGGCTGGGCAGAAGAAAATGAAACAACGCAATGCCTTTATCATAATTAAGGCAAAAACAAGATCAACATGCATATTAGTTATTGGGAGCCAGTTTGGTGTAGTGGTTAAGTGCATGGACACTAATCTGGGAGAACCTGCACCTGCTGGATGACCTTGGGCAAGCCATAGTTCTGGCACAGCTGTTCTTGAAAAAGAGCAGTTTCTGTCAGAGCTCTCTAGGCCCCATTTACTTCACAGGGTGTCTGTTGTGGGGAGGGGAAGGGAAAGGAGTTTGTAAGCCGCTCTGAGACTCCCTTGGGTAGTGAAGGGTGGGGTATAAATCCAATTTCGTCTTCTTCTTCTTCCAAAGACAGAGCAGGGTTTTAAAAAAAATGTATTAGGAACTGTCCAAGCCATGCTTCACACTGCCCTTATAAAGTGACACTATGTTGGTTGTGTGTTTGTTCCTGATGAGTGGAGAGTCTGTGGCCAGGAGACCTCATCATGCACCCACAACCAAGCTGTGCCCCACTACAGCCAACCTTTCAAACACTGGTTGTCCAGTGGCATGGAAAGCTATAAGAACTGTAAGGTAAACCACTCAGAAGACTAATTCATCATTATTTCAGTGTTCAATGCACATCATTATGTGCTCAAAAGGTTGTGACAACTGCCCCCTTTCCAGCCACAAACACACAAAAATGGAGGTTTGTATGTGCTCTGCCTCTGCACAATTTGAGCCTACACTGAGTAGTTTTCTGATTAAGTCAAATCATTTTCCCCCCTGTTCTCCTCACCCCAGCCCCCTCCATGGACTTAGAACTTGTGCTGACTGTTGGGAAATCAGCCATTAACCACCAGGAAATGACTTTCCCATCAATCAGAGTATTGCTCAGCCATGTTCCAGCTTTCCCCTCTCTTTTCTGTGCATAATTATTCTTTGCTGATTGCAGTCTAAAATAGCCATAATTCTCTCCAAATAATTTGCTACATTGCCTGACTGCAGGATGACTGGTGAGACCATGAGGGAAAGTAGTGGGATTTCTTTTGTATTTTGTACATTGCCCAAGATTTCAGCCATATTGTATTCATCACCATTCTGTGAAAAGCAAAATGATTTCATGGGACAATTGATGTGCCTTTTACATTTTCACATTTCCATTACTGGCAATAAATTGGGCTGTCAGTCCTCTAAGGCAAGAAGCCATCTCTTTTTAAATTTTCTTTTGAAAATAAAATTGTAAATATTTGTGCCGTCTGAAATTAAAGAATACCTTCTGGAAAATAAATTATAAGTTACAAGCAGTTCCCAGTGATTTCTCATTTATGTCTTTTTGTCTGTAGTACTTTTTTATCCCGTTCTTCCTCGAAAGAGCTTAGAGTGGAGTACATGGTTTTTCCTTTCCCATTTTATTGTTGCAACAACCTTGAAAGGTAGATTGGGCTGAGAGTGTGTGACTGGTCCAAGGTCACCCAGCAAGCTTCCATTAGGACAGCAGGAACCCAGGTTCTCAGACCGCAGCCTAATACTCAAGCTAAATACTACTTTCTTTCCAATGTTAATGTATTCCTGATAGTATTTCAGGGTTACAGATTTAAATAAAGATACAAACTCCAAACACCCAAAGGGATGTGCAGCAGAGAACTGTAGATTCCACAGAAGTGAATGAGGAAGCTCATGTGTAGGGAACCCCATATACGGTGGCAAGAATTCTTTGATGGATCATCCTGTACACAAGACTCTGGACTAGGGAAGAATGTGGCAGGTTCATGTCAAGCCATTAGGTTCTGAGCAATAGAGCCTGAGCCTCATATTTTTTAGAAATTAAACTTTCTCTTAAAATTTGCCCAGCTATGTTTTGCAATAGCAGAAGCCAGTAGAGTTCCCCTGTGAAGTAAGAAGTGCAGCATATTGATTTCATTTTCTAGTTCCATTTCTTCGTATTAAAAGGACATTCATTCATTTGCTGTACCTGTGAGAGTTCATATAATCTCTTCAGTGTTATTTTGTTGTCGTTGTCATTGTTGTTGCTGCTGCTGCTGGCTTTCTCTCTTGTTGCTTCTTGCCAGTCTTCTCCTTGGTGCATGTCTACACCATCTTAACTTTGGGCTGCTGCAAGTGGCAAGCCCTGTTTGTCCTATTAACAAGTTACTGCTTATAATTCTTAAAGGTCATTTAAGAAAACAACTTTCCAGGTACAAACTGAGCCAGGCTGTTGGTCCATGTCATTCAATATGGTCTACTCGAGCAGATAATGGCTTGCCACCATCTCAAGCAGAGCAAGACCTTTCCCCACTCCTGCTATCTGATATCTTTAAACTGGAGATTATGAGGGATTGAGTTTTGGGGCCTTTTCCATGGAAAGCAGGTGTTCTGTCACTGAGCCATGCCCTGTTCAGATGCTCTGCATACATCCCTCTGAACTTTGATCTCAAAAATGAAGATGCTGAAAGACAAAAAGATTTTCAGAAGAGATAGCCAGAGTGCATGGACCCAGATGTTGATGAGTCCTGGCAGACAACAAGGAACACAACATATTGTTAACAAAGGAATACTGTGTAACATCTCCCAAACTTCTTTATTGGAGAAAAATGTCCTTATTTATTTAGGGTATTTATATTACTTTCCAGATATCTCCTCAGTTCATGAAATGACAATGGTTCCTCAGTGCCTGTGTGATCTGCTGCTCCCTCAACATCAGTGTGGGGTCATGGCTCAGTGGTAAAGCATCTACTTTCAATGCAGGAGGTCCCAGACTCGATCTATGCTATCTCCAGATTAAAGGGATTAGGTAGTAGGAGACAAGAAAGATCTCTACCTGAGACCCTAGGGAACAGCTGCCAGTCTGAGTAGACAATCCTGACTTTGATGGACCAAGGGTTTGATTCAGTAGAAGGCAGTCATGTGCTCATCACTGTTGCTGGGTGAGAAGCAGAGCTCATTTGCTTGTGAGCCACCAACACTGAGCATTGATTGAAGGCACGATTTGTATTATGATGATGCCAGACTGCAGTCTACACAGGTGAATGATGACGTCTTTAGGCACAGTGAAATATTTGTACTGTGTGATCCAGACTCTGGTTCTTCCTCCTTCTCAAGGTCAAATTAGACTGGACAAAATCCCCAGGTTGGAACTGGGGATGCTACCACTATTTTAAAGACTAATTCTGGCCATAATGTGAGGTCCCAATCCTGATGAGGCCCACAGCACCACAGGACAAGCTACTTTTATCCCCCCGCCGCCACCGCCGTACCTTTTCAAGTGGCAACTACAGTCACCAGTGGCGCTTCAAAATATGCAGGGGGAGGGACAAGAGCAGCTTGTTCTGTGGCCCTGTGAGCCTGATTATGAGATTACACAGGACTGCAGTTTGCCTCTGATGGATGGAATGAGATGCATCATCTGAGTCCCATCAGTTTAAAACCTAAGTGTGTCTCTAGTCCACATGAGCAACTGTCTTAGCAAACACCTGTCTGAATAACTGACAGAAAGAAAAGTTAGATACAAATGTCAGAGCCACTAATGGAACTTGAACACAAACATGAACACAGACACAGTTGCCTGAATCAGACTACTGGTCCATAAAGTAATGTCTACTCAGACTGGTAGTGGCTTTCCAGGGTCTCAGGAAAAGGTCTTTCACATCACTTCCTCCCTGGTCCTTTTAACTGGAGATGCCAGGGATTGAACCTGGGGCCTTCTGCACGCAAAGCAGAGGCTCGTCTACTGAGGCACAGCTTCTCTCCACCAAGCCCTTCCCCCAGCGTATGAAACCTTACTCCAATGGAAGAGGTATGTCTCATCAGTGAAATATTGTTTGCACTGGAGGGAAAGTCTGCCATTATTGGAAAGAAACTTTCAAATCCAACACAGACATTTCTGAAGCATCACAAATGTAGACTGAGAAGCCAATTTTTCACAAACTAGAATTTTTAAAAGGCACCTGCTTAAATCCTGGTCTGGGAAAATAGATGTGGGTAGTGGATGTTGAGCCTACACCAGTCTGGGACTATTCTATATCTAATGCTTCATCCTACGCAGAGGGGGAACCTACAGTTAATGGCTTTTCAGTGGTCTGCATTACTGATCTACTTAACAATCCAAATACGAGGACATTCTAAAAGTTGTTAAGCCGACTGCCAAAAACCAAGATAATTAAAAATAGATTCACAGCTGTTCAGGCAAGCAGAGATACAATTTTATCTTCATTATGCCTTATTGCAGATGTTATTGATTTAATCTCATTGCATTTTAGCAGCTAATATCAATTCATGCTGTCTTTGACTTTGAAAATCTGGGAATTTTAGTTTGGCTTTAATTCTTCTTATGAGTAAGAACAAGAAATGGTTGATGGTCAGGTGACAACTCTTATTAAGCTGCCACTGAGGACTAGTATCCCAATTTCCCACAAATTATGTGAGTACTTCATTGTAGTAGTTGTAGAGATTGGTGTTGATGAGGCTACAAAATGGTGAATAGTTGACAAATTTGGGAGGGATTTTATAACCCAGCTCATCTCTGGCCTAGGCAGATATGACATTGTACACATTCACACTGCCATATCATATACACTGACAGGTCATCTGTTAGGCTTGCTGCTACTGTAGTATGTGTACACACTGTCAGTTATGAGCTAAGAGACTAAAGTGCCACCACCATTACCATTGCAAAGCTCATCTTCCTCTGCTGCCGTTTCCCCCGGTGAGCAACCTGGACTAGGGCTACCAAGTGGGGACTGAAGATCTCCCAGAACTTCAGCCCATCTCAAGACTATAGAGCTCAGTTCCCCTGGAGGAAATGGCAGCTTTGGAGGGAGGACTCTAGGGCAACTGGTTGGCTGCTATGTGAAACAGGATGCTGAACTAGATGGACCAGTGGTCTGATACAGCAGGTTCTTCTTATGTTTTTTTTATGACCCTTTCATGGTGGTGTACGAATCAGCATGGAGTATCACTTCCTGTCTTCATAACCTGGACAGGCGATGCCATTGATCCATCCAATAACCACAGACATTTGCCTTGGCTCCCAGAATCAGGAAACCTGTTGCCTCTAGTAAGCAGCAGAACCAGAACTCCATCCTTTCTGCATTCCACAGGGAGAGGGAAAAGGCCTCTTCCCCTCTCTGTCCAGGAGAAAGAGGAAGGGAGGCAGCAAGGTGTTCTCCTGGTCAAATCCCATGCAGTTGCCTGCTCTTCCTGCAAGGTTGCCCACATACCCAGGTGGTGTTCAGAACGGGAAGGGCTCTGGAATGCCAGGCAGTGAAAGGGAAAACAGTAACAAGCATGCTAAGACTTGGCCTATTAAAAGCCACAGATCCCTTGTCTGTTCTTCCTGCAAGGCTCAGCACTCAAGGGAATAGTTTACTGCGACAACCAAAGTAGGATCCCTTTCAGCAATAAATCCTCCAGCAGCAGCCACACCCGTAGTTAAAATAATAAAAAAAGGCATGAACATATTTTCTCCCCCACCCCCCTTCAGAAGGCTGAAGAAATGACAGCTTAAAAGATGATGCTTAAATGTGGACTAATTAATAAGACAAATATTGCTGCAGCCTACAAATATACTTTGGAGAGTCATATAACTAATAAATTCTTACAGTTTAAGTGGCTGTATAAAATGGAATGACCAGTCGGTGACATTTTTATGGGGATTTTAAAATGAGATGTACGAATATGCTACGGCCAGTTCAGAGCAAAAATAAAAGCAGGGGGACTGTTTGGGAGCTGGGAACCCTGCACATTAACCACACAATTAAATGATGGCAATGCAAACATTAAAGTGCAGAAGCCAAAAGAACTTCTGACACCTGGTGGATTTGCCTTGTAAAGCCAGTCGGCAACATTTACAGTAGATGCCCTCTAGTGGTTCAAATTTATATCCTATTGCAACGATCTGTTACAAGGAGACATTCAAAACCTTCATCGGTGCCGTAAGAATAACAGAGTGACGTTCCAATAGCACCTATACATTGACTGAATGCCTGCCCATTAATTACATTACCAGTGCAGACTCAGAGTCCTGCCAAGAACTTAGAGGAAATTGCCGACTAGCAGCTTGAGCCTTTGTTTCCATAACGTACCTGATGCAGTTCATTACTTGCTGACCTGTAAGATATACAGTACCATGGAGGGTGATCTATTTAAACCCAAGAACTAGGCTCAGAAAAATAACTCTCTGAGGTCCTACCACCATCCAGCTTTTTTGGTATATCATTAATAAATTACGAATTAATACTACTGCTCCTTATCTCTGAGAAGATTTCAAATGGCTTTTCGAAAAATGCAAAGGGCTGTATTTACTCCACCATGTTACAGATGGAGAATTTATGTGGGCCCCCCCCTAGAACTGGCTCCAGTAGCACATTCTAAAGCTGTACTGAGATCACACATGTAGGTTTTTGTTTTGTTGCCTCTTTGTTTGTATTTTTTAATATATCCACAAAGAGAAGATAAAATAAAAAGAAAGCTTCTGGCACCTTAAAAACTAGCCAGTGTGGTGTAGTAGTTAAGAGCAGCAGACTCTAATCTGGAGAACCGGGTTTGATTCCCCACTCCTCCACATGCAACCAGCTGGGTGACTTTGGGTCAGTCACAGTTCTCTCTCAGCCCCACCTACCTCACAGGGTATCTGTTGGGGGGGGGGAAGGTGATTGTAAGCCTCTCTGAGACTCCTTCGAGTAGTAAAAAGTGGGGCATAAAACCAACTCTCCTCCTCCAAGGAACCCTTCTACATAAATGTCTGAAGAAGTAAGTTCCACAAAGATGCATGTTGTCATACAGTTCAAGGTGGTGCGCTGCAAATAGTCCTGGCCTCTGGCCAGAATTCCTAACTAGTGTTATCATAAATATAACAATACTTTAAAAGAACCTGCCATCCAGAAAACAACCCACTTGTCCCAAGCCACAAAATGCTTTCTTAGATAAAATGGTATTTTCTTGAAGGCACTTATGCTTCTTCATTGAATGATCAGTGGAAGAGAGTTCCAGAGAGAGCCAACAAATGCATTTCTACATGTCCTTATAGTTTGAATGTGCTCCAGTACAAGGTGGTCACTGTAAGCTGGCAGACCATCCTGTTTTACACAATCAACTAGTGAAACTAAAACAAAAAAGCTATTATTGTACACCTCCTCCTGTTTTCTATCATTGATGGTTTCTGATTCCTTCATCTCCTGTTTCTTTGTCCAGAAGCTACTAGCTCAGTTAAGGGAGAGCTATGGAGTTTTCTCAAGTGTGTCTGTGTGTGTGTGTGTGTGTGTGTACAGGCAGGGGGGATTTACACAAGAGAAATGACACACACACCCTACTCTTATTCTGTGGTCTTGATCAATTTCCTCATCCTTGCTGTATTTTAAGAGATATTTAAAGAGACAGAAGACCACTGATCTCCAACATCTTATTTGGTCATCCCTTTCCTATCTTATGGATCTCTCCCAAATGTTCCCCTCACAAGTGTACTCATGCAATCTGAACTCCCCCCCCCCCAAGACAGTCTACAAGCCAGAGAAGAGCAGGTATGTGGGTGTGTATGGGACAAATAAAAAAATTAGCAATCTTCCCCAGGTATACCCAAGTCTGCCCCACGGGTAGCCAGCTTTGCCACTTGTTCCAGGAAGTGTGTGGAAATTTGTCCAGAAAACTGGTTGCAGTTAACTGGTACATGTCTGAATTTTAATTAAGCCACACACACACACACTTCTAGCCTGATGAAAATAAGTCTGCTAGATATTTCCCTGAGCAAAATTACAGCTACCCTTTCAAATTCAGAACTAGGTGATCTGGAGTAAAGGGGGGGGGGAGTTGTTGAACACATACAGAATCTTTGGCTAAGATGGCATCATCATTCTGTGGTCTTGTTATGAATGATGCCTGACATTCCAGTTGCTTTTTGCTCATGTGGCTGCTGCTGACATTTTCTTTTGCCCCACTGGCTCATTTTTCTCTTTGTCTCCTTGGACTGGATCAGACTGCTTTTACTGTTCTGGTGCATTTGTCATTCCATTTGCAGAAACTTTAGTGGAAGGCTGTGTGCTGCTACAGCCGAGCTGAACACATCGAGCAGATGCTATCACTTGTCAGAACAAGAGCATAAGTGTCAGCACTTCCAGAGGAAGGCAGGGTGCCAGGAAGACCATGTCAGAATCTGCAGATTCTAACAAGGATTTCTGGGATCTCATGCTATATATTGTAACCTGACTTGGCTATGCTGTGCAAACCTGGGGTCTGGTTTGGGAAGGGAAATTTACTGCTTCACACCTCACTTTCTTTCCTGTGGGAAGCAAACGGCCAGAGAACCTTTTGCCCACGGTTTTCCCCCCCTTGTTGATTGGTTACCTATGGGCAATTCAAATTGTGCTGGAGGGTATATTAGACCTGCTTCTATTGTATGTGTTATCTCTGACAATAATCCGAGGACCTGTACCAATGTAGAAATTGGAAATAAAGAACTGTGTTTCATCAACAAAGATCTGATCCTTGACTACTTTGAGCAGAAGCCTCACAGATTGTCAGAGAACCGTGACTGGGACTTGGCCATTCCTGACCATGCCGGACGACGGCACTCTTCCCATCCCTACAACCGAAGATCAACCGGTGACCCCGGCGGACCAGGGTGCCGGTGGTGGAGGAGGCGGCAGGGAGCCCGAAGTGCCAGTGACTACGGCTCAGGGGGCTTACTACATCCCACGACCACCTCCTCATCAGACCGTGACCCCGAGGTACTCATGGAGCAATTTCGGTCGTGGGACCGTTGACTCATGGGTGCACGATCAGAAGGGGGCACGGGTGTCGATCCAGGGAGACCGCACCGAGCACGGGAAGCCGAGCTTTCTGGGAGACGAGCGAGAGACGATCTACGGAGGAGACTGGCATCCCCCGCCTTTGGAAGAGGAGAGAGGCGTACCTTACGGGCCCGATCTCTATGGGGAAGACCAGACCCAAGCCCTGGATCGTATGATGGGAGATTTGCGGCTGCAACTCACCGCAGAATTGCGCAAGCTAGCCCTCGATCTGCAGTACCAGTTCCGAGACGCCCTGACGGCTATGCAAGCAGCTCGCCGAGCCCCGGGAGGGGTCGGACCCCCAGGAGGGGGAGTCCCGCAGCCGCCGGTTCCCCCCAGAGGAGCTCCCGTGGGAGTCGTCCCGCCGCAAGTGCCGCAGCAGGCCCCGCAGCCCGTTCCCCTCCCGGTTCCCGCTCCCATACTGGCGCCGGCCCAAGTGCCGGCAGGGCCGATGGTCCGCCAGGCCCCCGCCGATCCGTTGATGGCTACTTTCGATGGGGACCCCGAGAAGCTGCGGTTCTTCCTCATAGAGATCGAGCGGTTTCTAGACACCTGGGGGCATCTCTACCCCACCGAGAGGGACCGGATTGGCTACATCGGGTCCGAGCT
Source organism: Lepidodactylus listeri (assembly GCA_029233225.1). Taxonomy (NCBI): domain Eukaryota; kingdom Metazoa; phylum Chordata; class Lepidosauria; order Squamata; family Gekkonidae; genus Lepidodactylus; species Lepidodactylus listeri. Next base: position 47,389,198 of record JARCFY010000012.1, read on the forward strand.
GAGGGACACCGCCAGCGACTGGTATGTGAGCCTGCACAACGCCCCCGGGCCTGAGTTACGCTCCGTGCACAACTTCATGTGGGCCCTCAGGCACCACTACGAGGACCCCTTGGGAGAAGAGAAGGCTCGGAACCAGTTACGGAAGCTGACCCAGGGGCGGTCCTCAGTGAGGGAGTACACTGACAAGTTCCGGCGCATCGCGGCCAAGATTCGCGGCTGGACCCAAGATCTTTTCATCGAAAAGTACAGGGAAGGTCTTAACCCCGAGGTGTACGAGACGGTGCTGCGCGGGGGAAGGCTGGGCTCGTTAGCCACCTGGATGAGAGCGGCCGCGGACGTGGAAGAACGCTTCACCCTCATCAAGATGGGAACTTCAGTGACTGCCCAAGCAAAAGCCGCCCAGAAGGTGAAGCCCAAACCGAACCTCCAAGAGATCCGGGACGCCCGCTTCAAGCAGGGGCTCTGCATGAGGTGCGGGGAGAGTGGTCACTTCGCTTCGGCGTGCCCCCACGGGGGGGGGAAGTCCCCAAGACCTCCACCCCGGTAGCCGGGAGCACCCCCAGTAAAGGGAAGACCTCGTTCAAACCCCGGGCACTACAGCTGGAAGGGGCCGCGAGCGAGCAAGGAGAGCTGGAGCTGACGGAAGCACAGATGTCGGGAAACTCCAACAGCCTGCAGTGAGCGGCGCAGAACTGCAGGTCCCCATCCATGATGCGCCATCCCCGGTGAGCATCCCTGGCCCCCTACTGTATATGGTAGTGACTGTGATAGCACCCGGGACAGGGACCCACGTCCGGGTCCGGGCCCTAATTGACTCAGGGTGTGCCCGGGACTTGATTAGCCCTTTAGTAGTGGACGGGTTAGGGCCCAAAGTCACCCCATTGGGGGAGCCACTTACGTTTACCCAAATGGACGAATCGGAAATGAAAGAGGCATGTGTGGCAGAGACTGAGAGGCTGATAGTAGGGACGGGGGAACACTGGGAGAGGAGAGCTTTCGTCATCACCCCCAACACCCAGTTCCCCATGGTGTTGGGGAGTCCATGGTTAAGCTCCCACGACCCCTACATCAAATGGAGCGAAGGGAAAATCTCCTGGGTGGACAAGAAGTGTCAAGACCATAAGTGGGACTCGGGGTGGGGATCGGGGGCCCCGGCACCTCTCCAAGCAGCAGCACTCACTCTGGTACCTTCCGCTGTTCCCAGGGAATATCGAGACTTAATGGGGGTGTTCAGTGAAACCGAGGCAGATGAACTACCCCCCCACAGACTATCGGACTGTGCCATAGAGCTGATCCCGGGAGAAAAGTTACCAAAGGGAAAACTCTATTCCATGAGCCCTTCGGAGCGGGAGGAGCTAAGGAAATTCCTAGACAAGAACTTGGAGCGAGGTTTCATCCGTCCCGCTAAGTCCCCATTCGCTGCCCCTGTTCTGTTCAGGAAAAAGAAAGAGGGGGGGCTGCGGCTATGCACGGACTACAGGGGATTAAATGCAGTGTCAGCCTCCAATGCCTACCCCCTTCCCCTTATTAAGGACCTGTTAACAGAAGCAGCCAAAGGGAAGGTGTTCACTAAGTTGGATCTCCGAGATGCATACTTCCGGGTGCGCATCAGGGAGGGGGACGAATCTAAGACTGCTTTTAACACACCATTGGGGCAATTCGAATACCTGGTGATGCCGTTCGGATTAAGTGGCGTGCCAGGGGTCTTTATGAGCTTAATAAATGAAGTGCTACATAAGCATTTATTCAAGGGGGTGTTATGTTACTTAGATGATATCTTGATTTACTCTGCTGATAAGAAAGAGCATGTAAAATTGGTCCGAGAAGTGCTGTCAACTCTGTTAAAAAACCAGCTGTATGCTAAGCTGTCGAAATGTGAATTCCATAGGGATTCAGTGGATTTTCTGGGGTATCGCATTTCCCAGAAAGGGCTAGAAATGGATCCTGCCAAGGTAGAGGCAGTAGTGCAATGGGAAGCCCCTCGAACAAGAAAACAGCTTCAGAGTCTATTAGGATTTTGTAATTTCTACCGCACCTTCCTAAAAGACTTCGCCACGGTCACTCTCCCGCTAACTGAACTCCTTAAAACCAAGGGGAGGGGCCCGGAAGCAGGGAAGCCCGGGGAGAGAATAGCCTGGTCTGAGGATTGCCAAAAGGCGTTTGAAACCCTCAAGACCCTATTTACCTCGGAACCTATCCTGGCCCACCCCGATGAAACCAAGGAGTTTGTGGTGCATGTAGACACTTCTGATGTGGCCATGGGGGGAGCCATCCTACAGAAGGGACCGGATGATAAGCTGCACCCTCTGGCTTATATATCAAAAAAGTTTAATGAGACAGAGAGGAATTGGTCAGTGTGGGACAAGGAGGCAGCAGCCATACGACTGGCCCTTACCACCTGGCGGCATTGGCTAGAAGGAGCGCAGACCCCTTTTGAAATCTGGACTGATCACAAAAATCTGGAAGCCTTGCGCACCCAGAGGTCCCTGAATGCGAAACAGCTCCGATGGGCCGATTTTTTCTCAAAATTCAATTTCGTGCTTAAGCACTTTCCTGGGAGAGCCAATTCGTTAGCAGACGCACTATCCAGATTACCCCAGCACGAGAGTCAAAAGGAAGAAGTGTTCGACTCCATGTTCTCCCCCCAACAGTTGGGAGGAGCTGTTACTACCCGAAGCCAGAGCAAGCAGGCAGCAGTAGAGTCGTGGGGGGATAAATGGGGGGGGGACTACTCCCCGGAAGAGGCCGAAGAATTGGGAAACATAGAGGACTGTTCCCTCCGGGAAAACAAGTGCTGGTATCATGGGGACAAACTCGTGGTACCTCGAGCCAGACGAAAGGACATACTGCTAACTTGTCATTCATCAAAACTGGCAGGGCACTTTGGGTTCTTAAAAATGCTTAATTTAGTTCAACGGCAATTCTGGTGGCTGCGCATGCGCAAGGATGTCTCGGACTTTGTTACTGCCTGCCAAACCTGTTTGATGTGCAAAAAGAGGGGAGGGAAAGTCCCAGGACTGTTGCATCCGTTGCCCACCCCCTCTCGCCCATGGGAAGCGATAGCTATGGACTTCATCACCAACCTGCCACCCTCAAAGGGAAAAACCGTTATTTGGGTGGTGGTAGACATGTTCTCGAAACAAGCCCATTTTACCCTGTTTAAACAGCTACCCACCGCTAAGGGGCTGGCTAAAGCTTTTTTCAACCACGTGATAAAGTTACATGCTTTTCCCAGACGTGTGGTATCCGACCGGGGCAGTCAGTTCGTTGCCAACTTCTGGCGGGAGCTTTTGAATCTGATGGACATTGAACCAGCCTTAAGCTCGGGTTACCACCCAGAGACCGATGGCCAATCCGAATGAACTAATCAAATCCTGGAACAATTCCTGAGGTGTTACACTAACTACCATCAGGACAACTGGGTGGAACTACTGCCGTTTGTGGAGTATAGTTATAACAATGCTATTCATTCGTCTATGGGTGTATCCCCGTTCATGGTGGTGGGAGGCTTCGAAGGGAAACCCCTACCCAACATAGAGGAAACGCCAAACACCCCCCCCCCGGACTTTAAACGTTGGTGGGCAACCTTACAAGACTCATGGCCACTGATTGCTAAGACACTGGACAAAGCTAAAGAGGATTACAAGAAGTATGCAGACTGTAGCAGAGCAGAGGGCTGGGACTTACAGCCAGGGGATTCAGTCTACTTGTCCACCAAAAATATACATGGATTGCAACCCAGCAGGAAACTGGGGTGGAAATATGTCGGCCCCTACAAAGTGTTGCGCAAGATTTCTGATGTGTCTTTTGAACTAGAATTGCCCAAGTCACTGAGTTCTGTGCATCCTGTTTTTCATTTCAGCTTGCTGAAGAAGAATCCTGGGCCGAATGCATGGCATCCAGTTCCTCCGACTCCTCCTCCACTGATGAAGGGGGGGGGGGGCATCCCATTTTGAAATTTCTGAAATCCTTGATTCAAAAATGCGTAGGGGCCGCTTGCTATATCTAGTCAAGTGGGTAGATTTTGGCCCGGAACTGAATGAATGGATTCGTTCTGAAAATGTGCATGCTCCTAAGTTAGTTAAAGCTTTTCATAATAAATTTCCAGATAAGCCGGGGTAGATTGATTTTTCGGGTGGCAGTGTGTCAGAATCTGCAGATTCTAACAAGGATTTCTGGGATCTCATGCTATATATTGTAACCTGACTTGGCTATGCTGTGCAAACCTGGGGTCTGGTTTGGGAAGGGAAATTTACTGCTTCACACCTCACTTTCTTTCCTGTGGGAAGCAAACGGCCAGAGAACCTTTTGCCTGTGGTTTTTCCCCCCTTGTTGATTGGTTACCTATGGGCAAATTGTGCTGGAGGGTATATTAGACCTGCTTCTATTGTATGCGTTATCTCTGACAATAATCCGAGGACCTGTACCAATGTAGAAATTGGAAATAAAGAACTGTGTTTCATCAACAAAGATCTGATCCTTGACTACTTTGAGCAGAAGCCTCACAGACCACCAACGGAGATAACTAGGCCTTGGGGTCATCATCATACAAAAAATGGTGACTTTTCTTTTAAAATAATAGTTCATTTTACAAAGGCTCTGGAGTTGTATGACCCATGCAGCTGGAAGAATTGTATGACCCAGATAAATATCATGATCTCCTTGTTCATTCAGTGTTGTCTGCCAGGCATCCAACACACCCACCCACACACACACACACACACACAAAGCACAAATTTCAAAAGGCCTTTCTGAACTCAGATGTTTTTATAAAGGAGAATGAAAAACATCTGCTCCCTCACCATTTCTTTCTTTCTTTCTTTCTTTCTTTCTTTCTTTCTTTCTTTCTTTCTTCCTTCCTTCCTTCCTTCCTTCCTTCCTTCCTTCCTTCCTTCCTTCCTTCCTTCCTTCCTTCCTTCCTTCCTTCCTTCCTTCCTTCCTTTTGTCTTTCAAACTGTATAGCCAGACCTTTCAGTATGTTAAAACAGACAAAGTTGAGAGCCTTCTCTTGAAACAGCAGCCTCACTCTTTCATCATATATGCCCATGTAACCGTGATGCTTCTCCCAACAGCTCCTTGTCATTCCATCTCACAAAGGGGTATGATGAGCATCAGATCATTCCAGGGCATTTTTTGTAGTTGTTCAGTGTTCCCTCGAAGCTGAGTTGGTGTGAGCTAGCTCACAGTTATTTAGCCTCCAGCTCACACATTTCTGTCTTAGCTCAGGAAGGATGGCTCCAGAGCAAACTAATTTATGCAGCAGCCAAATCGCTCACTCACAACTGTAATGCCAGTAGCTCATAAAGTAGAAGTTTTGCTCACAAGACTCCACAGCTTAGAGGGAGCATTGGTGGAGATGCTATAGAACTCATTGTCTTTGGAGGTGAGGAGTGCAGCATCTTTGGCTGCTTTTAAGAAAATTTTAAGATGGTCTTATTCAGGCAAGCATTTAGTTGAAACTCTTTGGGGGGCACTTTTATATAGAATGAGCATCATGAACATCCTACAGGCAGTTTTGCACAAATGTCACTTCACAATTGTTTATTTGTAGAGTTTTTTTCTAATATATGGGTACGTACATCTCAAGGTACTTCATGGCGGGGGTTGTCTAGTCACAGCTGACTTACAGGGATGCTGCGGGATTTTCAGGGCATGAGACCTTCAGAGGTAGTTTGCCATTGCCTGCCTCCACTTCACAACCCTGGTATTCCTTGGTGATCCTTCCAAATACTTGCCATTTGTTGAGAGGTTGTAAGGTAAAATAAATCTACTCCATACCCCCAATAGGGTTTCTGCTGAAAAGTAAGTTGCCTGTGAAGGGGGCATTTGAATTGTCACATTTGCTCCTGATATCCCTATAGTAACACAAGCCTCAATGTTCTGTAGACGTTTTCTATCTGTGCTGGGTGTGGGCAGCCAGAAAGGCAGGGTGTTTTGAGGTATGAATCCCACTGGAGAAGACTGGAGCACTATACTGAGTCCAGAGATGTGTTGCAGTGAAATCAGCTCATAAGTTTATTGATGGTACAATTCCAGGCTACTGAACGGGGTTCGGGGGTCTGCTTAAATACACATCTAGACCGCACCCCTGGCCTTGCCCAAACTCTCTGATAGGATTACTCCCTGATAGGATTACCTTGATTACGCCCACTCCCTGATAGGATTACACTGATGAGATTATGCCCAAACTCCCTGATAGGATTAGTCATGAGTTACCTTAAACCATAGGTCTCCTGGTGGAACCTGGGTGGCTGCTTGGTCTAATTTACAATCCGGCCGGGTTATTGTCTCCCGAAGCGGAGCTCCGGTAGCCAGCCCGGCCACGTGCGTTTCTCTGACCACATGCACAGTTGCTATTAGGACATAACAAGCACTGAAGAGCATGCTGGACAGATATCACATGGAAACTGGGTAGAGCTGACAAAGCAGGCAGACAGAAGGACTTGGGAATAGCATTTCTCAAATTGGGGTTGAGGGAGATCACTGGGGGACCTTCAAGGGTTCTTCTGGAGGTCCCTGTATTCCTTCTGAGGGCAGAGAGTGAGCCACTCATATCTATCCAGCTAAAATGAAAATAGAGCCCTCTTGGACTTTCCATCTTAGGCTGAGATCACACACACTAAATAATCGACATTCAATGCACTTTCAAACTGGATTTTACTTTGTGAACTGGCAAAATCCAGTTGGAAAGTGCATTGAAAGTGGATTGAACGTGGATTATTTAGTGTGTGTGACTGCAGCCTTGGAGAAAGGGGAGTGGATCACCTTCCTCTTTCAAAGAGCAGGAGCTCCCCGAACTGCCACCATGCACAGATACCTTGTTTCCAGAGCAGCTCAGAACACTGGCCAGAAAACAGACTGATTAGTTGCTGGGATCCAATAGCTTGTCCCTGGAACTTTTAATTACCCGAGAGGCACCAAGGTGGTGCAAACCTAATATAGTCATCACAATTACTTCAGGTATAAAATATGTATAACTGGGTATCACTCTGTTTTCCAATCATCAAGACAGAAACCACTCTGCATCGATAGATGACAATGGCAGTTTTCAGTTGATTACCAGAAGTTCAGGTTTTCTGTGGGATTGGTCTTTTTTTCTTAACCAGCTCTGTTTTTTTCCCCAAGAACTTTCTCACCTATGTTCAGCTGGTCTCTCTGTAGAAGTTATTAACCAGTAGGGAAGAGCTATGCTGTTTCTGGCACAAACTCTTTATTTAGGATGAGCATCATGAACATCCTGCAGTTGGACAGCCAGTTTTGCACAAATGTCACTTCACAATTGTTTTATTCCAATCCTAACATATTGGTATGTACATCTCAAGGTAATTCAAGCACTGAGATTGTTTACACCTTAGGTCAGGGCTTTTTGAGGTGGCCCTATAGAATCAGCTACCTTTAGAGACCTGACCTTATAGGCCAAGTACAAACTACAAGAACATTTTACTTCAGCTTGCTTTTGAAGTATAACTGATATGATTCTCACCATATCTGTGCTGTTTTGAGGACATTAGAAGGCAGACAACTCCATGGGGCATGTGTGGCATGTCACACAGTTAAAGGAGGCTATTCAGTGCATGTTGGATGCTGACAAGAGTAGATTGGGGGGCTTGGGATCTGTGAAAAAATTTAAGGTCAAAATGGGTTTCAAGAATAGCTGCAATAAACAATTAAGCTATGAAATGTAGGGGCTCATCAAGCCTCCAGAGTGCTTTCTAGTTAAGGCCATACTTTGGCTGTTTCCCAGACAAAGACTCCATTATAATTTAGAAGCATTTTGAATCAATGGCCTAAAGAAGCTCTGCTGAAGCCAGGAAGAATATTATTGTTGTGATTTGGAGCTGCTTTGAAGCACATCAGGGAGTTTCTGGGATCCTGACAGGTATTTAATTTTCCCAGGGAAGAGAGTCATAAAATGCACCAAGAGGTCAGAGAGCAGAGATGTATTTCTGCAGAGAGATAGCCATTTGCCTACCTGGCAGGGAGGGCAAGATGGATGGCTGTTATAAAACATGATCTGGGTATTGTGATGTGTGGGACATGCACTCTAGGTTGATTGGGAAATTGGGGTTCACCTCCCCATGTGGAGCAAGTTCTCTAGAACTGGACTGAGAGAGGCTTTCTGCCAATGAAGGCAGGAAGGGTTAAAAGGTTGAAACATCCATTAGTCTTTGTTCAAATGCTGGAGGTTGGATTCCCCTGCATGGAGCAGGTGGAGATCAGGGTGTGCATTTGTTCTACAGACATCTGAAGGGGGGGGGGGGCGGGGTAGTTCTTCTGAATGGTTCAGTTTACCTTTGTGTTATGTTTTTACTATTCTTTTTCTTAGAACTGTAACCAGTATTTTCCCTGTCTTGTGCTCTAGTATATAGCAATAAATCATTCTCCTGTCTAAGAGAGCTGAATGGGAATCAACCGCCTCCTTATGCAGCTTAGATCACTTGCTCACGCTAAGCGCACTTATGCATGCACAGGGAAGACCTGAAGTAATTGGGAATTCTGCCCTTTATACATGCTCAGACAGCCTTTACCAGTGTCCCCCAAGTCACCAGTAATGTAGGAGGCTGGATTTATAATTTGGGGTAGTGGTGGCACGAAGAAGAGGAACATGCTTTATGTGCACATGGACAAGTAACATGCATGTAAGCTCACACAGACCCAGGGTGGGTTTATGACCATTATAACTGTTTCAACCATCTCTCTGTAACATTGTGGCTTGCCACAAGCATCAACAAAGATCAAGTGGCTCCTGGTTCAAGTACCAGTCATACCTGACATCTAAATCCAACTAATTGTCACTGTTCTGTGTCTAATCTCACTGTGTCCAAGAGAGCCTCCCCACCCCCCCATCACTACCACCCCACAAATTATGTCTTAAAAGTAGCTCTACATTTTCTTTAAAAAGTTTGCCTGGGAATTATAACTGAGATTTCCTCATTACTTTAATGTTTTGCTGGCCATCGCTTGAAGTCCTATTAAGTGCAAATTAGAAAGACATTATTATCAGTAAAGCTGTTTTCTCAATTACTAAGCCACTCACCACCTCATAATATTTTAAATTCCTAATCGTTTGAAATGACAGACCCCCCCCCTTTAATTCTTCAAGATGTCAAAGAACCCTAATTTCTACTAATTCAGTCTTAATGAGTCTCTTTTAATCAGAAATTGGCAATAGTTCTTGTGATCAAATTGTTCCAGGAACAACTGGAAAGTATTTAGATAATGTCAGGGAGGTTTAAAGATGAGTGTCATCTCTACAATATGAGGCATCTGCCAGTTATAAACTACAAATGTGCTATCCTTCATTTTTTTTAAAAAAACCACACACACAACTCTTTACAGGGCTCTGTGTAAACAGTTAATATTGCTTCAGGATGTTACAAAAAACTTTTTTTCTGGAAGACCACAAATTGGGAGAATGGGCTTTCAAATAAGATGAAGATTCTTCACATATGTTTTGGATCTCTTTCCTTGTCTTTGTTCCTGTACATTCTAGTCACCCTTTTCAAATTATAAGTGTGTTTTTGCAGACAAAGCACTTCGAGCTTGCGTTTAGAAAAAAAAGTCAGAGAGACGTGAGAATATCACCTCGCTGCCTTTTATATCTCAGTGTCTACAAAACCCCTCATGTTGATAAGAAAGAAGGCCTAACTCAAAAACGTTCAATATGAGTAGAAAGACTTTCAGTAACTTTGTTGCCCTTGTTTCAGGAATCGCAGCTATAATATCTGGAATAATGGATTTTATTTTTAATTCATTTTTATAAATTCCACAGGCCTCTAATTGAATACTGTATTTTTGGTCAGGCTTCTTCTCCTTATTAGAAGGGGGCCTGTGTTTAAAGGTTTAAAGGGGGGTAATGGAAACCCAGCACCTCATTAGAGAACTTAGTTCCCAGACTGTAGGGCTGGGATATTGCTTTGTACCAGTCCCAACCTTAAACAAGGCGTGAGAGCACTGTTGGCTCTTGGTGAGCCATTTGTTGACTTCCCTGGAGCAACCAATCAGAAGGGAGCTGGAGAAGCCATTGTGCTGTACCCTCCTTTCTGGAGCAGGCATTTGCTGTGAGTTGGCTGGCTCGCCCACCCTGCCCATGCATCATGTGGGACTAGCTGGTAGACTTCTGAGTTTCCGAGGAGGAATTTGGGGGCTTCTTTCAAATGGCCCTGATGGGAACTTGAACAACCCACAGGTCTACAAGCAAAACACATAAGTCTCTCTTATGCAGAATATCATCAAACAAATACACATGATCTTCAGACGAAGGACGAAGATGCTGGCTTTGATCCTTGTTTCGTCAGGAGCTCCTTCAGCTTGAACCTCCTCTGAAGAAGCTCCTGATGAAACGAAGGATCAAAGCCAGCATCTTCGTCCTTCGTCTGAAGATCATGTGTATTTGTTTGATGATATTCTGCATAAGAGAGACTTATGTGTTTTGCTTGTAGACCTGTGAGTTGTTTATTACACATATAGACCCTGTTGGGCAATTATATTGGTTGTATTTATTCTGCGTTAAACAGTGACTTTTCATTTGTTTGTAATTTACTGTGGCTTTCGCTGTATTGTATATACCTGATGGGGACTTTACATAAGAAGAGCCCTGCTGGATCAGACCAGTACCCATCTAGTCCAGCATCCTGTCTCAGACACTGGCAAACCAGTTCCTCTGGAGAACCAGTTCCTCCCCTGATGATGCCTCCTGACACTGGGATTCAGAGGCTGACTGCCTCTCAATGGGAAGGTTCCTTTTTTCACCTGCTCCACATCATGCTGAGGAGCTGTGCTAATCTCTAATTAGGCTGGTCTTTTGACTAGTTAGGCATGCTGGGATGAGGTTTAACACCTCTTGGCACTGTATTATGCATAGCAAGAGGATAAATGAAGCCACAAAGCCACAAAGTCTGGAACCAGGATGGGTGTGCCCCAAAATGCTAATAGCTGCAGTAGGTTGCTTATTAATAGCAATTACTAATTCAAGGATATTTAAATGATATAGATCAGCCACTAATAAACTAGTTAATCTGCTTCCTGGTGTCTTGTGTCCTTATATGGGGCGCTGGTACAATGAAATATACTAGGTTGTACTCTCAACTCTTTTCCCCTAGGTTTGAGGTTAAGGTATACACAGAAGTAGTATCCTCTAGGCAATGTCTGCTCCTCATGCTCTTTAGAGTTGAGTCAGATTAAGAGGAAATCCTATATCAAGAGCATAAATTAAACCAAAAGTTGCTAGATGCCCCCCTTTTTAATGATAATGCCTTGTTCCAGTACTACAGTGATTACCACCCTGACCTGGATCTTGTCAGATCTCAGAAGCTAAGCAGTGTTGCCCTCCCCCCCCCCCCCCGGTTAGTACTTGGATGAGAGACCACCAAGGAAGTCTAGGGCTGCTATACGGAGGCAGGCAATGGGAAACTATCTGTACTTGTCTCTTGCCTTGGAGACTTTATGGGGTCACCAGACTCACCATCATTTGGCCGTGACTTGGCCGTGCATTTTCTACAACCACTGTGATTACCATATAACTTTTGTTTTCATGTTTGAATTTTAAAAAAAAAATGTATTTCTGTGTTTCAGGACATACAAGTATCCCTTAGCTGTGGCCACATGGCCCTTTAAATCCGGGAGCCCTCCTGGACTTAAATGGGCCGCGGTTTTTTAGTTCGGGTTGGGATGTTTCCACATCCCAACCCCCGGTGGCAGCGGCAGACAAGGGAGGCACCCTTCCCTGAGCCCTGCCAGCCGCATGGTAAGTTTGGGACTTTTTTTTTCCCCTTTTGCACTTGGGTGCTTGAGTGCCCAAGTGCCCAAGTGCAAAAGGGGGGGGAAATGGAGGTGGGATGATCTGGACATCCTTTCTTGCAATGATTTTGAGAGAGGGATGTCCAGATTGGCCCAGCATGGGTTCAAAGTGCGACTCCCGGGAAAATAGTTGATTTTTCCGGGGTTGGAAAAAGCGCTTTGAACCTGCGCTGGAGCCCGCTTCAACCCAGGACTAGCCGCGGCCAGTGTGACCCGTCCCTTTAAATGTGGGAAGAAACAGCACTTCCTCCCGCATTAAAGGGCCATGTGACCGCAGCATTACTGACGAGTCCTCCTCCTAGACGTTCACTGAGTAGTCACTGAGCTCCATTTTCATTTCAATATCTAGTAAGAGTTCTATTAAGGGGTATTGTAATCTTATTCAATTACACTCAAATTACAAGTCTGTAGGCCCATATGCATGGGGTTGCCTATGAGTGCCTGGCACCCTCCCCAAACAGCCATGCCTCCCCCCCTTTCCCCTCTTTGTGATATGCTCCCCTGGCTCACTCCTCACTTGGCTTGCTGCCACTGCCATTGTAACACTGTAAGCCTGAGCTGCTTCAGGAGGGGCAATATGAAATTCGTGTCTTTGCTCTCCTCTCGGATTGCCTGCAATGGTGGCGCTGGGGGGTTGTAGGAAGGGGATGCGAGGAGAATAGCCCATTGGCACCAGGGGTTAAGGGGCTGCTTAGGGGGTTATTACTGCTGCTGCTAGCTAGCCAATGGAATCAGGTTGTGTCAGTAAAACCTCAAGGGGCTCTCCCAGTTCCTTCAGCAATGCTTGCCAGACATCTTGGATCTTCTGGGGGTAGGCTCTGATACCGGAGCAATGTACAGTGCTTCAGCGAGAATACAACTCCCAGACACAAATCCTGACCTTTCTTTATTATTTCTGAACTGCCCCAGGTGCTGCTGCTCCCCCCCCCCCATTTTTACCTGTCAGCTCTTACCTAGCCATGTATCTCCTCCAATGTTCCCTCTAAGCTGAATTAGTGTGAGCTAGCTCACAATTTTTAAGCCGCCGGCTCATGCATTTTTGTCTTAGCTCAGGAAGGATGGCTCCAGAGCAAACTAACTTATGCAGGAGCCAAATCGCTTGCTCACAACTTTAATGCCAGTAGCTCACAAAGTAGAATTTTTGCTCACAAGACTCCATAGCTTAGAGAGAACATTGCTCCCCTCCTCTTTATTTCCCTAACAACAACCCTGTGATGTAGTCAGCTCCACTGTACTAAACTGCCCCCCCCCCCAACAAAAAATTTCTGGGTATCGTGCTGCAAGTATGTATGACCGCTTTACATACACTCACCTAGTGGGCTGAATCAACTCTCCATGCTGCAGTCCCATGACTCTGGGTTATATGCGTGAATATTATTTTTCCCCATTTACCATCTATATATCTAATTCCCAAGTGGCCCCCTGCATGCCGATACCTAAATTCATGCAAGGGGGCACTTGGGGGAGGGAGATTTCTCTACACACGGGGGCATTCCCTCCATGTGCAGAAAAATCCAAAAAGTTTGAAAAAGTTTTTTGGGGGTATTTAAATCTCCCAAAAAGTAAAAGAGCATCCCCTGCGCATGCACAGGGAATGCTCTAGCCGCTGTTGGGGAGGGGGTGGGAGGTGGTTCACCATGCTGCCGCCTCTGGGGCTGGGGGGGAGGGGGGCTGCTTGGTGGACCTTGCCGAGCTGCAGTCTGTGGGGCTGGGGGGGAGAGAGCCAGCTCCCACCCACCCCAGCCCCAGAGGCAGTGGCGCGGCGAGCTGCCTCCCACCCCTCCCCAACAACGGACTTACCTGACTGCTGGACGAACAGCCAGGTGATGGTGGCCGAGCCAGTGGCCCAGTGGCAGGTGCTGGCACCGGCGGCACCGAAGCAGCCCTTGCCGCAGGACTTGGCGGACAAAGGGGGGAAGAGGGACAGCCCTGGAATGGGGGAGGGGGAGGCGGCGAGGCCCGAGGCCTGCCGCACCATTGGGTCTGAAACAGGGGAGGGGGAGGCAGCACAGCAGGCCTCAGCCTTGCCACGCCACCAACTCTGAAAGGGGGAGGGGCAGGAGGCGGCACAGCAAGGTCCGAGGCCTGCCGCGCTGCCGGCTCTGGAACAGGGGGAGGGGCGGAAGGCAGTGTGGTGAGGACTGAGGCATGCCACGCTGCTGGCTCTGGAACGGGGGGAGGCGGCATGGCAGGCCTCGCCACACCGCCAGGTCTGAAAGGGGGAGGGGGCAGGACAGGGTGGGAGGTAGCGTGGCAAGGCCTGAGGCCTGCCAAGCCACCGGCTCTTGAACGGGGGAGGGGGCAGGAGGCGGTGTGGCAGGCCTCGTGCTTCGCTGCACTACCAGCTCTGGAATGGGGGAGGGGGCAGGAGAGGGTGGGAGGCAGCACGGCAGGCCTCAGGCCTCACTATGCCACCGTCCGGTGAACAGGCAAAGGGTGGAAGGCGGGAATACCCCCCACGAGTATTGCGCCTCTTGTCGATTTTCTAATTCCGATAGGTTTTTTTTTCTGGGTGGATGCTTATATCTGCCAAAAGAGAGCTCACTCTCCCCCAACAACTTTCCCTACATAGTCAGGCCCCTTCCCTGGGCTGCAGAAAAATCCGAAAAGTTAAAAAAAACTTCAGGGACCATTGAATTCCCCCCAATACCTTTTGAAATGGCATCAGCTCCAGGCGTCAACTATGAGGAGATTAGAATGTTTTTTGGGGGGGGGAGGTTCTAACAGTTTATGTCAGTAAAAAGCAGGGTTTTTACTGGCAGCAGTCTAGGGTTGCCAAGTACCACCCCTGGCCACCACCAGCAGATCCAGGCTGGGAAAATCCTGGAGATTTGGGGGTGGAACCTGGGGAGGACAGGGACCTCAGTGAGGTACAATGCCATAAACTCCATCCTCCAAAGCATCCATTTTCTCCATGGAAAGTTATCTCTGTAGTCTGGAGATGAGCAGTAACTCTAGGGGATCCCCAGGTCCCTCCTGGAGGCTGGCATCCCTAGGCAGCACCCTCTGTGTGTCTTGATACCTCCTGATTTGCATGACTTAATTAGGCCCAGCTGCTTTGCTACTGTTCATCAGCAGCCACCCTATGAAAGCCACTGAGATGTAACAGTTAGAGCTTCAGATTGGGATCTGTGAGACCCCGGTTTAGATCCCCATCTTGCGGTGGAAGCAGACTGGGAGATTTTGGACCAGTCACATACTTTCAGCCTAATCAACCTCACAGGGTTGTTGTGCAGACAACAAGGAGGAAATAATAATGTAAGCTGCTTTAGTCCCCACTATGGAGAAAGACTATAATTTTCCTTGGTAGAGACTGCGGGGGAGGGGGGTGGAGATGCAAAGCTGAAGACAGATAAAGGTAGGTTGGCAAGGAAATAGGGTTGCCAACTCCAGGTTGGGAAATTCCTGGACATTTGAGGGGTGGAGCCTGGGAGGGTGGGATTTGAAGTGGGAGGCAGAAAGAAAGAGAAAGAGTGATGAGGTGGGGAGGCAGAAAAACAAAGAGAATGATGATGGGTCAGAAGGAGAGAAGAAGTAACATACATGGAGGAGAGAGAGAGAGAGTAAGAAAGGGGAGGCAGAAGGGAGAAATAGTGTGAGAGAGGTAGGGGGAGAAGGGAGGAAGCAAAGGTGTGAGGAATGGGATAACCACCCTGCAAGTTTCTTGCTGGGTCTCCACTTGTTGCTATATGTTCTCTTGAGAGACATTGAGTACTTCTCCCTAGGTGTGACGGCTATAAAAATTCTGTTTCACACAATTGTGACAAATACAGAGTCCAAAACTACATTCAGATGAGCTAACCTCTAAAGCAGAGGTGTCAAACTCATTTGTTATGAGGGCCAGATCTGACATAAATGTCACTTTGTTGGGCCGGTCCATGCGTGCTATAAAATGTAACATGAGGTACCAGAGAAATAAGCTTTATAAAGATTATTCAGATGCTGAATGGCAATAGCAGGCATGATTGGATTAGGTGTGATATGCAGAGAAGAAGTACATGTGGAGATATCAGCATTGGTAATGAGACAGGAAACCTAGTTCTCTATTCCATCCAGGAGGATTTAGTCCAGGAGGATGCAGAGAATAAATGAACATAAGTCTGACATTAGAAACTACAATATTCAGTTGCTGACCTAAGAGTTGCAGTGCTCTTACAAAGGAATTTCAAAGGGAGATTAGAAAGAGAGACTGTTGAATTGCAATTGATAATGAAGCTCAAGACAATGCATCCTCCTGGACTGAACTGAGAACTAGTTTTTCTGTCTCATTACCAATGTGTGCTATTATCATTTGGCATCTGAAATCACTCCACTCTTCAAGATATGACCAATCCACGTGTTTAATTCCTAATCAGGGTCTTTTTGAAAGAAAATAAATCCAGATATGAACAAAGAAATCCAATCATTAAAAAAAAACCCCACAGCTTTTCAGAATAAGCCAAAATAATTTCCTTAATGTACATTGTGCTTGTCCGAAGAATCCACCCCTCCCTCCCTCCAAAGAAGTATGGTGGCACACAAAACATTGTTGGTCTTGAAGCTGCAAATGGGACTCCAACTTTGTTTTCTCTTTCTCTTTCCTCACCTCCCTCCCCAAAAGAGGAGCAGCAGCCCTGGAGAAGGAAGTAGAAGCTCCTTTTGTGTGAGAGAGAAACAGAGGCTTGTCTTTGTATCTCTCCCACATGAAGCAGGAAGCATCCACAGAGTTGTGAGTGTGTGTGTGAGAGAGAGAGTGAGAGGGAGGGAGGCAAGAGGCAGGAAGCAAAGAGCAACTGAGAGAGCTGGGAAAAAGCAAGCTAGGGTGTGGCTGCAGGAGCAGCTCTGGGAAAGGAAGCAGGAGAAGGAAGTTGCTTGGGGGGCTGGTTTTGAGCCCTTTGTGGGCCAGATCAGGCCTGCGGGCTGCACATTTGACACCTCTGTTTTAAAGTAAAAAAGTAAAGTTGATTTTTTTAAAGCTGGAATGCTCAGCTTAACTTCATCAAAACTGTCTAAGCAGTTATTCACAAAGATATTATCAGTTGTCCCTAATGAAACAGAATGCTAGGAAAATCACAAATGGACTTCTCTCAGGAACATTTTGCACGGACCAAAGGTATAAGCTCTGAAATGTGTTCCAGTACAGTGCTGTGGAATAAAGCAGGTATCTCTGCATTTCTTGACTTTATAGCTGTGAGGAGAATGTTTAATTTATTTGCATATTAAATAAAGTTCACAAAATGAATTGCCTCA
The DNA here is from genome assembly GCA_029233225.1 of Lepidodactylus listeri. Classification (NCBI taxonomy): domain Eukaryota; kingdom Metazoa; phylum Chordata; class Lepidosauria; order Squamata; family Gekkonidae; genus Lepidodactylus; species Lepidodactylus listeri. Next base: position 47,406,226 of record JARCFY010000012.1, read on the forward strand.
GAGCCTTCCCAGGGCCCAGCACAGTGTGTTCCCTGTATGCAAGGCTGGGGGGTTGAGATGTTCACTTTGTTCCACCACAATATGTTGCATCCAGCTGAATCATTTAATCTTAAGTGATTTCAAAGTGAATGAGGTCAGAACTTCAGAGGTCCCCTTAACTCTTCAAAAACATTTGCTGTCTCAACTACTCAGAAGAAAGGACAGTTTCAAAGAAACAGCCCATAACTATCCAAAACTCTTTGTGAAATTTAAAATGCTCCCCTTTTTCCTCATGTACCAGAAATGGTCTTTCCTGTATCAAAGATGCGCTACTTCTAGATCTCCCTACTATTTTGTGTGCTGCTGCTTTCTCTAATTTCATCAAACCCATTCTGCACTTAATAAAGTTATTTAAAATGTGGAAGTCAAAAATCCTGTGGAGTTTCTTCTCTGACTCCTTCAAGGCCGAGGACAGACTAGCAATCTGAAGCGGGGCAGGCACGCTTCGCAAACGGAGGAAAGGAGCATGTTCAGACATGCGCATCTGTCCGTCGGCTCCATTGCGTACTTACCCGTCTCCCAGCCGCTTTCCTTCCGCTTTACCCGGACACCGGTTTTTCCCGGTGTTCAGGGGCCTTCCTCCGCATGCCTCCCGCTTCCAAACAGTGTGAACTGGAAGAAGCGGGAGGCATCCGGAGGAAGTGTGAACGCACCGGCAAAAAGTTTTGCGCATATGCGCATATGCGAAAAACATCAAAGGAAAACAAAAAAAGTACAGCGGCACGCGCGAGCCGCGCGGGCTGGCTACGCACCAGTGTGAACCCTCCGTGGGCAGTCTGAATGCTCCGTATCGCCGCTGATCCGCATTGCTCTGGCCAGTGTGAACGGCCAGCTCCGTGGGTTTTTTCCCCCGCTCCAGTTCCCTCCGCTTTGCCTCCGCTTCAGATTGCCAGTCTGTCCTCAGCCCAAGCTTTCATGCCACATCCACCTGCTGAGTCAATGAATGACTGAACATTGTCTTACTGTTAGATCAAGGTAGCTGCTACCTGTTTGGGGCTCTGGCCAGGAGCTCCAGGTTTGCAGAAATCCCAAAGAAATGATATGCAAGATCATGGTTTGCTTACAAGGAGATTTTAATAAGCAAAGTTTACAGAAATCGCAGGCTAAGCCCCCATCCTCTGCATATCAAATGCACACGAGCACAGCAAAACTTAGCCAGGTCCTGAGACAAGATGCACAGCTAAAACTAAGCATCTTATATCCTAAGTGTTGGCTACCAGTCAAGAAATCATTAATCAAGCTATCCCAAACATCAGGGCTGTTTTTGGGCAGGAACACATAGGAATGGAGTTCCAGCTGGCTTTCGAGTTGGCCATGCCTACAGCCCCCCCCCCTCGGGTTCCTCAGGTGCCTCGCAAGTCATGGGGTGCCTGGGAAAGCCAAGCTGATCCAAAGCTTAAACTGCCTCCCCTCCTTGGGTTCCCCAGGTGCCCAACAGCTGTGGGGCACCTGGGGAAGCCGATCCAGAAACTGCCTTCCTTCCCTCAGGTTCCTGGGAGGGAGCTGCACTCTCAGGGGTGTGGACTAATATGCTAATACGTTTTTGCTGTTGGGTGTGGTCTATTATGCTAATGATTTCCTGCTGGGCTTTTTCTACAAAAAAAGCCCCGCCAAACATTGAGATGAGCCAGGCCATCTTGCACATGGCATCTAGTAGTGAGAGGAAACAAATCAGGTTTCCTAAATAAGAACTGCTAACAAGCATGAGAGAACAGAATATTTTCTAGGGAGTGACCTGACAGCCATCCCCTCACAGAATTCAAGGCAGCTACAAGTCAAGCACCAGCCTGTAACACCTGTTACAAAGGCTATACACTACCAAAACAGCTAGTGTACTTCTGATTTGAACAGCAACATGCTGAAGCTCTGAGGATGGTTTCTAGGGTGTGGCAGTTCATTCTCCTTTTCCAGTCTGCAAATATGAGGAAAGGGAAAGGTCAGGGTAAGTCAGTCTGCAAAGCCTCTCCATTCCTCTCTGTCTGGTCTGGCCTTTGGTGGTTAACATTCAGCACAATTCTTAAAGATCCTAAAACAGGCAGGAAGGACTCAGATACATATGCTCCCTCTGTAGAAGTTTGAATCAATCTGGAATGATGCTGTGGACACATTCTTCAGACCTCGGGACCTTCAGTGTTCACCTGGAAGGTGAAGATTCAAATCTAACATTTTGCAGAATCGGAAACCATTTATCTAAGGGATTCAGCAGGTCCCTCTCATTCAATTTACTAGTATTAAAGATAGATAATTTGTCTAGCAAAAACAGATCCCAGACCTTATTTAACCATTGAGGGATTGACGGGGGTTTGTTCTGCAAAATGTTAACTTGGATCAATATGATTGGGAAAATGTCATGGATGCCAAGTTTAAAACCTTTGTTTATGGGTGAGTTTTAAATGTTACCTGCTACGAACTAGTTTGTATTTGTAGATGTTTTCCGCTTCTCCTATACTCTTAGCAATCTTCCATCTATGCAATGTTCTCTGGAACCAAAAGTCACACTGTTAAGTGCTTGTTTGCAACTTCTTTGAGTGTTTTTGTTTGATTGTTGATGTATACAATATAAAATAAAATTGTTTGGAAAAAAAAAAGAATGATTGCAGAATCCAAACAATAAACTTTCAAAAAAAAAAAAAGATTCAAATCTAGCTCAAATATGAGCTTCCAAAATGGATTATAATGGGTTACTATCTTTAGGGCTTAATGTTCGCTTGTACTGAGAACTCTAAACTGGCCTGAGATTTACCATATCTAACATGTTTATTGTGTGAATTTACATAAGTTAAAAGCTAAAGAAGCATAGCTTTAAAAAAAAGGGAAAGTACTGTAACATATTGCAAACTTTTATTTTACTATTTTTATATAATGAAATTCCCACAACATGAGTTCACTTTTTAAAATCCTTAAGGAGCCATTCCAACATATAAAGCCAGTGGTGGTAAAATGTATCCAGAAATGCCACATTCTCCTCTCCTGGTAGAGTGATAAGTTGAAATTGCCATAAACTTCTGGCAGCTATGTGGTAAGAAGATATCGGAGACTCTAGCTTGGGAAACATTTATCTAAAGTGAAGAATCCAAACTGCAAGTTGCGGAGACTCTTCCAATGAAAATAGCAAGCACAAAGTTGGAAGATAAAGGTGACCACCAAAATATGAATGGGAAATAGGAGAAACATGGAGAGTATGTAGAAGATAAGATAAAAGAGACATGATTATTTGTCCACACTTGTAATTTCTATTTTTAAACTTTTTTTAAAAACGTGGTTATATACATATACATGTATATATTTAAATCAAGAAAAAGACATATCCATCATCTCTTAATTTGTATTTTGCTTACTGTTTTGCAGCCATGCTATCCACCACTAGTCCTCTTTTAATTACTTTTTCAAATCCAAGAAATTCATTTATTATCATGTTTTGGACCCACCTGAAAATAGCTACAACTGTTTCTTAAAGGCTTCTGCTCAACATACCCTTGGTAGTTTCTCAATGGAGTTGATAAGAGACTGGAATAAATAGCTGGATTTATAGGTAGATAATTCATCCAAAGGATCTGGAATGTATAAACATAGCACTTTTTTCCCATTGTGCCCTTAAAATTTGATCCAAGCCTGGGAGTTAAAAAGTCCTATTTTGTGTAATCAGGTTTGGGTTGAACATGATTGCTGAATTATTTTAAATTGAAGACACATGTTTGGAGGCTGGGCTCTGTATATTATTCCATGATGGTGTCCATTAGGTCTTATCCACAGGGGCTATCTTCATTCCTTACGCAGTGGGATTAACAAATGGTGAATCATGGCTACGGACACCATCAAAAGAATGTGGTATTAGTTAACCAGGGCAAAGCAGGAAAATTATCTTTCATGCATTATTCAATACTTTGCAGTCACCTACTTTCCCCCTGCTGTCCAGAATCCCTGAGGCTGTTTAAAAGTGTTTCTAAAACAGTCCTATATGTATTTGCAAATCTATGGCACTCATTTGTTTCAGCCTTGTATTTAGCATTGAACTAACATTCACTTTAACCCCTTTGTCAATTCTAAAGGACTCTCAAGAGTTTGCTGTGCTTCTAATGGCTGTACTGCCATATGCCATTCTTTTATCATCTGTCTCTCCCTGAACTCCATATTTTAATGCTATACTATTCATAGGCAGATGGACCATTATATAAATGGAAACATATTTCTCACAGATACTCCCAAAGGTATGACAGTGTAATTTCGTATATATTATTTCTGGGGCATTATGAATGAAGGCTTCCATGTTTTTCCTAGCTCTGCAGCACAACAGAAAATATTCCCTTAACCAGATTACCAAAGGTTAACAGAGCTTAAATAAAGAAACTAGAAACCTCTAGCTGAGATGTTGCGGTTGGATGAATTTGTGTGTCTGTGGGTGGTGTAATGGAAATTTCCACTGTGAATCAGACTGGTGTTCACACAACAACAAATATAACAGACTTTTTTTAAGTTGCAGCAAATCACAAGCTGAAAGGGTCTGTATCTTGGGTGGAATGAAACTGTGATTGGCTGGTCACATCATCAAACAAAAAAGGTTTCCTTGTTCTGAGAGGTTTTTAAACCAGAAGCAAAAATTTGCTTAAGTGTCAGCATATTTAGTAGAACAGACATAATAATTCCTCCCTTCCAAGACCCCAGATTTTTTTTGTTAATTACTATTTACAATGAAGCATGCATGATGCTCTTCCTACACAAAAAGTCCTTTTGTATAGGAAATAACATTCAATCCAAATGTAAATTGTCATGCATGATCAGCTCCATTGGAGTTTATGTCACATACAGCTTCCCATTATGTATAAATGCAGCCAAATACAGAGCATGTGGCAATCAGCAGTTGTAAGAATCTGCACTTAGATTGCATATTATTTCTTATTTTGTGTTTTTATTCAAGCAGAAAGACTTATATCTTGAAGTTGATTTTTTTTCCTGTTGCAGGGCTGTACATGCACTGAATGCCACATATGCAGACCCACTCAGCAAATAATGACCTTCCAGGCTGAGATGACTTGGGAAAATGGCAAGGCAGGAGGCAGAGGCCCCTTCTCCCCTCCACACCATGGTGCTGATCCCAGTTGAGCCCTCTGGCACTTCAGGAAATAAATTCCCCACACCTGCTGTCTAGTTGCAGGGAAAGTTTGTCCCCAACCCGACTCATTCAAAAACATATTGTGTAATTCAGCGCTCAGATTTGGGGGGGGGGGGGGGGGGATAGGAGATTTCCACAATAATCTACTTTCCCAGTGCAGCTTTTCCTGCCAGAGGTGTCTGTCACTGGTGTAACCTTGTTATTGCTACACTCTCAAAGAGGCTCCTTCTTATGTGCTTAATAGACAGGTGACTACTGCCGCTGCACAAGACAATGGAGGCAAAATGCTGGACCAACCCTTCCATTTCAGCAAGTAGATCTATAAATTTCTGCACAGCTTACAAAAATTAAACATGCTCTTAAACACACTGCTCTAAGTGTCTCCTAGTTCTGACATATATTTATTGTTTCAGTATTTTTATCCAGCTTTTCTCCCCAATGGGGACCCAAAGCAGCTTACAAAATATGAAATACAATTTACCAAAATACAGTTCAAATAAGCAAACAGAAGAAAGAAAGACAAAAACAAACAGAACAGCACACCAGATCTGTGCTAGTCCTGGATTTTCTGACCCGGCTCATTTAAGGTCTCAGGATGCCAGATAAGGGCCTCTGGCCAAACCCAGGCTTAAATACCTGCAACAGCAGAGGAACAGAAGCTGAGCCCAGATCTTGTCCAGCTGCTGAAAAGATGTTCCCCACTTTCCTCTCTGGCAAGAAATGCCTGGCCATAGCTGATTCCTGTCACCTGTGAAACTCTCCAGATTCCTTTAGTATTCATATAGCCTGGAATTTCTCATTATGACAGCAGCACTAATAGTTAACTTTTTACTATACTATCTTCAGAGAATAACGTGCAAAGTAGATGGGGAAAATGTGACATGGCTCCTGCCAATTGCTGTGCCTGACATGTTATTTTTTTTCCAAGTGACATCATTTCCCAACAATCTTTCCCTCTGTGAAATTATGGGCGAGCTATGTTTTGGGCACAACAAAGGGGAAGTTGGCAGCTCAGCCATCTGAGATCATCCAGTGAATATGCGAAACAGAGTAGTCAAGGTTTTGATGTGTTAACAGCTTTATGTGAATCTGACATTCCTACCAGCAACTGCCATGTCTCTCAAACCCTTTATACCATACGACTTTGCCCAGTGTATAAAATATTATTTCTGGGAAGGACTGGCAATGACTTTCTTCTTAGCACTGTAGTGGCAGTAGTCTGGATCTTGCATCAATAACTTGCTAACAGGGGGTGGAAAGTGCTGTCAAGGCACAGCTAACTTATGAGAATCCCATGAGGTCTTCGAGGCAACAGACGAACAGAGGTTGATTGCCATTGCCTGCCTCTGCATAGCAACTGTAGATTTCCTTGGTGTCATCCCATCCATGTAGGGATGGATGTGCTTTTAGATATTTCCAGTCTGAATAAATACCCCAAACAATACCTTATCTGTACTTTCCGATATTTTCAGGTGTCCAGATAGTATCCAGGGTTTTCTGGAATACCAGGAAATAGTCCCCCCAAAACTCCAGAAATATTTGGAAGTAACCAGAATGTCGGGGGCCAGCATTTTAAGGCTCCTAGGATTGGTATTCTTTAATTTTACTGTGTGCCTGTGTCTTATTGCCAGAGCTTGGTATCGGCTTGCCAGGTTGGTTTGGCTTGGATTCTGTGCTTTGAAACTGCTTCTGTTGGTCTTGCAACAATGTGTTCTTTGCTTAAATTGGTTGATGTTGGATTCTCTAGTCTGACATTGGGGGATGTACTAAAATGAATAACAGAATTGCCCATTGGCAACAATGGGAGATGACAGAATGCCCACTGGATATTATGGGAGCTAGGAATGCCAATTAGCTTGCATGGGCTCAATTGAACTGCATTACAGAATACAAACATTACAATGAAAATGCAGAACAGATTTAGAATTATAGTCTCTGGGCCCAGACAGACTGTTCTGGGACAAGAATAAAAAATCCCAGAGTGAAATGAGGGCCAGTGGGACTGGAGTCAGTGTTCTGAGACTGGAATGACAGCCCCCAGAGTGGAATGATGGCACCTGGGAGCAGCAAACTGTTCCGGAAATGGAATGAGTGGTTGCTGTCCTTCTCTGCATATTCAGTCAACATACAAAGGGGTTGTGTGTACAGGGCTTATCTCATTTAGTCCCACCTTTGAAGCATCCCTACATAGGTTAGT